>CM041546.1:18802084-19402084 GCA_023238725.1 Scortum barcoo | reverse complement strand
GAGCCAGGGCCACTGCCACAGAGGATCCCTCCAAGGCCGATGTTAAGCAACCCAACCATAAAATGCAGAGCCTGTGGAGGATAAAACACAGTATGAACAGCAGCGTGGGCAACAAACACCTGTACAGTACATTTACCACATCACACTGTTAAAGTGAACAGGTGATGTGGCGCAGAACACACTGTTATTGAAAACTTTCTCTCAGTTTCATGGTGTTTTCTAAATGTGTTTAAATGCGACACTGGAATGAGGAAAGAGGATTGGTAGACAAAGTACACAAACATTATTTTGAGTCAAAGTACAGAAACTCAAATATTACTCCACTGCAGCTGAAAGTTACTCAGCCAAATTATTACTAGACCTAAAGTAATTGATTGCCTTGCTTTTAAAAATGCATAAGTATTCAAAGGTATATATATATTTTAATATCAGTGCATCACTGTAATGTTTTCTCAGTGCATTTACAAAACCTCCCAACTCTCCGAAGCACAAATGAATCTTCTGACTTGCTGTAAAACTACAGTGCAGCAAAACACATGGAAAAGCTCCTATCAAATGCTACTGAATCAACAAAAAGGACAGCCATTTTCATTTTTTGTTAAAGCTGCTACAGTCTTCACTGTAACTGGATCTCAACCCAATTGAACACCTATGGGAGATTTTGGAGCGACAGTACTCTCCACCACCCTCATTCAAAGCACCAAATGAAAGCATATCTTTTTAATAATGATTCTTATATATATAGCACTTTTTAAAACACTCTGTTACAAAGTGCTTCACAGACAGAATAAACACACACATACAAGGCAGAATACAACATACATACAGATCTACAGATAAATATGCATGACGAATAGACAAGCATCAAGAGCACAGGGTCAGAATGGACTAAAGGGACGGGGTCATGGGAAGGCTGACCTGCAGAGGTGAGTTTTCAAAAGCAGATTGAAACAAAGCACAGATTCGGCAGATCTGATTGACTGGGGAAGGCTGTCCCACAGTCGAGGAGCTGCAACCTCAAAAGCACAGTCACCTCCAGTTACAACGAGGAACAGACGGTCTTGATCTGATGACCGGAGCAGCCAGCGGCTTGAGTAGGGGATCAGTAGCTCTGTTAAATAATGAGGGGCCAGGCCATTTAAAGACTTGTGAGTGATGAGTAAAATCTTGAGGTCGATTCTGTGTTTTACTGAAAGCCAATGAAGGGAGGCGAGGATTGGGGTGATGCGCGATGTGGGATCGAGGTTTAGCGTTAGTTAACAGCCTAGCTGCAGCATTTTGCACCAGCTGAATGCACGCTAGAGATAACTGAGTGATGCAAGTGCCAAGGGAGTTACTCAACTCATTCCACCAAAGAAAATTGAGTTGGGGGAGAAAAAAACCCCTCATAAAGCTGTGACTCACCCCCAGCACTGACTGAGAAGTCCTCTGCAGCATCTTCTGGTGTTGCGACACAGAGCAGCACACCGGGCTGTAGCAGAGGCCCTTGAGGATCTGGCACAGCGGAGGACAGGGACTTTGAGGGTCGGTGGTCAGAGTGAAGACGGTGACCCCGTCGGTCTTGCTCACGGCAACAGACATCCTGCCTGCTCCTGTAGAGTGAAAGAGACGAGGGAGAAGCGTACAAACATGAGACCAGAGTGTAGGTATATATGCGTTTGTTGAATCAATACCCCCATCAAAAACAGTTTAAAGAAAAAACAAAAGCAAACATAAACCTTCATGAGTGGAGGATTTCTTTCAGGGGCTGTGTTAGTCTATGAGTGTAACCACTGACTGCATATGAAGAGTGTAACGTTCAAAGAGCAGAGTGTAAACCATGAGTGTGTGCTCACAGTTACTCCTCAGTGACTGTAGCTGGAGTAAAAAGCTGTGATCGATAATGAAAAGGTCTACACACGTTATATAGGTCTAAAAGGAAACCAATACGGAAAAAGAATAAAGATAATATGGTGAATAACGTTACTTATTAGTTGTTGGCTGTGCTGTGATTCCCACATTAAGAAGGACTGGATCATGTTTGAGCTGCTTCACAAACTGAATCAAAAAAGAAAATAAAGACTTACCTGTCAGTTTCTCTTTCTCCAGCAGAATAAAAACCACACAATCTCAACTCTCCCCCCAAAATGTGACCGACTGTGCTTTTGCTGTTGTGCTTGTTTGAGAAAATGGATGATCAGGAACTACTTCCCAGAAGTACCTCCCCCCATCTGGTAAACATTAGGTTAACCCTTTAAACACAAAGAGGAGCTGCAAAGCACAATGCACTATCCCAGAAGTCATTTCAGTTCGCTTGTATCTGTCTATTATTCAGGCTGCAACACTTTTCTTTGAAGATCTGACAGATGTGAGTCCTCACAGGGGCCTGGAGTCACAGAGGTTAAAGGAAACTTCACTTACTTTTATTTTGACACCACAAAACAGTAACAGTAAGTAAGTTAGTGAATTACAAGTCAGACACACAAATAAATAAATATTAGGTGTAGCCGAGGGGTTTGTGTGCACCTAAACTTAAACAAAATATAAAATAAAAAGCTCCTTCGCTTTATCGCTGCCATCACACAGACTGCACCTTCCCCTCTCCCTTCAAAATAAAAGCCCCCAGATCTACACACACTTTACTGGCTACAACATAAATTCACACTGAGCTTTTCCTGTGCTCCATAAAAATTGATTACATGAAAAACGTGCTGTTAGCATCTAGCTCAAAACATCAACGTGTACAGCCTCGCAGAGCAGCGAGCAGGACTGGAGACACTTTGTCTTATTAATATCAGTCCAAACTGTCCAGTCAGTCATATACACAAAGGAGTATTGGTATTTGTGAACCTCTGCTACCGTTTGGTGGACATTTAGAGAAACTGCAACTTGAAAATTTGTTTGCAAGGTGAAGTTACAAAAAGTTTGACAGGATTCACATTAAAAAAACAGATCTGTGTCAAAAATAAAAGTACAACATATCAAGAAGAGGGTTTATTTGCACCGGTTCATTATAAAGTAAAATAAAATAAATTAAAGGCCACGTAACATACTGATGTCTTCTTTGTTTATTTTCTTTCTTTCTCTCTCTCTCTTTTTTAGTCCACACCGTGTAAACTACAAAATAAAAACAAAAGTCCAGTCAAGTTAACGCATGAAGGCTGACATATTAACAAACACAAACGTTCATACATTGAATAAATCGTCAGCATCCATACTGTATACAAATAAGCAGAAATATACAACAAATAATAACAAAATTACAGCGTGCGCCTCCATGAACCCGGTGTCGAATGTTGCATCTGTAATTTCAGCATCTCTAACGCACAGCAGCCATACCAACTCTCTACCCAAAAGGCAGTGGCCTCGACCCTTGACCTTGTCATGTGACCTTCCTCACATCAGACCCAACTCCACTCTATGCCAACATTTTAACATTCTATCGTCTTAATTTTACTATTGATCTGTAAATAAAATTCTTAATAAACATGTCTTGAAGACTGTTACAGAGGGCTTACATACAACTAGAAGAAAATTGCTTGAAATGTGAGCTTAAAAACTCTTTGATATCTTTCTGTTGCAGTCTAGCACAAAAGTTTATAATGTCCACTTATGAAGGAGTCCTATGATGGATTTTCCTGAAAGGTCTTCAGTGTGCACACCTCTTGTAGTAGGTTAAAACTCACCCCTTGTAGCTCTGGAGGATCAGTCCTTAATTTATCAGTGGGATGCTTACCACCAGTCCAGGAAGGACTGTCCAAGGCTTTTTGGTGTTTTTTAGCCTGCAAAATTAAGGTTCGGCAATTGGATTAACACAAAAAAAAAAAAAAAAAACATCTCTCTGCTGCGTTCGGTTTGTGACTCTGTGTCATTACCCTGAAAAAAGTGCATAAGTGGTGCCAAATAACGCATAGAGGCATATAGGCTTGTTTGACATGGTAAGACCTGTCATGTCTGACTGTACACTTTCGACTAAATGCACTCCCCACCTTCAGTTATTTCCATTATATTGTAGTTCACAGGAGAGATTAAACAAGTTCTCCATCTCAACATCTTCTCTTTCCACATATTATATGTACAATTCTCTCTGTATATGTAAATGCCCGAAAAGATATAAAGAATTCAGATCAGTAGTTCATGAAAATGCAGAGGCTAGAAGAAGTAGAGAGGCTGATGGAGGACAATGGGACAAACAACTCTGGTCTGATCTTTTGGCCAGCGAGCAGATCCACTGAAGCTTTTTGGGAGTTGATTGTGAAGAAAATGAAAGAGGAGTCAGCACTGGTCTTTAACTCTTCCCAATCACATTAACTGTGCCAGTTCAAGAATCAAACTCGTGAGCCATCATTAACTCATTGGCAGTGGTGGAGAAACACTAGAAATCACCACATTTGGAAATAGATGGTTTTCACCAGAGAGGAAGTGAAAATTTGGAATGTGTAAAAGTAACTAAAAACTGTCAGACAAACCTTGTGGAGTAAAAAGTATAACATTTCCCTCTAAGATGTAGTGAAGCTGAAATATAACACAGCACAAAGAAGAAATACTCAAGTAAGTACAAGTACCTTGACTTCAATAAAACTCTCTTACTTTCCACCACTTCAGTTAACTGAATCTCTTTTGAACAATGTTTCTATTTGCCCTGTAATTAATGCCAGTCTTTTCTAAGAATCTTCCAAAGTTACAGTTTCATAAAAGTTACTTTCTAAGAAATAATTAGATTATTGGTCCTGTTGATAAACTGAAAATCTAAAGCCTCTCCAACACAGTGGCTTAGTCTGGTCTGAAAGAGTTAATCCCATAAGAAGATGATGAATGTTCTCCATAATTTAACTCATGAACCAAATATTAGAGATATCGCATTCTCAATAATCCTTCAATATAAAAATTTAACCAGCAGGTGTCGTTGTTTAGACTCTGTCTGCTACAATTCACTTTTACATGTTTCATTTACTTAAAAAGTCTTTCAGGCTGCAGTTTAATCCTCCCACCAGCCTGGTTCTGATAATCTGATATATTTGAGGCCAATGGAAATCACACAGAGGTTTGTTTTCAAAAGATGTGTTCACGGACATCAGTAGAGCTCCAGAGGTTTTAAATGTGCTTTTATACTGTATCCATCAGGCTCTACAGTGCAGCAACCTGAATCTTCATCTTCTTCATCTTCTTCATCCGCTTGGTCCGGGACCGGGTCGCGGAGGCAGCAGTCTGAGCAGAGATGCCCAGACTTCCCTCACCCCAGACACTTCCTCCAGCTCTTCCGGGGGGACCCCGAGGCGTTCCCAGGCCAGCCGAGAGACATAGTCTCTCCAGCGTGTCCTGGGTCTTCCCCGAGGCCTCCTCCCGGTGGGACATGCCTGGAACACCTCCCTAGGGAGGCGTCCAGGGGGCATCCCGAAACAGATGCCCAAGCCACCTCAGCTGACTCCTCTCCGATGATGAAGGAGCAGCGGCTCTACCTCCGAAGCTCCTCCCGAGTGACCGAAAGCTTCTCACCCTATCTCTAAGGGAGCGCCCAGCCACCCTGCAAGTGGAGGAAACTCATTTCGCCGCCAGCTTGCTTGTATCCGCGATCTTGTCCTTTCGGTCATTACCCAAAGTTCATGACCATAGGTGAGAGGGTGGGAACGTAGATTGATGACCCGGTAAATCGAGAGCTTTCGCCTTTCGACTCAGCTCCTTCTTCACCACGACGGTCCGGTACACCGACCGCATAACTGCGGACGCTGCACCAATCCGCCTGTCAATCTCACGCTCGATCTTTCCCTCACTCAGTGAACAAGACCCCGAGATACTTGAACTCCTCCACTTGAGGCAGGACCTCTCCACCCACCTAAAGAGGGCATGCCACCCTTTTCCGAGGTCGAGAACCATGGCCTCGGATTTGGAGGTGCTGATTCTTCATCCCTTCACACTCGGCAGCTGCAAACCGCTCCAGTACATGCTGAAGGTCCTGGCCTGATGAAGCCATCAGGACAACATCATCCGCAAAAAGCAGAGATGAAATCCTGTGGTTCCCAAACCGGACTCCCTCCGGCCCCTGGCTACGCCTAGAAATCCTGTCCATAAAGATTATGAACAGGACCGGTGACAAAGGGCAAGCCCTGCCGGAGTCCAACATGCACTGGGAACAGGTCTGACTTACTGCCGGCAATGCGAACCAAGCTCCTGCTCCGGTCGTACAGAGACCGAACAGCCCTTAGCAAAGGGCTCCCGGACCCCATACTAGTCAGCGGAGCACCCCCACAGAATACCACGAGGGACACGGTCGAATGCCTTCTCCAGATCCACAAAGCACATGTGGACTGGTTGGGCAAACTCCCATAAACCCTCAAGCACCCTGTGGAGGGTATAGAGCTGGTCCAGTGTTCCACGACCAGGACGAAAACCGCATTGTTCCTCCTGAATCCGAGGGTTCGACTATCGGCCGAATTCTCGAATTCTCTCCAGTACCCTGGCGTGAGACCTTCCCTGGGGAGGCTGAGAAGTGTGATCCCCCTGTAGTTGGAACACACTCTCCGGTCCCCCTTTTTAAAAAGAGGGACCACCACCCCAGTTTGCCACACCAGAGGCACTGTCCCCAACCTCCATGCAATGTTGCAAAGGCGTGTCAGCCAAGACAGCCCCACAACATCCAGAGACTTGAGGTACTCAGGGCGGATCTCATCCACCCCCGGCGCCTTGCCACTGCATGGGAGCTTACGAACTACCTCAGTGACTTCGGCTTGGGTGATGGACGAGTCCACCTCATGAGACCCCAGCCTCCTAGCTTCCTCATTGGAAGGCAAGCAAGTCGGTGGGATTGAGGAGATCCTCGAAGTATTTCTTCCACCGTCTGGACAATGTCCCCAGTCGAGGTCAACAGCTCCCCACCTGCACTGTAAACAGTGTTGGCAGAGTACTGCTTCCCCCTTCTGAGGCGCTCGGACGGTTTGTTTGCCAGAATCTCTTCGAGGCCGTTTAACCGATAGTCCTCCTCCATGGCCTCACCGAACTCCTCCCAGACCCGAAGTTTTTGACTCCAGGACCGTCCGGGCTGCGGCTTGCTTGGCCTGCCGGTACCTGTCAATCATGCGTCAGGAGTCCCACAGGCCAACATGGTCCGATAGGACTCCTTCTTCAGCCTGACGGCATCCCTTCACTTCCGGTGTCCACCACTGGGTTCGGGGTTGCCGCCAACGACAGGCACCAGAGACCTTGCGTCCACAACTTCGAACTGCCATTGGCGTTCGACAATGGAGGCAGAGAACATGGTCCACTCTCGGACTCAATGTCCCCAGCCTCCCTCGGAATCTGTGAGAAGCTCTTCCGGAGGTGGGAGTTGAAGACCTCCCTGACAGAGGGCTACTCGGCCAGACGTGCTCCCAACAGACCCTCACAATACGCGTTTGGGTCTGCCAGGTCTGTCCAACTTCCTCCTCTGCCAGCGGATCCAACTCACCACCAGGTGGTGATCGGTTGACAACTCAGCCCCTCTCTTTACCCGAGTGTCCAAGACATACATACGGCCGGAGATCAGATGAAACGACAACAAAGTTGGGATCATCGACCTCCGGCCTAGGGTGTCCTGGTGCCACGTGCACTGGATGGACACCCCTTATGCTTGAACATGGTGTTCGTTATGGACAAACTGTGACTAGCACAGAAGTCCAATAACAGAACACCACTGGGGTTCAGATCGGGAGGCCGTTCCTCCCGATCACGCCCCTCCAGGTATCACTGTTGTTGCCCACATGAGCGTCCCCAGTAGAATAACAATGGAGTCCCCAGTCGGAGCACTATCAAGTACCCCTCCCAGGGACTCCAAGAAGGGCTGGTACTCTGTACTGCTGTTGGCCCGTAGAGGTATGCACAAACAACAGCAAGAGACCTATCCCCAACCCGAAGGCGCAGGGAAGCGACCCTCTCATTCACCGGAGTGAACTCCAACACATGGCGGCTGAGCTGGGGAGCTATAAGCAAGCCCACACCAGCCTCGCCGCCTGCTCACCCCTGGGCAACTCCAGAGTAGGTGGAGGGTCCAGCCCCTCTCAAGGAGCTGGGTTCCAGAGCCCAAGCTATGTGCGTGGAGGTGAGCCCGACTATCTCTAGCCGGCGGTACCTCTCAACCTCCCGCACGAGCTCAGGTTCCTTCCCCCCCAGCGAGGTGACATTCCATGTCCCTATTGCCAGAGTTTTGGTCCAGGGATTGGGTCGTCGAGGCCCCCGCCACGACTGCTACCCAAACCACATTGCACCGGCCCCTCATGGACCTTCCTGCGGGTGGTGAGCCTACTGGAAGGCGGGCCCACGTCGCCATTTTCGGGCTGAGCCCGGCCGGGTCCCGTGGGCAAAGACCCGGCCACCAGGCGCCAGCCATGCGAGCCCCAACCCCAGGCCTGGCTCCAGGGTGGGGCCCCTGTAACGCCAATCCGGGCGACGTAACGGTCCTTGATGTTCTTCTGTTCATGATGATGGGCTTGTGAACCGCTCTTAGTCTGGCCTCGTCACCTAGGACCTGTTTGCCATGGGAGACCCTACCAGGGGCGTAATGCCCCCGACAACATAGCTCCTAGGATCATTCGGGCACACAAACCCCTCCACCACAGTAAGGTGGCGGTTCAAGGAGGGGCAACCTGAATCCCTGATTTGATTCTTTTCTGCAGTGAAAAAAAAACACAACTTTCAAAATCACAGTAAGGAAGAAAAGAAACAAAGCACCTTTTTAAATACAGAGTGGAGATCCCCCTGTCATGTTAGCTCTACAATGTGTACAACTCACTATCTGCACAAAACAAGTATATAATCCTAAGATTATGAAGAGGGACTACCCAGGTTTATGGATCACTTTACTTGGGGTGCACATAAACAGTAACTTATATTTAACTGATAAGCAATGAATGAGTCTTTATTAATTTTGTGCCCTTAACTGTCTGGTTCAGAGAAATGTTATTTTTTTAAGTAACTACAACTAAGGATGTAGGCTACAAAATATAACATCTTCCTCTTAAATACACTAGAGGAGGAGTTTAAAGTAGCATGAAATGCAAGAATTAAAGGCACTACATGTACAATAAGTACTCCAGATTTGAGTATTCCACCTGTCGAAAAAATAAAACATATGATCACGTAACACTGACGGGTACTTTTTTAGATTGTTGCACTTCTACTTTTACTAAAGTAAAAGTACTGAATTTCTTCTCGCAGCAACATTTCAGTAATGGCAAAAACAATGTTATACTGGCATTTAATACTTGAGAAGCTTTATTTTAGCTCAATATAAATCACTGTGAAAAGACAAGCTAAATGTATGCAGTCTACCACATTTATAACTTGTTTCTTCAGACTTGTTTTGATCCATCTTTTTATACTTTTACTCCACAGCATTGTGCCAAACATTCAGAGTAAACCTAAACATAAAATGTACTGCAGTCATTTTATTTATCCACCAGGAGGCCTGATGGCTACAAACAGTGCAAAGCTCTGAAGCTTTTTCAATGGCTAAATCAAGTCCAAATGTGCATTGTGTGTTGTGAAAGGCAAGTAAAAGTCAATAAATAAGGTGAGATCACAGTGTGTATTTTGGGTGCTGAAGCCTTGGACTCTCAGTCAGGTCTGTCCTCTGTGAGCTTTTGTTCAGAGCAGACGCTGTCCTTGTTGGAGGTGAGGCCTGTAGATCTGTGGATCTGATCATCTGGCTGAAGAAAAGGGAAAAAAAGACAATAATCTCATGTAGTCTATAATAACTATGATAAAGCGATGTGTTCTCGTGGTTAAAGTCTCACCTGCAGGTAATCATCTGTGCGTCCCTCATCCTGTTGATGCTGTGGCGCATCACCCGGCCTCAGACTCATGAACCCTGACACCAGCGCGCTCACAGACAGACAGCCGCTCTTCAGCGCCGACCAAACGGGCAACGCAAGAGACGCCTCCCTCGCACACGGACACTTTACGGACACCTTGACGGCGCCGGCCGGGAGTCCCCTGGCGTCCTGAACACACACCGTGTTGCGGATGCGCGCGGCGTATGTTTGGCATCTAACCGCGTGGACCATGTGAGAGCACCAGTCTGTCCCGGGCAGGTCACACGTCAGAGCGCGCGCCAGCTGACGCACGGCTGAGCGCGCGTGGCCCGAGGACTGCGAAAGTCTCGGGTGACATAAGTGATCCGTCTCCCTGAAGTCTTTCTCCCCCCGCGCTTTACCCCCCGTGTAGGCCACGGTCAGTCTTCCTCCCCCCGCGGCGCGCACCCCGCCGGGCAGCCCGAGGCCGCGCACCGGGGCGGCGGGCCGCTTGGTCGGCGGACTCCTGCTCCAAATGTTCCCCCGACACCGGAGAACAGCGGACAGGGCCGAGGCGGAGGGAGCGGAGGCCATGCTCTCTGTCCGGGCTGCCACACGACGTGTAAAGGTTCATTTGCGTAAGAAGTGAATTAGAGGAGGAGGGAGGGTCTCCGCTCCCCGCTCCTGCGACCATATTTGCCTCGACACTCCGGGAGGGGGGCACAGCTGGGTGTGTCCTGAGGCAGCGGTGGGAAAGTCCTGCACACAGAATTGTTAGCAGCAAAATGCACCAAGTTTCAAGAGTAGAAAACACTCATCATACAGAAGTGCCTCTTTTAACCCTCCTGTTATGTTCGTTTCTCAGGAACAGCAATGATGTTCCTAGGTCAGTTTGTTTAATTATCTAAAAGTGACAAAAAACAAAAAATCCCTATAAAGATTGTTTATATTAGCTCCAATACTAACCATGTCAGTCAATATTTAGTTCAGTGGTTTTCTTTACCTCTCACAGATCATGGTTCAATGAGGATAATTCAGTCGTTTTTCATAAAAAAAATGCATGTTAAAACTTTTTTTAATGTACACTGGAAAGACCCACATATAAAATACAATCGTTTTACATGGCATTGATTTGTTTTAAAATTTTATTTTACTTTTTTTTTTTTTTTTTTAGTTTTATGGAGTGATGTTGAAAAATGAATATGAGACAATTCTTTTGTTCAGGGTCAAATTAACCTGCAACATAACAGAAGGGTTAAAGTGGTATAAAATGGAAATGTTCAAATAAAGTGCTAGTACTTGAATTTTGCAGCTACTTGAGTAGATATACTTAGTTACTTTTTCCTTACTGCCAAGGAGTAGGGAGGTAATAAATGTAACAGCCAGTTTATCACAGTATGTAAGCATGTTTAATATGCAACATTTATCCAGCATTGGTCGTCTGTTCGCACTGTTGCGAACACGTTTTGCCCACATCCCACCAGAGAGCTGCGTTGGTGCATCACCAGCGCTCCACACATGGCGTGTCACTGTCAAAGCTCACAGCTGAAACCTCTGAGTGAGTGAGCCAGAAAAACAAAAAAAAGACTGGTATGAAAGTAAAGTCACTTGTGCTGTCAAACTGGTCCGGTGGCCTCAAGAGCCACGAGGCACAGCTGAGGGGACATTTACTGTGTTGGAGCCACCATGTTGACTGGGCTGTTTACACCACTAGATGGTATCAGGTGTCTGAGGAAGGCTTCTCATGAAGGCTTCTCAGAGGCAACAGCAACAAATCTGTTTTAACTCAGCACAGGACTTGTGTCAGGAAAATGGACAAGAAATCCACGCTACACTGCAGTATTACACATATTAAGAGCTCAGAGCAGACAAAAGCAAGATAACCATTATTTAAGTTCACAATAGCATGAAAGAATCCAGATAAGTCTATATAAATGCTGAGTAAATAAATTACTGAACAATGAGCTTTTAGTGTCTTGACAAATGCTTTATTTGATGGTATTATGGGGAATAAAGTCCATTCTTATGAGGCGAAAGAGAAAATATTTACAGATATATAAATCATCGTCGGCTTTGTACAATGAGTTTCTCCATACACAACATTTGTAAGAACTAGAAACCCTGATGCATGATGATGATACCCTGGTTGACCTGACGCAATCCGAAGATACTCAAGTCTCCATATCACAGAGTTTAGTGCATTAAAAAATTTACAGCTTATTAATCTTTATTGACTGTTTCCTGCACACACACACACACACACACACACACACACAAACAGTATTTCTGGTTTTCACAGTGATCATAACAAAGGCTAAAAAACCAAAAAACATGCAAGTTTGGCCTGTTTCCTTCATGTGCAACTTTTAGTCTGTGTGTCCTTTGTTTAAAAAAATGCTGCTGTCCTTGTTTTAATTCATTTCTTCACCTCACTGCAGGTGAAGCAGCTTGAAGAAAAGGAGGCAAATGGATCACTGGGAATTACAACAAGTTTTTGTGTGACACCTCCCTCCACTTTGGTCTCATCCCCCCCCCTTTTATGGTTTATTGGGGAATTTCTCTGTGGTCCCTGGGGAGTGATGTGATGTTTGGTTCACTGAATAAAGGGGCCCCGGGGGAATGATCACTTTTGGTATGATCACAAAGGCCAGAATCCCCACCAGCATGAGCGCCACGGTGATGGTGATGATGGACACCACCACGGCGTAGTAGCACTGATCGGTGCGGAACAACCTGCGCAGGCGACCTCTGACCATGTTTGGAGGCCTGCCGACGTTCACCTCCGTGGTCGGGACTATCCCCTGCTCCATTGTGCTCAAGTTGAGGTCACCGCCTTCTGTCACCTGGCCATCTGGACTCTTTTTAGGCAGGGTGAGGAAGGTCGGCTTGGTCGGGCTGCTGGGCGAAGGGTTCTTCAGGAGCAGTTTGCCCTTGCTGCGCTTGAAGCGGATGGACAGTGCCCTCTGCATGTCTGGCGGGAGTTTGCCTATGATGTCCTCATTGTTGCCCAGACGGGGCAGGTCCTGGCCGTGGGGGAGTTCGGTGAGCTCGCGGCACACAGGGCAGGACAGGGTCTTGAGCTCGGGCGAGGTCACGTTGATGCGAGCGAGGCACTCCAGGCAGAAGGTGTGCCCGCACGCCAGCAGCTTCGGGGTCTTGAAGACGTTGTCGTACGTACAGAAACACACGGCGCACTCGGTGTCCTCCACGTCGTCTTCAGGGGGCCTCACCTTCCTACGGTTGCTCTCGCCCTCTTTCCTGTCTCGTCTCCGGGCCTCCTCGCTCCTCCCGCGCTGCCTCCTCTCTCCATGGTGCCTGTCCCGTTCTCTCCCCCTGCCTCTTTCCGTCCTGTCTGAGTCGGTGCTCCTCGACCTCCTCACTTTTGCGGGCTTTTCCTTCTTCCATTGGTCCTCCTTGCTGCTCCTCTCACTCTGGACGAGTTTGGGTTTGACGTTGGGGGCCAGCCTGTCTCCGTGGCTCTGGCTCCAGCTCCCCTCGGGCCTGCTCTTCCCCCTGTCATCGCTCATGTTTGGAGGGCTGGATGTTGGAGGTAGAGTGCCGGGAGCGGGAGTCTGATTCACAGTCTTCCAACAGAAGCTGTGGAAAATTAAAGTCGGGATGAGTTTACTGGCACCAGGAAACTATAAGAGCAGGAAACAGACTGGAGGAGTTTACCTGCACAGCCGCCGCTGCTGTGTCATGATGATGAAGAAATAATGTCTAATCTCTCGCTATCTAACATCTCCGTTGTATTAAAATGCTATCTGTTGATTTTTTTTCTTTTGATAATGACTTGCTGTATTTGTTTAACAGGCTTTCCTTCTCAGAAATAATCAGCAAACATCTGTAGCAAGAACAGCTGAACTGGAAGGACTTGAAACAGATTTATGGAATTTTATGGCTGTGCTGTCTTAGTGGGCTGAAAGCTGTTAAGTGAAGTAAAACTAAGCCAAGGGTGACGTTGGTGTGCGTGACAGGGCTTCATTGTTTTCAAATGCCATCGCAAACATCCCCTCATACCAGTCCATCTTACAAAGTCAGTCATTAACTCAAGAGTTCTTAACCTGCAGGAGCCACACAATTAAGCAGCTGATTTCCTTCGCAGTGTAAAACACACATTTTGACATTTGCAGCAAGTTACTGTTAATGAAGGCCTTTAAAACTGTTTTCCAGCTAAGAGAGAAAAAAGAAAATCTAATAATAATTGTACTGACTGTGTACGCACACACACTGACCTGCTGAAGTAGGTGAATGTCGGATCACGTCGTCAGAGACGATGCCACCGGCAAAATAATCCTGTTGAGTGCTGGGTGCGGTGAAAAGTTGCACATCACCAAACTTCATTACTGAAAAAAAGGGAAACTAAGAGCCATTCTGTGGAGGTCTGCCTGCTGTCCCTGTTCTCCTCTGTTGGTTTATTTCCTCAGACCTTGTTTTCTAATTTAACACAGCACTGCCTCCTCTGAACCCTCCCTCCCTCTCTCTCTCCCTCCCTCCCTCCCTCCCTCTTTCTTTTATCTCGTCAGACCAGTTGAACCAGCTGTAGTGAGCTAGTGCTTCTTTTTTTTTTCCTGACTGGAATATGTAGATAATCAGGTCATTTACTTAGATAACTCTCATGTCTGTCTGTAAACTGTATGCCACTGGCATCACCATAGTATTACTTAGAGGCAGCTCTACCAGTGACCACAGCTGAATTTTCTTATCAGCCAACTTCAGAATCAGACTAATGTTTCTCATCCTGTGTTGTTAGGGTGGTGTATTGAGTATCAGATATGGTGTCAGTGGCATGAAGGGTCACGTGATAGAGGAGCACACGAGCATTTCTTTACTCTGTGCGACTGCATGTGTGATATGAATCAAGAAGAGAAAAATAGTGCGCGTTTGGAAAATTCCACTGTTGCTGCACAAAAATACAATAGTTCAGCACAGTCAACACGTCATACCTCCACCTCTCTCTCTCACTTCTGTCACTTTGTTGAGCTCATCCACCCAAACATAAACAGGTACGGTTCTCACCACACGAGTTCTGGTTACTCCCTTCAGCATCTGAGAAAACAGCCCCACTGAGGTGACGACTCACGACAATACAATGCACATAAAGGCCAGAACTCATTAAAGCATTAAAAAAAAACAAACAACACCACACAGAACAGTTTTGTTTACTGTGTCAGACAGCTCTTTCTCAAGCACACTGATGTGTCACTGTTTCTGTAAGAAAAACATGCAGCCACGTAAGAGTCCCTAAAGGGATTTTAAAGTCAGCATTCTCATGAAGGATGCATACAGCATAACATATTCTGTATACACTTACAAGTTGTAGATTAACACACAGGTGATATTCCAAACACGTCTTAAAAATGCCGTATTTGTATTTTTTGTGGGGCTTGAAAGCCTTTTATGCACAATCAGGGATGTTGTCAAACATTGATATTATAGTTACTAAAGAAAATTTTATCCCAAACTCCTACTGTGACAGGGGGCTATTCAAATACTTTGGCTAAATATAACTTGTTGAAGAACTGTGAACTTCCTGGTGAAGTCAAAAACCAGAAAACAAAACCTTGAGCTGAAGTTGAAAGGTAGTAAATATCACTGTGACGACTAATCACTGAGCATTAAACTGACTGACAAAAACAAGTGGTTGTAAAACTTTATTGCCGTAGAAAAATGAACATAAACAAGATAAGGAGCCTCACACTTGAGTGAAACTCATTCAGAAATCAGTCTCAGTTATGGTCAATTTTCAACACTTTAACAGCGTGTTGCTTTTACAAATGCACAATCTGAAAAAAAAAACCCTTTATTTCAGGAAAATATACAGTCTGGTGGCCGTTCAGAATCACCTGAACAACAAACTAAAAGTCTTAGTTTGTCAATGAGCTGAAAACGCCACCCCGAGTCTGCTCTTCTGCTGTTGATGCGGGAAACTCAGCTCCAAGTGCATTAATGCTTCCTTGCTGTGGTCCAGCTGACGCATGCGGTTTATGATTAAACCGGTTAGGTTGTGACCCACTTCTCATTAGACCCATCTCTCTTCTCCACACGTGCCTGCTGTGTCGGGCTTCTTTGTGCAGCCAAATTTCAGTCCAGATTGAGCATGTTGATTGCTAATACTGTGTGAGCACTGTGAAAAATGCCATATCAAGCTACAG
Organism: Scortum barcoo; assembly: GCA_023238725.1. Classification (NCBI taxonomy): domain Eukaryota; kingdom Metazoa; phylum Chordata; class Actinopteri; order Centrarchiformes; family Terapontidae; genus Scortum; species Scortum barcoo. The sequence continues at coordinate 19,386,189 of CM041546.1, read as the reverse complement.
CAGAAAACCATTTCACATGTGAAGACAGGCTTGAACCATGTAGCTGTTTAGGCACTGACTTTATACCAAACAGCAACAGTTTCCTAACTTTTTCCTCTTTATTTTTATGCGACGTCCAAACTTTTACGGTAATCTACTTTTACCCTGCCCTGAGAGGCAGAGAGAGTGTTTCTTTTTGCCATCTGTCCCCTGAGCTTTGTTCCTCTCTTCAGCCCAGCTCCTCTTTTGTTTTACCCTGCTTGCGGGGCATCTTCTTGCTGCTACTGTCCTCCAGCTCTTTGCTCTTGTAGTAGTGAGGAGCCACTTCAAGCAGCCAGCTGCTCTCTATCTCAATCACCTGCGTGTAGGAAGAGAGAGATTATTCAGCGTGTCTAAACAGTTAAATGTTGAACAGGAACACTCGCCACGCTTCCTTATCAGAGTGCTGTCTCATTCTCACAAGCAATTCTCAGCTGAAGCTTTCATAGTGGACTCAATGAAAGGTGTGACCTGTTGTTGACAGATTAAACAGTAACTTTTCTTGTGTTTAATGATTGTCTTCCACATTAGAGACAAGCATCTAACAAACAGACTACAACTACCAACCCTGCAAATATTTGAGAGAAATTTAGATGACGATTTAAAGGTAAGCAGTGTCAAATCCTGAGCGAGCAGACCTGTCTCATGAACTCCTTGGTGGTGAAGACCAGCTCATGGTAGATCAGCCAGCGGGGCTGCTCCTCAAACAGAGAGCTGTTGGGGTGGACGTAGACCGTCTGCTGGTGCTTCACCGTCTTGTAGCCGCCTTTGCTCAGGCGAGCGGTGTGATAGAAGTATCCTGCCGTCACCGCCTGGGAGAGTGACAAAGAGAGAAAAAGATTTATGCGTGGAGGAATCTCTCTCTGACTTATATTATTTCTTATCTAAAGAGCAATCCATTCAATCAGATAGTGATTTATTATATTAATGCCATTTGAATTTCAAGCACTTTCAAGCAATTTTCAGAGCTCTAAAACAGCACATCAAAATTTAGACATTTTCATGGATTTCCAGCACCAGTAATTGGATCCTTTATTAGTTGCTGTAGACAGCTTCCAAAAATCAGTGTGATATTAAAAATAGCGATAAATATTTTATTTTCTAAAAAACAATATATATCAGAATGAAATATATATTTATATACTGATTGAATAAATTTGAAGGAATTAATAAACTGAACAAACAAACTGTTGGGGGGAAATATTTGGAGAAGCACTCAGTCTAGCTGCATTCATACAAACAGTAAGACTTCTGATATGGACCTCTGACCTTCAGAATAAAAGCGGTTGACTAATTTATATGCCGCGAACAACAGCAAATAATAAAAGTCAGGCTCAGTAAAACAGAATCATGTCGCAGTCACCGAAAACCATGCATCTCTGAAATGTCATATTTCCGTGAGCTGAGCCAAAGTGTTTTCAGCTTTGAGACCATTCCTTTTTCATTCTCAGTAATGCTGGTACACATTTGTACATCACCATGACAATGCAGAAATAACATACTGTTTTGTATGTGTGGTGGCTGGTAGGAATGAGTGTCGTATTCACAGGAACAACAGCAGGGCATCAGAAAGCAGGAAATTAACGCTGGAACTGGAATATCAGCGTAACTCCTGAGGCTATAACAAGTTATTCAGGACTTTGGTACTGAATGGGGGTTTTGTGTGGGATCCGCTCACAGATATCAACCAACACTAAGAACTGCTTTTCCAATCTTGTTTTCACAGATGCACACTGACTGTTCACACCTGCAGTAATCTAGGCCAGGTGGTGTTGGGTGCGTTCACAAAACTAATGCTCAAAGACAGATCTGTCACACGTAGTCATGTGGTGGGAAAACCAAGTGTACATTTGTCTGTCATTTCACCTTAAAACACTTTCAAATGACTAATTCATATTCCTGTTTGCATGTCAGCATGAAGACATCAGTGCCCCCTGGCTTACGACAATGAACACACATCATGCTACAAAAGCCACAATATGAATAAAACTCAAAAAGATAAATTATATTAAAAAAAGAAAAGAAATATAAGCAACAAAACCCACTAAAGTGACTAGTTTTCTGCTCTATGTTTGTTTCATTATTTACTGCACCTCAAATTGACAATAACAAAATGAGTTATGGTATTGCGTTTGCCTGACTGAAAGATTTGTGACACAGACAAAGGCAGCATGTCATGAAAAAAGGTGTAACCCAACTAGGAAAACAAACGCCCTTGCTTATCTTGAGTAGTTTAACACACACGGCACCTGATATGAGAAACTATTCACGCAGCCTCTGTTCAGTGATGAGATGCAGGTTTTCTCTTTTGTTTTCAGTTTGCAGAAATATATACTTTTTTTTTTTTTTAATAAAACTCCCAAATGAAGGAAGCACCTATGTGCCTTAAATGTACCTGTGATGAAACAGGCAATATCTGAGGGCATCCTCTCACCTCCAAATGAAGGTCGGCAGACTAAAAGATGAACTTGACTAAATTCAACTTGAAGGAAAAATTTATGCTGAACTACAATTACAATGCCTGTGATTACAGCGATTGAGAAACGTTACTATTACTCTTCACTTTACTGGAATAGAGATCACCTTCTGCATCAACAGTAACCTGAAGCTCAGCATCAGCTAATCTAATGAGCCTATGGTGGATTACCAGAGGAACAGGACGTCCCCTGTCCTGGTTATCATTCAGCGAAAAAAGCGAGGGTGGGTTCATACGAGCGCCTTGGGGTCTAAAATCAAGACGTGGCTAAACCAACCAGTGGCTGTGTTTACATGGAGCCGCAACACAGACTTCCTATAAGTACAATATATTCTTTATGTTATATTACCAGTGTTAGGATTCCATGTCTGTGTCAGGAAACTGTGGTAAAACTTTGGGGGTATTTTTCAGTATCACTGACCTTGCGAATGGGCAAGCTGTCCCCCTTGGAGCTGACCACCTCCACCTCGATACGATCCATCAGACCCTCCAGCTGGTCCCTGACGTCCCGGGCTCTTCTCATAGAGCGGAACTGGATGAAGTTCTCATAGCACCACTGTGTGGAGTAACCGCTCTCCAACCACTGAGGGAGAAAGAAAAAGAAAAGACACAATGAGCGAAGTTAGCAACACATATGCAGGAATATATCAGGGCTACTGAGATTATGAGTGCTGTAAAAGACAGTATTAATAAATATTTTCTGTTGGACTGCACTCGTGGTTGCATTGGTCATCCTTGGGAGTAGGGGAAAGAAGGGAGTCAGACACTTTTTATGTTGTGCTTTGGTTTCCCCTAGACCTAACACTCTGGTCTGGTCTGAAATGTCTCAATGACCACTGACTGTCCTTTTACAAATAATCTTAAAATTAAGATAAAATAAGTTATAGCTGTTGTAGTTAGTTAGTGTTGAGCACCAAATAGTAACTAGTAAAGAAAGAGGTTAAGAGAACAAAATCTTACTTAACTACGTATACACCAAATATGTGCACACCAGATCACAGAAAATGTGAAGATCTGGTGGTTTACCTAATAAATGAGTAACTCAAGCTTTTGGACACATTTTCAGCTCTACCTGCTGCTGTCCAGCTGTGTTTATACCTGTGTGTAGACATTGAGCAGCACCAGGTGATCTCCACCGGGCACCACAAAATTCATCCTGGCATTGTCGGCGTGCACCACCTTATCTTTGGGACGGTAAAAAATAGAGTTGTTCACCGACAGCATGGCTGCTATCGTCAACACCTCCTCTGAACACTTGTACCTGGAGGGAGGCAGAGATAGAAAAATTGACTTTGGGTATTAGAAAAAATGAGATAGAAATATAATAAATGAAGAGAGATATACACAGAGGAACTGGAGTTTGGTGTGTCAGACAAGCAGTGTCTCTAACTTAACACAGCTGATGCTTCATGCAGTACTTAGGTAGATAAAGCATCTTGACAAATGACTATATAGTGAAGGCTTATGCAAGTATCAGACTGTAGACTTACTGCTCAGAGGCCAGTATCATCTTACTCAGCATGGGGTCCACCGGCAGCTCAGCCATCCTGCGACCTAGCTGAACACCGACAAAAAAAATCAAACAGTCAAATGTTTAAACAATGAAAGACTTCATTCATTCACTTAGTAAATGATAACCTGTACTACAGCAGTTTCTAATGACGCAGTAAAGCCAAACTCCATGACAAACATCCTGACATTGTTGATCATGGATTTAAAAGACTAGTGTGTTGTGAACACAATGAGTCGTCTCTCCCACGTATCAGCACTTTTGATCAAGGACGTGAGTGATGTCGCAGTGCTGGAGGCCAAGACACAGCATCATAGGCACCAGGTATGTAAAGTACGTCATGCAAATATGCAGAGGACCACAGTGAGGATGGACATAGATTATGCATATCAAAGCAAAAGGTTACGTCCCTCTGTAATCTGATCTCCTGTGATAAAAGTTCAAAATGTAAAAGAAGTTTCTTCTGTATGCTAATGACCCTCTGTTGATTTGACTGTTCACCATGCGTAGGCTCTCATAGGGCTGCCTGCCCAGATAAATAAAAACTTACTGTAAGATACTATAAAAAATAATCTCTGGTATCTGCTTCTTCTTCTGTGCATTTAGAGACGTTTCTGGAGCCCTATTAATCAGCATGCGTGACGAGTGAATTTAAAATCCTTAATTACAAACTAGTTTGCTGTTTCTTTTGCATGGATCTGACAGTCTGCACACTCTGTCTAACACTGGCAGCATGGCAGCAAGTTCCTCTGAGTTCCTCTGTATTTAATGTGTTAACGTTACACATCTTATTTTGACTGGTGTGGGTAGCTGGGCTGGCTCATGGGCAGATATTACAGAGGTACAGGGGGGTCCAGACCTCCATTCTTGGGGAAAAAACACGAGTTGTCTCCCTCAATATATCATCGTAAACATAAATGTATCATTTTTATATACGATATATTTGATATAATACTATTTGTGACACATTTCTGATAATTATAGACGCAAAACAATGCCTATCACACAATGCACCACCACACACGTCACATAATTTCAATAATCAAATAACTGTTTTGCAGGGTTGCAGGAAATGTAAAGTATCTGCTGGTTTTAGCCTCTCAAATAAGGATTTGATTGTTTTCTTTGTTTCTTACTTTTTTATACATGACAGTAAATTAAACCTTTGGGCGCTGGGAAATTTTAAACAGCCATTTTTCCCTTTTAGACAAAAACATTGATTAATTGAGGAAATAATTAGCAGATTATTTGAGAATAAAAATAACTAAGTTGCAGCTCTTAGTGAATATTATGTAACATACAGTAGAATGTGTCTCACTAGCTGTCTAAACAGGTTCAGCCATGTTTTTCAGTCATCCATCTCATGCACATCTGATTGATATGCTCCTAATGTAATCTGATAACAGTTGCCTGTTGCAGAAGAAAATAAAGCTATGAGTGTGGTAAGACAAACCATAAAAATTAAGTTGCGGGTGAACAGCTAAACAGAACTGAAACTCAAAATTGGAAGTTTGACAAATATAGGCTTTTGTGCAGGAATTTGTACCTTTGTGAGCTCTCCCAGGTGGTTGAGCGCTCCCAGAGCATAGAGCTGCTCCAGCGCCAAGACCAGAGTCTCATGAGGAGGTGGGTCCATAAAGTCAAAGTGAATGAGGTCATTGATGCCTGCAAGCAAAAAGTATTAGTTTACTGCACAGCCGCATCCACAAAATAATCAACTACTGTGCTCCAAGATGATGACAACTGTATGAAAGACATAATTTCAATAGTCACTATATTCCACACAAGAGCACTTCCTCCCCTCACCTAGACTCTTCAGCAGCAGGACTACGTTTCCCAAGTTGGTTCTCTGAATCTCAGGCACAGTCGTTTCCTCCATCTCATGTTTGAAGGCCCAGGCTGTGTAGAGTCTGAAACATTTCCCAGCAGCCACTCTGCCGGCACGTCCTGCTCTCTGGTTGGCTGAAGCCTGAGGGTGAAACCGAATACACAGCATGAGCTGGTGGAACGTTTAGAAACCAGCACAGAGACAAACAGAGCCTTTATCCAACATCGCAGCTTCCAGCCTGCACCTGAGTGAGTGACTTTTGACACTTGACATCGCATGTGTCTTCACTCGACCCCTGGATATAATTCACCATCACTTCTCTTGAACATTGATGTCCCACTTGTTAAACATTAAGAAAGTTAGGGAGCCGTTACCCGCGAGCAGGGCGTGACGATTAGTGACTCCATGCCGGTGCGGGCGTTGTAACTCTTCTGTTTGCAGAAGCCTGGGTCTATGACGTAGATGATGCCGTCTATGGTCAGGGAGGTTTCTGCTATGTTGGTAGCTACCACCACCTAACATTGATAGAGAGAGAGATAAAGCGAGTAAGCACTGCTCAAACAAACAGGTGTAAAGACTGATCCAGCTGTTATGTAATGGGAACAAAGAGATGATAAAAATATCAACACAAGCCTTTAATCTGTTGAACAGTATAAAAAAAAAAAAAGGATACCAAGTCTCCGAACCTCTCACTGTCCCAACAGCACACACTGTTGGTGAACAATAGCATGGGCATTTAATCTGGGTCAATCTGAGACAGCTTTTGTGTATTACCCTGCTACAGTAAACAGATATAGAGCTATTGTTTTCATTTGTATCAATTTAACAAAAATAAATTAATAAATAAATAATCATACAATGATCTACTAAATCCAGGGCAAACGTATTAGGAAACAACCAAAGTTTTCCAAGTATTCTGCACAGAAATAAGACCTCATCTCACTTTACGGGCTCCAGGTGGAGTCGGGTTGAAGATCTTTGCCTGCATGTCAGACGGCAGGTTGGCGTAGATAGGAAGGACCAGCAGCTCTGCAATCTTGGACCCAAGCCGTCTGCACCTCTCCTGGAGCATCTCGCAACACGCTTCGATCTCTTCCTGCAGGACACACACAGAGGACCCAACACAAGATATACACATTTTTAAATAAGCCCAGACCCAACTTACAAAAATCATTAAAAAATAAATTAATATTTATGAAAATAAACAAGTTCTGTGTGGCTGACTGGCCTGGACGAGTGAGCTTTTCAAACCTGTAAATTGACATTATATCCGGTCCATAAAATTCTGTCTTGTGAAACCGGTTCGTGGTGCAAAAAAAAGGTTGGGGACCACTGCTTAAATGTGATTAAGAGATACTAAACTATTGTTGGTGTAAAAATATATCATAACATTATACACAAAATAAGAAGGAGACCACCAATCTTCCATTAAAATTGCATCCAAAACTGCGAACCTCCAGAAGAAAAAAAAGGAAAAACAAGACAAGAATCCCATGCTTGATGCAAACAATACCTGTCCAGTGAGGAAAACCAGAATGTCTCCAGGAGGCTGGGTGACGTGGATCTGTAGCACTGACACCACACAAGCTTCCAGGTAGTCTGCCTCTGGAGCCTTGACAACACACAACAAACTGTTCGATTCATTGTTCGTTCAATTTTGTAAAAATAAAAAATAAATACATTTCTATAAATAAGTTCAAAATTTGTAAGTTCATTCAGTGTTTGTAAATCACTGTTCTATTTTGAGCAATTACAATTCGACAGAGAACTCTGATCTAAAAATGTAATGTGTAGTGTATTCTGTTCAATGTTAGTTCCTACTTTAGTGTAGAAGATATCGACAGGGAACCTCCTGCCAGGGATCCTAAAGACAGGCGCGTCATCAAAGAAGCACGAGAAGCGTTCGGTGTCCAGAGTGGCGCTGGCGACCAGCACTTTCAAGTCCGGTCTGAACCTGGCGATGTCTTTAATCAGACCAAACAGGATGTCTGTGTGGAGCGTTCGCTCATGGGCCTCGTCTATGATGATCACACTGGAGGGAGAGGGAGACGGAGAATGTGGGGAGCTGAGCGCAGCGTGTACAGTAATACCTACAGCTCTTCAATATATGTACATGAAAGTATGCATTTTAATATGAGAGTACAGAGAGAGTGCAATGAAACTAAAACTAATTCTCAAATGAAAGCATAAACAAAAAAAATCTACATCTGTGCGGCATGGTAACTAGATTTCCTAAAGAACTTAGAGAGCAACGTTCTTTGACTCGCTTCTCTGTAGTACCTGTAGCTGGCCAGGTCAGGCTCGGTCAGAAACTCTCGGAGCAGCATGCCGTCTGTCATGTACTTGAGCACCGTTCTCTCAGACGTGCAGTCCTCAAAACGAATACTGTAACCCACCTGGATGAAGCAACATAGTTAATGTGAGAATACAGATTCAATCCTTTTTAATGACCAACAAATACATCTTGGAAAAAGTTAAAAGACAGACAGCTGTACACAAAACATAATATTGTATAATACAAATTTCAGCATCATACAGATCTTAGATTACATCCTTTACCATCTGGAATGAACAGAAATGTGCATGGAGTGAAATGGGACTAGCTACTGATAATTTGGTAACCTCACCTCATTACCAAGCTTGACGCTCATTTCCTGAGCTACTCTGGCTGCCACTGACATGGCTGCCACTCTGCGAGGCTGTGTACATCCGATCTTCATGCCTCCCTTAGTGTAGCCCTGAAATAAATAACAGCAGGTTTAAGATTTATTTTCTCCATTGACCACTAGCATTTTTGTGCAGATCATTTCAGTTCTCTTTGCAGATCTTTTAACATGAGTATCAAAAGTTTAATATGCAACTATATGGTGCTATTTTAAGAATCGGCACTCACATCTTCCAAGAGATACTGCGGGATCTGGGTGGTCTTGCCAGAGCCCGTCTCACCCTCAATGACCAGGACCTGGTGCTCATGGATGGCAGCCAGCAGGTCGTCTCTGTAGGGGAAGATTGGCAGGCTGCGCCGGACCTCCTGCATGGACTGTTTTTTGAGCTCCGCCTGGGACAGGGCCGGGGCCTCCTGATCCTGATCACAACAACAGTCAACAGTCAGAGGAAAATGTCACTTCAGTCAACACAAGAGGAGGATTTTCTTTGATGCTCAAAAACTCTGGAAAAACAAAAAACTTTTGTTGTGATGTTACCTTTGGTCCAACACATCACTGAAATAAAACACACTCATGGGCTGAGCCTCGAAAGAGTACTCCATTGATTTAGCAATGCATTTCTATAACGTTGCTGAACTCATAATGGACAGTCAACAAAAATGTCCAAAATCAAATGTCTTTTTTTATTCTTCTTTATCAAAAACCTGGCACCTGTATTACCCCCAAGCAACTCAGGCGCCTTTGGCCTGAGATGCAGGTGTGTTATGCTACCACCGGCAAACATAGCAGTGAGCAGGACTTCTAAGTCTGCTCACTTCTTCTCCACACCTACAGACCTTTTTTTATTTTCAAACTCCTCCTGGAGACACAGATTTTAAAAACGGATGCAGTAGTACTTCCCAAGATCAGTAAAAAGACTTTCATGTGTAAAAATTGATGGAGTTCCCCTTTGAATGAATTTTATTCATAATGGCAGGCAGATTCAGGATCTCACCAGAAACCTGCATTTGCACTTGTATTCATATTTGTTCAAACTGAAAACTGTGGTAAAATGAAATGCAGCTATCAAGACCAACTCTAATGAGGAGAAGCAGAAAGTACCAAATAATCTCCACCTTTTCCGTCAGAGTTCCCTTCATGGTAATGGCAGTGCTGACAAAGTCGATCATCTCATCCTCCTCCAGGATAAGCTGGTACTTCTCCTGCTCCTGCCTCATCCCTTGCTCTCGCTCCTTCTTGGCCCCGAAGCTGAGGGAGGCCGTCTTTAGCCTCTCCTCCTCCCAGCGGCCTTGCTCTCCTCCCAGCTCCATGGGAGTCTCCTCCAGCTCCAGATCCCTCTGGGGCACCTCCTGGTCAGCAGGGACAGGAAGGGATCAAACAATTGAACCAGGACACACTTTAGCAGGTGACTGTCTCTGCAGACTGTGTCAGTGTGTGACACCCCTCATTCTTACCTTCCTTCTCTTCTCTTCCGGCATGTAGTATCTGTTCTTCCTCTCCTCCTGTTCTCTGGCACCAGCCTTTTTGTAATCTTTAGCCAAGTCACGAAGGGTGCGTTTGTATTCCAAGTCCCTTTTCTCCCTCTCAGTCAGCTCATCTGTAGAGAAAAGGTTCTCTTCGTCTCTGATCTCTGCCTCCAGGTCATCCAGCTTCTCTGCCTCTCTCTTCTTTAGGTACTCCCAGCGAGAACGCTTCCTCAGCTCTGGTAACTAGAGAAGGAAAGAGGAAGACAAACGATCAGAAACTTTATTGCACAGTTAGAATTCTGTCAACTGATTCGTACTGTCTTTATTAACTTAAACAACATACTCTAACATCCAGGGGTATGTTTCTTTAAAAAAAGTAATAAAATGTTCTGTTCAGAAATACAGGATCATTTTTCACCACCAGAAAGTCATCTCCCCACTCAAAGGACCTACCATATTCTTCTGATCATCTTCAGCCATCTTCAGCCTCTTCTGAGCTTCCTCATAAGCCTGGAGAAAAACAAACAAAAGGTGAAGGTGTTTACCTGCATGACACAATCAGTCACCTTTGGAAAACAACGCACTAGCTGTGTTGTAATTCCGTCATCTCCTACCTTTTTGTCAGTCCTCTCTGTTATGTTGCGTGTCTTGTCTTTGTCTCTCTGCTTCACTCGCTCGGCAAATGCATCTCTCTCTTCAATGTCCTGTTGTCGCTCCCGCTCTTCTTTCTCCCACTCTTCCTCTTCCTCTTCTTCTTTCTTGACAGACCTTTGGCCTGAATTATCCCTGATAGTAGAAAAAAAAGGCATGAAACTACAGACTCCTGACTGTACAACATTCAAGTACACACTGACACTGCATGGAGCCAATTAAACAAAACAAATAAAATCACGACAAAAACAAAAAATTACCTTTTGGGCTCTTCATCCTCACTTGACGACTCGCTCTCTTTCTTCTGTCTGATGTGCCTCCTCTTGCTTCCTTTGTCTTTGTCCTTGCTTTTCTTTTTCCCTTTCTGCTTCTCCCTCACGGCGTCTCCATCACTGTCGCTGTCCTCCAGCAACGTGTACGTCCGATTCTTCCTCTCCATTTCGATGGCTTGTCGTTCCATCTCCCGGGCCGGTTTCTCAATAACCTGCTTGCAAGGAATCTACAACACACAGTAGTAAAACATTGTTAGAAGTCACATACCCACCATCCTTCCCATAACGAATATATGTAACTAGTGTTCTGTTTGAAGATTTGAAAGCTCTTGCCATGGCACGTTCTCACAAGGACTGACGACACAATTCGATGAGCATACCTTGTCAAAGAGCTCTTGTGCAAAGGCAATAATACTCGGGTCGATGTCGATCGTGCCCGTCTGCTCAAGACGTGTCAAAAAGTCTTGAGGACTCGATGCTTTCCGTGCAGTGCCGATCATGAACTGAGACACGTATCTGTCACTCAACCCGAGGATGTCATGGAGACGGTCATTCACCCACTGCTCGAGGTTGGCCATGGTGCCTGTAGAGCGAGCAGTCACAAAATGCAAAAACATGATTATCTATAATCCAGGCACAGATGAAAGCCAGTGTAGTTAAATAAACTGCTGGATACAACCGCGCATTCAAGTGCGAGCAACAGATGTGTTGATCTAACAGTCTGGGAAGTTAAATGGTGACACGGAGCTTTATAAACATACATACATACATTATTTGGCAGATCAACTGAGCCACAGTGTTCATAATAATAATAATAATAATAAGAAGAAGAAGAAGAATAATAAGCCTGTGAGATAAATTGCCTCTACATTTTCAACTCACCTGCTAACTCAGCTAACTCAGCTGCTAATGAGGCAGTTATCTTCAGTTGTAGCTCACAAGTTTCCGGTAACGACACTTAATGGACCCGTTCATCCCTCAGTAGCCACATAGAGCTATTCATCGGTGGCTTTATTTTATTATTAATACACACCATATAAATAAAATAATCAATACAAATGTTTTGCTAACTTCGTTTAACGCACGCTGAAGTGCAAAGCGGAAACACGTGAAACCACCGAAGAAGAGCAGAGTCGCGCTCAGCGCCCCCACGTGGCCATCTGACAAACAACAACAACAACCTCGTGCCGCTTCACATACTGAATATTAAGATGTATTTATATGTATATGTATTTATATCTGTGGTTGTTTCCCATCTGACACTCTATACAGAAACATCAGATACAAATTTTGCTTAGACACATCATGAGGAAAATAAGAGCAACAACTGACCCCGAGAACATTAATAAATAACCATTTGTGTACACATCTGGGCCATAGTTATAGTGAGTAAGTTAACATCACAACATTGGCTTTAGTGAGCATAAATTAGGATCTTTTTTCATGAAATTATGGCAAACTAAGTTGTACTAAGTAGTGTGAGCACTATTTGGTTTCTAGGTCTTCAATTATAGTGAAGCTGCTCTCCATGTTGTTCTGTGTGCACAGGAGCCAGGAGCCCAGCAGCAGACTTTTGCCCCCGAACATGTTGATCCAGCCATGGGAGGAGGTAGAAATCTGTGATACTGCATGTGGTTTCCTCCCACAAAAGGCTGGAGATGTTTACAGATGATGGAGACCATCTCTATCTCCATCACAATGTGAAAAAAAAGTGAAAATGTATATCATGAGTTTGACCATGTGAGAGGAGTGCAGTGTTAAATTGGTGGAGTTGTTGTCTCTTAGTGTTTTAGCGAAAGGGCCAATTTCCATCTGTAAGTCCTTGTACCACCCCATATAGAAGGATGAGTGTGGCACACTTTTCTATTATAGCTCCAAGTGGATAAAACATAAACAATGTTTTTCTAACCTTTTGAATATATTTTTAAGTAAAAATACATCAGACAAATGTGCAGATCATCCACTGATGGTGTGACTGGTTGTCAGAATCCCCGGCTTCTTATGTCCATAAGACATAGTGCCTTTGAGCGTGACACTGACCCCTAGTTTCTCTCTGTGCCTTTCAATGTTTTTTTTAGCTTATCCTCATTTATGAAAATGTATATTATTCAGAAATGTTTGTTTCCGTCATTTAATACATAGAGGCGTCAGTCAGTTTACCAATGTGTTTAAACAGTCATTCAAATATTTCATGCAAACGTAGGTGAAATAAACACCCACACATCCTCTTCAAGCACACACGTGCACAAACATTGAAGTTGAGGAACAACATCTATTTACAGCACCTTCAACCTTCAACCGTTTCCACATTTCCAACATGCTGAGATAGAAGTGTTGCTTCTTTCAAGTGGCTCACAGTTCTTGTGTGTTCTTATGTCTAATGTACCCAAAAGTCTAGATGTAGAAAACATTTTTACAAACAAGAATGTCAAACATTTAACCTCGGGGTGGACAAACAACCATGTGATCACTTTCCACCATGATAATCACGATAATTTTCATCAACAAAGATGTATCTGTCTGTATTTAATATGTTTTAAATTCTAAAAAAACAGAAATACATGGCAGTTTATTAAGTTTATTAACTTTACAATTGTGCCTTATTTAATTGCAGACAGAGGTCCAATGCATTTTTAATTCATGAATAAACTGTACTACCATTTAAAATATAATGTTGGCCCTAAATTAAATCATGAACACATAACACTTTTTCATCCATTGCTTTGATTTTGTTTAATCTGAATTAATTATAGAATTTCAAGAGAGGTAAGTTTGTAGTGGGATGTGACCTAATAGGTGGATACCTTAGCAGTGCTGTTTTCACTTTGGATTGCAGCCTATTATAAGGATCCTGTCTTGACTTCTTCTTCCACAATTAGTTACTACATTTGTTGATGTTGATGTTTTCAGTGTTGAAGTCGCTATATTCTATATTCTAAACACCCCCTCCTTTACATTTGTTTCTTTTCTATCCTACTAGTTTCTTTGTTGCAGTTGAGAACTACGGCTCGACAGCGTCCTCCTGCTGCTGCCTGATTCTATTCATTTTTTGTCCCTTTGTCTATCTTTTATCTATAGTTTGCTGTTGCCCATGGTTTATAGGCATTGCTTTCTTAAAAACAAAACAAAAGTGGCTCTGACAGATTCTGTTCCTCCATTTCAGAACAATAACACAAGTAGAGGCACCTTTCAACATAATACAGTTCAATAAAAAAAGTATCACATTGAAAAGCCTCAAAGTGGACCAGAGAATTGAGTCAACACAGAAACAATTAAAGAGTAGTCTCAATAAAAAGTCTGTCCGTGTTTTATCCTTTCTGATAAAAGTTTTCAATTGATTTACATCCATCATGTTTCGCTGTTGAGTGTTGAGCTGTTGATGTAGCTTGTCCTCAGAACATGCATAGATAATGTTGACGTAGCTCCTGATTGTAGGGCACATGTCGACTCTTTTACCCTTTATGCATGATTAGCTCAAAGTACAATAGGGAGTGTAATCACTCAGTTAAACCAATTGATTTTCCTTAATGAACCGATACATAGGAGTTGAGTTGTATATTCAGATTTAAAACAAAAAAGAAACTTACGTGATCAGAAATTCCACTTTCAAACTTGCACATATCCAAAATCTGTTCATTTGAAATTAGGGTTAGGGTTAGTTTTTTTTTCCGCATTAATGACTACACCTGAGAAAGTTCCTCATGTATGGCAGAATATAATATGTAATATATATAATATATAATATATAATATGACTTAAAACTGACAAGTAATAACTATGAAAAATACACAATTATTTAATAATTAATAATAAATAATAATAGGTCATAATCATAAGGTACAAAGTCAAATTATGTCAAACTATTAAAGCTAAGGCATTGTTTCTCATAATAATGAAATATTACATCATGATTATGAGAAACTATCTCATATCAAAAAGTTAAGACAGCATTTCATAATTGTGATATTCTCAGTCACATTAATGACATTTTAAGGGGACTAACTTGTGAGCAGTAGGTTTTAGGATTCACCTCACAGGATGAGTTGGGCTCCTCTGTAATTTAACTCATAGCTCTGGAAAGCATTTTAATCACCTCCTCCTTTGGCCTCCGCAGAGAGGCACAGGAGAGTCAGGTTCATCAGAAACTGTGCTTCTTCTCTGGCTCACAACTCGGTCGGATCCTAACACGTGGACATGAAACACAAACTGAATCTGCTTAGAAATCACAGGACCAGAACTTTTTTATGACTTTTTTTTATTTCCTTCAGTGTCACAGAGTAATCCAGTGACAGTGGTCTGTAGGTGATGAATGGGTCCATCACACACAAGAACTAATGAACTAACCAGCTACAGCCAACAACAGAGGATATAAAAAAAAAGTGCTAATACGACAACAGCAGCACCTTTAGCTGTTGAATCACTGTTGAAATAAACCCTGAACCATGAAGGGTGCTTGAGTTTCTCCTAACTAAGAGACAGAGCACCAACATGTCTGTGATCATCACCCACTGTGGATGGACCCAGAGCCGGCTGGCCCATTAGGCAATAAAGGACAAATGCTAAGGGCGCCGTGGCCTCCAGGGGGCGCCACAAAATTGGGAAAAAATTCACCTTCAATGTAATTATATTAAAACTAGTTATTACTACTATCAACTCTTAAAATGGAAAAGCTCACATAGATTCAAATGTAAAGCAATGCCCAATTAATATTACTACAAATGATAATACCAAATAAGTCCCAGTGCACAGGGAAGAAAAAAAAGAAAAGAAGAGGAGGAAAAAGTAAAGATAAGGTAAAGTAAAGATACAGTAATGAAATGAAGCATCAGTTATCTCACAGTGTACTGTGAAGTTGATAACTTGCTTCTGAGCGATTAGCCTCAACATGCAATGAAAATAAAGTAAATAAACAGTGTTTAGGTATTTTATATAGCTTTTATATAGAGTTACTTTATTTAGTTTTTGTGTATAGTTATTGCATAGTGTAAATGTAGCTTATGTATAGAGTTATTGTGTGCAAACTGTGTGGTTATTTAAATTATTTGATGTTGATTGTTGTATTTATAATCTATTACTATTATTATTATTATTTATTCACTTATTTACAGGATTTTTATTTTGTGGTGAGGGTATTTATATTGTATTTCAGATTTTTTGGGTATTTATTTGTAATTTGTTAAGCATGTAAATTGGGATGACATGCTATCTTATAAATTAAAGACAATGGTAAAAACAATGCTATTTGATTTCTTTTATAAGTGTATGTAAATCGATGGAGGGGGGCCATATAAAATCTCACTTAGGGCTCTGGATGGACCGCATGCTCACTTTACTAAAGTCACTCAGACCCCCTCCTCCTCCTCCTCCTCCGCTCGTGCTCCTCCAAACAGGTACGTGCGATGACGTCATCAAGGTGACACCCATCCACCCCTCCCTCTCTCTCTCTCTCTCTCTCAGCTGCGGTGTGTTACAGCTCGGCCCCCGGCTCGGTTTTTTTCTTTCCTCCCGGGGATCCTGTGATCTCTGCCTCGCGTGTCAGTTTTCTTTTATCTGTGATCACCATGAGAAGACCGCGAGCTAAGTTTTCCCTTCCTCGCGCTGACGGACTTTAACTTGCTCGGCGCGCGAAGCCCGGAGGACTCACACGTAAGACAGCTGTTTGTTTTTTAACCTCTCAAATTTAAATAAATAAATAAATCAAACCCAAACTAGTTTAAATGGAGGCTGTGTGTGTGTGCCCGGTGAGAGTTTCCCGTTAAAAGGCTCCGCTTTTCACGCGCTGACGACACTTTCACATTGAATCGCTGCACTTCAGTCGCTTAAAATAGCCTCGGACAGACGGACAGACGGACAGAGTTCATCTGTTTTCCACCGGGCGATGAAGGCTTCCCCCTTTGGAGGCAGGCTGTTTGTGGTTCCCGGAGGAAAATAATAAAAAGCTGAGTGCTGATCGGAGAAAGCAGCTGTTTATCGTGTGTGTGTTTTTTAATTCACACACAGACAGCTGTTTTCACGTTCTTACATGGTGTTAGATGAGTTCAGATGATTAAAGGGCGTCTCGTTTGGCTTTCTGTAAACCGTCCTGTGTGTGGGATCACGGAGAGAGAGTTTCATTCATCCGCAGTCTGACTGACTTCTCTGTCAGCGTGGCTCAAGGTCGACGTGTCCCGCCCTGTGGAGGCTGCTGCAAACAGAAAGTGGACAGAGGAGGAGATCAGCCCGAATCAGAGGGCAGAGCACCGGGCAGACACGGAGAAGTCAAACTGGTCGGGACAGTCAGACTTCCTGTGGCCTCTATAAATGTGGAGAGAGCTACAGAATGAAGCATTTTTCCCCCAGCATCAACTCCAGACAGCTTTTTAAAAAACAAACTGTCAGCTGTTTAGGCTGCGAGGCATGCCGACTTTAAGCAAGAAACTACTGTCTCTAACTTCTGTCTACAAACCAGGGCTCCTCAACCCTCCTGATAAATCTGCAGGGTCACTTTTCTGACTTCTCTGTGATGTTTCCTGTTTTTCTTGTGAAACTTTTGGACTTTGAGAAGGGCAAATCACCTTATATTATTTTCATGACTTCATACACATGTTAATCCACTGATTAGGGGTCAGACAAAGAGAATTTCCTTTGTTCCGGGGCTGCAACTAGCAGTTATTTTCAATACCAATCAATCTGCCTGGTATTTCCTCAGTTATTTGTTTGGTAGAAAAATGGCCTTCACAAGTTCCCACAAAGAGCACGCGGTGACGCCTTGAAATGTCTTGTTTTGTCCGACCAACGGACCAAATTCCTGTCTTCCATCCTGTCAAAGGTGAATGATTGCAGGTTTTCTAAGCCTGTTTTTTAGGAGGAGACAACTTCTCTGAAGGTTAAAAACTCTAGTTTAAAGGCATTGATTCTTTGTGTCACAAAATCATTTGTGTGTGATTCTCTTCAAGCTTTTAAAAAACCCTGAAACTCCCCAAAACTATGCTGACCTGAAATCTGCATCCTCAATCAACACCCCTTATCATGTGAATGAGTCATTAATTATTTGTTTGATTAAGATGATTAAGATAATTAGGAGTGATTTCCCTTCTCATATTGATTAATATGACCAAAGAGGTAAATACTCTGAAAAAGTGACAGCCCCAGTATTTAAGTATAAACCACAATATTGGACTAAATAAAGTTTTGCTCTGATGGTGGTGATTGATGGAAATTTACGCTTTTGCCAAAGTTACAGCACTTCACCTTGAGGGGGGCTCGAATGTGTCTACAAAATTTGATAGGAATCCATTCAGAAGTCTTTTCAGACAGGAAAAAAAAGAGTCAACCAAATCACCAAAGTGAGAGGGTGTCATCCTCTACAGTCCATGAATGTCTGCATAAAATTAGACAGAACAACATCAGTAGCACCGTGCTGCAGCAAAGGTTTGGTAAAAGTCTGGACACTGAACCTGATATCTGCAGGATTTAGGTTTTTCTTGTTTCTTTGTCCATTAATCATCTTTGTGAGCACTTGTGGATTCCCGAATGCTTTAAATGCGTCTGTGTTTTTCTGCTTTAATCAACAGATACTTTCCAACATCTACTAGACAACCGGGTGGTAGCATCAGCCCTCTGTCCACGATGTCCTCCAGGGGCGCAAAGGACTTGTGCCGAATATGTGGCGGTGGTCTCCAGGGAAACCAAAGGCGGTGGCTGTTTGGGGGCCAAAACAAGAAGACCAGTCAGCCTCGCACCCCGACAGAGTCTCTGAGAGGAGGAAGCCTGTCGCGGTCCTCGCAGAGCAGCCCCTGGGGTGAGTCTGCAGCATGAGGAAATAAAGAAATGCTTTTGGTCACATACCGTTTGCCTGGTTTGCCTGAAGTAACCTTTTTTTTTCTAACCTTCCACAGGCAGCACTTTATCTCTGGGTTCCTCTGTGTCTCTCTCCAAGTCCCAGCTATCCCTGAGCTCCCCGTCCAAAGGAACAGATGTGCTCTTGGTGTTGACTCACATACTGGGCCAGCCTGTACCGCGGGGCAGTGGGCAGGGGGAGTTTGTCTGCAGCAAATGCGTGTGCCTCCTCGAGCGGGTGTTCAAGTTCGACTCGGTGATAGCCAGGGTGAGGGTGCTTTCGTCCGAGAGGCTGCAGAAGCTGATGCAGGAGAGGGACAAGATCAGACAGTGGGTGCGTCAAAACTACCGCCAGAGGCACCCACAGGACTTCCAGAACAGGGGCAGCACCAGCGAGGAGGATGGGGAGGCTGAGAAGGAGGGCTACAGGGAGATGCTCAAAGAGAACATGGCTCTCTCGGAGTACGAGTGCTGGTCCGAGAGGTGGGACACGTGTCCGTTTTTCATAAGAACGGGTAAGAGATGCAGAAAGGGCAAAGGATGTGAAGGCTGCGACTCCCTGCGGGTGTCCGACTCGGATTACGAGTCTGTTTGCGGAGTTCCTCGCCGCTTGCCTTTCCAACCCTTCTCCCCATTAGCATTGTCGCGGGACAAATCGCAGAGCATGCCCCTCCACTGGCAGAGAGTGCCATCCATCAACTCCAGCCCGGCTTCTCTGGCGGGGTCCAGTCTCTCCTTACAAGCTTCCTCCCGCACTGAGTCCGTTCAGTCTCTGGACTCTCTTGACGGCACCGACCCCTTTGACTCACCAGGTATTCAGTCCGCCAACTTAGTGCTGAAGGAGCTGAGAAGTATTGAAGGGAAGCCAGTCAGGTCACCATCAGGGAGTAGGATCCCAGTTCTGGGCAGGAAGCACGGGAGGTACTCTGAAAAAGTTGCAGGGGTGGCATCGCCCTCAGTGAACAGGGTGCTGAATTTTGGGGATGTGGAGAACGGAGGAGATGAAATGGATGACGAGGACGGCGATGTGCTAACAGAGCTGAGGGACGAGTTCATGCCTCTTCATCGAGAGGTGAGTGTTTTCACACGTCTGAGCATGCCACAAGACAGGTTTCCCACAAATGTGGTGCAACATTTTAAACCAATTTTGATAAAATGTGCAAAAGAGAAGACAAATGAATGTGCCTTTCCATCCGTTACTGTAGGCGATTATTAGGAGTTGGGCACATTAAGATAAACTGTATGTATTTGAAGATTAGTTTCATCATTGCTGCACATGATCTGATGTTTTTGTCCGCTTTAAGGTCACATGCTTCATGAACTTCATGTACTTTTTATCTATTCCTGTTATACCTTGTCACATTTTGCTATTATTGATGAACCGACTTTTTCACCTCAGCCAAACATAAAAACTTTTTGTTCAAATGTTTTGTCATTTCCACTCAGGTGTTTTTATGTGCTAATTAAAAATGTGCATTTCCAGCATGTGGTGGCTGGAAAATCCACCCAACACACAACTTTAAACTGTACTGTGTGAATGGTATATGAATGGTAGAACTCTGACCAGATGTTTTGTGTGCCCGTGGCTGTAAATATTGACACAGCATGCAGCAATGGGTAATCCGGGAGCAACGGAGGCCAGGAGTCCACCAAGATTAGAGCTACTCATTTCATTTATGGTTTACTCAGTTATGCCGCAATCCGTGTGTACTATGAAAACATCTGTCATTTCAGAGTGCTGCTGGCAGGATTCACCACGCCGTCAGGCACCTTCGAGGCCAGCTGGACCAAGCTGCGTCCCGCATCAGGACCCTGGAGGCCGAGCTGAAACATGGGAGGAGCAAACACACTGAAGTCAACGGATCAGCAGACTGGGCCCCTGTAAATATTCAGTTTGTTCTCTCACACATTCAATTTGAAACAATTATATGTGTGGACAGGTGTCATTTTGAAAAGTGTTGTGTCCATGTTTATATGGCTTTCTTGCAAGCCAGCTTAGCTTAGCATAAAGAAATAGGAGGAAACAGATGGCCAGGCTCTCTCGAAATGTAATGAAATCCACTTACCACAACCTCTAAAGTGTCACAGATTGGAGACAAAATCCACAATCCTCGCTCTGTGTAAAAATACATCCAGACTTTAGCTGTAGTTAATGTGAGACTTTAGCAGTCTTAAGTCGGTCAGATCAAGCAGGTAGTTTCCAAAGTTGCAATTTCTTCTTTGTGACAGTGTCTGTCCACTGCAGCTCAACACAGAAACACTATCCAGGAAACAAACAGAGGGAATTTAATCCTAAAAAGACCATAACTTTGGATACAAACTGCTGAAACATCTTACTAATTTCAGGACATATTTTAGATTGGATCAGTGGATTTTGTCTCTCATCACAGATTTAACATGTCATAACTCGTTTAATTCCAGATAAGAGAGAGCCTGGCACATGACCACTTGTGAAACCACAAATTGTCTTTTTTTTTTTTTACACAAGCGAGATGTGACATGTTTATAAGTGAGCGTTAGAGGTGCTGGTAGACAGATTTTTTTTTTTTTACTTTTAAACAGAGCCAGGTTAACTGTAACTGCCCCCGTTTCAAGTCTTTATGCCAAGTTAAGCTGACTGGCTGCTGGCTGTAGCATCGTATTTAATTACATAACATAAACTGAGAGTGGCTTGAGATGTCAGTGGAGTTGTGATGCAGCTGACATTTACCTGTAGTTTTATCAGCTGTCATAGGTGGGGCCCTCTAACCTTTTTTTTTTTACACAAGAAGAACGGGTGCATTTCGCAGCGCAGCATTGCACAGCAGCTCCTCAGTCACATGGCTCCATAAATCACCCTGTGAATGTTGACTGAGCACAAATATAGCATTATGAAAGGAATGGAGGGTGGGTGTACTGTGTTTTGTGCCTGTGCAAGGGTGTGTCCATGTTTCCTCATTTGCAGGTGCAGATAAAGACACAAACACACTCGGCCTCTCTCTGGAATCTTCTCCGACTGGTGGAGTTTGCCCCGGGCTCTGTAGTCTTATGATAGAAGATATCATCATTAAAAGGCCTCTTGGCTACTTTGTAGGGCCTCATGACCGGATCCCTGCTTGTCATGTGAACACAGCGTTCAGACAGAGTTAAATATTAGTAAGAGTTAATGGGAAACATGTGGGAGCAGCAGCAGGTTTGAAGATTAGAAGCATTCAGCGCATGTATGAACAAATCTTTATCAACAAATTGTCAGATTGTACTGACTGTACTGAAACAACATTGTCAGTGACAGAATCAGTTGCTGTTAACTTCCTCATTAAGGCTTTTTTTTTCCTTTTTCCTTTTTTTTTTTTTACTGAGTTGAATGTGACAGGTTAGAGTGACAACAGACTGAATATAAAACTGAACTGAAGGCAGGAGACACTGCTGATTGTTATGCCATATGACTGATGTGTTCACTTTCTGTTGTACATATTGAAGTGTCTTTCCATGGTGACACATAAAGGTAAAAGATTTTGATCAGGGCTGCAACCGACAATATTTTTATTATAAATACGTCTACACGTGATTTGGCTGTTTTTTTTCTTTTTCTTTTTTTTTTTTTTTTTTTTAGACCAAACAACTAACTGAAAACGTTCCTTGCAGATTAATCAGAGTATTTGGTAGCAGGTCTAAACCTCAGCCCTATTTTACTCAACCCCAACCCCAGAATCGTTTTAGTTTGATCTCCTCTCAGAAGAAATCATTGTCTTTTGTTTTCTCTCTTTTCTCTAGTTGGTATCGGAGGAGGGTGGCAGTTCCCTGCTGATGTGCCTCGGTCACTCCCTGCACAGCCGGGAGCGTCTGATCCAGGTGGGTGAGGTGATGAGTGGGGACAGGACTCAGTCATGCACACCGCAGTTGGATCTTCTGCTCCGGCTCAGAGCTCACTGGAATGTTGTTTGTCTTTAGAGTCGCTCTACGCCCTTAAAGTGGCATCGCCAAAACAGAATTGGCTTTATGTTTGTTCACCACATTGTATCAGTGACGTTGAAGTATGTTGTCTTAAGCTTTGATCATGACTGTCTTTATTTTTAGCTGCTTGTTATGTTGATGATTTACAGCAGGAATTTTATTATTACACTGCGGCAGTGCAAGTCACTCTGGGTGAATGTGATAGCTAAAGCAAATAGGACTGTTGTATCAGAAAGATGAGCAGAGACCTTCCAATGTGAAATGAATGGTACTTTAGTGAATCTCAGCCTGTTAAGCATTATACGTAAATCACTGTATAACATTTACCTGTTGCACTGTTGGAAAAGGTTGCATAGGCATGGCTTTAAACTGTGCCACACAGTGTGAAATACACTCGTGTTTTTGTGATGAAAGTTAGATGAGAAGATCGACAGTCATATTTGTCCATTAAACATTCAAAAAAGCACTCATCTGACAGTTCTCTCCTCTCTTCCAGGAGTGTATCGGTCTGGTCAGGAGACTGTGTGTGGAGGAGGGAGCAGGGACCAATCTGGCCGACACGCTGAGTGAGAAACTGACTGAAAATCTGAAGGAAACTCGCTCTGACAACAAGGTCAGATTATTGACATTAAGTGCTTGATGCAGGGTCCGCTTATGATGACTCATGTTAGACTTAGACTTAGAGAGTCTAAGTTACCTGTTATCGGCATGACAGTCATCAGACTCAGTACTCCTGTCCCTGAAGGCTTTTGTATGAGCAGTGCAGGTCTTGTGATGGTTATTTTTTTCTACCTCAGGCCTGCAGGAAGCTTAACCAGTCTGGTAGCAGCATGTCAGCAATTTCCTCTAGTCCTGTGTAAAAGTTATGGTTGAAGTTACACACTGTCTTTTGAGTTAATTCTATTGTTTCAACCTCTTTTTTTTATTGAGATTTT
Source organism: Scortum barcoo (assembly GCA_023238725.1). Lineage (NCBI taxonomy): Eukaryota > Metazoa > Chordata > Actinopteri > Centrarchiformes > Terapontidae > Scortum > Scortum barcoo. The sequence continues at coordinate 19,362,616 of CM041546.1, read as the reverse complement.
GACCTGACAATCTCGACATGTCAAATAAAATAAAAAAGCCTTTTAACGGTCCAGACTGTGTTTCAGCCATTTTAAATGCCCCTGTGTCTCTTGAGCTGAGAAGAGGCTAGATCTGGGAAATTAACTGAAAATGTATCTAATCGAAATCGAAAATGCAACAAATGATTTTTTTTCATTATTGATTAATCCAGTTTCCTCACATTGGAAAAGCAGAAATCGGTGAATGTTTGGTACTTTTGCTTGTGTTGTGATTATTTGATTACTGAAATACTTGCTGGTACATTTTCTGTCAAGTGACCAATCGATGAATCAACTAATTGTTTAATCTCTACAGGTGTTTTATTTAAACTTAACTTAAATGTCTCCAAAGTAGACCTAACTCAGTTTGTGATCTGTAGGCTGCTCTGGAGACTTTGAGGACTGAAATGACAGAGAAAGAGAAGAGCATGGAGAAAGAGATTGAAGCTCTGAGGAAAGGCTGGAAGAGACAGAGAGAGAGACCTTGACACACTCAACACTGTGCTGCAGTGCAACCAGGATATTATCAATGTAAAAACACACACGCACACACTTTGCACAGCACACACACACAAGAAACCAGGGACAGAATTGCATGCGTTGTGGTTCAGAGCACACACACACTCCCACATTATTATTACATTCAGGCACTGTTTACTTGAAGTTTTATTTGCATTGGCTTGCATTTTGTTCTCGTTCCAGGACCTGCGAGTGGCTCTGGGGGAGAGAGAGCAACTGCTGAAGGAGGCGGAGAAGGAGAGAGAGGTGTGGAGACAGACGGACCGGGCCCTCGCCACGGTCCTGCAGGAGAAGGAAGCTCTGATCCGCTCCCTCAAACAGGAGCTGGAGAACGTTGTGAGTGAGAAAGAGGTAATGTTTTGTCTCCTAAAGCTCTCTGAACATGATTTTCTTACTTGTCCAGCCAAGTTTTTCAAACAAGGTTGATGATCAGATTTCTGTGGTTCCTGTCTACTGTGTGTTTTAAAGGGTAGTTTACTCTTTTCAGTAACTTTCAGATAGATTTTCAAGACTGGCATTATTATTGATGATAGTGTCTATCATTGTGTCATAATGTTATACCAGTAGTATGTTTGGGTGGCGATTGGACATTAGGATTGTGTGATTTATAAGAACATTACAAGCCCAGCTGCTCCTGTTTCTTTATGAGGTTTCTCAGTGATGAACTCTGAACTAACCATAAGCCCAAGAAATATTACAGAGAGCAAATGTTTACGATGAACTAATTAACTACAGTTTATTCTCAAGTAAAGATTACACTTAGTTATTTATATATATTAAATGCCAAACAAATCAGGCCTGTCACATTTTTAAGAATTTCTCACATGTAATATTTTGAATATGTGAATCATGAGCATGCTGTTTTAGGAGATGTCGATAAGTTAATGTTAAGGTGCTAGCTACTGTACAGAGTGCTGTTGTTCTGTGTTTTATCCAGAAATCAGATGATTTTGGGAGAAGAGTTGTCTATTAGCTGCAGTATGACTGTGGTAAGAAGTGACGTAGGTGTTCGTTTAACCTCTTCTACCTTCATTGAACGAGGAGCCTGTTCCGCAGTCCTCTGTCCCTCTGTCCTCATTTGCCTTTGTTAGTAAATGCAGTAAAACTTTTACTCACAGCTCGTCTTTCCCCTCCAGGCTCTCTCTGACTCGGCGGGCGCTTTGGAAGGGGCGGTGCTGGGCTCGAAGCCTCCCTCATTGCGGGACAGAGAAAGAGACAGCGGCAAGTTGTTCGAGGAGGTCACCAAACTCACCACAGCCCTGCAGGAATACCAGGAAATGGTGCAGGTGAGATATCAGCATGAGAGAGGATTTGAAAGTTTTATACATTGGAGCTAAAACTTAATGACAAAAAGCTGCCTACATTACCTGAGCTAAGAACAGGTTTTTTTTTTTTATTTAAACACACTTTGATGGATAATTTCTACTTTGATATTGGTGAACTGAAGTTGTGATGCAAAACAAGGCGTGGTCAGACATTTTAGGAAATATGAAAATAAATTGCAGCGGTTTAATTAACTCAAGATAATGTTTGCATGATATGGAGTAGACCTGAAACCATTGGTCAGTTAATCGATTGGTCAATCAACAGAAAAATAATTAGCACTTTGAACAATGATTTAATTGTTTTTTGTTTTGTTTTCTGTCATTTTTCAAGAAAAGATGGTTAAAAAAAAAAGCCAAACAGTCTTTGGTTCCAGTTTCTCAACTGAGTACATTTGATGATTTTGCTTTGGACTTATGGAAAAAAACAAAAAAAGACAATTTGAAGTTGGATGGATATGTTGTAAAAACTAAACAATGAATTAAAAAAAAAAGTAAATGAATAATGAAAATGATCAGAGCCGGCAAGTTGTAGTGAGGTTTAGCAAACAAAATATATGATGCGGTCATAATGGAAGAATGGCATCCATCCAGTCTTTATTCTTAGCTAAGCTAACTGGCTGCTGGTTGTAGCTTCATCCTTACTGTGCAGACATGAGAGAGGTATCAATCTTCTTGTGGAACTCTTGACCACAACATATTACCCAAAATGTTCAAATTAAGAGATTAATCTTGCTTAATGTCAAACTGGTAATAAAACAGTCAAATTCAGTAGTTAAGACCAGCAGGGAAAATATACACATAGACAACAACAAATCTCTTAACGATTCTTTTTGCTTTTTCGCCAGAATCAGCGGGAGAGTCACAGTCAGACGGTGTCTTCTCTGACAGCACAACTCCAAGACACTCGGCAGGAGCTGAGAGAGAAAGAGAAGGAGAAGAAAGAGGCCGATAGAGCTTGGCAGAACAACAGAGAGGACAGACAGAGAGAGGAGAGGAAACTGAGAGACAGCCTGGAGAAGAGAGATAAACTCATAGAGGTGAAGTGCAGAAATCTGTGGCAGACTGTCTCGTAGTCGACAGCCTGTGTGTGTTTGGCCCTGAAAGAGACTTGAAATGTTCAGTGCATTTCAATTTCAAGGAATACCTCATCTGTGGTAATTTAACATCAGTGTTTATATACCGTAGTTAACTCTTTTAGTTCTCAAACACACATCTTCCCTATTAAAAATACCAAAAAGCAGTACTGCAACACTGAACAACTCAAACTGAAAAATATATGTACTCTATCTTCTACCCAACATAAACCCTCAACGTTCACCTCTGCCTCCTTTTCTGGTATTTTATAGACCCCAACGGTTAACCGAAAAAATAAGTGGCAGAAAATAATCATCAGTTGCGGCTCTAAATGTCTCCATACCCACAGAAGTGTTTCATGTTAAGTTCATACACAACCAAATGCTGCTAGATATGAAATATTTACCAAATATTGCCAATAGTCACTCCAGTAATTATTAAAAATAAGATTTTTTTTATATAGCTAAAAAATAAATATTGTTTATTAGAAGGCCAAAAACTCATCAACACCACAACGAAAAAAAACACATTAACAACTGAAAAACTGCACTTGTGTAGATTTACTTCAACACTGGCAAAGTAACACAGATGATTTTGTTGTAAAGGCAGCAGATATCTCAGTCCTGCATCTCGCGGTACAAATATTGTCGTGCCAGTTCGGTTCACTTAATCTTGAGTCACCCTGAGAGCAGCTGAACGCACTGTGAGACGATTTTTCAGGTTATTGTTGTCCACAGTGTGACGCACTCTTCCACACTTGTGGGAGTCTCTGACACTCTGAGCTAAATTACGAATATTTGTGATGGTGACCGAGAACGTTTTTTGTTTTCTTTCTTTTCTTTCCGTACAGCAAATCCTGTTGGATGCTGAGGAGCGGGACCATCTGTTCAGAGAGCTGCAGCAGAACCTGCAGAACAAACACGAACATCTGACCGCCATCAAACACACGCTGTGAAAGAGACGAGGTGCAATCTAACTACGCAGAGATAGAAGATCACTTTTGCACTTTCTGCACCACCTGTTTGTCCCTTCAGCATATTCATGGTGGTGTACATTAAGTCTATTTATATTTATCTCTGTTTTTGTCTCTGTTTTTTTTTTGTTTTTTTTTAAGATTTGCGTTTGCAGACCTGCCTTGTTCTGGCATGGGCTGAAGGAAATTAGTACTAAACTGGATCTGTAATTTCAGAGTTTTAGTATAGAGAAATGTCTTGTGTAGCTTCCTACAACTGGATATTTAATACTTGATTTAAAAATGTATTTAGTTAATGTTTGAATGTACTGGGTTAAAGGTTAGGCAGTGATTAGATTTCATTTGGTGCAGTGGGATTGCTGCTGATCCAAACATTACTGAATGGGATGTGCTAGGCTGGCGCGGGTACAGTATTGCTTTAAATCTGATTTTGCCATTTTCTATTCTTCATCCTGTTTGTCTTTTTATTTTCTCGGTCGTGTTTTGTTTACACTCGAGGAGGGGAATACTTCGGACCAAAATATTGTTTTTAACTGCTTTCATTTCCTGCTTTTATGTGTTTCTCTCTTTTTTTATTTTATTTTTTGAACTATTTTCAGATATTCTCAGTGTTTACATGTCTTGTGTTGTTAGTCTGGGACTTATTACTGGACTCTTTTTTTCCATTAGCTCAAGAGAATTAAACACTCTGATCCAAATTACTTCTGTGTACAGATGCTTTTATTTCATTGACTACGAATGTTTGCTGATGAAATACGAGGTGCAGTGGAGCGGAAGTGGGATGCTGGTTCTGGAAGTGTTTTCCAGATTTTCTTTAAATTATATATTCAGTCGTCAGTTAACTCAGAAACACAAGACTCTCCTTGATAATATCAGGATCATATCTGTTGTGCTAAACAATTTGATCTGATTGTGATTTTACAGTCGCTGCTACAGATCCTTGAGCCACAGATATTTTGGTGTATTTTCAAAGTCTCTTTGGAAGGTGTTCTCTGTTTCTCTTCTTCCCTGCTGTAATTTTGAAAGTTTCTTCACTGCAGAGAAGAATCAAATCAGGGATTCAGGAAGCTGCACTGTAGAGCCCGATGGATACAGTATAAAGGCACATTTAAAATCTCTGGAGCTCTACTGATGACCGTGAATGCATCTTTTGAAAACAAACCTCTCTGTGTGATTTCTATTGGCCTCAAATATATCAATGTCCAATCAGAACCAGGCTGGTGGAAGGATTAAACTGCAGCCTGAAAGACTTTTTAAAGTGAAACATGTAAAAGTGAATTGTAGCAGACAGAGTCTAAACAACGACACCTGCTGGTTACATTTTTATATTGAAGGATTATTGAGAATGCGATATCTCTAATATTTGGTTCACTAGAGTTATATTATGGAGAACATTCATCATCTTCTTATGGGATTAACTCTTTCAGACCAGACTAAGCCACTGTGTTGGAGGGGCTTTAGATTTTCGGTTTATCAACAGGACCAATTATGCCCTAATCATTTCTTAGAAAGTAACTGATATGAAACTATAAATCTCAAAGATTCCTGGAAAAGACTGTAGCATTAATTACATAGATAATGGAGAAAATGTTCAAATGAGATTCAATTAACGGCAGTGGTGGAAAGTTATTATACTTATACTGAGTCTGTGTCTGTGTTATATGTCATTATATGCAGTTTTTCATTTTTGTCTCATTTGATACAAAGTACAGTTAGCTGTGTCTTGTTCGTATGCTGTTAAATAACGTGCAACTAAAAATACCCCTGCACACTAAGACATGGATAGATTGGGCACCTTTTATAGCATGAACACTCAGCAGGACAAAGACCACAGAAAAAACAAATGCTTTCCCACGGGGAGGCAAAGTTGTGGAGGTAAAGATAGCCCTCTGTGTGAGGGGAATTTGAGAGAAGACTTGTCCTCCTTCTCAGAGTCACATTTTAAAACACAGACATGAAATACATATCGGTGTCATTGGGTGTCACTTACACTTCCTGGGGATAGCATCCATTACAATTGTCCTGCCTGAGAATCACCATGCTTTCAAGTTTTCTTCAACACCACAGTAACCCAGTGATAGTTGGCTGTACATCCATGGGTACACTCCAAAAAGGAGCCGCTAATAACTAATCTGGCATACTTTTAACAGAGATAATTTGACTAAATTTAAAAGACAAGAAAGTATCAGTGTTTATCTGTGTGTAGCTGACCTGACAACAGCAGATTTGATGTTTCTTTAAAGGGGCTCATTCTCCTGATTGCTTTCTTTTTTTCTCCCGTTGTATTGGTTGATGTTTCCATCTAACTGATTAACAACATTTTTGACTTCCTCTATTTTGACACAAAAGTCAAATTTCACTCCGAGCTGATTAAAAAACGTAGGAGCTGTGCATGTGGGAAAATCGCCACTTGAAAAATACAGGAACAGCACTTCAGATGGGATTTAAATGGCAGGTGGACCAGCCAGCTCATAGAAAAAAAACAAGAGGTTATTGAGGCTATAATTATTACAGCCTCTTGACAGGATTAAAATTACTGACCAGCAGGTAATGTCAAAAATCACACGAACTCCCCTCAAGACATAAATGCAGAGTGTGGTTTTAGAGTGTATTATTATTATTATTAGTAGTAGTATGCATTAAAGGACAGTTTCATGTCACGCTTAGAAGGAGTGTGGAGGATTAAAGGCACAAATGCAATATAATATTCATAATTATATTTTCACTAGTGTTTAATTGCCTGAAACACATTTGTCGTCATTGTTTTGTTATCTTACAATGAGCCCTTCGTATCCACACAGAGAGCGGGTCCTTTTCTAATGTGTCACCGCCATGTTTCTACAGTAGCCCAGAATAGACAAACCAAACACTGGCTCTAGAGAGGCCCTTTTGTGTTTTTTCGTTGAAGTGGCAGCAAATGTAGGTTCTCCTACACACTTGGAAAGGAGGGGTATTCAGTGGGTTGTCTGCGACCTCACTCCTACACACTCGTCGTTTAAGGTCTGACATTTAGTCTAGAGTGGAATTGTAGGGTTTGAGTTGCTCATGTCAATCTGGGTGAAATGTGAACTCTCTTGATGTTTTACTCATGTTCAGGTCCAAGCAATGACAGTACCAAACTTACAACGGAGGACTTTTCAGGCACTTTCACTATTGCAGATGAATTTCCAGTGTTGAGGATGAATCTCAGTCCGAGCTGTCTTAAGTCTGATAAAATCAAACATGTTTAATGTTATCAGAAATCTTTAGCCTCGGCTCATACAAATAGTGAAATTCAACGACGTGAGCACTGTCAATGACCAAAAGGTATGCTCTCTCCAGGACCCAACGGAAGACAACAAACGGAGTAGATAAAACACACAGATAGAGGACTCCCAGCTCCAGGAGAGGTTATTCCCGGTGAACCACTGAAAGTCTGAAGTGAGGAGGAGGGAAATGCCTCACTACTGGGCTTCAAGCTCATAATGCTAACCTAGATAACTTTACAAGAAGAAAACCTGTTGAACAATGGAGCAGAAACGGATACAGCTGATGTTAGGGCCTCATTCAACGCAGATAATCAAACCACTGCACACACAAGGACAGCTGAGATCAAAAGTTTTTTCTTCTTGTGAATTTCCCCCAGGAACAGAATGCAAAACAGTCTTAAAGTCTCCTGGTGTATGGTTGACATTGTGTGATCAAGCTATGATCATGATTTTATTATGCACAATGGTTGCTCTGTGGCGGCATTTATAAAGGTTTTTTTGGGTGATTATCAGCAAAGTGGGCTTCTCTCTTTCCTTGCTTCTGGTTTCTCTGGCTCCATCAGAGTCAGTCAAATCAATCAAATACTCTGCAAACATTTACATACAGGAAAAGTAAATGTGACAAAGTTCGCAAATATTGCTGTAAATCTGTTTTGTAAAAAAGTGACTTTAACACCACTTTTTAAAATTATTTGAAGCTAAATGTGGCAAAATGTTGCTGTTAATTGAGTGTGTTGACTCTGACCTTTGTGCCACGTTTTACATTTTGTTTTGGAACTGAGGAGGCATGAATAGACTTGAGTGTTTTTGTTTGCATCAGATTGATTTCCATAACCAGTTTGGGGTTTCCAGTTCTTACAAATGTTGTTTACAGACCAACTCATTGTTCAAGGTCACAGATGATTTGTATATTTGAAATTATTTCTCTTTTCCCTCATAGGAATGTACTTCATTTCCTTGTTGAGGCACTGAAAGATCATTGCTCAGTATTTCCAAAACACACGACAACAGTTCTATTCATCTTAACTTATCTAGATTTTTTTCAGTGTTGTGTTGAACTTAAACAATGGTCATCTTGCTTTTAACTGTTCTGAGCACTTAGTATATGCCTGATAACAGTGTAGTGGGGACATCCTGTTCATTGTCCTAAAACAGATTCATTCTCTCAAGTGATCCAGATGATTAAATGTAACACACAGGCAGCACACATCTGTAAAATGGGGTATGTTCAGGAAACCAGTGTGTCATTGGTGTCACCACATTATAATCATTATAGACTACTTTTTTTTTTTTCATTCAGATAGTCAGATCCACAGATCTACAGGCCTCACCTCCAACAAGGACAGCGTCTGCTCTGGACAAAAGCTCACAGAGGACAGACCTGACTGAGAGTCCAAGGCCTCAGCACCCAAAACACACACTGTGATCTCACCTTATTTATTGACTTTTACTTGCCTTTCACAAGGCACATTTGGACTTCAACCCACCAGTAATTTACAAAAAACAACTGCTCCTTTTAGAGCTTATTTTTGCTTTAGAACAGAATGACAAGTAAACAATACTGTAACAAGAAATACCTGTGAAACAAGAAACACGTGCACTTCATTTCACTTCAAGCACCCCAGGGCTCCTGGAGGATAGATAAAATGATTACAGTGCATTTTATGTTTAGGTTTACTCTGAATGTTTGGCACAACTTTGTGGAGTAAAAGTATAAAGATGGATTGAAACAAGCCTGAGGAAAAATGATATAATTGTGGTGTAATCACTGCATACATACTTTACAATGTACAAAATCCAAAATGTACAAAACTGGGCCACTCATAATGCAAAAGAAATGGCACCTGTGGGCATCATAATATTGTATATTCATGTTATTAGATTATTATTATTAGAGGCATTCAGTTTATAGTTACATTGTTGTAGTTGGTCAAGGCGGATCTAATTAATCTGAACATGTTTAATCCTACTATGTAATCTAAAACAATGCATTATATTTTTCAGTGTATATAGTAGTATAGTGTATACACAGTATATTTTTTTCATTATTTTCACCTGAAAAGTGGCCAAACTGAAGCTGTCACAACATGTAGTGGCGTGAGAGGTGCAAGTACCTTCAGCTTTCTCACCTGTGTGGAGATTACTTAGTTTAGCATAAAGACTGGAAACAGGGGGAAACAGCTAGCCCCTCGCCTCTGCCCAAAGACAAACCACTACACAGCCTGCACCTCTGAAGCTCACTAATCAACATGTTTTTATCTCTTTTGTTAAATGCCTACAAAACTCCTCAATTTAAGGAGGACTGTGTGCCAAACTGGCTGCGACCACCAACTTCCTGGAGCCTACGATAGTCGCCTGGCAACAGCTATCGCCTAAGAAACACGTTGGCAACGACAGATCCCGTAAACTGGCAAAATGACGTGACAGATATTACTAATACTGTTATTTTAAATGCAAAAGCAGAACCACTGAGCTCGTTTGTTTGTTCTTTCATGAGACAGGTGGACGGAAATGAATCCTCTGGTGACTCGATTTGCATTTATTCCATTGAAACTACTCATCTGCAGTCCGAGAGTGAAAAAAACACCCAGAAGACAGCGTTACATTCCCTGTCTCTTCATTACCATATTTCCATATAAGTGAGTGAAAGCAGACACTACATATTTACAAAGACACCAAAGGCAGCTTAATTAGCTCCGGGGAGAGCTGCTGCTGAATTAACGTGCTCTGTTATTATTATTTCTGTTAGTAATTATTTCTCAAGGTGACAGCTGGGGCGGGACTTCCCGTCACTGCCCGCTACCCAGGAAGTTGTCGTGTTACTTTTTCTCCTCTCTCCTCCTCCTCCTTTCCCAGTCTTGCGAGAAACAGGAGAAACTCAGAGGCGTTAAGTTGCCTTTATCGCCGGGAAACTATCGAGAGAGGAGCGTCGCACCGGCTCCGCACGGCCGCCCGGTCCCTGCCGCCTAACCCCGCCGGCTGTCAGCGAAGAAACGGCGGAGAAATGGCCACAAGAGGAGTAAGTGGCCACACTGTCAGGGTAAAGGCTAATTTCAGCACGCTCCTCCTGGAGCTACAGTACGTACAGTCTGCCGAGTGCAGCCTGTCTGTCGGAGGTCGAAAGTCGGTGCCCGTTTCTTGTTTTTCGGTCTTAATATCACATGAGTTGGGTGATCTGTCGAGGCAGCCACAGGTGATAAGAGCAAAATCGATCCGAGCCACTTGGCTGAATCATCACTCCAGTTCTCATGAAGCAACTTCCGACAAAAGAAAAATTAAATTAAACTTGCCGGATTTCCTGGATTTATTTAAAAAATCATAATAATTTTGTCGCTCACGTGGTATTTCCTCTTTTGTGGTGACTTTTGTTATTTCCTGAAAGTACATTGTGTTTTGTTATTTCAGATGGATGAGGCTATTGAAAGTTGAGGATCTGCCAGAATCACAACTTTACCCCCCAAGATGTGTCCTGCCCTTCAGCGTGTTTCGCTCAGCTCCGCCCACATCGACACTGCATCGTGTCCTTATAACTCCAGATCTCTGATCGAGCGCTTGTGATGATACACAGGCTGCCCTTCCCATATCCCATTCCTATTGTCTGTAACAAAGACCTCTTGAACCCACCTCCCTCCCCCTGCGCTCCTGGGCCATGCTCCGCAAGAGAAGCTCTCTGATTCTTTGTGGTACGTTCCTTTTTATCACCTGGAACGCCATACTGGTGCTCCTGCTGTGGAGCAGACCTTCACCTGGCCGGCTGGGCGAGCCGGGCCAAGAGCAGAGAGACGTGGGTGAAAGGCCCACAAATGATGTGGTGGGAGATGTGCTTCGAATGGCAGACGCGTTCGAAACAGAGCTTGAAATGCAGAAAGAAATCCTGCTGCAGATCCAGAACCATCAGTCGCTGTGGGAGTCACCAAACAGAGACGGGCCGAGTGCTGTTACCCCCCGTCAACAACCTGTGATTCCTATCCTGGTAATCGCCTGTAACAGGGTCACCGTGAGGCGCTGCCTGGACAAACTCCTTGAACACCGTCCTTCTGCCGAGCTTTATCCAATCATAGTGAGTCAAGACTGTGGACATGCCGAGACTGCCGAGGTGATTCGCTCTTATGGAGATCAAGTAACTCACCTGAGACAGCCGGATTTGTCTGATATCGCTGTGCAGCCACAGCACAAGAAGTTTCAGGGTTACTACAAAATCTCCAGGCATTATCGCTGGGCTCTCAACCAAGTGTTCAAGACCCTGTCTCATTCCTCTGTTGTGATCGTAGAGGATGACCTGGAGGTAATTTATACCATCAATTTGTGGCATGAAACTGCTCCACTTTTTACAAGTATTACACTACATACATAAGCCCTTGGATAAAGATAAATGATTATTTTTTGATGATGTATCATCAAAAACAGCATGTAGTTTCAATATTTTATAGGTGTGAGCTTATATATATTTTTTTTTAAAAATTTTAATTCCTTACTGTACACGAACTGTTTAGTTACCCTTTTGGCTCACCTGTTGACAGGTGGCATACAAACTGAAATTGAGTTATTTATCTCTCACTCTAGGTGGCGCCAGACTTCTTTGAGTACTTCCGAGCCTTGCTGCCACTCCTGAAATCTGACCCCAGTCTGTGGTGTGTGTCAGCCTGGAATGACAATGGCAGGGATGGATACGTGGATCCAGGCAAGGCTAACTTGCTCTACAGGACAGACTTCTTTCCTGGCCTTGGGTGGATGCTTCACAGGGAGTTGTGGGAGGAGCTGGAGCCCAAGTGGCCCGCTTCATTCTGGGATGACTGGATTCGTCAGCCGGAGCAGCGCCGCAACCGTGCCTGCATACGGCCAGAGATCTCACGGACTTTAACCTTTGGCCGGCAAGGTGTGAGCCTGGGTCAGTTTTATGACAAATACTTACGCTACATTAAACTGAATACCGAGTTTGTGCCTTTCACCAAGTTAGACCTGACTTACTTAAAGGAGGAGATATACAGAGAAAATTTTGACAAGGAAGTTTACAGTGCTCCCGTGGTTACATATGAAGATGTTAAGCAGGGGCAGCTCAAAGGACCTGGGCCCTTCCGCCTTCAATACTCAAGTAAGGACAGTTTCAAAGTGCTGGCCAAAAACCTGGGAATCATGGACGACTTCAAGTCTGGAGTCCCGAGGACAGGATACAGAGGAGTTGTCAGTTTCATCTCAAGAGGACGGAGAATCTACTTGGCCCCTCCTCCAGGATGGACGCACTATGATACCACCTGGAGCTGATAATCCAGAAGAAAGCCTACAGTATGTGCAGTAGCCCGTTTGTAAAACTCAGTTGAGGAAGACATTCCAGACCAAAGACTGATGTCCCCAAAGTTTCTTTTTTAAATATTTGTTCCCTGGCTTATTGTCCTTGATGATGCAGAATGGATCATCCCTATCTCTGGTGTAGGGGTTCTTGCCAATGCCACTCAGGTCTTTTTTCATTATCCCAAAACATTTCTTACATTGTAGGATACAGCCTAAACAGCAGACAAAACTGCTGTGATCCACCTGAGATCTATTTTTATATCATGCTAACCGTGCACATGACATTTATTAATGCATTCAATGCAATTCCCTAGTTTGACGCTTTTGTTTTAAATTATTTGAAATTCTTGGTAGCGTATGTGAACTGTTTTTGTCGGGCACAAAAAATAAAACAATCTGCGGTATGGTTGCTTATGGTGGTGGTGACTGGTCATAACTGCAGTATAATCTGTCATTTGATTCACATTGTTGTTGTCTTTTATGAAAATCAGTTCTTCCTGCTTACATATTAAAGTCACATAATTTTGTCTAATGATTCTAAAATAGTGCTCCTCACAGGTTTGTTACCTTGCAAACAAAAATTGTGTGTTTGTATATTTTTGGAATAAAAAAACACTGCACAATGTCTGCTTCTTAATGAGTGGCTTGTTTTAGTTTTACATTTTATGTAATACATTACAGTATTACCAGTTAATAATAGTCACTTAGGAAGTTACAGTGCAGCTAAACATTACCCACAAAACAATATTTTACATTTGAATAAGGCTCCCAAAGTGTAAGATACAAGACAAGACATGAAAATGTAGTCATTGGTTTGAATATTTCCTTCAGCTTCAGTTAAAGGTTTGAACAAGCTTGTTGAGTTATTGTGAAGTAGGTTTTCATATATATGGAATTTATCTTGATATGTTGGTGCAAAAAATATAAACATGACGTAGAAAAAATATAAGGGCAAAAGGATGTATTCAAGTCAGAAGTATGAATTAAATATAAAATAAATATAAAGTAGACAGTATTGGGAAATATCACATAAAGGTAAAAACAATATCTGTAATATGACTTATTTAGGTAAAAGAACTGCAGATTGTGCAGGATTGTGCAAAATTGATTTCAATGGATGTGCAAAAGTTCACAGTATTAAGTTAAAACAATACTGTGCATAGATACGGTCCAAAAGATCTGTATTAAAGTAAGTAATGCAAGCAGATACAGAATATAATATGTCCTATAATGTCTGTTTACGAGAGTAAAAGGGAAAACTGTAGTGCTAATAAAACACTGAATTTCTAGACATTTAGAGGCATGGCACGTTTTTTTATTTTCCACTTAAAGCTTTATTGTTCAATACACATATTGTTTTGTTACAAAGAAAACAAATTATGAATACATAACAAATACAAATGATAAAATAAAACAGCACATGTTTATATTATCTTAAATGCTACGGGAATAAAAGCCTATATTAAGATCTATATAAACATTATTAAAGTACATGCTGCTATACTTTTAACTGCCTTTTAGTTTTTTGAGTGTATGAATATGGAATTTGTCCATGATAATAACAAGTTTTATATGTTTCGCTTTCCATCTGTGACAGTATGTCTACGGCGGCCGTGCGGGCTCAAACTCCGTCTGTTTACTTCACTTGTAACGATGATGGTGTGAGCCCGGAGCCGCTAGCTAGCTAGCCTAGCTGAAGTAACGGAGAGCCGGTGAGTGATGGAGGACAAACCACATGGTGACGGTGGCCTCCTTTCGTGTTTCATCTCACCGCGTTTTATTCTCACCTGTTCGCCGCGGAACGACCGTTGAACCCGGTGTTAGCCTGTTAGCCTGTTAGCGTGATAGGCGAGGCTAACTCTGGTGGCTCCGTGTGTCTCTGGCATGGCAGACAGCAAGCTCAACAACACCCACGCAAGCTCAACAACACCCTGGACCGCCGCTGGTCAGTCTCTGATTTACCCCTGTTGAACAACACTCTGATTTACCCCTGTTGAACAACACTTTAAAGTGTGTAAGCCGCCGGCAAAACCGGGCTTTAAAGTGTGTAAGCCGCCAGCTAACAGCAAAACAACCGCAGCTAACAGCGCAGGTGACGAGGCGCTCAGGCCCGGAATGGAGCCGGGCGACTTGCGTGAAAGCCCCGCCGGGTCCGGGGAGTCAGATGCCGGAGAGTGGAGGGAGGTGATTCCCGGTGGTGCGGACGAGGAGGTCAAAGCTGCCGAAACCGGTGGAAGCGGACTGGAGACGGCGCGGAGGGAGAGCTGCGAAGAAGGGGAACGTGAGAAGCAGAAAGGTGTGGGGGAGCAGCTCCACAGCCCCTACGAGGAGGAACTGGACCCCAGGATCCAGGTACGAGAGCCCGGCAGGTGTTTGCTCCCGCAGGTGTTAGCTCCGTCAGCGGTCATTTCACCTCCATCCAGGGTTGACTTGTTCATCAGCCGGGTTTACGATCACTCTTAGCGGCACCTGGGCGAGTGATCCTGGATTACCGCTTGTTAAGGCAAACGGAGAGGCAGCTATTTGTGTAATATAAACAGTAGTAGGGTGTGATGTGTGCAATTCATAATGCTATAATCTGTGCAAATCCGGTTGTCAGATCAAAAGTGATTATCTTGTCACTTGATGGTGCCGACATGTCCATTACATTAGTAACACACCTGAGGTCCCTCCCAGCCTTTTCACGTGCCTGACTTGCATTGTTATTATTACATTCAAATAGCAGAGTTATTATGTGTAAATGCACTGTTAATTCTTGAGATAATTTCACTCACTCTCTATGTGCCAGAAGAATATACAATTATGTTGTTCCAGTTGTTAGGCCTAAAGCAGTGTATTGTTATTGCCCCCACAGGAAGAGTTGGAGCATCTTAATGAAGCCAGCGCAGAGATCAACAGACTCGAGCTGCAGTTGGATGTAAGTAAAAATAGACTTTCTGCCCAATTAGGGGTATTTTGTTCATTTTGTTCACTTTCCACACGACTGTGAAAAATGGGAAACAGTTTGAATAAAAGTGCTTTGATTTTGACTAAACAAAGCTCATGAGAAATGGGAAGAGAAAGTTTACCTCCACCCTGGGAGTTGCTTGAGTCGTTACATATTTTAGTAGTGCACCCAGAAGGTGCTGATCAATGTGATAGTTTTGTTTTCAGTATCTGTAAGCATAAGGTCTGGAAAAGTCAGATCTTGTGAAGAGGCAAATGCATCTGTGCTTATAGTCAGTGAGTTGATATATCACTTGCAGCCATGCTCCATGTGTGAAATCTAATTAGTCACTCCATCACAGGTGAATCTAATCTTGTTGTTTTCCTGCATTAACCATTCAGGATGCCAGATCAGGGTACCGGAAGATCCTCACAGAGTCTGCCAGAAAGCTAAACGCTCAGAGCTCTCAGCTTGGTGGCTGCATAGAGAAAGCGAGGCCCTACTATGAAGCTCGCCGCCTTGCCAAAGAGGTACACACACAGTTTGTGTCCAAAGATGTTTACATGTGTTTAGGAGTAACTGTAGTATAACACCCTTCTTCCATGTCAGACATAGGGTTTGCTGTTTCAGAATGCAAGAGTTTACAATAATGTGTTTATTGAAGCTGCTCAGTGAAAGCAAAGGCTTTGAATTGTCCATAGACTAGATACTGTGTCCAACCCAATCCAGGGGATCTGCTGAGAGCCAGAGAAAACAATTTAACCTTTTTGTTTTGGTATACACTGGCCAGTGTGAATCAGCATGAACCAGATACAAAGGTATCTCACCCTGTTGATCCTGTTTTTTCTTTCTAGCACTTAAAGACATCTTTGGATGAGCCGATGACATGTGGGAAGCTTCCAAATACATGCTTAGCTGCCCAAAGAATATATGATCGTATTGTTCAGATGGAAGTTGGAGGTGGTTGGGGGGCACATTTGTCCACATGCATAGTATCAAGTTAATGCAAAAGCATTGCTGAGTGCACTGAGGGAGTGTTCCGCGTCATCTTTAGTTTTTACATAGCCTTACAAATCCTCTATACACTCTCTTTTACATATGCCAAACAACGTCGACAAGATTGTGATGCTTATCTATATTGCAGCGATGTTCTGTTTTCAACATTGTACAGTAAAGCTGAGCAGGGAAGAGAGCTCTGATCACAGCTGGTCGTTTAAAATGCATGTGAGACTGTGAACTGGATGTCGCCCTGCACACAATCTGGATATCTGATACTTGTTTTCTTCCTGAGGGAGCACTAGCTGTATAGGATTTACCTTACGGGAAATTATAAACAATTAACTATGCAAAAGGAATTTGATAGGCTATTGATTGTTTTCTGTTTATTTTTTATTACCCTTTTATGTTTGTTTGCCTGATAAACTTGATTTCATTGAACTTGAATAATTTTAAATAAAAAAAACTATGATTTGCTAATACACTGTGAGAGATCTCATTGTAATTGGGCTTAACAGAACAGGGGGTCGTGTCCCTGTCCTATTCCACTTCTGTAGGCTGTGAAAGTTTGTTTACTCTCTGTAGGCACAGCAGGAGACCCAGAAGGCAGCTTTGAGCTATGAGAGAGCAGTCTCTATGCACACAGCTGCCAGGGAGATGGTCTATGTGGCAGAGCAGGGCCTGATGGCTGATGGGAAGAACACCCTGGACCCTACCTGGCAGGAGATGCTCAACCATGCTACTTCCAAGGTAACAAAGAGGAGGAGATGTAGTTGTTATAAAGCAACGATCTTAATCGGCTGAGTGGGCCAGGTACAGTCTCAGATGGGATGATACACATTAGTGCATTGCACAAAAAAATAAAACATGTTTCAACACAAAGATAAAAAAAGAATCACAGGGCTTTAAGAGTGTAAGGCTGTTACATTATTGTTTATTTAAAGTTTACATACACTAGACAAACTAGCAGTGGTCTTGTTAAAGAACAGAGTAGTGGCTTTTGTATGCTTGAGCTAAATTATCCTTTTTTTCCATGTATGCAGCAGACTTTAAATTGCATATGTTTTGTTACAAACTTCACTGTCAGTCATTCACTGTAAGTTATTCAAGAAGAGAGAGTTGTATTCAGGAACACAATGGCTTCAGCTTTGTGTGTGTTTGTGTGTTAACATCTGGCTCCTGCATGTCTCTCACAGGTAAATGAAGCCGAGGAGGAGCGACTCCGCAGTGAGAGGGAGCACATGCGCGTCACGCATGCCTGTCAGGAGGCTGAGGCCCGAGTTCAGATGCTGCAAAAGTCCCTTAAAAGAGTCATTGTGAAATCCAAGCCTTACTTTGAGCTGAAAGCTCAGTTCAACCACATACTGGAGGTAATGCAGACATACGGAGCTCGGTGATCCTTCTGTCTGTGAAATGTGAAGCGCGCACAAGATCACTCTGTTCTGTCACCCCTAGTCTCTCATTCTCTGCATTTCTCATCTCCTTTTCTTATTCTCAGAAGTCACTTCTGTTTGTGTAATTGCATTTTTAGTGTGCTGCTGAGTTGGTAAAAAATAAGATATATTTTGTATCTTATGGATTTGCTAGAGGTCAGAGGTAGGCTGTGGCACAAAATCAATGTTGAATGATGAATATTGCTGATCGTGGAAGTTATGCCCTCTGTGTGACTCCAGGAGAACAAAGCCAAAGTGCTGCAGCTGGAACAGCAAGTAGCCAAAGTGAAAACCCGCTATTCCATCGCCCTACGAAACCTGGAACAAATCAGCGAGCAGATCCATGCTCAGAGGGGGAGGGACCAGGCCGAGGGAGGATGCCCCACTGTCTGCGGTGGGCGGAGTCCCCCCGTAGGAGCGGAGTCCGACATCAAAGTTAAGAAAGAAGGCGGGGCCTGCAGCGGCACCACGATGGGGACAGATCGAGTGGATGCAGCCGTCAACCTGGTGGAGAAATACAAGGAGAAGGAGCATGAAAAGGAGAGGGAGCGGGCGGGGTCGGATTCCCTCTCTGTCTTCAGCCTGCAGACCATCGCTTCCGACTTGGAGAAATATGACTCCATCGAGCACCTCGGGGACCTCAGCGATGTAGGGAGCGTAACTGGGGATGAGGGGGAGAGAGAGAGAGGCGGAGTGATTGATAGAAGAGACAAGCTGACGGAAACATCCGCCAAAGAGCGCCAGCAGCAGTTCTACAAGCAGCACCACAGAAGCTTCAGCTTGTGAGGCTGTTGTAGATACAACGGCTGTAAACACTGCAAATATATAATGTGAGTTGTCAGAAAAAAAGTTCAAATAAGGGTTAACATCTCTAACACATGGGTACCAACCAAAGTATACGACTGAATTAGCTGCAAATGTAAAACTGAAATGATGGAGCTGTAGGTGTATGATACTTGGTGTAAATAAGCACACATACGTTGACTGACCACACGTTAATCTAAAGCTGACATTGATCAACAGTTAACATTGGAGCCTAGTGTTAGAACACTACTTGAATTTAAAGAGCTTTCAACCCTCCGGGACATGTAATCCGTATATTCACTCCCTGTGAGGGATTCTGGGTGGAATTTGTTCCTCGAGCATGAAGGAACAGCGAATAAGGATGAGAACCCATGTTCGAACAGACATATTTAGTAAGGCACCACTTCTTACTTTGCCAGGCTAATCGTTGATCTAATTTGGTGAGACTGATGAAAACACCCCCCACCCCCCTCCTTGTTTCCCCCTGCAGTTGTGTCGGGTCTCATCAGCGATTGCTTCAAGGTAGAGGGGGCGGCGGGGTCTCTCCGTACACACTAGTCTCCACCCTCATCAAGTTAGAGTGCAGGGACAAAATGACAAAAATGGTTCTCTGTCAGTGCAGAGTGAAAGCATGTCTGAATACACATTTCATATATTTATTTCCAATAACATACTCCAGGTAGTGCGTTATTATTTGTGGCACGAGAGAATGCATTTTTTGAAAAGTCCTGAAATGAACAGAGTCAGCAGGACAGAAACTGAAAACTCTGTTTGACTCTTTACACTCCGACAGCATGCACTCTTAGCTGGCTATTTAAACAGACAAACTGACATGTATTCAGGGCCATATGCTTAAAGAAATACTGACACCATTAAAGCTAAGATGATGAAGCTCAGCCATGTTTTTTTTTTTAAATTTTTTTTTTTATGCCGTTATGCTGTAGTCTTACAATGTAAAAGCCTTCCCCAAATGTGTATTATTTGGATATTGTTTACATTTGTATAAGTGGATTTCTCTGGCAGCAAATGCATTTCCTCCTTTGTTTGCCTTTTTTTAAACAAATGCCCTTGTTGTAATTTGAAGTGTGCCTTGACACAGAACAAATAACACATTTAGCATGAGTAGTACTTTGCTGTAAACCCATTTGTAGTTCTGTTTAGAACCATTTAAAGAACAAATGTGTGCCCTTTTTACAATATTTAAAAATATTTTAATAATCTCAGTGACTCAAGCACTGATTCCGATGACACTTGAAGAGTTGAGGTTTTTCTTTGTTTGTTTTGATTTCTGTACTTTATTTTGCAATGTTGTACTTTGATTGTCAAAGTGGAAGATGCAAAACAATGAAGTCAATAAATGACTTGTAAATGTATGTAATTATTACAAAGCTGGAAAATATTGACATGTACAGTTAGGCGTGTCGCTGATTTGAATATTTGACAAAGTTTGTTGTACAGACGCTCTGGATACCCACAGGCTGTCGTATGTATTTAAGTCATTATCATTGCAGTTTATCTGAAACACCTCACCGTCACTTCTGTCTTAACAATTAGCCCTCACCCTTTCAACGGCATTGGTGAAGTAGTCAGAATATCACTCGCTGTTTCCAGTTTAATGCATTGTCATACCTGTAATCAATAAACCAGATCAATCTTCTTGGGCTCATGTGATATCACCACTTTTTCTCGCTTAACTTCTTTGTGGGACAGGATTGTGAATCCCTGCTCCACAGATTAGAGGAAAGAGGGGCGGTGAGAGACACAGGGAGAGGTTATGTCTTCCCCAGCCTGCCCTCAATTATTCAGCAGGCGTATAAATATGAAGCAGGATGCTGATCTCAGAATAGATGTGGCAGCAGAGGAGCAGAGAATGGTGGGAGAGACACAAAGTGTCGGGGAGGGGGGAAAGAGACAAAAGATGAGAGATTTGATGCGATAGATGACCAGTGTTGTAGAAACGACTGACTGCTGCTTCGTTGACTTAACTCCAGACGGCTTTAGAAAAGAGCTTAACAAAGTAGTCCCTGCTAATACCACAGCGCCATATCTGCACCTCCATCCGTGTCTAGTCCTCCTTCCGTGATACAATTACGCACGGCGGGATGAATCCGCCGGCTTATCATAACGCCAAAGCCTCCGCCTGAGATTCATCACGATATTTCGCTTTTGTGGGCCTTGGCGTGTTTCATCTTAGGAAAGGAGGAGGAAGAGAGGGGGGAAGAGATCAGATAAATGCGTGAGAGGGACTGTTACGCACGGTGCGTCTCCATCATGACGTCGTGAATTAGCTCAAGATCGTAGAGGGAGAGAGAGACAGAGAGAGAGGAGGAAAAAAAGGAGGGGAGTGTGGTGAATCGGTGTTTCGTCGTTTCAGGGGATGCGTTTGTATATAGTGCATGTGTGTTTTTTGTATGGATTTTTTGCCATTTCTTACCTTTGCCACGCGTAACCGCAATACGTGGACAAACCCCGAATAAGATACGCTTTGTGTGTGTGTGTGTGTTTATTTTTTTTTGGAGGTGGGGGGGAGATAACAGTCTGTTTACGAACGGAGCAGCTTGCACAATTTACAGCCATATTAATATAGCCATAAAGCCCGCTGCAAAGATGCACATTTCTACCAAATAATCCGACACTGAGGCTCTCCCCGGCGGGTCCCATCCGGAGGACAGCGCTGTTATCTTGACTGAGCGCATCGAAACTAATAGTAAGTACACACGCTACAGCTTTCTGCTTCAGGGCGCTACATGCTACTGTTACTGTAGGTCGCGATATTACACATCTATCACATCTATTCAGGGGAAGGAAGGGAAATAAGAGGCTCCATTTCCCGTGCAGATCATCTAGACGGGCTGCCAAATAATTCATTTTTTCTTTTATGCAAAGGCCATCCATACATTGATGGGCACAGGCCGGATTTGTTTTGAGTTCCTCCTTCACCCGGCCTCTTTATTCATCTTAATGTGTCGCTTTCAACGCTTTGGAGACAGAGGATGGTGTTTCGCGCCTCCGTCTGATCGCCTCTCGGCCGCTCGGAGCCGCTGACGGGCGGGCAGCCTCTCTTCAGCTCCTCCGCGCGCGGCGCTCGGTAACGCGGACCCCCCCCGGTGCTGCAGGCCGCCGCGGATTCCCTCGTCAACAGCCGACAAGTAACTACCGGCAGCATACGGTTGGTGGCACCCTCGCTGTGACTCTCACATCTCAGCGGTTTATGCTCTGCCATGCACGAAATAACGACATCCGAGCCCCGTGTGTGTGTGTGTGTGTGTGCACCTCCTCCCCCTCCACACACACCCCCTTATTCGCCTTTTTTTTTTTTTTTTTTTTTTTTAGAGCGGCCACGACGAGCTCCTCAAGTGTGAGCTCGGTCCTGCTGGTGGATCAGCCCCCCTCCCCCTCCTTCTCCTCTCCTGTCTTGTTGCCACTGCAGCTTCCGGCATTATGGACGGCACAGGGGTGTGTGTGTGTGTGTGTGTGTGTAGGGGGTTGGTGGGCAGTGGTGGCACAGGAGCTGGTGTGTGAGCGTGGCCGGTCTGCAGGTGCTGCTGATACGAGGTGTCCTCACAGGGCTGCAGTGCTTGATTTATTTATTTCTGGAGCAGTGAAGGCGCTGTCCGTGGTGCTGAGGCCTTAATTGCATTTCAAGCTGGAGGCTAGTTGACGCCCCCCCTCTCCACCTCCCCATCATCTCCTCCTTGTCTGCTCAGTGCTGCTGCTGCAGCCGTGGAGCTGATGGAGTTAGCTTTGCTCTGTGCTGGCGAGGCCGCCTCATCTGTGCCACACTCACTTCAACACAGTTCGCTTTCATCCGGCTCAGTGTGCGAGCGCTGATATTAATGACTCCTGCCGGGCTGTCCTTCTTTCTCCCCTCTCCCAACCCCTCCTGTTTGTTTTTTTTTTCTACCTCCCCTCCCTCTTTCCCCACACAGGACAAAGGCACACACTGTACACTGCCAACACACACACACACTCTCTGGTGGTGTCTACCTCCTGCATGCTTCTTGTCAGTGAACTCTAAAAATACACTGGATAATGCTAATGAAGTATCCAGCAGAGTTTGTCTGTCTTCCACAAGCAAGCCTCGCTGCCATCTGTCTACCCTCACTGTGGTGCTTTGCTTTGTTACCCCCTCCACTCCCCCAGCCCACCCACCTCACCACACACACACACACACACACACACACACACACCCCCTCCTCCTTTCCGCCGTGTGAAGTGTGAGAGTGTATGGATGTGTTTATGTTTGTGGATGAGTGACAGCCTCATAAAGCAACGTTTATTATTCAAAACTGCAAATGAGCAGCTATATATAGAGTGTTTATCATTTATAGAGTCAGCTGTGTGTGTGTGTGTGTTTCCCTTCCTGCCAGCACTCTAGGCATTGTGGCTCACGGGACTCAGGGGTCTTTTGACTTTTTGCTGGTTAGCACGGCATGCTCGTTCTGTACTCTGTTAGACAGCCTGTGTGACGGCCCGTCGTCTCACCATCCTCATAAAGCAGATGGAGTCTTTCTACACATCAGTTAAGGTTGATTTAATGTCACAGTTTGCTCTGTCGTTTGTTGATATGACAGACAGCTTCACTCAACGGGGAATTCCTCTGATTTTAACGCATCAGAGTCTGTTTGCAGGTATCAGAGGGGACTCCTGTGCACGTGAATGTTAATGAAGTTGCCTAAAGCCTTTTTTTTGGGCTCCCTTCTTGTGAAGTCTGATAAATGGCCTCACGTGATGTCACTCGAGTCAGCGTCAGTCAGATCTAAAGACGACAAGTTCGAAAGTGAAAAAATCTCCGTGTGTGGGGTTCAGTTGAAATGGAGCGGCTCAGAGCTAAATTAGCAGCTACTAGCATAACACAGCCTAATCTTTCACCAGACTATCTGCAGTCCAGTTGCATTGTGGGTAATGCTGGCACCAGATTCTGACAAGGAATAAGACTGGATGGAGTAAAATAAGATGATATCGCTGACTGTACTCTATCAACCTTGATCATTTTTTAAAATAACGCTTTCCATTATGGGTCTGATCATGTTATGGAAGTGTAATGATAAATACTTTAATGTACTCCAGAGTTTCTGTGCCAGAGATGTGCCAGGTGGGGTGGGTCAGCATGCCTTAAAAAGCAGTCAAAGCCTAAAAACGCCTTTCCGCGCTTGCCATGCAGAGCTTTTGTAACCATTGTTTACAAGCTGTTCGACACACCTTTCTGTGCTGGCATGAAGAAAACTCGAAAGGCTGCTGAGTCCGCTTTGGTGTGAAAAGTGTCCACGGCCAGCCACTTTGCAAAAATATCAGTATCAGCCATCAAAAACCTCAGCTGAAACCTTGTATGCGGGGCACTTTGAGATAAAGCCAAGCTGGCTATCAACTGAGCCTGGGCTGTCTGCACTGTAAATACAAATAGAAGCAGGGAGAGAAAAGTGGACTCATCTTGCAGCCCGTCCTCTGTGTGCGCAGTCAGGCAGGCTGAGGAGGGAGATTTTTGCCAAAAAGTTGATGCATTCTTTTTTAGAAAGGACAAGCAGCCGAGGACCAAAAATGATTGTATCTGAGGACTGAGCCTGTAGAAATACTGTAATACTGGAGGGATATTTCCTGTGTATTTGCTCAGTAACCATTTTCTTTTGGTCTCTTGTTAACTATTCTGTCTTTCTCTAAAAAAAAACCCAATTTCCTAGTCACACTTTCCTACCGTCTGTTAAAACCTCTCTCTTCTTTCTCTTTCAGATCCAGAGATGGCACGGCTATTGTTTCTGATTATTCTCTATGGTCTTCCATCTCTTGTTGTGCCCATACATAATTCATCAGCTGGAGGTAATTTGTTCGTGTGTTTGCGACTGAATACATGCGGGAATCTGCCTGTGTGTTTGCTGTGGGTGTGTGTGTTTATAATAAGCATTAATGGACAGAAGTAACTCTGCAGAGATTGCTAAGTGACCTGAATGAAGCACTGTAATTTGTGCAGTAGGGAAGCCATCAGTTAAACTGACAATGTATCATGTTGCTGCTATATATCTACATTATCTGGAGACACAACTTTCCCTCTCTGCTCATGTTATCCCTCTTCCTTCATTCTTCTTCCTGTTCCCTTTTTTTTTTTCAGGCTGTGCCATCATCCGGCCTCCCAGGGATGGGGGGATCCGCTACAGAGGTCTGACACAAGAGCAGGTACAGAAAACGCTGTTGCTGGATATAAATTGCAGAACCTGAACTGTCAAGCACATTAAACTGTAGTTGGCTTTCAGATTTTACAAATAAAAAAACACAGAACTGGAAGTATTAAGCAGATAACACTGCAGCTGCTAACTGTCATGTAATTTCTTCCCAGTTGAACTAAAAATAAGAAAACATTATGTCAGTCTGAGAAAAGGAAGCGGTGACATCACATTAATGCAAATAAGCTGGTGATTATTGCTTCATATGATGAGGGATGTTTTATCTAATGACATAATGTAGCAATAACAGTAATAATGTTTACTAATAATGTAACAACGTCTTAGACAAGTCCCTCGAATTGTCACAATATCAGCTCAAAAGTAAGGTCCATTAGCGCCTTTAAAAGTTAAAGAAATAGTTTGACACTTTGGGAAATACGAATATTAGCTGAGATGCCACTCTTAATCGCTGTTTGGTAAAAATGAATTGATAGATGACAGATATCTTAGGTTAGCATAAAGACTGTAAATGGGCAAAACAGTTATCCTGGCTCCGTCCAAGATCTGTATAGCAGCACCATGGAAGGTCACTAATTAACACATTATCTCATTTGTTTAAACTGTGCAAAGTGTGTAAAAGAAAGTGCAAAAAAGATAAATTGTGGTTTTAAAGGAGGTCATGTTGTGGATAATTTGTTGGTCAACCATGAAACCACAACTATTTTTACATTTGCTTTTGCATTTTTGGTGTTGCTGGTAGAGCCCGGTTAGCTGTTTTCCGGTATTTATGCTAATCTAAGGTGACTAGCTGCCGGCTGTATCCTTGCATTCATCAGACTGAGATAAGAGTGGAATCAGTGTCCTCACTGAACTCTCTGCAAGAAAGCAAAGCGTATCTTCCAAATTGCTGCCCTATTGTGATAATTACAGAGACATTTCATAATATGATGACATTGTAAACACAGTCAGCTGCTACACAACAATGCCCTGGTTGCCATGGCTCATGTGCTTACCAAAGCCATGTCAGAGGATCAGCTACAACCTTTGACCTTTGTCAGATGAAATCCAGCTCACTCCCTCTGATCTCTCCAGTACCATTCCATACTATTCAGTATGCTAAAAAAAGATTTAGTATGCCCCAATACATAGTATTCAAATGTCAAATGCACTATGCCGAAAATACCAGGTTGTCCTGCTGCATCTGGCACAGTTTTGCAGTATGCAAGCCAGCATGCTTTTCTGGCTATTCTGACCCACAGTCCTCCGTGCAAATGTGTCACATTGAGTGAGCTGCAGGGAGAGCACAGACAGATGACAGCTCAGTGACAGATAACAGAAGCAAGAGGGTCAAAGCTCAAGGAACAACGTTTTCAGGAAGTAGCTTGTCCCAATTGTATGCAAACTGAATGCAACATGAAGGGCAATTGCAGTATGCCTTCAAAGTAAAAAGAAATTAATTTGTGAACTGCTAATGCAGATATGTGATTCAGAATCTTAAAACACCACAAAAGAGAGACTCGCTAAAATATGAACAAGCATGCACACAGTGAGATTGAGAAATTAAAGGGGCAGATTACAGATACATGGATGGATACATTACAGATGCATGTACACATGGAGATCAGTTTACTAGACTTGGGGAGTGCTGCTCAGCCTGTGAAAACAGTTGTATAATGTCTTCTGTGGCTCTAAAGGGAACTTTGTCACGTCTGTAAAAAAAAAACAGCCCTGTGATGTAACCTGGTTATCTCAGCTCAGGCTTGGGGAATGGCACAGGGTTTGAAAGAAATGTTTCCCAGGCAGGGATGATCTAATGAAGAGACACTGTCGAACTGCATTTTGTAGGATTCAGAGATTTTGGAGCTTGACCTATATTTGGGACTATAAATCAGGATTTTACCAGCATCCATTTTTACTCTCTGTTTTTAACCGCTTAACATGCACTGAAGGGGAAGTTTAATTCTTGAACAAGGAAAAAGGAAATGAAGACACAAATCACAATTTAAAGTTCACTTGGTTTTGTTGCAGAACTTTTAACCGCTTGTCATAGTCTTTTTTAATTTGCTCTGCTTCAATCCACTGATGAAGACCATGAGATGTGGTGACAGAAAAAGTGCCAGACAAAGCAAGAACGTGGACCTTGAGTTAAGATTTATTTGTAAAACTCCTAAAATACAGTTTCACATTTGTTTTCCCTTAAATTGTTTTATGGGTGGAAGATTCGTCTTTTTCCAACTTGTCAGATATATATATATATATATATATATATATATATATATATATATATATATATATATATATATATATATAGATAGTTAAAAATTCAAGTTGAAGTTAAGTTAAAAGTTATGTACACTTCTCAGGCTGAGATTTAAGATGAACGCAGAGAAACTTCTCCATTCGGGAAAATAATGTGTCTTCTCATGTCAAAAATACATAATTCAAAGCGCACACATCCAGTTGAAGTAACAATAAGCAAAATACATTTTTGAGTGGAAGGGGACCCTAAAGCTCACAAGACCCGTATTTGAATCTATAGTGCAGAAAAATTCAATTGATTAGAAGAGAGACTGATGTGGTTTTATAGTGTAAGAAGGCCCAAAACATCTACAACTGAGCCATCCAAATGAAACCTAATTGCCTCCCACTGGATGTACACAAACATACAGTACACAACGTGAAACTGAAACATTAAGCCTGGCCAATCCTGTTTATTTCCCTTCCTCTCCCAACCACAGTGAAGGTATAAGTCAGAGTGTGACAGCTCATCAATTCAGAAAATACTGCCATAAAATGTTCTTCCTAGTAGAGCTTTATTGTCACAGCAATATGGCTCCAGAGCCTGTAGCAGTGAGACAGAATGAAGAGTGAATGAGAAAAACTGGTATGATGGGGCATCAATCACACTTTAATTACTGCCTCTCCATCCGTGTTTGTCGTACAGATCCGCAGTGTGCAGATCCTGCCTGTGGATTATGAGATAGAGTACATCTGCAGAGGAAACCGGGTGATCGTGGGACCCAAGGTCAGGAAGTGCTTACCCAATGGCACATGGACTGACATCACACAGCACAGCAGATGTTGTAAGTCCTTTTTGGTCCAGCTCTCATCCTTGTTTTGTCCTGTCATCTTATCACACATTTCCATTTTTTCCAGACAATCCTTCATATAATAAGCAGTTCTTATGTGCTCCGTCTACTTAATCAGTATCAAAATAAAGCCACGGTTAATAAAATAAACTCGCAGTTGTTTTGACAGCACGTTACCGCCTTCCCCATTTACTCTACACACAGAGAAAAGTGTGAAACACTGTGAAACCTCCACTCTCGCTTTTGGAAGGCCTGAGATTGGAGTAATTTTTATCATCGACAGTACTAATAGGAAAATCCACTGTAAAGTAAACAAATAACTACTTTAAGGCAGCAGAAACAAGTAACGAACACAACGCTGACGTATAACTTTTTAAGGTGAGATGGCAAAGTTGTTTGCAAACAGTTGCCTATTTACACATCCAGCGCTTACGGAGGATCATTATGATTCATTTGAAGCAGTGTTTCTGGACACCTGGCAAATGTGAATCCAACATTCACTCTTTTTTAACTCTGTTTTTGCTCTCTGGCTTTCATCTGCTAAATGATCCACTATGTTCACCAGCTAGTCTCTAACTCAGTCTGTCTGCTCTTTGTTGCTGAGCATGTAGAGTACTGTGGTTTTTTTAGAGCGCTTTTTTTTTTTTTAAAACAGCTGTCTGCTGCAGCTGAAAACTGCGCTATGAGAACAGCCAGAGTGAAGTGAAGCAGTAAGGTTGCAGGTCAGACAGCTAAACAATAAGCTGAAACTGGCTGTAAGGCTCTGAGAAGCTGACGGGGAGCTGCAGATTTAGGTGATGATGATAATTCTGTGAGGGTTCATTACTAAAAGCACTTTCACATTGTCACATTGTTTTAACTTCGTCATTTGATACACTGAGATAGAAATATACATTATAACTGATTGTACTGGGATTTAAGTGACACGTGTTAAGGATCATACTGTCTTCATCAAGCTGTCTGATGAATCAAAAGATGTATCTATATCGACAAATCGCCGCTGAAATCTTTTGGTTGAATTTAAACTTTATTTTTGACTTTCGGAACAGGATGGCTGACAAAATAATCTCAACTCAAAGGTACAATGACAAGTTCTTTTTTTAGCTTTCAATCGCATCTCACGGTCCCTGAAATAAACTAAATGAATGCGTGAAGCAGACTACTTCATCTGTCTGAAAAGCAAGAAATACACCAGTCACAGCATGGACTGGGAAGATGTCGGGGTCATCGACCTGCAATCAGTGGACGGCGTTCACATCCCCCCGCTCTCCCTCCCATACACAACGTCTTGTGTTCATGTGATGACACCTGAGCCATTTGCTGATGAAGACTGTGAAATGCAGTTTACAGCTTTTAAAAAATCTAACAAGTGGACCTTTGAGCGAGGATTAAAATGTCACACACTCTGAAGGTAAACTGTCACTAACCAGAGCTTGTAAATATGCTTTGTTTTGTTTAAGTGTGATCTACTAATTGGTTTGTCCTTTTGCCATGTCCTGTAAATTGCTGATTATCTTTTGTCTGTATAGTCTGAGATACGTGATGAAGAGCTATATAAATAAGTACATGTAAACGTGAACTTATCTGTGACACCCCCACAGAGAAAAGGTTGGGCTGATGCCCGCACAGTATTATTTTGGTGTTTTTGCATTTGGCTTCAGAAAGCTTTAGCTTCCACGTTTTTATTTATTATCTGTGTGTGTAAAATGTGATTTGTTTTAATTTTATCACATAGACGTTGTTTTACTGCATCTTCATGGTTTAACTTAATATTTTTGCTGCAAACTTGACCTGCAAACAAACACGTTTTCATTGGATATTGAGGCCTGAATGAATTTCTACGCGGATCACATCTACAGTGCCGCTGCAGATACCAAGGAGAAGGCCAGCAATCCAATCAAATCCCTGCTATTCCTCTGTTTTTGTTCTTTCACTTCACATTTAACATCAGTGGAATTTATTTTTCCCAAGAGTACATTCTCTTTTTTTGTTTTCTCTGGCTTATGTAAGAGCACAAGCTGCAATGTGCAGATTGGACTTTTATTATGTTCTCACATGCTGGAAGGAAGATTCAACAAACTCGGCAGCTAAACAAATTATTTTCAAGAGCCTGGCCATGCTGTCAGGAAATCCAACCGAGAGCACAAACGCTAAATCATATGGAGGCTAATGCAGCGCAGTAATATATTTCATACTGGTAACTAACAAAATAGTGGTCTTTATTGGGTTAAAATGTCTCCTAGGGCAGTTAAGGTTATATTTTCTCACTTCATCATTGTCTTTCTTATATTGTGTCTGTGTTGTGTCTAATGCCTGAAAATAGCACATTCGCATGTGCCTATGCAAACATTTCTCAGAGGTAAAGCTGCTCAAGATGCAGAAGTAATTCTACTCAGCCTCAGACGTTGGCAAAACATTTTTGCCTTGTCGCTCATTTGTATCCTGTTTGTTATTCAGTGCTTGTTCAGATGTTGAATGTTGGAGACCACGCTAGAGATCATCATTCACTGTGCGCTGTAGAAAAGCTCTGTATCGTCTTAGCAGCCATCATCAGCAGCAATGACCAGAAAAGATGAAACGCCTTGAAAAGCAGGAACGTTTTTAACCCACTGCCTTTGTCACTGAGATTGGATTTTGGCGCAGCTACGCTCATGTCACTAATCTTTCATCTCACCTCTGCACTATAATGACAAAAACTATAAAACTAACATTGCTGTGGATGCTTGCAGTCTTGTTATCCTTATTTGAAGCTTCTTTCCCTCCTAATTCATTTGTCAGTTTGACGTGACTAATCTTGCTTCCAGAGAAACGACTCTATCCTTGAGTGCCAACTAACTAGAGGCTAATTATTTAATTCCAGTTTGTTAGCGCCTCATGAATGACTGCAATTGAGTCTAACGACAATACGAGTATTACAGCATGTGTGAAGAGTTTTTCATTCTCTGAGCTGCAGGGGACGGTCCATTTTCTGACATTTCAACGGTAGCGTTCTTCACGTACTTTTCCGTGGGCCGGTCATTTGGCTTTTCAGTCCACAAAATTACATTTCAAAGCAATGAAAGAGCAAAGCCTAACTACACAACAGCAGAATAAATTAATTTATTAAGTAATTAGCTTTTGCATTTTTTCCTTCCATTTCGCTTCCTTCTTTGCTGGGTAAACCTGCACTGATCTAAAAAACCCATTTTTAAATCATCAAAGAATCAAATGATACGTGCCAGTGTAATGTGGGAGATGCTGCTCACTGTGACACGTGTGATTATCGGCCGACTCTGCAGGTCCCCTCACCTTCACTGGGTTTTGGCTTTGCTTCAACTTTTTCATTCAGTCAATTAGCTCTCATCAACTCCGTTTCCAGCTGCTGCACACTGCTGCTTTCAGCCAAAAGGTTCTGATAAACCCGCTGTACATTTGGCCACACTGACCGAGCTTTTGGACAACCAGTGACATTGTTTCCTCAGCCAAAATTCATACAGAAATGTCTGTATAACCACAACTCTCTAGGCTGAAGTTATTATGAATTTACCTCTATATACATGTCTCTCTCCCTGTCCCTCTGGGTCTTAGTGCTGCTGTGCCCGCGGGTGTGGACTTCCCTGGAGAACGGCCGGGTGATGGTGAAGCCTCCCGGGCCACCGGTGGAAGGGACGGTACTCCATTACAGCTGCCATGCTGGCTTCATCCTGGAGGGCAGAAATATCAGCCATTGCACTAAACTGGGCAAGTGGGACGCGCCTAAACCCACCTGCCTCTGTGAGTGTCTAAGCCAGTGTGACTAAATGAGATTTTACATTAAGCTTCCAGTAGAGTTAAGAAAATGATCTGCCTTGATGACGCCATTTAATGTCTGGGGGGAGATTCAGTTACAAATGGAAGACACAGATGACACTATAGACATTATCATTCACAAACGTTAACAGCACAGTGTTCAACACAGTCCTCACCTTAGCATAAATTCTATACATTCACAATATCCATCAAAACAAGTAATAGCAAAGACATCTATACAGATATAGATGTCATGTTCCTGAAATGTAAATTTATATTGGTGATTCACAATGATTTAATAATATATATATAAAAAATATAATAAAATATACGATTTTTTGGACAGGTTGAAGAATTATGAATTAAGAAAAATTTAGCACCGACATGATCAATACATTTATATATTATATTATATATATAACAGACAGACTTTTGATAACTTTCAACTTTCAGGGAATCACTTCTGGTTCCAGTTTCTCAAATGTGAAGATAAGATGATTTTCTTTGTTAGTTGATGAGATAAAACATTAAAACATTACTTTGGCCTCTGGTAGTATCAAAGATATTTTTGACACCTGACATGATAAAGTCAAAATTGATAATGAATTTGATATTAAAAGTAATTATAATTGGTATACGTATCATGTGCCATTAAATGGTATGTATAATGAAAACTGGCCCTAACTGGCTCTGTATTGGCAGACACGTACAGGCCTGCGTCACAGAGGCACGGATCACTTTGCAGCCTGCCTTGCACAAACGGGAACATAAGGCTTTAAAGATGACAGATAATTACAAACACCTGCTCTCCCAACGGTGAGGCAGGGTTGCTAGGCAATAAATGATCCAGCCAATCAGAGTGTAATCCACAGAGGGCGGCCTGCGTGTTGGCACAGGCAGGTAAAACAAACGATGAACATGAGTGAATACCTGATGTCCCACACACGAAACTATACACGGGATAAATACTCAATGAACCTCGCGATGAGTAGAGTGAGCGGATATCCGTGATAGCACCGACACCCAAGAGTGTTCTCGATTACAACAGTTGGCATGTCTATTGTCTGAAAAGATTTGTCCAAATTAGTGCAAATAAATGAGGATTTAAGAAAAAAACACATAGATGAAACAAAGAACTGAGAGAGATGAGATTGCCAACTGTTATCAGAGGAGTTGGCATGGCAACCAATAAAGTTGCTATGGGAATGGTAGTATTAAAAGGGATGAAAGAGGGAATTATCAGCACAGTTGGACTGGGAAACTGAAAGTAGGTTACTTATTGTATAATTAAAAAATGTAGTGTATATCATTGATGGTTAACTCAAATGAGTAAATAATTACTCATAATAATTAATATGTTGTTACTGTTACATTTACTATGGTACCTACACTAAATACAAGATTTAAATGTTTTTTTTAAATATATTTTTCTGGCATGCCTGTAAGATATCACAGGATTACATAACATCAGCCACAGTTACCCAGCATCCCATCAACAGTGCATTTCTCAGGACAACTACACTGGTGTCTCACTGCCATCTAGTGGAGATTTTGAAACTTCACTGCACCAAATCTTTACAAATTATACATTAGAAAAATAATTTACTTAACAAACATCAGAGTTTTAATCAGAGCAGTTTTTTTATGCAGGACATAAAGTTCATGGTTGAATAATTGTAAAATAGTTAATCTTTTTCTTCTATTTTACTCTTCTGTTTCCACCTGGATTGTGTTTGCTAATCAACTGCTCTTTTTCCTTTTTTTGTATTTGCTGGACAAAGATGACAGAAACTACACAGGTAAGACTTTTCCATTTCATATTAATCCTACTACACGTCAATAGTTAGTTAGTCAGTTGTTTATGTATATACATGTAACTCAGCTTACACTGTCTCATATGAAACTGAAACATACTGTTATTATGGCACCTTTGTCAACAATAACTTTGGCTTCTGTCCCAAGCTCAACAAGTAAAATGTGCCATTTTTAATGGCTCTTTTTAAAAGTAAAAAATATACAGTACATCAATCCAGAGAAAAAATAAATAGAAATAAAGGACATTTTACAAAAAATTGCAGCCCCTATTTCAATAATTAGCCTAGTCAATATCACATAACAAGCAAACCTTTATCTTTGGGGGGACCATTCAACCTTCCTGTTTCTATAGCTAATGGTAATGTACCTGAACAAAACTGCAAAGCTGCAGATGCAATATGTACTGTGACCACAAGAGGGCAGCAGTAGTCTGCAGCACTGACGTGTTTTTTCTGCCATTTAGGGCTCAATCTCTTGCGTCAGCTGGGCAAAAGGAAAAGGAAAGGGAAACGGAAAAGGAAACTTCCTCTATGAACAGCTTGTACAATTAAAGAAACAAGATTATGGTTCAATTGTATTTGAAGCTGTAAACTCATTTGATTTCATATCTAATGTTAGAACACATACGTATTACAGGGCTGACAGAATTTCCCCCAGGTCCTTACCAGCTCATTATATGAGTGACATTATTTTTCCTTCCCTGGAAATCGAGCAAATCCTTCCTCCATGAATCAAAGCGCTGAGAGAGAAGATTAACATTATTTAATTTGCTCATAAGCATCATTAGTGAGGTAGTACTTTCAGCTCCACTCTGCCAAACTACCCCCTTATGTCTTTAGTTCATTTTAATTCCAGAGTTTTAATGAAAATAGTGTATTCTTATTAGTTTGTTGCTAATGGATTTTGCTATGTTCCTGCCCTCTGCTAACACCAAGAGGGATTTTGAGAAGGGAGAGAGTTAATGGCATAAGAAGAGTAGTCGTGGGTTTGTCACCATGCAGGTATGAATATAATCAGGTGTGGAATATTCTGCTCACTTACCCCAGTCCTACATACAGCACAGAGCCATGCTTCTCATTGCTGTGAGGGTAAAACTGCACAAGTTTGCAGCAGGCCATTTCTGAAAATGATCTAATGTGCCTAGCCAGCCTTACCTGCAACAATAAAGGGTCACAACTTCGACTGGTGCAGCCATTTTATCTGATCCCCGGTAAGGATGATGACTGCGTGCGTTAGTGTTGCAGGATTGCTCAGCCTCTTGCATGGTTATGTCACCACATTAGTGATTGGCCAGATATTGAATCATACCCTTACAATCCTTGGATGGCTCACAACACTGCACAGTTACTCTAATGAATTAGGCATAGACTTGCTAGCCTTTCATGAGTCGAACGCTGCACATACACACATAGACACTTGGACACTCACAGGCTCACGGTATGCAACACTGAACTCGATATATTTAGTTTTTTTTTCTAAGTAATCCCACAAGTTGCCGATGGAAACTTTCCAAATGTCACGGACGGACTTGACAAACACATAATTAACAAAGCAGCAGAGAACACTGTTTCCTCAAATAGAAATTTCCATCTACTGTCACAATACTGACCTCCTTCTGGCTCTGCTCCCTCTCTCCACTCCATGTGCCATCACCACCCACTTACTGCCTCCTCAGCGGGAGAAAGGTTAATACCCTGCTCCTGTCTGTGTCTGCTCTACCCTGTGTGTGTGTGTGTGTGTGAGAGAGAGAGAGTGTGTGTGTGTGCACATATATGCAGTAGGACCGCCTCTCTGGTTTCTGTTTCCTCCAAGTACAGTATAACAAAAGCCTATATAGGTGCAGGTAACAAATGAACACAGCAGGAAACAGCTGGGACATAACAAGCTTAACATAGCCTCTGTCCAAACTGTTCTATACTCTTTGTGTATATGGACATGTATTTGTACATAATGTATACACTCTATTCTATGTAATAATCCATTTTATCTTTTTAAGATTTTTGTATTTAGAATATAGACACTCTGACAGGAATTCTAATTGCATTATTATATATATATGTATATATATTTTAAAATAGTTCTCTCCAGATTCAACTATGCATTAGGCTCTTTCCCATTTTTGTTCAAAACATCAAATCGATGTAAAAAAAAGAACTGTAAATGAGATAAAAGTGTGAGGGTATGTTTCTTTGTGCAGATAATTGTTACCCAGCACCTCTTTCTGGATGTTCGTGCGCTTCCAGAGTTTAATTTTTGATGAGTGATTTAATAAAAGTCGGGTACTTATTAGCAAATATTACTCAAACGGATAAAAACTGCATTTGTCAATGAGTAATTTCAGTGATGGATTAATACACATTTGGTGCACTAGCATGTGGGATTGACTCATAGTAAACTACAGTGCCCATGTGCGTCGTCATCAAGGCACATGAAGGCTTAGTGATATGTTTTTAATAGTTGCTGGACAACA
Organism: Scortum barcoo; assembly: GCA_023238725.1. Taxonomy (NCBI): domain Eukaryota; kingdom Metazoa; phylum Chordata; class Actinopteri; order Centrarchiformes; family Terapontidae; genus Scortum; species Scortum barcoo. The sequence goes on along the minus strand of CM041546.1, from coordinate 19,326,714 downwards.
ATGAGGCTCTATGGCTCAGAGGAATAAGGTGTATTAGACTTTGGCAACACACACAATACTGTTAGTATATTAGTAGAGTGGGTTCAGCTCATTGTTGTTGGTGTTTGAATTTGTTGAAAGTAAGACAAAATATTGCTGCCCTCATCCTTCATAAGGCGGGTTGTGTCATTGGGATTTTATCTGTCCTTTATCTGTGCAGCATCACACGATGTCAGAACATAAGCGGCTGCTGTGAGAATGACTAGAAGAGTTGCCCGGAGAAGTTAAGTCGAGATTTAAAAAAACATTTACCTCATGTCTTTATTCACACTCCTCACCTGATGGGTATGTAATGTGGCAGCAGTGGCTTTTTAAAGCCGATGTGTGCTGATGTTTCCACTGTCAAAGCATTCCTATAGTGAAAGAGCCAAAGATATCCCTTATTTCACAGCTATATTCATAGAAATACAGAATTGCCTTCCAAATGTTGCTTCAAAGGTATGCTAGTGACAGGATATTTACAGCTGAACGATGAACTTATTATTCTTAACTCCCCTCCACCCTGATGCTCAGGCATGATATATTACTGTAATAACTGCTGCGCTGCAGAGTATTGGAAACAAGGTACTCTGTAGCATGCTGCTGCTGGACAAATTATGTAATGATGATACTGTATTGGAGCTGGAGCTTTTTACTGCATGATGAACTGTATTTTTATAGCAGCCCGGCCAACATTTATGCTCCTGTAAGTTGTTGTCATTCTAATAACACTGGGCCTGTAGTGCATAAATAAGGCATGAGTTTTCACCATCTGGCACCACAAGCAATGTTAAACAGACACAAAGAATGGACTTCGAAATACTCTCGGACCACAGTCTCATCTCTGCACAAAGAAACTGGGTATGACTTGTACCGTCAGCATTGTGGGGGAAAAAACCTTGCGTCGACAAAATATCAGCATCATGGGGATTGAAACAGTCTGATTGATTTTACACAAAATATTTTTTGTACGAGCATTTTCACATTGATTTGGATTGTTTCCTGAATAAAATGTGCTCTGCGGGTGGAGGACAATTTAATCTGGCAATTGTGTTAAAAAAGGAACATTTGAAACAGTATTTTCCCACTAACGCATCTGCCAGGAGGAAAGCAGGCCATTATCCTGAAGGATGCCCAGTGTGCAAACTGCAGACACACAAATATACAGTACAAGGCCCTCATTAGAGCAGCTCAGCAACATGTTACAGCTCTCGTGTCTCCATTGCATCTTCTCCAGACTGTGCCATAGCTAATGTCTTCTCTGAATGTGGCATCCACCACCATGGGGGTTGTTAACACTGCATTACCCGATGCTGGCGCGTCTTGCCTGTGTTGGCTGCGGGCTTATGGAGTAACAGCACATAAAGTTCACGGCTGAATAATTGATAGTGCGTTGGATGGGTCATGGGGTGGCAGCGAGGATGAGGAGGTGGAAGGCAAATGCCAGCAGATGATCAGTACACTCACCTCAGCCTGTGAGGGCTTGTTAGCAGCTGGATCTGAATAGCTCTCTGCTACATGGAGATACCCAGATAATGAGATTTGGGTAATGAACCAGGGTTATATAATAGTCATATTCCATCGCCTAACTACAGAGGGTTTTTAATTTAGACTGGAGAAATAATGGTCTTCTTCTCAATGGCTGCAATAAGTAATTTTCAAAAGGGAACTTTAACACTAACATTACATTGCAATTAGAGTGCTTACACAGGAAATACGAAAAGACACAAGCATAAAATGGAATAAAAGTGCAGTCAATAATCCAAATGGGCTGCATTAAAACAGGCAGAAAGTATCGGTGGCACCACGATGACTTTCTATTCTGTTTCTTGAGATGTTAACCTTCAGTTTTAACATTCCTCAAAGGAGTCATCAATATCAAATGATATTGGCAGATGTTTCCCCAAAAACATCAAAAGTTAATTTTAGAAAAGGACAGAAATGAAAATCTGACTGCATCAAATGTGAACAGAGGGTTCAAACAGGTGTGCAGGGAGTCCAGTCCCTCACTTGTCGACGCTAATGACATCACTGTTTCCACTTGAAATGAAAGCAAATAAAATCAGCCATGATTGATACTGCCTGCCCCATTTTTTGCTGATTTCTCAAAGCAGCCTCTGTAGCATTTTATAGACTTGGCCGCGGAGGAGAGGTAGAAATGAAATGGTCTATGGATTAGCAGAGGTGGTTACAGAGCAGAGTTTCACACTGCTGGTGTGTGCCAGCCCTGTAAGCATGGAGTTATTAATTTCCAGGTCAAACAGCCTCTACTGTAGGTATCTGGGTTAAAACCAGGCTAAATCTGGTTGAAACTGAAAGTTTCTCAGATGGCAAGCTCATATGTAACCATGGTTTCAGCAGCATTTCAGTGACTTAACTCATACAGGTCCTGAATCAGTGGAATCAGTGTTTTTAGCTTTGGGGGATGGAAAGATCGGACAGTCGGACATAAGGTCGGACCACTTTGGCTCAGATAGAAGTATATCAGAAGTGACATAAGAATAAAAAAATAGAAATAATAGATATAATAGAAGTGAGCAAATACTGGATGGATTGGCAAGAAATTCATTAAACATTCATGTCGCCCTCAGGATGCATTGTAAAAACATTAGTGATTACTGAAGCGATGCCATTCCCATCAGCCTCTGCTGCAATTTTGGTTTAGCGCTAATTAGCAAATAGGATGCTAACATGCTAAACTAAGATGGTAGACGTGGCAGATTCTGTACCTGCTAAACATCGGCATTGACATTATCATTGCGAGCATGTTAGCATGCTGATGTTAGCATTTTTCTCGAAGCCCCGCTGTGCTGAAGCAGCCTCGCAGGGCTTCTAGCCTGGCTGACTCTAGTTTGGTGCTTGACGTTTGACACTGCATTAAACATCACATCCCTGCTGCATTCACATACCTCCTTACTATAATGTCCCTTGGTTAATTGTATATGCTGTGCATGAATTAATCTCCATATATATCTATATGGACGTGGCCGCTGATTGCACTGATCTGACCTGATGCTAAACAGCTTTTTGTTGTGCTTACGCTTAAAAGTGTGCAATGATTACAATGCAATGAATTTAATCTGGTCAAGTATAACTTTAAACAAGTCAAGGAATCTGGTGCTTCTCAGCAAGAGGACAGCGAACCTCCAAATGCAAGGAGCTGGAGCGCACTGATTGATTTGCCTTTAATAGTGCAAACTGACCGACGTCTTGACCCTGCTGTGTCTTCATCAGAGTCAAAATGGGCAAAGACATCAGGCCAACACGTGTAGGTGTACAAGTGCCGTTAGATAATTGATTGAAGAGAATTTCTAATCTATTGGACAATGGATCCAAGGGTAGGAGTTGCCATAATCAATGTCCAAGTGCCACAGCAGAAGATTGAGTACAAAAGGTTCAAGCACTGCATCCAGCAAGTGTAATACATTAGAGGAGACATGAGCAATTAATTTCTTCATTTAGGTCAAAAGGCTCAGAATTGTTTAAAGTATGACTGTGGCTCTCTGTGGAGGACTGAGTTGATTATGTCACCACAGTTGAGGCGTGTGGCGGGGTTAAAGGCTGCAGATCAATTAGTGTTGAGTCCCTTTTCTACCTTTAGAAATGTTTTTGGCATCTATACTAATCAACTGCCAATTCATTATTTTACTTAATTTTCAAACACAACCATAAAAAACATGATCAGGTTTGAGCTTCTCAATTTTAATTTTTCTTTTGTTTTCTGTGTGAAAATCTTTGGATTTTGGGCTTTTGGACCAACAAAACAAGCAATTTGAAGATGTCACCTCAGCCTTTGGAAAACTGTGATTAATAGAACAAATAATAGGCAGATGATTCAATTATGGAAAGAAACACCAGCCCTATACACATTAAAATGTAGTCACTGAAATTACTGGAAGCATTAGTTACATTTTACTCAAACATCACTGAATATTATTGTTGAGTGAGTAATAGACTGGAGTTACGACATGATCTGATCATACTGTATCACACCGATAGAAAACTAATCAAATGAGAGATTTAACTTTTTGTTGCTGTGTTGTAGGGTTGGCTGATATAATTCAGGAGTAGATTTATCTATGGCATCATTACCTCGAGCATCAGTTTGATCATTTTACATCATTCACCATACAGTTGCCAAATCACAAAACTATATCAGAGCCTTCTTGAATGCAGTGATACTGATCCTCCACCACATGGCCCCGTCCTACTTAGGCATGTAAATGACCTGCCAGAAGTCGTGCCTACTCTAGGGAAAACAAACACGACTCTCTGGGTAATCAATGCCTCTTTAAGTTGGCCTTTAACCCAGGTGGCCTCAGTATCTACCCGCTTGCACCACATACTTTGATCAGAAAACAGATAACGGATGCAGACGGTGTAAACCAGCAGCCTCACAGCAAGCGATGAGAGAGGGGAGGAGAGGAGGAAGAAAGGAGAAAATGTGACAAAATGAGGCTGTGTGCTCATGTGGGATGGATGTACTCTTTAACTTAAGCTCAGCGTGTAACTCATTAGAAAATCTTTGAGGAGATTTCGCCCAGAGCCCCCTCCCAACCACTCACCCCTCCCCCCCCTCTCTCTCTCAGCATACATTTCAGACTTGTCCTAGCTCACTCTCTCCTCCCTCCCTCTCTCCATCTCCAGCTCTCTCTCTCACACACACTCAGCCTCGGTGCTGCAGTGGATCAGACGCAGAGCTGTGGCGCGCCTGCTTCTCCGCGGCAGATCGTTTCATCTGTGGGAAAACGGCTGCGTTATAAAAAAAGGGGGGTTGGAGATGTAGCCTGCTATTCCCGATGCTTCCGCTCTCAGTTCACACTCCAGTCGTATTTTTTTGTATTTATTTATTTTAGCCGCAGCTCCCCCCCAAAAAAATAATCCACGCTCATTTGACCCGGTCCGATTCGCGCATCCTCTTTTTTTTTTTTTTTTCGCGTGAGCTGTAAAAAAGTCGCTGTCCGGTGCTCGTCGTCTGACTGCGCGCGCAGAGCGCCGCGTTACTTTAGTTTGCTCTCGCGCATGAAACGCGCGCGGAAGTGACTGCGGGGTCGAGGTCGGTGTGTGTGTGTGTGTGTGTGTCTGACTGATGGGCACCTCTGCGTCCTCGCCTGATCGCTGCGAGCGGAGGCTGCCTGAACTGTGTTTGACTTCGTCCCGAAAAAAGAAAGAAGAAAAAAAAAATACCCAGCGTGCCGTGTATTATTAACCATTATGCATTATGCGATATCACACGCCGGCTAAACCATTCAGCAGAGTCGCTAAACACTTGCAATTAAAAGTAAATAGTTGTCGCCTCGCGCCGAGCAGCCGGACACGTGTTGAGTCCGCTCGCACTTCGAGGCGCGAGGTTCGCGCGTAAAACCATCTTAGACTCCGTGAGAGGGGGTAGAGGGTTGGGGGTTTGGGGGGTTGGGGTGGGGGTCAGCCTGCCCTCAGCTCACCTTGAACCATGGCGGTGATGCGCACGAGCCCCTCGCGGGTGACTCGCGCAGCCCGCGGGTATGCGATGCTCCTCCGGGCGTCTCTCATCGTGCTTCTCCTCCTCTGGCCACGGCCGTCCGCAGGCAAGAAGAAGCTCTACATCGGCGCGCTGTTCCCCATGAGCGGAGGCTGGCCCGGCGGTCAGGCGTGCATGCCCTCCGCCCAGATGGCCCTGGACCTGGTGAACAACAGGAGCGACATCCTGCCCGACTACGAACTGGAGCTCATCCACTACGACAGCATGGTGAGTGTGTGTGTGTGTGGAGGAGAGTCGGAGGAGGTGGCGCGCAGTGATGTGTGGTGTCAGTCAGTGAGGGATCTAATGACCTGCCTCTCAGGCGATCACGAGGAGCATCTGCCTCTGTTGTGTCAGGCTCGAGAGTGCTGCAGATCATTCATCACCTGCCTTTGGTTCTGTTTGTGTTTCACTGTGCTTTTCTGACTTTTTTTTTGAGGGGCTTTTTGCATGTTCCACCCTGGTTTTACCCCCGAGGAGTCACGGCAGGTATGTGAAAAACAGCAGCACACGGGCTGCTCTTTCGAGGAACACGGCCTGCCCTTCCTCCCGGTGTCACAGATCTCAAAGAGGAGCTTTCGCAAAAAGGTCACCCCGCTGATAACTAACTCTCAAGTCCTCACTCTGCTTAACAAAGGGGGCCGCCCAGCCATGTGCAGTGCTGGTTTAATGAACAAACACACCTCCTGCTTGTTGCTCATCAATCATTAATCATGGTGATATTTTAAAATGTCAGCATTATCAACAACTATAAATCCAATATCCGCCCCCTGACTGCTTTCATTTCCCCTCGCTGCCCCAGTTTACCACCCACTACACTGACATAGACTTTAATAAAAAAAGCTTGTTATTTATGTTTGTGGGGATTTAAGGTTTTATGTGCGCCTGGCCGTCTCATGTCCTAATTGTTATTCTTAAAGTTTTCCCCGCAAAAAGGAACCATTTTTCTCAGCAATGGGATGAGTGGAGACACACGAAAACAATTACTGGAGATCCTCTCTGTCTCCCCTCTTGAGGTTTGTTATCAATCATGCTGCAGGACAGATGCCTGGAGAGTGGCCGGGGCACCAAACAGTTAACTGTACTGGAACTGGTTAGAAATTTGCTACGAGCTTTATTCTGATTGGTGTACAAGGCTCTGCATTGGAATCCTGTTAAACAGAATAGCAGGGAGAGAGAGAGAGAGAGAGAGTGTGTGTGTGTGTGTGTGTGTGTGAATGTGTGTGAATGTGTGTGAGATGAGAGAGAGAGAGGAGAGAGAGGGAGAGTTGGCATGGCAACACAGTTACTCTTGAAGCAAGCCACAGAAACAAATAAGGTTTCAGCTCTGTGAAAATATGTGTGCAAATTCATGTGCTGGATGTATGCAGAGCCGACAGAACAGTGCATGCTTATTCTCATTCTGTAATGCATACACCTTGTTATTTGCAATCGAATGCTAAACAGATCAAATGTGTGTCTGTGTGTGTGTGTCCTCTGATTACAAGTGTAGTGAGGCAGGCAGCTGCAGATGTAGCTGCCATAAACATAAAGATAAAGCAATCGCATGAACAGATTTCATAGGGATTGGAAAACATCGTTCCTTGTGCTTCAGGAGTCGCTGGCGCCTCCGGCTCGAGAAATAGATGCAGATCCTTTGAACAGAACAGCTCAAAGAGGCTGGTATAACATTGTCTGAGTGACACCGGCTAATTCCTTGAATTAAGTCAAGAGGGGATATTATTGCTCCTGCTCTGGGTACCGTGTGTTTGGAATCAGGTTTTTTTTTACCTTCTGATTGCAAACATTTTTCACCTGGCTCGAATAGTAATGAGGATCTTACCCTCCAAGAGGTGGAAAAGCAATCATAAGAAAAGGGATTAATTAGCTATCATATTTACATCCAGCTATTAGACTCGCTCCTCATTCTTGTTTGGTCAGAGACCAAAATTTCCACTGTGTGACTTCTTTGTTTAACTGTGCGATTAAGACAAGGGCGTAACTGGCCCTTTGTTTGCCCGCATCTCAAGATCAAGGCTGGCGAAGAGTAATTATGCAGCAGACTCTCTTGACCTGAATTTATCACGATGAGGAACTTTTATTGCGCCCCTTAAAGTCCAACAGCAGTGCTGAATTGAAGACATGCATTAAGGTTTGACTTGGATTTGGCAAACAGGTGTGTAAACACACGTGTGCGCCGCTGGTCCGCGACCATTAGAGTTGGGAGTATCAAGCGATGTCCTCAGCTTGTTCAACATCATACAATATTCATGAAGCTCAACACTTAATCCCAGCCTGTCCTTTTAATGGATGCAGATACCCCATGGTAGCAGAACGGCTTGTTTCTCTGGCTATTCTGGCGACAGCATCAGACTATTTACAGCCTTCTGAGATCTACACACACTCTCCGCACAGGCCGTTGCCATGGATATATCAAAGCAGAGACTGCAAACTTTGATCAATTATTAACAGTGATGGAGTGAGACAGTGGAGATACAGAGAAATGGTGAAATGGAAGGTGCTTCCCTCACTTCCGCCCTTTATTTTAATTGGCAGCCGTGACACAATTTCCCGTCCGCCGTGGCAGAACCGGTATTCATCACTGGTTCTCATGCATGTCCACTGGCATACAAGCCCGGAGTGGGGTGCCAGACGTAATTATGAGGAAATTAGAGAATGTAGCTGAGCATGCTTTGAGATTCAATACATAGGCTGTCCCCCAGGCCCTTATCTTATCCCCTCTTCACACTCTTTTTATATTATTCAATCTGGAGTGTAATTATATTGTGTATTATGAGGAGTCAGTGTCTTCTCCCATTCTTCTCCAGCCCCGGGAACCTTCAGTTTCTCTCAAAGGTTCTCGCAGGCTGGGTTTGACTGATTGAAAAGGGTACACGGGCATGTTCACGTTGACACTGATATTGGCTCCGGGAATTTCAGCACCGTGGACAGCGGCAGAAGCGGTGGCACCATGTCATTTATGTGGAGCTGCACAAGTGCATTTTTATGACTGTGTACACACACGGGCATTAATCTGTGAGTGTGTGCGTGTTGGTAAATGTATGTGTGTGTGCCTGCGAATGGTATCGGGGGCCGTCAACCCAGGTGCTCTCATGAGCCAAGGAGGGCTAGAAATGAAAGTGGAAATGGTGATGACCCCAGAGGGTTGTGGAAGACAGACCTCTAAGAATAGCAGAGATTCCTCAGCCTTTATTGCATACCTGCCAACACCCCTGTTTTCTCTCCATTTTTTTCATAAGGGAGACTGTGTGCTTTTTTCACCTCTTATTACGCCGTGTTCCCATTTTGTTACGAAAGGTTTCATTTCTCACAGAAAGAACGCGGATGACTGAAAGCTTCAACTGTAGACATTTTCCAATCGTGTTCAAGAATAGACCTCCTTTGTTTTGAAGCTTTACAGCCTGTTAAGCTTTTCATTTTAGCGTTAAGGTGGATTGAGAATGGGATAAGTGACTGTGAGGAGTAAAACAACAGATTTTATTCGATTTTGCTCCTCCTTTGTCTGCCCTTACATTAAAGATGAAGGTTTTTAATGATGAAAGTCTTTATTTGAGCTGCCTGTTCCATAATGTTGAAAGAATAAGGCAGTACATTTTGGAGATCTAAAGGTCCCTTATTTAATATAAGATGATTAAGGCATTTCAATCTTTAAGGGGTGTTTGATAACTAATGATTAGCAGAACTAGCAGAACTAGTGATGGCATTGGTTTACCACCCAATAAAACTGTCTGACTGTGTGCTTTTTCATCCCTTACTGCACCTTATTCCCATTGGGTTACTGTTTAATCAGAGGTTTCACTTTGTATGCTCAAAGAAACACTTGGATGTTTAAAAGGTTCAACTATGGAGTCTCGTTTCATTTAGCAAATGTGTTCATCAATACACCCCCTTCATTCCACTGAGGACAGACAGCCTGTAGGCAACTGGAAGGGGTACTGAATTGTAAGAGAGTACTGAATTTAAACAGCCAGTTCTGTAATCTTGCAAACTGAGGAAAAGTTTGACCTTTTACACTGAAAAATCAAAGGGGGTGTGATAATTGAGGGATTTTAAAGTTTATTTTGTCCACTAGTGATTGGGTTTAGCATTGATTTACCACCCAATAAGGCTCACTGTGGCATGCCATCATATTTTCCCAGCAAACATTCAAGCAATATAATTTCATAGCTGAAGCTCCAAGTGTGTCTCTGTAACTATAGTTAAACTATGCACTCTACAGTGTTATGAGTGTTGTTCCAATAAAAAAACAAGCATCAAAATATATAAAACATTATACGGCATATCAGACGGCAAGTTAATATTTAGGAAAATAATAGTGACTCAAACAAGTGACTCGAGGCATAAATGCTCTTTGTCTCAGATACTCACATAACCTCTGCAAGGTCAGGAGGATCCGCCCTTCTGAAAAATGTTTCTAATTTCTACACGCTACAACATTTATGAAAACAAGCTATTCTTAAAAGGCGTAACGTTGGATGGTAATGATAGATTGATTAAATAATTCAAAGGTAATCAGCGTAGGCGATGAATTACCGCTCATCAGAGTATGGTTAAAACTGTGTAACGCCAGAAAGTTAACAAGCTTCTTCTCAGCATGCAGCCAGCCCACAGCCACAGTGACAGAGAACACAAACAACCTTCGGGAGAGACAGTATTTAAAAAGGTCCACGCGTCAATCTGTATTTCTCTCACACAGAAATAACGCGGCAATTTGTTTAATGATGAATATAAACAACCGCGTGCTGTGGACGCCCGACAGGCAGCAGCTGATTTTACTCAGGATCGCCAAAGAGGAGGAAGTGATCGGTGAAATCAGCTGGTGTGGAGATTGACTGGAAGAAAAAAAAAAACCTGCGGCCTCTCAGCTCTGCATCGCACAAGGTTGCCTATTCCAATATGACATCCATATTGTGAAGCTGCTTTCCCAGTCAATATTAATGCTATTAACCCGGGGAACTGAAGATGGCCGGCAGTGCATGGAGACAGACTCAGTGAGTAATTATATGAGCACGCACTCCAAAACAAAGAATCCTGTGCAGATTTTGTTTTGTAGTTTGTCAATGAGTCAAAAGATGTAAAAGTCAGCTCCCCTGGAACTTTCCCTGCTGCAGGTTTTGGTGATCAAGCCACCCTGCTCTTTGTGATGGTGTGTTAAATTGAAACAAATGAACAAACAAAGAACAAATGATCTTTGATCTTGAATGAATTTGGGCATCACATTTTCAAGGATTTATTACATCATAGGACTGCCAGACAGCTTTGAAGTTACAGAGATCTTTAAGTTTCAGGTAAAAAGGGTGTTTTTTTTGGAAAATGACCACCGTGGTGACCAAAAGCATGAGACGTTGATCTGTCAATAGGTATATCACATGCTCATATTTAGCTAACTTCTGTCCATCCTGAGTCCAGTAATGTTATAGGAGCCAAATGATACTTGCTCAGGTGTTGGCTAGGAAGAGTTGTTTATCATATTTAATCACTTTTTACATAAACAGCTAACAAGTGAATTCAAACAGACCAAGGCCACGATTCTTGGTGAAGGATTAAACTGCCTTCTTAAACTGCAGCAAGCTTCACCCTGTAGCCCAAATTTGTCTCCAGTCGATGCTGTTTTTGGGGCAACATGCCAACGTGGCTTCTGTTCAAAGCCAATGGACAGACCGTGTTATACTGAATGCGTCGGCCTTGGTTTGAAAGTTAATGTGTCCTTGTTAGAGCTAATCAGGTCAGGCAGCAGCGGTTCACAAACAAAGACTAATAGAGGAATGGTCGCAGGTTTAGCTCACACTTAAAACTCTGCTGTGCCTTTTCTCCTCATTATGGTCGCCTCACAGTATTATTTCCTTGAGGGTGCACACAAGTGACCAGGGAGTGCCTGAGCTCCTGAACACGCTCTAAATCGGATGCAGGAGACGTTAACAGATGCTGCGACCTTGGTTTTCTGCAGTCTGCAGTGATCACATTGATGGCGTGCATCCCGGCCCGGTATGTGGCACTATAAATCAGAGGGCCATGAATATCAGTGATACAAGCAGCATTTTTTACTTTGATGCAGACCAATAAAGAAAACTTGTAGTGACCTTTATGTGAGGGAGACAACAGTTAGACCTCTACTTTAATTTAAAGGGTTCAGATTGAATTATCTAGTGCATGTAAACATCCTGCGATGGCATGACACCACTATAATTCCATCCAATCTAGAGTTAATGGAAAACACATCACTCAATAAGAAGCACAGCTATTCCAAATATTTCTCGGCCTTGAGTGGTGATTACCGCTTCAGAAAAATCACAGGGCTGCCTCAAAGAGACAATTCAGCCGTTGAGACAAACACCCCAATTAGGAGCCGTATTGGCCGTCGCCATCATCGGCTGCGGTGCGATTGCTTGTGACACTCATCTGGGGTGTGTTTCTTAAAAACGTGCACCTGTGCATTTGTGTGTGCGAGCCATGCCTCCTTTTCCATGCTGAATCATTAGATGTGTCAGGCCAGTTTATCTGTGACTCTGATGAGCAGCGCGGCGGTGACGGCCTGTCGGTAATCTGGCTGACAGGGTAGTGATGGATCATTCCAGCCACACTCTCGCCACCTAGACATGCTGCAAACGACTTTATTGGAGGCTTGTAATGACTTGTGATGGCCGCTGTTTTGGTCGCCGGGGCTCACTTTTGTTTGGTTTCTGCCTGTCTTCCTGTTTTTGCATCTTGATTTGTGGACAGCGCGTTGTGTTTTGATGATACGATCTGGCTGCGTGGATGTGAACTCTTTTTTTTTCCGTCACCCCAGCCTGTCTTTTCTCTTCTCATTTTGTTTTTTTTTTTTGGCTGCTCCTGTGTGATGTTCCTTTACTATAGCTTGACCCCGTCTGTTTTGGTCTTTCCATTTGCGTCACTTGTCATTTTCTTTCTCCTATTTTCACATTTGCATTGGCCTTTTTGTCCCTCCCTGCTCTATCAACTCTATTCTCTTTTCTACTTTTGCCGCCATCTCTCACACTTCATTGCTTATTTGTTTCTTCCTTTTTTTCTCACCCTCTGCTCTCATTCCATCTGTCTCCCTCACTCTTATCTTTCCCATTTTTCTCCCTCTGACTCCTCCATGTCTGCACCCCCTCCACTTTCGCTCTCCTTCGATCCCCTCAATTCATTTCTCTCCCTTATTATTGATCCGCCCATCCATCTGTTAATCTGTCCATCCATTTAAGGCTTTGTCATTTTGTCCTTCCAGTGTGACCCAGGAGAAGCCACCAAGTTGCTGTACGACCTTCTGTACACTGAGCCCATCAAGATTGTCCTGATGCCCGGGTGCAGTGGCGTCTCCACGTTGGTGGCCGAAGCTGCCCGCATGTGGAACCTTATTGTGGTGAGTGTATTTTACTATTTGCACCAAAGTACACACTTTTAATGTGGATATTGTATCATTTCATTTCCCTCACAGATGTCCATCGAAATAAATGTGTTTAGGAATAATAGAAAACAGATGTTCTTTAAACTCCAAAACTTGGCTATGAATCATCATGTTTTCATGTGTTGAGCATCAGAGTAATCCGGTGATGGTTAATTTGGCATATCGCCAATGGTGAAAATTTGGCACATCGTATACAAATAGGATTAGAGAAAATGCAACGGGACTTAAGTTAAGCAAGTTTACTGGTGTGAACTAACTATCCATCTATCTTCTAAACCTGCTTATCCTGAGCACACACAGGGTCACACAGGAGTGCTTTGGGCTTTGGGTGAGAGGCAGGGTACACCCTGGACTGGATCGCCAGTCAGTCGCAGGGCTAACATTGAAAGACAGACAAACATGCACACCTAGGGGCAATTTAGAGATGTCAGTTAACCTAAACTGCATGTCTTTGGATTGTGGGAGGAAGCTGGAGTACCCAGAGAGAACCCACGCAAAGCACAGGGAGAACATGCAAACTCCACACAGAAGGGCCTGCCTCGACCTCTTGCTGTGAGGCAACAGGGCTAACCACTACTACACCACTTTTTCACCTGTGAACTAACTAATATATTGCCAAATAATGCATCAGCTTAAAGGGTCTGCATCTTTTCATATAGTTTTGTCATATATATTTCATATAGTTTTATATAGGTTTAAAGGGGTCAGATTTTGAGATTTTGTCCTCTAAGATGTAAGCCGCTACACCCAAAACAATGGAGTCGAATCGAATTCTGGTTCACACCACTGAGAAGTGTCATTTAGAAATCCAATAGCAGTGTATTTTTCCACTTTCCCTGTTCCTCTGGAAAATCCACAGAGCATGCTGCCAACAGTTCTCATAGGGACTATTTCTTCGGTAGAAAATTGACAATGACAACAGTTCACAGCAAAGTATTCAGCTCCACTGTATTTAGGTGAAGCCCAAAATCTTAAAGCCAGATATCTCCTAACACAAACACATAAAACAAGAAAGTATCTGTATGGCTGCACACCACTGTATATATACAGTCTATTTTTTAGTTTGGGTAAACTGATCCTGCTCAGTCAAATAAGATTCATCAGAGAAGTAAAGGATTTAGGAAGGTAAAACAGAGTTAACAAACTCACATGTGAGAATTTTCTGTTTCAGTAGGTTAGATGTGATGCATATTACAATTTAAGAGCAATGCTGACACGCAATGCATTCCTCCTTATACAACCAAAACGTCAAAGCCGAATGCAATAAAGCACTTATGTGCTTATACTTACATTGGCTTTTATTGTCTAACTTTACTTCATTTCTGTCTTTTTCATGTGTATAAACCATTGCGTCAATACGAATGAAGACTGTATTCAAATGTTTGCGGTTATCATATTTAACGCCTTGTTTAAACAATGATAATTTCTATGACGGCTGTCCAGAGTTGACACATCATATGAACCATTTCTTCTCAAACATAATATAACCCTAATATTGTAAAAATAGGAGGCCATGGCTTAAACAATGCAGAACCTCTGTCTTAAAATTAGGAATACATTTACCAAACCTGATGTTAGATTAATTTAGAAAACAATAGAAAATGTACTGAAGATGCTGTAGGATGCTGACATTCATCTAAATGATGATCTTTTGTACTTGTGGTAATCATTCTAAGTTCCCCAAATCAATGCTGCAGTTGTTTATTGATTTTAAAATACCCAAGCACAGCACTTTTAATTAACGAGGACACTTCACAAGGCAGTTTCACAATACTGCATTGACAGTTACATTAAGCGCGGGACAAAAAACTATTATGTATTGTATGACCGCATTAGAGTACATTTATGTGACTAGTATTAACACATCCTAGATCTCTAAGCCGGCAAGAGATCTGATGATGTCCCCTGCTGCCTTTTATGCCTTCATCAGTCGGTTTATTTTGTTTATCTCATTCTCTGTCTTCTCTAGATCTGCCTCTCTGTCACTCACAGCGCTCTGCTTATTAGCTTTGTCCTGTAATTGAAGTTTCATCCAGAGATTAGTCATCGAGAACAATCAGTTCTAGTGGCTGGCATCTGCCCCTCTTTCCCGTCTCTGGTCTTCGTCTTTTTGTCACCCTTCCTTTCCTCGTCATTAAAAACGCTTTTCCACTTTTTGACTCTTTGCCTTCCTCTTCTCTCCGTCTGCTGCCGCTGCCTGGAGCTGGTCTGCTCTATTTCAGCCCCCTTTTTCTCTCCTTCCTTCCTTCCTCCTTTCCATCTCCAATGTCTTTCTCTCCCGCTCTTCATTTCCGCC
This sequence comes from Scortum barcoo, assembly GCA_023238725.1. Classification (NCBI taxonomy): domain Eukaryota; kingdom Metazoa; phylum Chordata; class Actinopteri; order Centrarchiformes; family Terapontidae; genus Scortum; species Scortum barcoo. The sequence goes on along the minus strand of CM041546.1, from coordinate 19,311,492 downwards.
TCGCTCCCTCAGCTCGAGCAGTCGATTCTCCCCGCACACAAAAGGATCTGTCTCTCTTTACTACACGCCACCACTGGCACAACCTCCTAACCGCCACACTCAATTATTTCTGTACGCCGCCTGCCTGCAGGAGCCTCCTCGCATGTCAAACAGCCTCATCAGAGCACCGGGGAGGAAAAAGCAACCTCCATTTCTGGACGCTGATCAAGAAGGGGCTCTTCTTGGCAGAGTGTTAATTTGATCCCCCCATCTCCCTTTCTAAAAGCACTGTAAGCCATAGACGGGCATTGATCTTCTACTACAAGGCCACTGGAGAACTGACGGCTGTGAATCAAGAGATATTGTTTGTGGTTTTTGGGGAAGCTTCGATGTGGGAACTTTGCCAGTCTGTTGCAGAGTGGTGTTGCATCGGTCTATTTCTGCTACAGCAGCTTTTTGCTCCATTTTAGTTTTGTCACTGTTTTCACATCGAGTGAAGGTTTATTTGAGTGTTACCACGGAGAAAAGCTTACAGCTTTTAGCTTGGTGAATTTCAGTGAAATTATTACGTTATGGCAGACATTATGCTGATGAAACCTTTAAAAAAACAAACCAATAAAACGTGTTTAGGCCGAGCTTAAAGCACCTCAGCTTTCAGTAGCTGTTGGAGTGGTTTGCTTCAAGGGATCTATTCATTCAAAGTACAAATCATTCCTTCTCACTCACCTCGAGTGGTATATAGCCATGCTAGTTTTTTTCTTGGTTTTATTACATGTCTGTCCTTCCTGGGAAAGGCATCCCTCCTCTGTTGCTTTGCCTGATGGTTTCTTCCATTTTTGGGAGGGGGGTGGGGGTATTTTTTCCCTTATCAATGTTGAAGGTTTAACAACAGAGGGTATTTTATGCTGTACAGATTGTAAATCGCCCAAAGGCAAACTGTGAGTTGTGATATTGGGCTATATAAATAAAACTGACTTGACTTGATTTGTCCAATGTTTGAGATATTGGCCTCTGAGATTTCGGCCTCTGTTTACATTGGAGCTTATTGGAATTTATTTTGTGGCTGGCATTGAAAAATGACCTTTAAAAGTTCAACATCAACATGTCAGAGGACGACTGTGTCCAAATCACTCCCTGTAAAACAGATATTCAATAATTTACTCTAAAGGGAGCACATTGTGGGCTCTTACTGTATGGATCATCATTACTGTGATTATCGTTGACAGGTCTAGAGTTGCATGACTGTCATTGTTGCATCTATGAAAATGCAGCACATTGCACTGTGGGATTGTCAGCAGATCAGTGTCTGTGGCACTACTTTCATTCCATGGCGGAAATTGTTGAGGGTACGATATATGTGTTCTTTGGATTATCCAGATTGATCAGGACAGTGTTTCACAAAAAATATGTTAAACCAGAATAACTCAATATTATTATCACACTCTAGTGATCTCCGTTTTCTCTGAGTTTTCCTCTAAATGACGTCATCACCCATGTGGTTAAATAGCTTGACATGTCGTATCGGCATGAATTGTTTTAAATTTAAATAATCTTTTTAGACTTTTATTTCAGTGCCAATATCAGGTCAAAATTGTGAAATGTCCAAGACTCAATATATCATGACTCAGTACCTGCACATTTAATAACATTTTCACTGTTAATTAGCTAATGTTAGCATGCTAAAAGTACCTGCTAAACATCAGCATGTTAGCGTAGTCATTATGAGCATGTTAGCATGATGATATTAGCATTTAGCACTGCTCATACAGCCTCACAGAGCTGCTAGCATGTCTGTAGACTCTTGTTCAGAGCATCACGAGCAAAACTTCATTTACATGTATCGGATTAATACAACTCCTAGCGGGTAGATTAAGTACGAAGGCCGTGGTTATTTTAATAAAGGGACGTGTCACACAGCGCAGTGGCCAACAGAAACAACTGAACTGCCATAATAGCTCCTTCTCTCTGTTACTTTGATGTCATCAACATCGCCTGTCATTTCAGACACCAGACACCTGCCGTTACCCACCTGCCTCGTAGTCGCCCTCAGTCACCTGATCCCCTCTCCCTTGTTGTCCGTGCATACGTGCCAGTTCTCTCTGCCCAGATCGTCTTAACACGCCACCTGGTCTTAGTCTTCATCTCTGTCTTCCCCTCGTCCCTGTGTCTTGCTCTCATTTGCATTTCCTGACCACAGCCTGCCCCTGGATTCAGTCTGCTTATTGTGTGCAGAACTGGCAGCAGGAATCAGCCATATGAAACTTTGCCTACCTGCCAGTAGCATCAATTTATTGTTGGCTTTGGTAGTTTCATGTGATGGGTTGACAATAAGTAAAATATAGAATATGTGCCGTATGTTATCCTTTTAGAGAAAAAACGCCATTCTGTCATTTCTTTCTCATCACACCATCTGCATGTGTTCATGTATGTTCCGAACATGCATCACCTCTATTATTGAGCACATGTCATCCACCCACCGGAGCTGCCGCAGGTTTCTCCAGATCTTTCACTGCCGCGCCCAGATCATCTGTCACTTCCTGTATCATTTCCCTCCTTTCGCTCTGATGCCGTCATTGTACATGACATTTGACATCTATCATCAAGCCCCCTCTCGCTCCCAGTGGTGAACATCCCAGAGCTGTATTGGTAATGGGTCTGAGATCAGAGCTGGGGAGGAGGATAGGTTGCCTGTATCTGTAATGGTTCCCTAAACGCCAGGTTCCTCATTTTAAAGGAGACCTGTCGAGGGTTTTATCTTCAGTTGTCACTGTGAAACTAATTGTTAGAGCAACAGTCTTCTCCCCGTTTCCGTTGGCGTTTTCCGACATCCCTCCTCCCCGCTGATTTGGACACACATCTTAGCAGTCTGCCTCTTGTGGGAATTGTGCCTGAGAATTCAAATTATATGGGTCCAAATGAAAGAAACACATGATCACTGGGGCTACAATTATTGGGATTTTTGGGAAAACACATGATCACTAGCTACAATAATTAGATTTTTTTTTTGTTGTGCGTGTGTGTGTTTTGTTTGTAACTCTAGAACGTATCATCACAATTTCATGGCAATGTATGCATGGACAATCCTGCTGCATGCGGTATTTTATTTTTTTTATTGAAATAACAGAGTTTATCGGCACACCTGATAAGCTAAGCCGGAGGGAAGCAAAAAGAGGGAGGGAGGGGGGTGTGGATGAAAATGAGAAAATGGAAGCAGGGATTGTTTCTCTGGTTCTCTGTCTTTTTGCTGCGTTCCTCTCTGTTGTTTGCTGTTTGAACCAGTCGCCATCAAAGAACGCTGTGTACAGGGGAAGAACAAGAGAGTCCTGATTTGAATACATTTTTGATTGAAGTCTCTGTTTACTACTGATGCCTTGAAGGACCTTCAGAAGCATATTTTTCTCTGTTTCTCCATTTCCTTCCCCACCTAAACTTTCTAACTGCCTTTCCTCACCGCTTTCCTCGTACTTCTCTCTTATTTTCTGTCCCCCAGCTGTCCTACGGCTCCAGCTCGCCGGCCCTGTCCAACCGCCAGCGCTTCCCCACCTTCTTCCGCACCCACCCGTCGGCCACGCTTCACAACCCCACCAGAGTGCAGCTCTTCCAGAAGTGGAAGTGGACCCGCATCGCCACCATCCAGCAGACCACTGAAGTCTTCACCTCGGTCCGTGCCTTTAATCTTCTTCATCTTACACCTTTGTTTCCTTTCATCTCCCTTGCTTGCTTTCCTACCTCTTCCTCCATGTCCTCACTTTGGCCCGGTCGCCTTTGCTAAAGTGTGTGTTGCCTGGTTACCTGGCTGCCTCCGTATGTTTGTTTATGAGTCTTGTGCTCTCAGGGTATGCAATGCTCCTTCAAGCAATCTCTCCTGGAGATTGATGGAGGATTTTTGAAGTAATTTGTTGGAGTATTGGTTGTGAGAAATATTGATCAAGCAATACATCTCTCCCAGGCACGGCGGTCGATACCATGACACTTGGGTTGGGCCCTGTAATGGAGGTTAATGATCCCGCTATCGCATTCTTTCCTTTGCTTTCTCACATTCTTCTTTTCTTCTTTCCACTTGTGTTGTTTGTCTAAAAATCTATTCTCCCCCATGCAGCCTCTCTTGTTTATCATACTACCTCACATTGTCCGTCTCTTTCTTGATGTTCCTCATATACACTTCAGATTTCTTTTTTTATTTAGTTGTTTTTCTTTCTTGTCCCCTCGGACGTAGTTGCTTTTCTGTCATCTCAACCCGCCACCTCTCCGTCCCTCTCTGTTTGGCTGCCTCTCTAACCCCCCCTCCTCTCTCCCCCCTCTCCCTCCCTGTCCCTCCCTTTCAACTCGCAGACTCTGGGACGATCTGGAGCAGAGGGTGAAGGAAGCAGGCATCCTCTCTCCTCCCTGTCCTCCCGTCAACTCAGAAATTCGAGATCAGCGTTCGCCAGAGTTTCACCGACCCCTCACCGACCCGGCTGTTGCTGTCAAGAACCGGCTGTTGCTAGAGGAAATGAATCAAGGTGCTTTGATTAAAAATTCACCTCAGCTGCTGGTTGTCTCTCTTTCTCGCTCCCTCTCCTTCCTTCCCCGCGGCTCACAGCTGCACACGATACATTAGCAATGACCATTATTAGCATAGAGGCGATTTGATAGAGGAAATGAATGCGCCATGCTGAGGACAGTGAAGCAGTAGCAGGAATAGCAAGCCTAGCAACTCCTGAACAGGAGTACGTGCCGTCCTGCGCAGCAGCAGGAACTTTGGCCCCTGCGCCACTTCAGCAGCAGCTTCGGTGAAGTCATATTTTTGCTGCTGACTGTAACTGGCCCGCTGCGCCGCCACTTCAAGCAGAGCTTCGGTGAAGTCATATTTTTGTTGTGCTGCAGCGCCAGGATGCAAGGATCATCGTGGGGCTCTTTTATGAGACGGAACTCAGGAAGGTGTTTTGTGAGGTTAGTATCAACCTGCTGCTGAATTTTTTTTTTTTTATGTTGTGATGACTGGCAGCGTGAAACTGAGCCTATAATGAGCTGTTTGATGCTGAAGGATTTTCTTGTTTATCGTGGGGCTCTTTTATGAGACGGAAGCCAGGAAGGTGTTTTGTGAGGTTAGTATCTGTACCTGCTCGATTGATCCCAATAGACTGAATCTTGTTTGACTGGCTATTAGCGGAAACTGAGCTCTATTCCTTTACCGTGATACACCACCACACTAATGTAACTCAGCTGTTTGAATGGCTGAATGAATTTTCTTGTTTGGTATTATCACCCACCACCACCACCACCTGATCACACACACACACACACTCCTCACACCCTTTGCTCAACACATCTCTGCAGGAATAATTCTCCTCATGCTTATTTACCCCCCCACCACCACCACCACCACCACCACACACACACACACACACACTCCTCACCCACCCTTTGCTGCAGGTGTTCAAGGAGAAGCTTTATGGGAAGAAGTATGTGTGGTTCCTGATCGGCTGGTATGCAGAGCAGACAACTGGTTCAAGATCAAAGACCCGGCTATCAACTGCACAGTGGAGAACATGACGGAGGCCGTGGAGGGACATGTGACCACCGAGATCGTCATGCTGAATCCTGAGACTGTCCGCGGTGTCTCCAACATGGTGAGAACACACGAAACACTATTGTCTCTCCCGCTTCTGTGAAGTGAAGCAGTGAATTGTAGCATCAACAGCTTGAAACAAACACTCGCATATAATATATAATATAAATGACATATAATAAGTCACACTGGTGTTACGGTGTGAGTGAAAGGTTTCATGAAGAATCACAGTGCAAAATACTTTACGTACTTTGGCCCAATGCAAGTGTTTAATGACATCAAATTCTATGTGCGTTGTCATAGAAGTACACATGGGAAATGGAGGAATTATATTTCCAAAGGTCTAAGTACAACTTATGGACAAATACAGCATATGGCACAAACTAATAATAATAATGTGGGGAATAATAAAAGGCAATACAACACCAAGACAATACTACTACAGAAACTGTTAATCTATCATGAAGTGCAGTAGTCCCAAAACAGCAGTAAACTCCTTTAACTGATTCAAATTGAAAAATGCTGTTTGGTTTACACTAATTATCACCTGTTTACACTAATTATTTTCGCACTCAAAAGGTGGAAAGAAAAAGGGGGGTAAAGTGAATGCTGATTTTCGCACATTGATGCAAAAGGTGGAAAGAAAAAGGGGGGTAAAGTGAAATTATGTACCAGATGTCTCTCATTTAAAAAAATAATTGATTATGAACTACCAGAGTCTCTCATTTAAAAAAATAATTAAATAAACTACAGAGTTTGCAATTGCAAATGGTACTTTGTAAAATCAGTTTTCCATGAACTGCAAAACTTTGCATTGACACTGTAGAACTAACTAACTAAGCATTTGCATGATGTCATTGTCACTCTGATCATGTTGGCATGGTGATGTTAAGGCTCTTAATAGCCAGAATAAACACTGGCAACTTCCTGAGCCCTAAGAAATGTAAAACTGTGATTTGCGCTAGTTTTTAGTTTATGCTTTAGTTTATGCTTTGTTCCTTAACTGTACTCTGCAGTGGTTGCTTGTTAGTTCTTCGATTTTCTGTTAATGTGGTTTGAGCTCTTTGTCTCCTCGTCCATTATAGATTATAGTTAACACTACTCCTTCTGTTCAGCTCATTTTATCCGTCTCCCTGACAAACGCCTTCGGCCTTCTATGTCAAATTGATTCGGCCATGAGATAGAGCTTTTTGTCCAGGAAAGATAAGGGATTGAGAACAGTAGCGTCCCATGAGATAGAGCTTTTTTCCAGGAAAGATAAGGGATTGAGAACACTGAACGTGCATAAGCTGCCCGAAGACCTGAATCAATATTAAGTGAACTGCATAATGCCCGAAGACCTGAATCAATATTAAGTGTCTAAACTAAACTGCTGATAGCTAGGAAAACTAGATGTTTAGTAGTGTCACGCTCTTTCTGAACGTCTTCCTTTACAATTTTGCCGACCCTCGCCCAGCTTCTCGGGTACCTGCCGTTCTCTGCTTCTCTCTCCTCTCCCCTGTTCACCTTCTCTAATCCTCTTAAACTGTCTCTTCCTCTCTCCGTCTCACCCATTGTTCGACCTTCTCTGACTCCGCTGGTCTATGGTGGATCATCCTTTCATTCTTTGTGTTTACCCACCTCTCCTTCCCCTTCTCCTTATCATTTCCCCATTTCCCCATTTCCCCATCCCCACCTTTTCCATCATCCCCCCCGCTTCCCCCCGCCCCCCTCCCTGTGTCCCTCCTTCGCTCTCTCGCACTTCATCAGCAGCTGTTGTTTATATTCATATAGCACCTGCCACTACCTGCTGATTTAGCTGTTGACGTGCTGCTCAACGGGTGATAAGAATTACAGTCAGAACTCCTGCTCATAGTCAATCTATTGAAATTCAATTTCCAAGTTTGAAATTGGCATATTTCTTCTAGATAGAGCACAAAGCCAGCGTTCCGATACTGCAGGTCTGCAATAGCACACTGTCAGCTAGTTTTCAGTAGGTAGTGGCAAATTTAAATGCCAAATGCCAAGGTGGAATTTCAATGAGATTAATTTGACATAAGTGAATTGGGGGGGCTAGGCCTAATTGGCTATAGAGAATCCACGGGGATACCTTGATGTACACTCGTGGAAAAGGACTGTGTTGTTATGAAGCTGAAGATTTTAAGAAGAAATGCCACAGGGTCGGTCATATTCGCTCCGGAGCCAGATGTCAAAATCTTACATCTTTAATGACTGAATCTCTGCATTCCCAGCTGCACCCTGATGTGGGTGTATTAGGCTTGTATTAAATGTCAGTTAAAAGCAAGAAAATAATACTCTCCACCGTCAGAGCCAGTATAGAGACAGTATTTCTCATTGGTTTTAACTCTTTCCTATTTCTATTTTATAATGTTGCAAAAAAAGAGCATCTGTAATATTAGAAGAAAACTGCCTCTGTGTGTAACCAACATGCAAACTAATGTTGAAGCTCCCTGCTTAGGTTAGTGTAGCATATTGAAACATTTTCTGAAAGACGCTTATTCACTTGAGTTAAATGAGAAGATTGGTACGACTCTCGTTGATTAGTTTAGCTTAGGCCTGGCTCTGTCGAAACAAACAAAAAAAAAATAGGCCTACCATTACCTGTAAAATTCTCTAATTAACACATTATATCTTTTGTGTAATACATACTACAAACTGAGGTGTACATATGAGAAGTTGTAGTTTTACATGGAGCTGTGTGGTGGACTACCTCATCAAGTCACTGCTCCAGGCAATGAAATCTACAACCACAACTTGTTGTTTGCTTGGTGGATTTTGTAACCTGGTACATGCTGTTTTATAATAGGTTTCCGGTATTCACAGTATATGCTAAGCTATGCTAATCACAAGGTTGCTAAAGTTGTTCAGTCAAAAAGCACCTGCTGTCCAAATGCCCCCCTCCTCTCAATTTCATCATGGGAAATAACTTTTCACAGGCAGTGTTTGCTTTGAAGGTGTGGTTTGAAATCATGAGTTCACATTCTAAAATGCTCTTGATATTGTCCTTATTTGTGACATTGCATTTCTGCAGAAGGATCCCTCCGATAACCTCTCTGTCCTGTTTCTATCAGACATCGCAGGAGTTTATTGCTGCCTTGATGTCTCGTCTCGGAGGGAAGAATCCTGAGGAGACTGGCGGGTTTCAGGAGGCCCCGCTAGCCTACGATGCAGTGTGGGCTCTGGCCCTTGCCCTCAACAAGACCGTGGCACCACTGAAGGCCAAGGGCCGACGACTGGAGGATTTCAACTATAACAATCATGACATCACCTCTGAGATCTACAGAGCCCTCAACACGAGCTCCTTTGAAGGTGTTTCGGTAAGTGCAGAGGAGTGAAAAGACGAGCAAAAAGATGAGAAAAGAAGTACACATAAGAAAAGCAACTGCTAATCAAATCAAACTATGCTGAGACACTCAATTTAAATCTCTGTGCAAGGGCACAAAATGTGAAACGTGTGTGTGTGTCTGCATGTGTGTGTGTGAAGGGAAGAAAAAATTGAAAAATATTGTTTCATATCACAAAGTCAGTGATGTAGCAGTTCCCTAAAATTTTCAAAAGGGTATAAATCCTTCTGATGGAGAAACATAATGTACAAATTGTATCTTTATTTTTAATGGAGATAATAATAGAAATAATATGTCGACCAGTGAAAATAGATCAAAGTCTGAATAACCCTTGATGTACCACTACATTACTGCATATTAGTGATGCTCAGGTATATATGTGAAACCACCACCTACTGCTGCTGTGTTTCTAAGTTCATCCAGTGGCCACACTTCTTTAGATGAAACAAATACAAACTAGTTTTATGAGATCATTCCTCACAGAGTTACAACAAATAAACAGAACAAATCACAGAGAGAATAAATCGTTCTTGTGGATGGATATTAGGATCTGAGTGTCCACTGTTTCAGGAAAGAAAATAAAAGTAATTACATTCAGTCTAACTGTTCACATATAGTCCCTGAACACTTTGTTAAGTACAGCTGTAAAATCTAATGCAATTCAATGCAATTCGGTCAGTTTTTGTTAAAATGTTCACAGAGATATTAATTCAACCATATGCTAATTACTGAGGTTGTAGTTACTCCCTCATGTTTGTGTTGCTATAATGAGGGCAAACGAGGCAAGATAAGCAGGCGGATGATCAAAGTGGTTGTAAACGAGCAAACATTTTATGTCGGTTATCTAAACTTACTTATTTGGAGATAAAACCTAACGTGAGCTCATCCAAAATTGCGCCACACGCAAAGGGAGGCCCTCACGTGCGTGAGATGGTCTGACATCACACGCCTTTCCTAAAAATTACCTTGCCTAAAAAAGGAAACAATTTAAATGATACTTAAATAATTCTGCCCAAGTGTAATGGTTGCATGCACGCAATATTACTAAATGAAATTATATTAACATAGTTACATATTTACATAACCACACTAACATAAAACTATTTTGGCTCTAACAGTAGGAATACACTGTGACTGGGTTGGTCAAAGTTGGACCACGAAGTTGGTCGGCCAAATTGGATGTTAGATTTGTTTGTCTGACTTTTCGTGTTTTTGTTTCCCCGTTGAAAGTCTTATTAGTGATGACGCGACATTCCCCAATCTCAGCAATTAACTAAGCAATATCTCACAATACCTTTGGCACACTGGAGTAGTATCAATGTTCTCATCTAATTCTCAGCCAGAAAGCGAGTAAGTATATATGTCAAAATGTGGAACTAATCCTTTAAGTAAGGACTTAACCAAAAAAAAAACCTCTTCCTCCCGTCTGTGCTCAGGGCCAAGTGGTGTTTGACGCCCAGGGTTCCAGGATGGCAATGACTCTTATCGAGCAACTGCAAGGTAAAACACTCCCACACTGTCCTCCCACAGATGTTGGATTGCAAAATCTGGTCTGAACAGTAAATGTCATTCATTCATCAAAAAAAAAAAAAAATTACCACTGACTGTATTCATCATGTATCGATTGTTGCTTTCGGCTCATTCCAGAGTAAAGCCTCGTCTTTTGAGCCTTTTTTTTTTTTTTTTTGCCTTTTTTTTTTTTTTTTTTTTGCCTTCACTGCAATTGGTCTCAACGTCCTGTGACTGCACATATGTGAATGGGCTTGATGCAGAAATGTGTTGACTCCAGGCTTTGCTCTAATTGGGCGCAAGCCTTCGTTTTAAGCCGTTTCTGGAAATGGCATCCTATTTGTCACCAGTGACTTAATGAGTTTCCCCGCACAGTATAAGGTTGAGGATTATTTTCTACCTCTGTTCTCTTAGGCGTCCTAAAGGATGAGAATTTATAATCCTGCCCCTTTTCCCCTCACATTCTGTCTCATATTTCCTGTTGTGGTGTCGAGGTAATTTGACATCCACAATGAGACGACCTGACTTGCATCCCTGAATCACTGTGGGACCTCATCAGTATTCCTGGTCAAGACTGCCACATAAGCTGCTTTTTTTTCCCTCTCCTTTTCTCCTTCTTCTCCCCTTGGTATTTCTTTGTCTGTCCTTCTTTATGCACCTTTTTCATCCCTCATTTCTTTTATCCGTTCATTGTGTGTACATTTCTGTACCCACGCATTCCATTAATATGAAAGCATGGGAATGATAGAAAAATAGCTTCATAGTGGCTGTATGAATCTACACGTTTATCATTTCTGTCAGTTTTTGATGTATTTTTTTGAAAATCTGATCCCCCACAAATCAACAGGGGAGGAAATGTATTACGCGAGCAATGCTAATTAAACTCTGTCTTTTTTACTTTTGCGCTTTTATTTCACTCTCTCGCTTTTTTTTTCTGCTTCTTTCCCAATCTATCTAGGAGGCAGTTACAAGAAGATTGGTTACTATGACAGCTCTCAGAAGAACCTGTCCTGGTTTGGCAACGATGTTTGGATAGGTAAGATGGAGTTCGTGACACTGTCCTCACTCAGCTTCCTGTGTCTGTATTTGTGTCCCATCTGTCATGCTGTGAGTCAACAGGGTCACATCTTTGTGCTGTGACATTAGACCTCCCCGGCATGGTTTAATTTAGACTTTGTTACTGTCTAAATTATATATAATCATGCTGGATTTTCTCTAACCACTTGTTTGGGTGAAGCTAGTTATTTGGATGCTGACGCTTGCCCCAAGTCAGCCGCCTGCACACTCACCGTCCAACATGTGTTAAGATGTTGGCGCAGCAGATGCACAGTAATCAAACAGGGCAGCAGCTAGGTTTGATTGGCTAACCCAGGAATTTTCAAAGTCTAACCATGTGAGCCCCCCCCTCGGACGAAATCAAAGCAACTGTACCTCCCTGACACCAGTGAATCAACCAGGTTTTTTTTAGACAAGCTGTGTTTACATTTTGGCGAATTGGCAGCATTAAATGTGCGCGGGAAATTAGATATTAGCAGCTCCTGTTTGAAGTCTATCCATTGATGCACAGACAGCTATCACCATCACTCTGGTACTGATGAACTTGAGAAGTGTGTTTTTCTTCTCATTTCTAAGCAGATTTATGGACGTTTATTTGTGATGGACATTGGAGATAATGATGTCCTCAGAGAGTGTAAGTCACACTCCGAGAGGCAGTGGGAGTTTTGAAGCAAATTGCAGAAATCAGATGCTAAGAGTTTTATAGTATCCTAATTGCCTCCATGAGTTGTATATCACAGCCACTGCTGCTGCTCCAACTGCTGACCGTGTTGGTGAGCGGGACAAATCAACGGGTCAAATGCAATGACTCCCTGTTGTTTTAAGAACGCCAGCATTTACCTCACACAGTACCTTTGCCTCACGTGTCTCCTTGCGGTTTTGCGACCTCTCAGCCAACCAATTTTTACGTCATTCTGCCATAAGAAGAAGCTGGAGCTCACGTCACACAAACCAGAACCGACTCTCTTACTTGTGCTGCCCATATACTAGTTTGCTGTGAAAACCCATTAATGTTGATTTGCCTCAGACACCAAGACCAATTCTGTGGTTGTTTACTGGCCCGTCCCTCCCTGGAGAAGTGACATACTTGTGCCTGGACAGAGTGTGCCACTAATCAATCCTGCACGCCGCAGTGGCCCGTAGAGAGCCGCCTTTTTTTAGGCTTTTAAGGAAATGATCAGTTGCCAGGGCTTAACTGAACCCAGAAGAGGTAGTGATTCCAGGTCAGCATCGGTGGCAAGGGACGCGTGACCTGTATGCATGTAGGAAACATGTCCTTCGCCAGGCCAGCTGCCAGCTCTTTAGTTTGGCTTGTTGCAACGTGACAGACTCGGTGTTAGCCCAGTTAAAACCCGCTGAGTTGAAACTGACTTGCTCTCCAACTTGTCAGAGGTGAGTTTTGTTTACTTCGTTTCTGCCTCGCCTCCACTTTTGCAGCTTGATTTTTTTTTTTTTGTACTGTTTACCAAATAAAGACACATCCATCTGACATCTACTTGTTGAGAGGAAATGAGTAATTTCCTGCGTTCTGCAGCTGACTCAGTTCTGGGAAGTTTTTTTTTGACAGGGGGGGCGCTTGATTTGCTCCATACTGACAGGGTGGAGTACACACGGGGGTTCTCAACTTAAACCCTCTGCTTGTTTTTCTGTGTGTTTACCAGGCGCCTCCCTGCCTCACTTTCTCACTCTCTTCACGGTCGCCCTAACAACCACTTCAGCTCAGCTCTTCTAATCGCTGTGGCAACTGTTATAGAGCTGGGTCTCCATGGCAACACCCTGTCCTGATTCCTTGATCAAGGACGGAGGAGGGTTTAAATGGTTCAAACGCGCTGATTGACTGAATGGACAGTTGCACACACACATGCACACACACACAGTATTATATACTATTATCGTTCACATATGCATTCTTTATTTTATATCAGCATATATTAATTATATTGTAACCATAATAAAACTTAATTTGTATTGCACCTTTCATGCATAGATCAAAGTGCTTTATGTCAAAGTGTATATAAAAATCATTTAAACAAATTAATGAATTGGTGGCAAACGAAAAAAAAACGAACAAAGCAGGATAGAATGATAAGAGTAAAATTTAGAAGAAGAGGCAATTAAATGAAATTAAAACTTCAAGTCATATTTAAGATTAAGATCAAGATTAAGAACCTGCAAGTCTTCTTAAAAGGCTACTCCAGTGATAGCATTACACTCGTGTGGCATTGTTGGACTCAAGGCTAACATTTTTTAAAAATCAAAATCATACCATCTTTTTCATTCCATGCAATCTCCTTCCCTGTCAAAACCCGGTGCTTAAACTGCCCACAATGCAACTCAACCGCCAACAAAGCTCAAATAAGAAATAAATCAGAAACTGTCGTTCTTATCTGAACATATGAAGTGAGACAGACTGTTGAGAAAGACTCTGTCCCAAGCCTGCGTTTTTAGTTATTAGCATTGTTCCAAACGTCAGTGGGATTTTAATGAGGTTTCTCACTTCTCTAACAGAACCTGTGAGCTCCAGTTTCACTTGGGCTCTCTGTGTGCTGTCTTTTACTTGTTTTCATTAAAACGCAGCATATGCTGTATATGCCTTCTTTTAAAACACGTGTGCGATGAGTCTGGGTCACTGCACATTGTGCTACTGTTCAACACATGTGAACATGTGCTGTGTACACTGTTAAGACTCTCATATAGTTCATGGTTCATGTTGTAGATATGCTGTAAATTGCACAGATGGATGAGCACTTCTTGTTCTATAGACATTTTAATTTTTTTCTTTATGTCATATGAACAGTATGGAAAGCATAAGCTGTGATGTATACAAGGTGTCTGCAGTCTAAAATCTTGAAGCATTAAACTCAAGTTTTCTCATAAAGAATGTCTTAAAAAGACTTAAATTGAATTAATGAAAGTCTTGAATATTTCTTTTCCTGCTGCAGGCAGTAATGATAGTTATAAAATGTTTTGTTTTTGATTGTGGGATATTATGACATTATAATTCTCACAATACTATATTGTTAGTGCGGGAGGCTGTTCGAGCCTTTTTTGCAGAGATTCAGTCAGCACCATCAGACCTGCAGCAAACACCGTCACCACTGATAGCTACAGCAACTACACAGCTCAGTGTTTCATAATGTGGAAGTGTTAATTATAGTAAAAACTTAAATGAATTCATAATTTTTAATTGGCTAATTCATCCATCCATTTTCTGCTGCTTATCTGCGCCCAGGTCTTATTCTTTATATATAATTAATTATGAATTAATTGAATTAATAATATCATTAGGAATTCTTGTTATACGCTGCTGTGAAGTAGTGAAAAGAAATGTGATATAATAATAAATAAATCTAAAACGCCGTCACGACACCCTTACTTTGGCTGGAATGAAACAGCTATTTAACTGCACTCTGCGTGGCGCATAAGAGGTCTTAAATTAAACTTGGTGAATCCTGCAGATCCTTAAATCGTCACTTCTCAGTCAGATGACACCTGATACACATCGGGTCTGTGACGCGGTGACAAGCGTCTAAACAGAGCGTGATGGGCGTCTCGACACCCTGCGACCCTTGAGGGACCGACACGCTGACACTTTCCTCTGACATCTGACACATCAGCTTCACGCGGCGCTGACACTCCTGCTCTGCTTCAGCTCTGACATGCACACACTCTCTGCCTCACTCTATCTTTCCCACACAACACACAGACACACACACACACACACTAAACATACACTATATAATGCACACGTCAATGCTCCCCTGCACTCATATGCAGTCTCTTGAGCTTATTCACTTCATGCTTACTGTATAGGTTTACATGCTTATCATGCCTTCACTATATTTACATTCTGCATTGGTATATGCATACTCGAGAACACACATACACACACAAACAGACAAACACACAAACAGACAAATAGTGAGGGGCGGCTGAGGGTAAAAAGAGGCTCCCTTTCCATCTGCCCCTCTTTTAACCCTCCTCACTGAGGAATTTAAAGCTACACAAGCATGAATAATTGGGTAGTTAAACACACACACTCAATAAAACCCTAAAGCTACAACTCTTACTTAACACCACTGTCTCCTGCTTACCACATTACATTACGGTGCTTTATAATAACTACAGAAATGGACACTTAAGGGTGAATCATTGGTAATAGTGTGTTTTTATTTCTCTGTGCTGCAGCATTATCTATATTTTACGCAGGCTGTGGAGTTCATGCGCTGTAAGCTGCATTCATGTGTACACCTCTGTAGGTGCTCAATATGAGAGATAACTGCGGCATGATTGAAGTAGTATTTGTTAAAGCATTAAACAAATCGCAAGTAGATGTGCATAGTTAGTTCTTGTTGGTTAAAGGTTTGTTTAACTGTATGGCATGTATGTCATGTCATATGACTGAATGTTGGAGCACTGGTTTCTGAGAGATACAGAAATGGCAAGTGCTTCTGCAGAGACATACTAAAGATTGTAAAACATCATGTAAGGTTTTCACAGGTTTATGTAAACAGTGAAGGTGAAGCGATGATCTGGATGAGTCAGTCTGGTTTCACGACCCTCCTCCGGACCTTGGCTGAATGCCTGTCACTCACGCTCAGTTTTGGTGAATGGGAATTTCTCGATGGCAATTTAATGTAATGCCGCTTAAGCAACATTTAACCGACTTCCTCTTCGGCAGCAACGGAGAAAGAAAGAGAGAGCAGGAGTATGAAGAGAAAATTGATACTTAACTTTATTTGGCACTTACTGTATCTAATGTAATCCTGTGTAATTCTGTGATTAAGCGCTGATATTGTGCTGCAGCTGCAGGCTCGAGTGTCTGCAAACAGCGGTGACACGATATTGCATGCAGCGGTCTCTAATGAATCAGTCGGACGTGCATCAGATGAGATGTGCGTCTACCGGAGTCTCAGAGGGCTCAGTGCCTCAACCACTATAAAAAGTTATGAGGAGCTAAGAGTTCCACTTAATTGCAGTAATTGTCAGTTTGCAGATTGTCCAAAACAGTTGCTGGTTCAAACACAGACCAGCTGGATGAATCTGGGTATGCAGCTATCCTACTTGCCTACTGCTGAGTTGTCCTTGAGAAAGTCACTTAAACCCCCAATTTCTTCAGTGGGTGCTCAGGTAGGACTGTGTTAAGTTGTTTAATATGTGAGTTTGAGCACAGCCTTCCTGAAATAGAGAGCCTGGCACTCAGTGATGTTTCCCTGGTTGAATTAAAAGTTCTGTAGTTTCAGCTGCTGAACATCCAGGTACTTGTGGCCTGTTACTGATTGGCTTTGTACCAGTCTTGTCAGAGGAATAGAGGAAGGGAAGACAGTCGGGCTGCAGTGTAGATTACTGTAACATTTTATCCATCCACATGTGAGCTCTAAGTAAACCTTTAAAAGCTATTATTCCATTAATACGGCAAGATGTGGGATGCTTCCTGGTTATAGCGCCTGAGGCATTTTCTCTCTTCACACTTCTCTTTCTTGCTGTCTCCGTTTAGGTGCTGGACCTCCTGCTGATCGGACAGTGGTGATAGAAGAATACAGGTTCTTGTCTCAGAAGCTGTTTGCAGCTGTATCCGTCTTCGCCGGCCTCGGCATCCTGCTCGGCATCGTCTGTCTAACCTTCAACATCTACAATGGCAACGTCCGGTGAGTTCACTAACACTGTTTTATTCATGGACCAAAGAATTAATCAGCCAGCCCTAGTATTCATTATTATATTCTGATGTTTTCTTATTGTGTTCTTATTGTGTTTATGTATGCATTTGGGTGCTTATGACAGAGTGTCAATACACGGTCAATAGATTATTTTTTTTTTTTTCTTTTCCAACCTCCATGTTTGCCCCTCCAAGAGCTGTTAGGAATGAGTCATCTCTCAGATAATGGTGAAAGTAAAGCCCTCTACAGAGTGAGGTCATGGTTAAAGGGATTTAAAAAAAAAAAACCTGAAAATAACAAGAACTGATAGATCAATTGGGAAGTTAAATGGGAGGTTAGAGGTTGGAGGTTAAAGATGTGGTTCTGTTACATGAAGGTCACCTGTTTGAGGAGCTACATTGGCTCCGAGTAGTGAATGGGAATTACCTCCTGTAACAAGCAACCTCCAGCAGCTGTGAGGTGTGAAAGTGAGTATTTGTAGGATGTTCAGCAGCAATCCAGTCGGGGTAAACGCTGAATGAAACTGCTGCCTCTTGAGTTTAGGGACTGCAAAGTTTTGATTAGGGCGTGGCTTTTCTCAATCTAGCAGCTGGTTTCATTGTCACAGCTTAAGCATAGCCCTAAACCAAATGCAAATAGACTTACTTTTTGATCTTGGATTTCTAAGCTTAATACATGTCTGTGAACCCAGCGCAGAATATCTATGATGTCTTTTTAACATAGTATTTTTATGTTTGACCTGGGTCAAAATGATTTAAAATCCCATAAGTCCATGAGCTTATCTTTTTTTTGGAAAGTCAGAGAGGTTTGTTCCTTTGGGGATCTCTGGCTGGCTCCAGTGTGGCAGTCAGGCCCTCTTCCAGCTTTGATTATATTTCAAACACAGTTTCACCGAGGGCTGCTCTCAGCAGCCAAAACACTATGAGTCAAATCAAATCAAATTTATTCAGTAAGCTGTTTTTACAAAACAAGTTTGCCACCAACTGTCTTGTTAGAAGACAAAAATATATAACTGATCCCCTTTTTAAAACAAGAAAAAGTCAAACACAATCACAGTCTTAAAGGAGCAATAGTTAAGAAACTGAAACACTATGACGCTATGCATAATCAGTGTTTTAAAAACAGCGTCTCAGATGACAATGTGAAAACAATGTGACACAGTGAAAGAGCTCAAAGTGATAAACCTACAGAGAATTGTCACCCGAATCTGCAACTGTTGGCTTTACAGAGATTTATAGCTCATTATTTAGCTGTCTGTAGGCTGTCTGGCTGCAACTTTACTGTTGTACTTTTGGTTCACTCTCATCATTCTGTTTGTGTTTTTAGTTAGTGCTGCTTTTGGCTGCAGTTTCCAATGAAAAAGCTCTGAGAGAGTGAATATTGGCCTGTTACTCTTCAGATGAAGACAAATGTGACTCCAGATAAATGATCATGTTGCCAATTTATTGATTGAAAGTTATTAATCATCAGGGAGAGATTCACATACAAAAGGGAAAAAAGCCAGTTTTTTGTAGTTGACTCAAACCACCATAATTTAAAGCATCCACAAGACACGGTGCATAACAATGGAAGAAAGCAGCCCTTCACATCAGAGACCTACAACTCCAGCAGCACACTGAACATCATATATTCATGGTATGTAACAACATTAAAGGTTTTTCAGAAGTATCAGAGGTTGGATTGGGGCCAGTGCGCACGTGTGAGCGTGTGTGTATGCGTTAATGTGTGTTTGCATGAGTGTGTGGCTGTGCAGTAAATAAGCAGTGTGGCCTCAAGGCAACACAAGCGCAGGTCAACGGGATGAAAGAATAAAAGACACACCTACTGATGCACAATGAGCTGCAGAGCAAAGCTGGGTGGGTGCAGTGTGGATTTTCTTTTAAACATGCAAGTCTTAAATCATAACTTTTTGAGAATATAACAATGTTAAAATTCTCTCTAATGTAGCATTTATATAAACACATTGTCTCAACCGGTAGAAATCACTGCCCCATATTTTTTCTTATTATGGTAATTACTTTTTGCTTTAGTATCTTTTAAGCTCTTGTCTTTACTTTCACATACAGTACGTGTGCATGATTACCACTGCTATGCTTTAGTGTGGTGACAAGATTTCAAAACTTTCATCTGATGTCAAACATGTAGGCAGAGAAATGTGGCTAAGGAGCTTAAGACACCCACAATGAATTGTTGCTGCTATGGTGAAATTATACAGTATATGTAGTGTATTAAAGGGCTGAAGCACCCAAATGAATGAATCTAGTCATGCAGGAGGTTTAGGTTTTGTCTGTCCATTTTTCTGGATACCCATCTTTGACATCTCTCCCATCGCCCTGTTACAGTGGAGGAGAAGGGACTAACAGTAGTATGTATTTTTAGAAAGAGTGTCCTGTAACTGTGGGTGAATAGTCTTAATTGAAACTCTTTAGCCATGGTTGGCCTCCTCAGTCCAGACTAAAGTATCTCAACAACTGAAATTTTGTACGGACATTCACGGCTCCCAGATGATTAATCGTACTCACTTCATTGTTCCCTCAACTTTTTCTGTAACGCCGATGCGAGGTTCACATTTGTGGTTTTGAGAAACCATTAGACTGACTGGATGAATTACTGTGAACATTTCTACACACATTCATCCAGTTAGAATTACTTTTCATCTACCCATCTACTCCATCAATAAGTTACATTTTTAAATTTTCCTACGCTTTGATTTTATGGCTAAATACTTGCAAAACAAATATATATTATATCAGTAGGAATATTCCCATCAGCCTTGGCTGTAATGTTGGCCTGCTTAAACCCTAAACTAAGAGGGGGAACATGGTGACCATTGTCCCAAGTCCATACTACATACTTATGCTACAGTCGGATCACAAATACAATTAAAACATGAATAAATGAATGGAGAAGTATAACACTCCAGATCTGGTTATTCTGTAGTGGACATTTCGCTGGCATGGTTTGGTCCACTTGTCCCATCTATAGAGCACAAGAGAGTCACTGAATGGTTTAATCAGTATGAAAATTATCTGAATCATATGCTATGACCTTCACAGTCACCAGATCTCAACCCAGTTGAACACCTATGGGACGTTTTGGAGCAATGTATAAGACAGCGCTCTCCACAGCCATCATCAGAACACCAAATGAGGACCACTGAAGCTGTTCTCGAGGCGTGTGGTGGTCCAACACCTTAATGAGACACTTTATGTTGGTTTATGCTTTAAATTGTCTCCTCTCTGTTCATGCTAATTGTAATTTTTCATTTGTCATTTGGGACATGACACGACAGTGTCCGAAATGAACTTTTTATCTCACTGGCCAAGGGGAATGTTAGACGGTAAAAAAATACCTGCCAAGCATATTTTTAACCATCCAAAATAATAAATTGCCTTTTTGTGCCACACATGCATTCGTTTCAGTACACGCAGTGCGACACACAGAACAACTCATCACCAAAGCTTCAGCATCATACTGTAGTCAGCCTCTTACAACTCCTTTATCTCCAGACCTCCATTCCTCACAGAACTTTCTTCTTTGTAGTATGTGCTTCATCCTCCTTTTCGTTGATGGGTTTTCATTTTAAAGGTTGGCTTACTCCTTGTAAATATCACCACTAGTTACTATTAGTTATTTAATTATCGGCAGCTGGCAGCAGACTGGTGGTGGCAAGTGATTTAACAGAGTAGCTGTCCTGCACAGTAAACTAAACATTTGGGGCGCTCCTAGTTTTGCCCGTAGATGACACCAAAACATGGTTACGTAATTTTTACAGGTAGTTTTTTATCACATGACTATTTTGGTGCAAACCTTTACCTGCCAGTGCTCAAATCACCACTGCGGCAACATAAAGACACACAGAGCTGAAAGCCTCTCTGTAGCCTGGTTACCTAAAAAAAACAGTCCCCACTAAAACTGCTGACAGCCTGATCAGTGGATTATCCTGAGACACCAATGCACCAATTTACAATTAATTAGGAAAAAACTCAATTGTTTTTGGGCTCCACACAATGGAGCAATGGGTCTTCATGCACCAAACAGTATTCCAGCTCATTTTCTTGTTTGTTTTTTGCTGAAACTTTATGCAACGCACATATTTCCTTGCTCTTTGTCACGTTAATGGTAGAAAATGTACGTTTCACCTGTAACATTGCATCATTGCAGCGTCCAGCGTTTCACACTAATTGAAACACTCCCAGACTGTCTGAAGCAGGAAATAAAGATGATACATTTAAATGACAAAACAACAAGAGAGCAATTAATAACAACTGATGACATTTCTAACCATTAACACATGCACATTCACCAATTCTACGTTTAAATAGAAATAATAATTATATTACATTTCTGAATGTGTTTGGTTTTTTTTGTTCAATTTTGTTTGGTCTTTATGTGAATCTGTCACCATTTCAGCTACATCCAGAACTCTCAGCCGTACCTGAACAACATGACAGCGGTGGGCTGCATGATGGCTCTGGCTGCAGTGTTCCCGCTGGGGATCGACGGTCACCATGTCCACAGATCACAGTTCCCCGTCGTCTGCCAGGTAACAGGACTAAGAGACAGAGGAGAGCCGGAAGGAAGGATTAAGAGTAGTGCTGGTTGCTGCCCACAAATATTTGATTTAATTAATTTGATGCTTAAGATTTTTCACCGTACATGTTGGAAATGTATATATAGAATTATTATAGAAAATCAGTTTTCTGTTTATTTTAATTATGGATTAAACTGTTGATCATTTCACACATGAGAAGCTGAAATTGGATAATTTGGAAACACTAAAATAAACTACACAAAATGACAAACTGATTGTCAGAATAGTTGATTAATTTAATTGATTAATCGATTTAACTTTGCAGCTCTGTTTGATGTTACCAAGTATAGCAGGCGGCTGTCTGGCTCAGCGTGACCAGCTGCCTCTGCCTGTGACAGAGCACTATGGCTTTATGCAAGTACCGTTTGAAAGGAAGTGATTCGACTGGCTGTATGGAGAACGTCCTCTACCTGTTATATGTAGAAGGAGAACTATAAAATATAAACTTCTCCCTTTTGGTTTCCTGTGTTTTATGTTTAATATGCTTAATTTCAGTTGCACTTTAATATACAGTCCCAGTATACAGGCTGTGTACTGTGATTCATCTAGTTCCAGTTTTTAATTTAAGCTATGTGATGTTTACACTGACTGTAATGTGTATAAACCCATTTATGTCTGCACTGTAACATTAAATTTGAATAGATGTCCTGTAACATTAACATTCATTCTGACATGTTTGGTGCCTTTGGGAATTTTGGGAGCTTTCTGTGGGTTTTAAAATGTTTGGCTGCACAGCATGAATTCGCGATGAATGGACCTCCTGCAGGCCAGTGAGGGCTCAGACATTGCATTAAAAAATTTAATTTGTATGTCAACAGTTCATGGAAGTATATCATTGTATTTTATTTACACTGTTGTTGGTCCTCACAGTTGCCGCAAATATTGCACTTTGCGGTTACAGCTGTCAGTGTTAGTAAAGCCCTGCCCTACAGTGAAACTGTGTACCCACCTTCAGTGTTGTGATGCCCTGACAGCTTTGACGCTCTTGTCTGTGGCAAGCAGACACCTGCAAACCAATCAGTCATTTCACGATTTTCATCACGCGCTCTTAGTGGATGAAGGACGATGTGAGTTCAAACCCTGACATAATTCATTTGTAGTATTTGAATATATTTTGGTATTCGGCAGCGCAGGCCTGATTCGCAGGGTGCCAGAATAGCATAGACGATGGGATCCCAGCACTAATGAGGAGTGGGAGTACTTCTCTGTCACCCATGTTGAGTCTTTGTTGCGGAGGCGAGAGGGAGATTTCCATTTCTGTCGTTTCACTGCTCTTTGTCCCTGTCCAGTTATTCTCTCTCATGCTTTGTTCTGCCTGTATCTCACTCTGACCTTCTACTCTTGTTAGTTTTTGTTTCTGTTCTAGCAAGCTTTCCATCATCTATCTATCTGTCTCTCTGTCTGTCTGTCTGTATATCTTGTTCTCTTTTCGTTCTTATCTCCGTCCCCTGTGCAAAACTTACAAATTGGATGTATGTGATGTGTGAATGAATAAGAATGAGAATATGCACACACCTTTTTTTTATTTTTCTGGCTTAATGGAAGAAATGAGCGCACATATTTTTTAGTTTATTGTAGTTTAATAAAGACGAGGGCTTAATTTCCACCAGGAAAACTTGTTAAAATCCCATCTCTGTCCTCCTCACTTTTACAGTTTAACTAAGGTTTCCTTACTAAAAATCTCTCCCTGTCCAGGCACCACAGTCCAGATGAGAAAAGACAAGAGCTGATAAAAATGTTGATATTTTCTTATCAGGCCCCTTCAGTTATTACTGTGCGCTCAGAGCTCTCAGGCCACTTACTGGCTGTCCTACCGTGTTGGTGCAGGTTGTTTGGTGATGTGCAAGGCATAAAAGGAATTGGAGTTGGAAAAGTACTCCCACCTCCTCTACATGTTATTCAGATTAAAAATGTCTATTTTTTTTTAATAGTAAACATTCCATTTTTATATCATCATTATATATATATAATACAATTATGAATGAAACATCAATTCAAGAAAAGACAATGAAGATGCAAATACAACATCATTGTGTATCAAGTAAATGAATGGTTACTGCAGGGTTAGCTGTTTAACTGCTAGAGTTGTAGGTTAAATTATCATTTTATGTACCAAGAAAGTAGATTTGTAGGTGATATATTCCCTTTTTCTCTCCACCCTTGAATAAAGGTATTTCTTTGAATTAATATTCTCCTCTTGTCTCATCTCCTCTCCTCTCCTCTCCTCTCCTCTCCTCTAGTTCCGCCTGTGGCTCCTTGGGCTCGGCTTCAGTCTGGCCTACGGCAGCATGTTCACCAAGATCTGGTGGGTCCACACGCTGTTCACCAAGAAGGACGAAAAGAAGGAGAAGAAGAAGGTAGGGAGCAAAAGTGGGAGAGAGTGAGGGAGGGAGGGATAAGCCTCTCAGCGGTCTCAGGAGAGTAGAGAAAGGATGGGAGAGGGAGGCCGGGCCACGCAGCATGTGTGGCGCCAGCTGATAAAAAAGTTCCGTTAGAAACTTTGCAGGCTTCCTAGCAACATAAGCTTCTAAGAGGCCAGCTCGGCATCGTTCACTGTGGAGGGGTTGTAGCGAGAGTGCAGGGATAAGGGTGTTTAACACACAGTGACACAGATACTGTATTTTACACATGCACACACAAAGCACATACAACATTTATGCGCAGGAACATGCACATGCAGATTTTGTGAACACAAACGCGCATAACAAGACCCCTGATACCCACGTCATCAGCTTTATTTGCATGCTGCTGCATTTAAGAGCACGTGTGCGTGTGTGTGTGTTTATGCATGTGTGGGTATGTGTGCCTCCCCTTGAAGATAGTGTATCCTGGAGCCAGCGAGATACTGCTAGTCTGCGATGTGTTGTGGGAATTTCTAAGACCTAATCAGAAGAATAAGAGATTAAGCCATTTATGGAATATTTATGAATATGGATGAGTATTAAAGTTCTATGCAGAAATCCAACCTTCGGGGGGTTTATTATTTGAGCCAAAGCACAACGAATCGGGTTGACTTTCAACTCTCTTCATGACCACAGAAGGGCATTTTTGAGTGCTGTGCGTGATTATTTAAAGAAACTTTCACAAATCGAGGGGAGAATGAGCGCTTTTCAAATCATTTTTCATGCAACTCAAGTGATGAGGCGCTCAGGACTGTGTAATGTGTTTTCTTCTTTATTTTATTTTTCGGTTTTAGTCATTGCACGCTTGAATGGCTGCTACTATGTTGGAGGTGCTGGGAGTAAGCCAGTATGGTCGAATAAAAAAAAAAAAAAGATGTGTGGAAAGAGAGAGGGGGGGAAGCACAGTGGGAGAGCTCATTGTGGTTGCTTGTTTTTGGGTTACGGCTGTATTGCTTTCATTATGGCTTAAGTTAAGAATAATAAAGTTGATATCAGTGGCTCCGGAAACTGTCCACACAGAGGCAGTGTCATTTCAGTGTGTATGAATGATGATTTCAGGTGGCAGCACAAATATAGCCACTGCAGCTCTGTGTGTGTGTGTGTGTATGTCTGTGTGTGTGTCGCCTGCAGACACACATACACACGCATAAACTCCCACTGCTCCTAAAATACACTTCTATACACACTCAGAGAGACACACATTCGGAAAGACAATTCGCGCCCAGTCATCCAGAAATCACAAGGACGCCTGTCGTATAATTTGTCCTGGTTGTTTGTCTTTGTTTGTGGACCGACTCGTGATGCCCTTGGATAGTGATGACTGTTGTGTGTTTGTGTGTGTGTGTCTTTGCTCAAACTCGCACAGCAACATTTGGAGCCATGGAAACTCTACGCAACAGTTGGAGTGCTGCTGGCTATCGACTTCCTGTCACTCATGATCTGGCAGATTGTGGATCCTCTGCACATTACGGTTGAGGTAGAGTACAAAAGACAGATGAGATAATTTGTGTGTCATCGCCCATTTGCACAGGCCGCGCAGCCACTGTCATCAGTCAATAACGCAGTAATGAGACGGTGCGCCTCGTTTTGTAGCAATGTTCTTTCATTTTGATTCATCTTACGCTCAAAGAGCACAGTACAAAACAAGGATAAATATCACGTCATTTCGCAGAGTACAGCTGAACAGCAGTACCATAACAGTGGCACTTATGACATTGCATTTGCATTTGATAGTGTAAGCGCTATCAAACGCAGGGTAAAACTACCCTGTGGTATTTACATTAAATTTATCAACATGCTGAATGACCTCCCTGCCTCATAAAACAGATATTTTTCAAATGTGAAATTGCATGTTTAACCTAATTAAACCTGCATTAATCAACATCTTCAATATGAGCACTTAATCAAGGGACTGGCGTAGAAAATGATGTGGCAGGCCTGCAGCACTGTGGCCTGTTTCAGTCTCTTTTAGCTCCCTGTTTTGGTTTGACAGCACATTCGCTGTGTGTTTCACGCAGAGTTGCTCTCATCAACCTTCATAATGTGGCCGTTTCGAAAAAAAGCGAGATAGTGATGTGCACGGAGACAGTGCTCATTAAGCTGTACTCTAAACTGTACGCAGCAAGCGCACTCAGCCTCAGCGGGAACAAGAGTTACACGTCATCATCAGCCCTAATCTGCACGGCATTGACTTTAACTACAGCAAAATGTAGGTAATGGAATTTTTAAAGAGCTATATTTCATATTTATTGAATATCTGATACTCTTGTAATTCAGTCATCTATATCTGACTTCAGACCTGTTTACCAGAGGGGATCAACTGTGCAGCCTCGGGGGCTTGTGCTTACTGGGCAATTTTGCCTCCTTCTCCAGTGTGCTGCTGTCTCATCGTTTCTTATTATCTCCCTTTTCTCTCTCTCTCTTTCCCTCTATCTCTTTATCCCTCCATTCCTCGTCCCTGTTCCTCCGCCTGCCATGTGAGTAGAAGTTCACTAAGGAGGCCCCTAAAGAAGATTTGGATGTCCTGATTCAGCCCTTGCTGGAGCACTGCAGCTCAGAGAAGATGAACACGTGGCTCGGTATCTGTCCTCTCTTTTTCTTCTCCTTCTTCCTCTTCTCGTATCTCAATCTGTCTCTTTAACACTCTTTGCCCTGCTCTGGTTTTGAATATCTTTGTCACACACATGGACATATGCCGTACACACATATGTCGCTCACACACACACACACACACACACACATCGTCACTGCCATTCACTCTGAATTAAACAGGTCTCATATCACAGCCTCCTCCCTCAGCCTCTGCCACCCCCTTACGTTTGATTCCTCTTTCTTCTCTTGCTTTTCTCCCTCTTTGCTTCTCTTTTTGTCGGCCCACGCAGTCACTCTCTTTCCCTGTCTGTCTCTTTGCTGTCTTTCTTAGCGTGGCAGCTCTTATGAAAGTATAATGGTGCTGAAATTCAAATAATGTGGGTCACAAACTGGGCCATTGCCCCATAGCATTTCTTTTCTCAGAGAAGAAAAGATGGCGCTTTAATATCAGGCGGTATAACGAAACAATGGACAGTCTGAGAGGAAGTGTCGACCTTACTCACAGTCACAGATTCTCTTTTCTTCCCTGCTTCTCTCTCGTTCACGGTTATATTCTCTTTTCTCTGTCAGTCTGCCTGCCTCTGACTGCCTTTCAACATATTCAGCCGTCTATTGTATCTAAATAGTTCAATCATTCTCGCTTTCTCCCTCAATAGCCACACTGAGCTGTTCACAACGTTCCCATCTCCAACACAAAAATCAAGCGAAGGCATCGTAAAGCAATTTACATGATCCCATGATCCCTTGTTTTTTTTTGTTTTAAAGCCAAAGAAAAGATAAAGTTAAACTTGATTTAGTACTAAATTTGTGGGACTTGTGAGATGTTGCAAAATAGTAACAGTCATGCTACTTCTTAAATGTTAACGTCAGCATACCCACAATGACAGTGCTAATATGATGATATGCAGGTATAGTGATTACCATGTTCACCTTTTTAGTTTTGTGTGTAAGCTTGCTAACATTTGATAATAACCACTAAATTCACAAAAGTACGGCTTAGTCTGATGGGAGTTTTGCAGGCACTTGATGGCGGTGCTGGATGAAAAGTTAGAGGATCACCAAGGTTTCCAGTTTGTGTGAATGCCTGTACCAAATTTCATGGCAGCCTAACCAGTAGTTTTTAAGCTATTCCGACCGACACTGCCACCACCACCCCTCAAAAAGAGAGGTGAAAATTGTTGCAGCAGAGGCAGAGATATCCTGACTTTAAGTACATAGTAGGGTCAATCTCCAAAAAAATAAACAAAAGAGCTTCAAATCCCCATAATGCAACCCAACCTGTGCGATCAATGCCCGGAAAACTGAGGGCTCTCTGTTATAAATTCTGCAAATCTCCGAACCCAATCTGGGTGATTTAACCACACGTCATCTCAGACTTTAGAGAGCTGCCATCAGAGCCTCGGCACAAATTAAGAATGTAAGATCGACGGAGTGACCCTGATATTCATTAAGGAGGTGATAGCAAATGAGTGTGCAGGTTAAAGACAAGCCACTGTTTGTGTTTCTTCAAAGGCTCCTCCTGGCTGTTATCTCGATCCAAAATAGTATTAAGAACACTTAACAGGTGTTTGGGAAGGTTGGAGAAGCTCTGATGTTTAATTTTGATTATGCTCCCCATGCATCAAAAACAAATATGTACTTTTTTGGAGGGGGGGTCAGTTCTTCTGCTTTAATTTTCAGATTTTAGCTTTCCATGTCCTTCAAAAACATTTGCCCTCCATTTGTTTCCATACATCACTGCATAAATCATCTTGTTGATCATGCAAACACACCCATTCACTCCTCTGCCTGCACTCTCTCACTGTTTCTGTCTTCCTTTCCGTAGGTGTGGTTTATGGCTACAAGGGTCTGCTGCTGCTGCTGGGCATTTTTCTGGCTTACGAGACCAAGTCTGTCTCCACAGAAAAGATCAATGACCATCGGGCCGTGGGGATGGCTATTTACAACGTTGCTGTGAGTCCAAAAAGAAACGACACCATCACCCCCGAACTCCTGTTTCTGGCTGCTTTCTGTTGTTTTGCTTTTTTGGCAAAGACCGCTCTACAGCAGGCTGAATGACATTAAAGTGGCAATAAGCGCTATGGGGCAAATTTTTATTGCCCCATAGCGCGAAATGGCTGTAGTATATCTGTGGAGAGTTAATCAATGCCAGTGACCCAATGATTACTTTGTCTGGTGCTGAGATTTCTGGCCTCCGGGAGCCACTTTCCTGCTCATTTCAGTGCAAAACAAGCAACTGACCAGTGCGTCAAGACGTTTCAACTGCGTGGGCTTAAAAGCTGCATTCTTAAGGGACTGCTAAACAGTTTATAAAAGTTAATGGGATTCATAGATAACCCGATACTACTTTAATGCGTCTGTGGCGTTTTATCCTCATTTGAGTAGATAACTGGCGAAACGTGACAGAACATTACACTGAAACACTGCCTGTGCACTACAATGAAGTGTAAAAGTGATATTGTTTCAACATTTCCCATCGATCACAAAAAGTCCATTGTGGGCACAGCGGAATATAAATGAATATAAATCTCTCTTAAGGAAACCTTTGGGACGTGCTGAACATCACAAATTGATGATCTTGTATAAAATACTAAAAAGTACGTGTTGGCATAATGATTGGTTGTAGTGTTACGAGACACAGAAACAGGCTTGTGTATAAAATATTCAAGCTTTTCCACAAGTACGTCTGGAGATTTTATTCTCTGAAATGCAGATCCCAGGACGCATTTCCGTCCAAATCATTATACTGCCAGCACAAGCTGCTGTCTTGTATGAATCATAAATTTGGATGCTTATAGTGCCTGCGGTGCTATGATACTAAGAGTCATATCTCAGGTCTCCATTATGAAATGAAAACTTGTTCACAGTGGGACTTCCTGGTGAAATAAATGTTAAACAAAATC
This sequence comes from Scortum barcoo, assembly GCA_023238725.1. Taxonomy (NCBI): domain Eukaryota; kingdom Metazoa; phylum Chordata; class Actinopteri; order Centrarchiformes; family Terapontidae; genus Scortum; species Scortum barcoo. The sequence goes on along the minus strand of CM041546.1, from coordinate 19,281,905 downwards.
AATAAAGTGTGAAAGGGTGCATCACAAACTTTTATTGTGCTGCAGTCTCAAGCAGCTCAAGCGTAAAGGTTCGTTTTGTAGCTGAGTGCTTTGTACTTTAGCTTTAGTACTGACCATATATATGGATAGAAATCTACGTGCAGTGTGGGTTACGCTTTATCTTTGTGCGTGGAAGGCAGAGATCACATACACAACATTTGGTATGGAGCTGTTACCTTGCCCTATGGCAACAATAGGAATAAAAATGTTCCCATTTAGCCACTAAAGTACGATGGTAAATGCTGCCGTCAGTCATAAACATTTTCAGTGGCTGTTAATAGCAAGTGAATCATCTTAAACAGAGGCACCTAGGATGCACTTTACACTGAAATAGCTACCATTATGTTCACTTTAGCCACTTTAGACAAATAGTCGCTGCCATTTCCTGACACTCTTGACACAGGGTAACTTTGTAATTGATGTAAAATGTCTGGAAAAAAGTGGTTTCTGTCACTGTGACTGCCAGAGGAGTTTTTCTGTTTTGATCAAGAGCAGGCAAACATTTCTTTTTATTTTCGTTTTAGCCTTTAACAGCCATTTTGCCCAAATTTCCTGTGCGGGCCCGCATTCCCATTAATAAATGAAAAGAGGAAGCATCTTAATGAGAAAACATTTATCTGCTTATACTTTGTGGATATGTAATTAGTAAATGGATTGATCTCGCCTCCTCTTTCAAGGAGAGGATTTATCATTGATCATCGGTCGTGGTTATTTATGAGAGCTTTAAATGCAGCTTGCCTGCTCGTTTCATCACATGGTTCCATTTTATTATTTTATGTTATGATATACGCATTTCAGTTTTATGATGATGTCAATAGTTAATGGTGTCTGTAAAGGGACCTCCTTCCTCTTTGCTAAGCTGTGAGCTCCAGGCCCTGATGAGATGACAATGTGGTGAATGTCAGCGTGCTGTTGCCACTTCAGTCATGACTTTTTAATGCTGTTTTCACATGGGAGCCCTCCCCGGAATGATAAACAGATGCCTAATGCTTTTATGGATGTGATTTTCCTCCCCTCTCACTCTCTCTCGCTCTCACACTCTGCTTTATTCTCCACCTCCTCTCCTCTATCCCCTCCTGCCTCGCTTTTTTTAAAACCACACTCTCACTCTCCCTCTTTCTCTCTTTCCATTTCTGTCTTTCTCTCTCTTCCTGCAGGTGTTGTGCCTGATCACGGCTCCGGTGACTATGATCCTGTCTTCGCAGCAGGACGCCTCCTTCGCCTTTGCCTCTCTAGCAATCGTCTTCTCTGCCTACATCACTCTGGTGGTGCTTTTCGTACCCAAGGTGCTCTGATTCGTTACTGACTACATACTGAACCGCTGTCCACGTTGAAAAGTACACTCAGTAAAACCAAAGGTCAAGCATGATAGTCTCAGACAGTCCAGCCTGCACTGTATGCTGCATGAAAATGACACACTTTTAAAACTTATCATTGTTATATGCATTTTGAAAACATGCTTTAATGTTTGACATCACTGCAATACTGGACTGCTTGTGACTGTAACTAAGAAGGTTACTTGAATGAATTCTCAAATTTTACCTTTGCGGTATTAATAGGAGCTCTTCCCATATAGTTAGTTACTGTAACGTATAAGCTATAACAAACTAACAAAAATACGCTGGCACAAACAAAGTGAGACATTTTACGACTGCCAGCTTTAATCGACTGTTTTGGATAAAAAGAAGAAGAGTTGGATATTGCACATGAGCACTGCTGCAGTGCAGACAGAGGAAAGGGTGCCACCTACAGATTATCATTAACTGAAAATCCAAGAAAAAAACAAAACATCACAGTATCATCCCCACTGTTTGATTGTCTGGCTATTTCTGGGAGCTCAGAGCAGAAACCGCATAGCAGCGACTGTTACAACCCCTTAACATTGACTTTGGTGATGAAAACATTCACAGCCTTCAGACACGGGCTGCAAATATTAAAAATGCATTCCCATCAGGTGCTCTCAATTGCATGCATTATTCATTCAGCATACTGCACTCTCCGGCCTGATTTTGTTCTTTGACTGACTTCCTGTTCCTCCCGTGGCGTCCAGATGCGGCGTCTCATCACCCGCGGCGAGTGGCAGTCAGAGCAGCAGGACACTCTGAAGACCGGCTCGTCCACCAACAACAACGACGAGGAGAAGTCCAGGCAGCTGGAGAGAGAGAACAGGGAGCTGCAAAAGATCATTCAGGAGGTGACGACATCACATACGTTACATTAATATACACCTGCAAATGCCTGACACTTAATGTACGTTTCTGTCTTAGTTCACATTTTAGTTCATCCTGGAGGCAGGTGTTGTATAATACATATATTCCTGGACATGTAGGTCATACATATTGATGTATATTTGCACTCATTGTACCGATAGTCAGTATGTACAGTATAATGTACTGGCTGTATTTTTTATTTGTGTGTGTGGTCCTTGGAAATGGAGAATGCTATATAAAGTAAGAAAAAAGAGAACAGGAACAATAATAAGACACAGCACTGTGACATACAAATACAGACTATAATGTAGTTGTCTACATATACATATACAGCATCTTATCCTGCAAATTCACACTTAACATTATTACAGCTGTTTAACTATACACTAAATTGTCAATTCATCATCTGTTTATACAGCAGCCTACATATAAGCGCATTATATACAAACACATTAATAAACACTTTCATCTGCTTACAGCAACATTACAGTGTATGATGAATCCCATATACACTACAGGCCAAAAGTTTGGAAGCAACTTCAAATTTCTGTTCACAATGCCTTTCTTAAAAACCAGCATGAGTTATATGTATTTTGGGATGTATTTACTGCATGATCAGACTTTGCTTTCATTGATATGCACCATTTTCCTCAATTTACCTTTAGGTATACATTGATGTTATCAGACCACTGCTGAATAAATGTCAACAAAAGAAAAGAAGGGCTTAGTTTTAGGGTCGAGAAGATTTGCAAGAGTCACAACTTCAGTGCAAAAGTAAAAAAAACAAATCACAGTTTGCATTATTCACTTTAACTCTTTGGCTTTTGAGAGTCTGCATACAAAAATCCCAATAAATCTCAACTGCGTTCAAGATCTCTGACAAACCTACCACAGAAATGGCTAGAAAGAAGCAACTGAGTAAACGAACAAGAGTACAGATTTGTACGTTGAGAAAAGAAGGATACAAATTTGATCTTGCTTCCAAACTTTTGGCCTGTAGTGTATGTTATATACTGTTTATTACAGCCATAATTAACAATTATTTTCACCATATATTAATGTGCAGATTATTTTCATGGTACATCAACTAATTGTTAAGTCCATAAAATACTAAAGGAATTGTGAAAAATGCTCATCATAGTTTCCCCAAGCCTTAAGTGACATCTTCAAATGTTGTTTTTTTTTCCAACTGATAGTCCGAAGCCCAAAGATATTTGACCAGAGAAAGCTGCAAATCCTCACAATTGAGAAACTGGAAACCAGCAAATGTTTGACATTGCTGTTTGAGAAATTACTGAACCAATTAACTGACTATGAAAATAATTGCCAATTAATTTTTGTTTCAAAGGATTTATTGACTAATCGTTCCATTACCACTGTAAATCCTAATAAATGCTTAGAATTAGGGGGATTAAAGTTGCTGTTACTCTTACATTATTTTAACTTGCTCTACAACAGTCTCACTCTGCTCTCGTTGTGTCTGTAGAAAGAAGAGAGGGTGTCGGCGCTCCGCAACCAACTGGCTGAGCGACAGGCTCTGCGCAACCGCCGCCGACCCTCCACGGGCCAGAATCAGAACCACAACGCCCCGCCGCCCTCATCCCAGCCCGATCCCAAGTCTCTGCTTCCCCCGCCCGGCTATCCCAACCCTACCACGGACAATCACTCCCTCCCGCCGTCCTTCTCCAACTCCTCCAACCTCTACCCGGCTGACAGCAAGATGAGCCGTAATCACTGTCACAACAGCCAGATCCCACTGCTGTATAAATAGGCGAGGCATGGGAAGGGGAGGGAAAGGGAGGGGAGGGGAGGGAACGGTGGGGGGGGGGCAGTCGCACAATGCACACGTGGGACACAAAACACAAGGAGTCACTGTGACTTTCACTTATATCGGCGATGAGCACAGCGGTGTAGTGACACTATTTTTCAATGTGGCGTGGAAGCACAAATAAGTACACGGGAGTGCTTTACACTTGGCAGCTTCGGGGAGAGTCACGCAGGTAACACCCGCCCTCACAGTTTTGATCTCACTCTGTTCAACCCAGCGGCAACGCGGCGACGGCACATCTCAGACTGAGCAGCACTCGAGGTCTTTTCACGGGTCAAGTGAACAGATCCAGATCTCTTAACCATTCCTCCCCCTCATCCGTTATCTCGTTCCGTTGTGGAGACGCCGCGTTGAAGATCTCAAAAGGAAACGTTTGTGTTAGTGTCTTTGCTATTTCGTCTCCACCTTTCGTCTCTCGAGTTTGTTGACTAGGCAAGCACATACCATAGTGATTTATATTGTTCTTGTAATATCTGCTCTGTTTTGTCATGGAGGTGTTGTTCGATTATTTCTTTACTTTTCAGGAGAGTCATGAAAACTGAAACTTACAAAGGGACAAAGCATTGTACAGTTTTTTTTTTTCAGTGTTTCCTCTGAAGAGCTCGACTGTGTGGAATACTGGTTTCACTGAAAAGTGATCATGTGCATTATTAAATAGCCATAATATAAAAGGGGAGGTGTTTGGCATGTATGGATGTCTGTTGTCCGGACTGTGTATTCAAGCACACTGCATCTTAAAAATCCTCTGCTGGTGTACGAAGATTAGAGGAGAAAATGATCCAAGTTGCTCATGTACAAGGACGATTTTGATAGTTTTGCCATTTGAAATAATGTTTTACGATGTATAATTTTGAGAGTTGTGTTGTCTGTTTAGCAGTAGGGTACATTAGTAGCCATCAAATAAATCCCTCATCCTGCGTCTGATGTATTTTGCAGATATCACCGGCTGCTGCTGCAGCCACAGTCACTGCAGCTGATTGTCACACTTTGTAACGATTTGGGATGTTAGAAATGCAGAACTGGTAAACTCCAACTTTCAGCTTGCCACAAGAATAATTTGTACTTTCTGTCTACTGAAAATGAAAGCCAATTTATATTTCTATAGCAGCAGTGCGGTGAGATGTGGGGCTTCTACGACGGCTATTTCTGTAGATATTCAGAGAAAGCACAGTTTTATCTTCAACATTTTATACATGTGAATATGTTACATGTCATTCTTATAAGCCTTTTTATTTAAAAAATATGTTTTTTTTTATGTTCTCCCATAACAGACAATCTGGATGGATGCTAATTTTTTTTTTGTATTTTTCTTTCCCATTTTGCCTTTGGATAAATTGTAATTGTATCAAAGATGGATATATGTAAAGTAACGTGACATACTGTATTTATTCAGCAGTTAATCTGGATGTACTATTTCATTCATGGGCTATTTCCAGATTTTATAAAGCAATGATACCTGAGCAGCTTTATCAGCAGGTAAAACAATACTTTGTCTAATATTTTTAAATATATATATTTCAGTGTGCACTTTAAACTGAACAAACTATGGTTATTCCACTTTATGTTGCTGTTATACTAATACATTTTAGCTCAGGGTATGGAGAAGGACAGTCACAGGACATAAATGAATGAAATAGGCCATATTTATTAACTGTACAGTACCTGGATCAGATAGTGTAACATATGAATGCAGAAATAATTTAGGATGTTCTATTATCTTGCACATATATGACAATATATATGGATTTGGGGATATTTGTATTCACTATATCTAAGATCTTAAATGTTCTATATATATGTTATATATTTCAGAGTATGTGTATGCAAATATGTGAGTACCATAAATAAAATAATTGTTTTTTCATTGGGTATTTTTGTGTTTTTGTGATACATTTTGAATCAGTGGAAGTACAGGTTAAATGAATCATAATTTCCCAAACACTACACCGTTGAATGAATCTGAAACTTTAATTACCTGGGAGTTTAAATGTACTTTTTCGGCTTTTTCACCAGCGTTTTCCGGCTCACGTAATGCTAGATCCTATTTGATAATTAAAACTATAATTCCCACAACAAAAAAACAAACAAACACAGGAACCATTTTCCAAACAGCTCCCTAATCTTGAGTCCCGACATCCTGTGAATCACACAGCCAAGCTTGTTTACATCATCCACTAGATGTCACCAGTTATTTATTGCTTTTTCTGACTCACTGTGACCTTTTGAGCAATTAACCCTGCCAGGTTGAGTGTATTTGTCAGTCGCTCCCGCAGGTTGGTCTGCAGGTTGGTCTGCGGGAGTCAAAGAGCAAATAAACCCGGAGGAAGAGATCATTAATCGAAAGTGGGAAGTGGTTTTCAACACAATGACCAGCCGCGAAGGCCAGTGGGAACCTCGTTGCTGAGACAATAAGTGGATGTTTGTGGATAAGAAGACACTCATGGAGAATAATTGCTCCCGGGTACATCCGATATTTGTGTAATGTGTGTTTTTGGGTGACATTGTGACAAAACCAGCTGTGCTGCAGTCCTGTGATCCCACTATTCACACACTCTCATACACACTGAATGTGTCGCATACACAGTGCAATCACATACATACACACACACACACACACACAATCCCACTCGTCATGTTTCTTTCCAGCTGACTGAAGCTGAGGTATGTGGTGATAGAGGGAAGGGGTTGGTGGTAGCGTAGGTTGTAGCGTGTGTGTGAATGTGTGGGAGAGAGAGTGGGGGGGGGCTGTGGGGAAAACCCGCTCTGGGCTGAGGCTTCTGTGGGCCTCCACCTGACACAGCACTTAGCAAGACGCAAAAAAGTAGGAAATTCCCCTCATCTTGTCTGATCTAAGAGAGGAAGTATTTGCTGGCTGTGGAGAAATTTCATAGCAACTTTAGCCAAATAATAGGCCAGGCTGCCACAGTGCAGTGTAACAGTGTGTGGGTGTGTGGGTGTGTGTGTGAGAGAGTTCCTGCCCTGGCTGGCTGGGGCTGTTTGCCAACTCAGCTGCAAATTTTTATTTGGTATCTCAGCTATGAAATGAGCTCATTTGTTGTAGTGACACAACTTTTTGTGTTATTTTTGGCTTTTTAATTAAGTTTATGTGCACATAAAGTGTATAAATATAATCTTCAACAAATAATCCAAACAATTTAAATATAAATAAATAAAAATAAATACATACAGGTTGTAACAATACACAATGTTAGTTCTATACATAATCCTCATAATCCTTGAACCTAAACCCTCCAGTGAAGATCTATGTTGTCATCTGATACAGCAGAGAAAGTCCAGCCTACTGCAATCTCAGGTCAGCATAAATAATGTACAAAAAGTGCCTAAAAGAGAAATAATGTTGCAAACTGTTACAGTTTATAAGATCTTCAAAACATCAGCAGCGCCTGTTCGGCTAAAAGCTTGATCTCCATTGAGATTTAAACACTTCTACATCACCGTGAAGATGAATAATAATTAAAAATAACATTATAAATACATAACATTTAAAAGAAATCTAAATTGTATGGCGCTATGAGGAGTTTTGTATCTTCTCAGTTAGTATTGCAGCAAAGACTCATTTCAAAGTGCAAACACACCAAAGAATGTCCTGCCGTCGTCAGTCTCCAGCTCTGAAAGCTGGTTGGTTTCCGTCCAGAGTCTGTCTCCTTTATTCAGCTGAAACACTGCGCCCAGATAAATGGCGTTGTACCAGCCCTGTCCAGATCTGTAGCTGTCCTCCTGAGCGGTGATTTGGCACGCCGACCTCACCGCGCTAATCAGAGATGCCTTCTTGCCGATGGAGTTTGAGTGCCGCCAGATCCTGTGGCTGAGAGGTGTGAGTTGCTTTGCTGCTTCCACCTCGTTGCCATCACTGCAGGAGACCCTGAACGAGGCTTGGCTGTAGACGAAGTAGAGGCCGGTTTGCGGGATGACAATCTGGTTGTCCTCCAGTTGGAAGCCGCCCTGAGCGAATGCCTGGCCACTATCGTTTTTCCACTCCAGCCAGTTTCTTGAACCTTCGCTCTCATCATAGATACCTGGAAACAAAGCAGGAGGCGCTGTTACACATTGGTTATTTCTCTCCACAGGGTGTTAAACACAGGAGGGAATGATTAATAGATATGTTATCAGGCTGAACACCAATAAATGCACTAAAGCAACCACTCCCTTATAGTGCTCCCGACTAACATGCTCGTAAAACAGAAGCCTAAAACATCACACCAGTGGAAGAAACAGTCTGAAAGGCTCCTTTGAAAGCCCAGATCATAAGTCTATTGTTTTCTGAGGACCAAATCAAGTTAAGCCATGACTCACCTTCCAAGTGAATGGCTGCCTTGGCTTTGCTGCTGATGTGCTTCAGCATGTAGTGGGGTTCTGAGGAGAGGAAGACAAATGTGAGCTTGTCTCAGATCATCCACAAAGAACCACAAATATATCTTGTGAAACCCTGTCAGCTTGTTTTGAATGAGAGCCCATGCATGTAATCACCTGTTTTCTCAGCAGCGTCTTTCTCCGTTGGTGCTTCTGTTTGGTTTGAATGCGTCTGAATGGAGGGGAGAAAATCTCATTAGAGATGGAGCTACCGAAATGTCTTTTTTTTGACAGAAAACACAGTGTTTCAAAAGATTTCAGATCAAATTCAGAAAGACAGAGCTACTCCTTACCATCATTTGTGGCCTCCCATTCCAGTACCAAGTAAGCAGCAGGGTGCCTCCGAAACAAAGGGCCACAACCAGAAGGACAGTCCACATCCACCCTGTAGATGACTTCTTTTCTACCAAAACCACAGTCCTCTCCTCAGGACCCATCTCCACATCCCCTGGTGTAGTTGTGTATGCCACCATACTGTGCACAGCTCTGGCCTTAAGAGTCCTTACTGCCTCCTGCCTCCTGTCGAGAAATATTTACCAACTAAACACCTGGCTGGATGCTGTGTCTTCAGGTGCGTCCAGTGCTCTGTGGTGCTACTTCTCTCTTGGTGTTGCTATTGTGTTAGGAGTGAACTTCTGCCAGAGAGCTAGTAGTATTTATGCTGCGGCAGCTGCTTCTGCAGAAGGGAAACTCCAGTGATGTCACTCTGTAAGTGGAGACGGTGCAGGAGGCAGCAGAGCGACCTGGGCCACGGAGAGAAGAGAGAGGGAAAGAGAAGTCACAGAATTTTTAGTGGAGTTTTACCCAACAGGAGTTGCGGTTTCAGGATGGGAAAGTGGTCGGTTGCTCCTTTTGATTTTTGGAAAAACTACACAGTGTTGCAACACACACACACACACACACACACACACAGACATTCATGCACAGACACACATACTGTACACACACTTAGACAGACACAAAGTCATAAACAAATACTGAGCTCATTACTGACCCGCAGAATGTAAGCTCTGTCTGTAACTGCTGAGGTTCACACATAAATCCACAGCTCACCAACATTTTGAGGTCGCACCAGACCAGATGTTTTGAAACACCACAAAAATGTGAGAGTGACTAAATAATCCACCTGTTCGTCAGCTGTTTTAGTAAAACTTTAACTGCCCGTTTTCATCTTTATCTTTACATTAGTAGCAGAATTAAATATTATAGACATAACTTTAATTTGAAATCATGTTAGAAAATTAAATCTTAACATCAGATTTCATTTTCACGAGATCAGACCACATAAAAACATGTTATAACTACATAAGCAAAAAATATATATACATACATACAATACAACATACCCAAAAACTAAATGTATACAATAAAAGGTACGCTCAAACAATCGAATATATACAAACAAATTATAAGACATAAAATATAAAAAACATGCACTCTGTTAGTTCAATATATTGTTTCTACAATGCACCAGGGGTGGTGTATTGTGGGTTTTCGAGATTTCTTTCTTTTTCCGTATGACATCTTAACATGAAAACAAATAACTTCTACTAAATCATTTATAAAAAACAACTTCCATCTCAAAAGCAAAACTTCACAACTCTTATCTTTCTGTTTCAGAACTGTGAGATTATGAAACTCACTTCTAATAACTCGACAAACTGGTTTTTACACTTCTCCTTATTCAGTTCCCCTCCTGTCACTTTCTGAGCAGACTCTTTGTGTCTGGAAGTGTACTTTCAAATGTGTGGGTTTTTTCATCAAGCATACATGAAATGTCCACGGAGTTTTGTTTTCCTTTGGCTGTGCTTATTTTAGCAACACTTATGGATCTCTTTGTCTTTCCTTTGTATTTTACTGATTGCTACATTTGCTCTGAACACAGAGTGGCTTTGAATGAATTGTGTGTTTGTGTAGCTTAGAAACCTGTCTGGACTCAAGAGCCGCCCCGCTGAATATTCCCACTGTAGTTTTGTGTGTGTGCGTGTTTCGTCGTGTGTGAAATCAGCGATGAAATCGCACCTCCTGTCTGTGACTCTTCCATTCCGACATGCGAACATTAACCGACCACAGGATGTTGCAAGATGATATCATTCTCACCATCATCAGATGCACCCACATGACACACAAACAAACAAATATATACTTTACAGTTCCTCCTGCTCACTCACCCACCACCTCTCGATTATTCATAAGGAGAATCACCAAATGAAGCTCTCGGTTATGATGTGTGTGACTGTAAAGGAGCTCATATACCGGCTACATTCCTATTTCATTTTTTTCAAAGTAACCAATGATCAGGTCTACAGATACATAAAGATACTAGATCACCATATGTCAAAGTACAATGGAAATCATAATTAAATTTAGAAACATCAGAGGAAGATTTGCATTCTGGGTGCGAAACATTTGCTATCTCCAGGAAATGACATGAATTTGGTTAGAAGAATTTAATTTGCCTCCTCTCCACACCTCCCAAACTGGATAAAAAGTAAACAACTCCGTACCGGACGACAGTGCTGGTGACATTTTACATTTTCTGTTGATGTGAGAAGATTTCGTTATTTTATAAAATATTTTTAACCCTCAGAGACATTTTAGATGATGCAATTCCCAAGAATAGTAAGATGTTGTATTTTGGACTGATATTAGAGGAAGTTGTGGGAAGAATAGATGGACACAGTAAAGGATCAGGAAATACTGTAACTGTGTAGAATACGGGGGAGATCTTACCCAGATAATGGTAGAAATGAATCACCGACACAATTTAATTCGTCAGGAACAATGCAGAATCTGTCACATCCTCCACCCCACTGTCACTTTCTTTCATATGTAAAATTAACTAAAATTAAATTATAAATAAAATTATATTATTATAAATAAAAAGTGCTCTGCCATGAACAGCCATGTGTCATGTGCCTTCATTTTTGTCACACTGTACTGTCTGTCGAACCTTTCCAAGCTGACAGAAAAACACATTTTCCCAGTCAGAGGTCATCTGTAATATGTAACTCATGAAGTCCCACTGGATTCCACCAAAAGACAAATGCCTCTTTTCATAGAGCCCGGGAATATAACACTAAACCTCTCCACTTTGAGACTTCATATCTCGGTGGCCTTTTCATTTTCCTGTGGAACTGAATCCTTATCAGTCCCCTCCTAATCATATGGTGACATATTCCCCAAGCACTCTTTTGTCCCTCTGCTGATTTCTGCTCATGGATTCTGTCATGAGATCCCACTCCCAATCGTGTCGTCATCACGCAGCTCGAGCACAATGCCGACAACAATGACATCAGTGCAGGAAGGAAAGGATGGAAGGAAGAAGGGCAGATGCAGAGAGGGAGGAGGGAAGGAAGCTGTTGCAGGCAAACATGGTGTTTATGCAATGACCTTGATTTTCAGAGTTGTCTGGTGACACAATGACAGGTGCGAGTTTTTGAAGAAACAAAAAATCCACATCACAAGGTTTTGGTTTCTGTCTCATCATTCCCTCTTTACTGTTGCTGCGTGTGGGCTCAGGGGCTGCTGCTGATGTGTAAAGGAATAAACTGGGCCAAAATGAGGTTTAACCACAAATGCAAGGTGGCTTCCACTGTCACTAGACTGTATAGTCTGGCGGTGTATCTCCGCCACCAAGAAGTTATGCTTTCCCTACTCTCTAGAGGTGTTTTACCCTCTAGTTTTCCTACTCTATCTGTCAGGAGCAGTTTTAAAAATCAACAGATAAGATCAAGTTCTTATATGAATCTGGGATTTTTTTTTGCTTAGTCATAACCATCAGATGAATAGATTCCAACTCAGGTTTACACGATGAAACAAATCAAACTGAACTATGTGATAAGCCATAAATGTGTTGGGTTTAGTAAGAGAAAATAGATCAGTATAATAAAGGTTAGAAAGTTTCTACACGCATCGTATATGTGGGTGTGAGCATGTGTTACTTAATGTAAAATATGTTTTAAATGTCATCTGAAGATCAGCTCTTTAGAGGCTAACTTCTTTTACAGCTGAATTTCCACATCGGTTGCGTTGTTTTGGTGGTGGAATTTACACTAATTTAGGTTTAAAATGTACACTAATAAATTGGGTGTTATTTCAGTACTTTGGCCAATCTTATCAGCAATTCTTATCAGTAATTTCTGAGGTCAGGGTACTGGAAATATTGCTTAAAAAGAGTCAGTGATGCAAAAATGTCCTGATAACACAGGATAGTCAGACCTATTTGGAGGAGAAAACATCACACTGTCAACATCCTTCATAGTTAACATTTTCACAGACTGACACCAAATAAAGTGCTTACAATAATCTGACTAATCTGTTGGCTTGTGCACAACTTGCTCCGTTGGAATTTGCATGGCAGTGTGACCGTGTGTTCAGATCTGAACTTTAGTCGACAATCTCCTCTCAACTAGAGAAATGATGGCCAAAACTTGGTCAGGTCACGTGTCCTCTCTGGTTTTAAAACAGAGCAGACAGTGGAAAATAAATACAGGATGATTAGAGCAAAGATAATTTTGTTTCCGGCAGCGTTAAATCCTTAACATGAGTGATGACATTTGAAACAAAAACTACGCTCTCTCTTGTGTTTTATATATAAGATAGATAACTCACAGAATATATCCTATGATTATAAATGCATAATTTCAGTCAGATGGACTTGAGACATTAACTGCTTCTCTTCTTCTCTCTCATCTTAACTTTGGCAGCAGAAAACAGTCTGACATTGTTGTCAACTTTTTTCTGAATCACATATTCATAAAAGTTTTTTTTAAAGAACCTATATATAAAAGCTATATAACCTATAAAAGACCTTTTTTTAAACAAAAATAATACTCTGTACTAAAAATATTCATAATATGCACTGTTGCCATAACCTTATTTTTAACTTTTAGAAATTATTTCAAATGTGCCTATAGCTTCTTATTCTGTTAAACTTATGTGATGAACATCTTCCGTATCCATATTCTTCATATTATATTATTCACAGTCTGTCGATAATTTTGTAACCCTGATTATCCATAATGTAATACTTTACTATGTTGGTCTCTTCGGTACACACAACATTTATTGTCTGTCTGCTCCTCCTAAAGAGGGATCCCTCCTCTGTTGCTCTTTCTGAGGTTTCTTCCAATTTTTCCCTGTTAAAGGGTTTTTTGGGGGAGTTTTCCTGAACTCATGGACTGAGGGAGGAGGAAGTTGAACACTATACAGCTTTTAAAGCTGGTTCGTGATATTCGGCGACATAAATAGAACTGACTTGACTGACTGACTTAGTCAGACAGACTTATTCGATGATGTTGTATATATTTAGCATGGTTGACTATCATTTTTCACATCATCTTAATGCTGATTAAACATTTCATTTGTGATTATGAAGACGCTAACTTGCAACAACTCCACCTCTCTCACATGAATGTTCCTGGATAGGAGAAGCCTGAGTAAAGAGAACCAGTTGATAACCAGCTTCATGATAGGCTACCACTTATCTAGGACAACTAATGCTCAGTGAAGTGAAGCCCAATGACCTGAGCTGGATCTTTTGAAACGGATACAGGTCGCTGGCTGGTGAGCGTCGGGGTGGCTGAGCTAGGCAGCTAAAACTAACCTGCTTTCATGTTTACTGCTGGTTGACCTCTGTGTCACCACTGCATCATCATTTTCTTAGATATTGTGAACTTAGCAGATGGAAGTCAGATCCATCAATGAATGTGAGTGAAAATATTGTAAAACTGTTTGAAAGTTGATTATTTAAAACAAATCGGATTCACCAGAAGTTAAATTTACATTAATTATGATTAGAGATATAATGTTATATTTTGTTGCAGTGGTCTGCTGAGAGTCTGTCGCCATTTGGTGCTGGCCAAGTAGTGTCGGTGTGTCAGTCAGAGCTCTGTTACTACAAACAATGCCAGTGAGAGCAGTGAGACTTCGGAGAATCATTAAATCACCCTTCCAAAGAAAATGTCCAAATCAGTCGTTTCAGTAAATGTGCCAAAACTACATGTTTATGTGTTAGTGACAAAGCTCTCAGTACCATAACCTTACCACTTGTTTACTATTGTAACCATGGAGACAAAGGTTGCCTAAACTTACCAAGGATCCGTTTCCCAAACCACGATCTTTCCCCAAACCTTAGTGGAAGTGGAATGGGTCGTAATGTGACCAAAGCTTAACCATAGTTGTCAAGACATTAAACTGATTTGTTTTCCAACAGTGATTGGTAACGGTCATGCACAGCACCGACAAGTGGTGCCATCCTGCTGACTGTGGCGTCTGATCACAAAATGCCTCTATGTGTTAATCTAATTTTATATATAATTATATTATTAAAAAATTATATAACACCTTATAGAACTTCTCTGTAGGTTTGTCAGCACCAGTGACACCCTTTACTGATGACAGCAGGTTTAAGATGTTATAACAACACCTACTGTCAGAGGAAGTCAAACCCAGCAGGAACTTGATGAAGCACGGACGACCATCACTGAAAAAAACCTTTGATTTAAAGTGGTAAAACAGTCTGTTCAGGCTGGGTGCGAGCGTTGCGGTTAGGATGCGAACAGATGCAGCAGCTATGACTAAGTGAAGTTTGCAGTCAGACAACAACATACCACATCTTTAACCTTTGAGGATTTGCAGAGTGTGCAAGGTCATCCTCACTTTCACATCTGCTGGTGGCCTTTTAGCAGAAGCTGTAGGTGAAGAGCGCTGCTTAAGGGCATCCCAACAGAATTTTTTGTGGTAGGCAGTAAGCAGACTTTCCAAGTTGCTAGGGGATTTAAATCCACACTACACTCCTGGATCCACTTCTCTAATCTTAAGGGCGTCAATTCCTGCATTGCACAAATTTAACATTTGCTGGTTGATTCCTCCTACGCTTGTTGATCTTTGTGGACACACAGTCTGACCTTTGTTGCAGCAGAACAACAACAACAGCAACAGATTTAGTTTTTGAAAGTGAAGAAGTGCCTGAAATGTCTGAAAGTTTATCAACATTCCTTTCTCCCTCATCAAGCTGGAAACTCGAAAATTACAGCACAATTCTAAAAATAAAAAAAAACATAACTTTTTAAAAACTTTTCCCCACAAGTCCAGCCATCAGTATTTTCTCTGTGACACTATCACATGATGGACAGTCTGTTTAACATGAGCACCTGCATGTGACCAAAGCTAGAATTAAATAAACCAAAAAATATATGCAGAAAAAACACACAAGAATACAGGAAGTACATCCTGCACGCAACATGACTTGAAGTCATGTGATAAACATTTGAGAAGACAGAGGAAGTGATGAGAGATGTTTTCCCCCTTTTTTTTGCTTTTACTACTTCTAATAAAAATACTGACAATAGGCTAACAGCTAATAAAAGACAACAAGAACATGGTGTGTATGGGGCGAGTGTGAGCAACATATTAGGAAGTGTAAATTTTCATTGTTTATACACACACAAGAACATAACATGACTTGGCTTGAGACCGCATATTTGAATCATTATGGTGACTTGCAAAGCCGTTTTATAACTATAACTTTAGTCTAATCATACTTTGTAATTCTATTTTTTTTCTCATGTGACTTGGTTGCTGTAACATTGTAATTTCCCTTTGGTTTGATAAAAACTTTTGTCTATCTAAAAATCATTCGATGAAACACTGAAGGGGAAAATACGTAAAAAGCTCTTTTTCTGAAAGGCACAATGGATGTTCAAACAATCACAGCGTGGATTACAACTTGTACAAGATGTGAAGTTGTTGGATGTAGGTACATTTAGGTACATTTTTAAGATACCTGGACTTACTTTGCAGATTGCGTTTTACATAAAAAACATGATGGGCTTTGAGGCATTCCAATAAATTAAGCCACCCAACAGGTTGTTAACCTTGATCAGCTGCGAAAATAAATAAAAAAAACAAAGTTCATTGACATTCTGTCACAGAATAGTACTTCTATAGATGTTAGTGAGTTTGAGCACATATTGTTAATGTTTCTGTCCTTCTACAGTATGTCACATCACAGACAGATGAGTTAAAGTGCGAGTCTGTTGCGTTTAAAGCCTTGTTCAAAGCCTAACTGTGCGCTGCTTGTGTACAGTTGCCACCAACACCAGGGGATCATAATACTGTAAATACAAGGCCATTGGCGACTTACCATTGTGTTACATCATCCGGAAATGGATAGTGACTTAATGGTTTTATCTATCTATATCTATCCATCTATATCTATCTATCTATCTATCTATCTATCTATCTATCTATCTATCTATCTATCTATCTATCTATCTATCTATCTATCTATCTATCTATCTATCTATCTATCTATCTATACACACAGACACACACCTTTTATTTCATTCTAAAAATGTTGAGGGGGTGAAATGAATGTTTTGTTTATCTCAGTATATAATATCTCACGTTTCATTCACATTTCTCTCAGCGTTTCTTAGCCAATAGTAATGCCGATGCCGTTACTATAATGCTGTTAGTATCACATGATATTTCTGTGTCATCAGCAGCCAAGAGTCTTAGTAGCTGCCACTTAGTGGAAAGTCTGGAAATGAAAGTTTGGCAGTATGTGCTAGGACTGACTCCAATACCTGTCCCAAATAGCGACAAAAGGAGGAGAAAGACCATGACCTTTGCCCTTTTTCTGAGTCAACTGAAGGAGTCTCAAAGGCTGAAAAGCCTGAGGTGGCTTTTGTTCTTGACCAGAAGCTAAAGCCAAACGTTTTGTTAGCTAACTGGTAAGCAACAGTGACACTGTCTTGTCAGAGCAAGGTGCAAGACATAAATGCACAGAAGCAAGACCGGTTAAAAATAAACCCATTATTCTATTACGAAAGAATAATCACTTGAAAGGAAATGACATGAGTCTGTTTGACTCCCTCCACCATAAAATATGCAGGTAGTACAACAAACTGACAGCATGTGCTTCGAGCAACAGCACTGTGACTTGAATACAATGAAAAGGAAATTGCAGGAGTGGGCTAAATGTTATCAATATCACCTGTAAATGAAAATCTTAGAGATTGTATGCTTAAGTAACAGATCTCACTGCACTTATGCAACATTCACACCTTAAAACAAGTATATTTTGTTTTGGTGTAAGAAAAAGCTTGGACACATAAATGCTTAATTTAAATTATTGTGGCCCTCAACACTTGAACCTGGTGAGGAGACAGAAATAAGAAACAAGAATAAAAGTAAATTCAGATTCAGATTTACTTTTATTGCCAGTAATTGCCAGTAATTTTAGAAAAATACCTGGAAACATGAATATAATAGCACAGAAGAAGCTTTTAGAGGTAATGTGATTGTTTGATGAACACCAAAGACACGCTGCACATTCGGCATAATGGTTTACAACCCCTTAAATAATAAAAACCTCCATCAGGCGGTGCTACGAGGAATTAACAGAAGAAATATTTTAGCATAAACCATCACATTTTGTTATATCATTGAATTCTTGATACTAATCTCCTCTTTATTTAATCCAGAAGGGCCTGAACTTGTTTTCTTAAATCTCATCTTGTTTTGTGTTTGATTATGTTTTTTACTTTGTTTGGCTCAAGCCGCAGGCAAATTTATTCCAGCACTTAGACAACAATTTTTCTGCTCCTCCATGGAAGTCAAAATGCCTTCGGAGCCCTGGCTAAGAAGCCGACAGAAATGACAAGGCTGATAAACAAGCCCTACAGAACTACAAAGGCATGAGAGAACAAAGGAGCAAATGTAGAGAAAGTATGAGGATGTCAGTGGCCCAGGATACCTGTTGGAGGTGATGTCATGTTGCCTTCTTTCTCGAAATCCTGATCTTAACGCGGCCCACATGTAGTGTGATCGCTGATATGGTGGAGGGCCTCACACAAAGGGGATATTTGCAATCAAGTCACAAAGCAATCCTACGCGTTACGTATGGGTAACAGAGAGGGTGAATCACTTCTGCGGAAGTTAAAGTGTAACAGTTTCTGTGGTAGTAAGACGCCTCCTGTACTGCATGTGTGTGTTCATGGGTAAATTAATCATTGGAGTTCATCAGAGTTGGTGTTTAGGATTGGTTTGGGGTTGAAATTAGAGCTTGGGAAGTGGCTCTGTGGATGGAAAGGTCAACCGGAGACATGAACGTGAAATATGAAATGTGACTCTTATTTCTCCTGTAGTGCCACCATGGGACAGATTTTTATTGTTTGATTTTAGTTAAATGTCTTAACACCTACTGCTGTTAATTTTGGTCTTTACAGTCATGTGCTCCTTAGGATGAATTATTATAAATTTAGTGACCCCTTGGGTCCAAATCTGCCTAATTTATGAGCAAATACCTGACAAGAACTAGTGGCTCTCCCATGTTTAAAGCAAGCAGAGGTTGGTGACTTATTTAAAGTGGACTTTTAATCATGTTTGCTAAAACTCATTATGTACTGACAATAGAAGATGAGATAGAAAATCTGTTAAAAAAAAAAAGAAAAGAAAAAAAATTAGCCTCCTGTGGCTCCACCTGCTGCGTAGATGACCTGCATCTAATGTAATCTGACAAGAATCCACCAAACCAAAATGATCAATCAGAGCAGAGTATCTGATGGAGCTTCAGGTTCTGCTCCTCATGCGGTAACCTGGAGTGGACGTAACGGCAGATAAACAACAACCAAACCACCAAGCTACGAGGAACCAGCAGCTCACACTAAAGATAAGGAAACACAAGAGCAGTGAGCAGTAAGACCGAGCGACACTGCAGAGAGAAGAGGAGCAATTTGCATCCCCACACATCTATAATATGTTGAGCTTGCTTTGTGGGGTTGTTAACAAAGATACCACTTTTCTGTGTTTACATACAGACATACATGGCGTGGCTGTAGTCTTGTTACCTATAAAATAGTCCCCACTAAAGCTGACAGCATGATCAGAGACATCAGCATGTTGTTTATGTGCAGGCTTGGCCATCTTATTACTGTCCATCCATAATAACTAGGAAGAAAACTAAAAAAAATGGCGCAACAGTGCCCATTTTACCACAGTCATGGTGAGCACGCCAGTATGCTGATGTTATCGTTTGGCTCATAGTGCCACTGGATAAAAAATAAGTCTTGATGTTCAGTAGAGTCAGGTCAGTCAGTCAGTTGCTGTGGTTGATCTGGTGCAGTGACATATCAGCAGCTTATCTAGCATATAGCTGAGGGACCGTAGTGGTAAGGTCAGACATACAGACAGAAAAGTACCCATTACCTATAACTGGCTCTGTGAACTCAACATGAAGTCTAAGAATAGCGTTAACACTTATTGCATGACAGGAACCACCAAGCTGCCTCCCAGGAGTCTGATCAGAAGGCGTTTTGAGGTCAAATATGTGGATGTGTTGTGAAGGGGAAGCTGTATGACTGATACTGCACCAAATATGCAGCTTCCTGTTTTGCACCTGTTGCTGAACAAGTGTATACTGTATGTGTGTGTACAGTGTTACTCTCAGACCAATATGATGACTGATACTAGGTTTTGTGTTGGCAGGATCCTTAAAGTTACCCTCGGGTTTTCTCTTTATGTAGATTTTTTTATTTATTTATTTATTTTTATTTTTATTTTTTTTATCAATGGGTGATAAGTGATTATCAGGCTGTGAAATGTGATCTGTGAAAATAATGGTGAGTGGGTTGGTGTTACCTCTTATTTGGAGGTGAAGGTGGCACCACCATGTGGCCAGTTGGCTCAGGAAATTCACTCGATGGCTTTGAAATAATAATATCTTTATTACCCATTTTTATTACACATTCATTTCCCCTTCCTCCTTGAATTCAATCCAGCAGTATACAATACAGCAGTATAATATTCCACTTCATAAATTACACAAGAACATAGCTGTGAAAACAAACATATCCATACCCCAGACAGTCATAGTTTACATTAATTTAAAATGCAGTTAATTTATAAAATATACAAGACCACCAAACACAGTTGAAGAGTCAGAACAAGTTGGTTTGGCTAAAAGCTAAACTATGCTGAGGTTGGACTGATTTGTTGTTTGTTGTTTCGCCATTATATTTTCAGTAGGATGTGAAGCTGTGACCTCTCCTTAGTCAGTCAAATCTGTGGCTAAAACTTCTTCCTCGCCCTGCCTGATGGAGTTTTTGAACATTTTAGTGTTTCAGGGTGGCCACAAAGATGATTAAAAGGCTTTACTATTCTGAAAAAAATGAGACTGAATAAATGTTGCATATCACTGAATGTAATTTTGAGTATTTTTTAAGCATAAGATTTAGTTAAATATTCTAAACAAAATAGCGGAACGATATACGGGTAGTATGGGCCCAATTTACACGCCAGTCCAACCCCAAATGACTCTCTTTTGAATCGTAACAAATCTTGGAGAACTGCTAATGAAGCTGATAAGCACCCCAGAATGTGTTGTCTTTGAGATAGTCATCTGAGATATCTAAACTGATGCTGTCTCCTGGGTTGAGGCTGACTATATTTGCCACCCACACAGTGCCCTCTGTTCGGTGCGGAAAGGTCCCCCCGGCCAGTTTCCTCACACTTACACCAGGCATTGCATTTCTTTTCAAAATCACAGATTTGGTGAGATTGTTTTTATGGTGCCTGCTGAAGGTGACTTGGGCGTAGATGAGGTAGAGGCTTTCCTTCTTGAAGTAGATAGAGTTGTTGTGCAGGATGAGGTCGCAGTTGGAACACCTGGACGAGACTTGCCAAGAGTAATTGTTCGGAACTGTAGAAAATTTGACAAACTTTTCTTTAGTTGCTCAGCTATAAAAAAGGTTTACACTTCAGCCATGAAACTCAGCCATGAATTAACAGACTGTTGTTCTATAATCTACCAAGGCCCTCTGAAACGCTTACGCTCAAAGTTTCATCTCAAGTTGAATAAAGCCTGCAGGTAAACAAAGTTTCCAATCACTGGTTAATTTCCTTCCATTTGCCAGCCCTAGCCTCCTCTGACAAACTGATGATGTCTGGTGCCGTGGGCTGTAATTACACCTCAAGTCAGTGCAGCCCACATTAGAGCTCTTCTACGGGTTTGTTGAGGTTTTAGGAACCCACTTCATACAGGAAAACGGCAGCGCAGTGGGAGGAACACATGAAACTGGAAACATGACAGGGCTATACTGTGTGTCTCTCTCAATCAGTGGTTTAGCCTGACTGTGTGCGGATGCAGTTGAATTGTGTGTTAATGTAGTATACGTTAACATCTTAGAAAAGATAGTTTAACTTGAGAGTGACAATTATACTGTATACTACTAATACTAATTTAAAATTAAGGTAGAAGTACAATGTTTTCTGTGTGCAGACAACTGGAGTTTAAGACCGTTAAAACTTGGCTTCTTGACTAAATAAGTAACAATTGACATTAAAGTTCAGAAAAAAAGTTGGGGATTAGTTAGGGGTATAACACTCTCACTCTCAGATCTCTCAGGTAAAACTCAACCTAGACCCACAACTTTACAGTTTAGTTTAAATGTTGCTAAACTCCTCCTTTTTCTTTTTCTTTTTTCACCTTGATGATGAAACTTGACCCAAATATACCAGTCTGTTTCAGTCAATCTGAAAGAGTCACTTAGAAGGTTAAATAATTAAAATCAGAACCTTCTTGCTGTTATTTACTCTTTGGTGCAGTCGCTTCCCCCTCAGTTCGCAGTGTCTCCATCTACTTCACTTAAAGACTTCCCACGTTTCTCAGAAAGACTTTAAGCAGCTTCCAGAGAGCACGTCTCAACTTGTTGCAGCTTAGCTGTCAAGTGTAGCAGCAGTCTCGATGCAGTACAACCGTACTGACAGCAGGAGATATCAGTAAAAAATTCGGGCCTTGTACTCAAAACACATCTTAAGTTTGGTCAGTTGAGACCTATTTGGGCAAGAAAGCGGCATGTCTCTCTCTCTTTTATACTGGCCATTGAAAGTTTGGTATAAAATGACAGTGCTAAAAAGAAGTACTCTCTCTTTGAAATCTTAGGCTCTGGCAACAAACCCTGCCACTGACTGGTGACGTTTTAGAAGGCTGAAAATGTTTCTGCTGTCATTAAATAGATATCTCAGCTTGACATCTCCTTAGTTATGATTGACTTGTTTTCCGTGGAGAGAAACATAATGGAGGACCGAGGATTTAAAAATGTGACGTGCGTCACCAAAGCTCTAATTACACATTTCATTTTAGATTTACCCTCAAACTCATAAAACATACAACCACCTCAGCAGTAAAGTAGAAGTTTAGATTCTTGCTCTCTACAGCGATCTAAAACTCCAAAGATATATGTGACAATAAGATTTTTTTAATGAGCTCACGAGCAAGAAGAATAAGCAATGAAAATGAATGCAAATATTAACCAGAAGAGGAAGTTTACTCACGCTGGCTTAGCTGGATGTATGCAGGGGAGGATCCTGAAAAGCAAAATAATTTAGAGCTCATTTGCTGATGCAGAAATGGTTGAACTTTTACTCTTTGAGTTCTCCCATTAGTATCTTTAAGTTTGTGGCAACGTCTTTCTAAAGGTTTGAGATATTGGTAGCAAAAAATGATCATACTTACTCTGTGAAATGTGAATATTCGCGGAAGTTTTGACTGTAAAAGAAAAGATTTGAATCAAATCGAGCACCATTTATTCATGTTTTTACATATCAGCAAAATACTCCTATGCCTTTAATTTGTGCATTCATGGGAAATATTGTTTGAAGTGAACACAGTGAAATTCGATCAACGTACCTGTTGGATTGATAATAACTGGCTTCTCTGTAGAAACTTTATCCTTGAAAAGAAAAGAAAAAATCTTTAGCATCCATGTGATTTTATCATCTTAGTGCCAGTAAAGAGCTAGAAAGTTCATGTTCATGTTCAATTTGTATTGGAAAACTACATATCCGTTAACTATAAGACATCCTGGTGGGAAATTTGCCTTCTTTTTCCTTGATGATTCAATGGGTTTTAGGAGGTCAGGAGACTCTTCTCAAACAATAAGAGGACATCTAATCTTGGAAACTATCAGGAAAATACTAAAATAATAGTCTTAGGTGGGGTATTAAACAGGGAAATTGTTTTGCACAATGCGGCTGATGGACACAATGAACATCTGCACAATAACCAATACCCAATCCAATACCCAAATACTTCTTGTTGATTCAGCTCTGTTGTACTTTTTGAGGCTGAGGTTTGTGATGATGTTTCTATTTAACTGCAATGCATTGTGCAAGTGCCCTGATACTGTATCCACCCCTGGAGTGGACATGTATTGCAACAGCATCTCTGTGGCATAACGCTGCTGCCACCTAGAGGCACTTACTGGGAGCCTGGACTAAAAGCAACAACACACACACACACACACACACACACACACAAACACATAGACTGTACACACAGAAATCAGACTGTACTTGTTTTTTTTGTGATAGCACAGACCAGACTGGAGAATTTTTTTTGTTTTTTGTTATATACAATGTGGTTTTAATATAATTTTACAGCTGATGGTTTTTGTACATGCAATATGCAGTCAAACATAGCAGTCTGGAGCCGCTCCGTCTGCATTACCATTCAGTTGCAAAGTCACTCTTAGGTCACTCTAATGCAAACTGTAAGATAACCACCTGAATATCAATGCGAAGGTCCGTTTCTCCTTTTGTGACAGATGTAATGACCTCAGTTGACTTTGGTTTGATTGAAATGAGAAGTGCAGCCATAACCACCATGGCAACAGTGAGGAGACCACACCACACCTGCAGCAGCAGGTACTTATGAGACGACCTGGACTGAGCCCCCATTCTGTAAAATACACACACACACACACACACGTATTAGTCTTGTCATGTATTTGATTTTTTTGAGATTTTTCTGATCTTTCCTGCGGGTTTACTATAATCCCAAATACAAAGTGATTTAGATGCTGACTTTGTTGTTTTAAACATTATTCTTATCAGTTGTGATTATCTTTGACTCTCCAGTTTATTACTGACATCTGGTGCATTTGTTCACAAGGCAGTATTGGACAGGAAATAAGTATCATAAATATAAGGACTCAAGTGAACTAAACTACCTAACTGAATGTAAAGAAATTAAAAGTAGTTCCACCTTGACCAGCTACAACAGTAAAATGCTGCTCAGACATTGATGCATTGACATAATAATATTCTCATATTTTATCACTATCATTGTATCACTCATCAAGTTTAAAGCAGCTCAATGGAACTTTTCATTTGGGGTTGATAATTGGGACTACTACTTAAGTAAGTGACCTGAAGACACCATTATGGCAACAAGCACAGACAGTTTAGGGTCAGATAGTTTGAAGGGTTGCAAGCAAATTGTCTGTTTAGCCACGTCAGATATTTGGAATAGGAGGGTGGGAAGGAAAACTGATGGAAACCTGTCTGACTGCTTGTGTTGTTCTTCTCAATGAATTCCATCATTGAGTAATCATCAAAACTCGACAAAATATAAGGTTGCTGCCTCTACAAGTTAGCTACAGAACAAGGCAACATGTATAAATAACACCACACCGGCTATATTGCACACATTGCATGATGGCTACAAGTACCATCAGCTCAAAGCCACTATATGGCTGGGATTTTACCTCAGTAGGAGTCTGTAGGTCAGAGAGGAACATGTCAGTTTGTACAATTTGTGGTCTGGTTGTTTATATGTAATGACATAGATTGAAACTTATCAGTGATTGCTAAAACACCACTGAGCCTGCACTGTGCCTCAAGTGGCTGTAAATCAAACTCCAAATCTTTAAACAAGATTGTCAGGATGTCACTGGGTAAAATTTCCAGTAGCATATTTTGCATTACATTCCAGTCACATACGTAACACATTCAGGCATCGCAGCATGACAAAGTTAGACAGTGAGAGATAGACACTAAGCTGACAAATGACTAATTGGCTAATTGATTTAGATTTGTGGCCAGTTCCTGAGGAATTATAAGAACAAATCTGAAATGGAAAACTATTTTTCTGTCTCTGGGGTCTGCAGTGGGAAAAATCTATTGAACCACTTCTCAAGGGTCTCCTTAATCATAGAGGACTGCAGCATCTTTCAACTCACTGTTCATCAGTCCTCATTTGAACTGTCTGGCATGTTAAGTTTAAATACTATGAGGGTAAATACTCAAAATGCCAATCACTGAATAAATCCAAACAATATCCCAAGACATCTTATTAACTGTTTTTCTGCACTGCTATATATGAATGGTGCATTTGACTTTTGACCACTTATTGGATATTGGAGGATATTGGAGGAAATATGATGCTCAATTATAATTATGTGTTTTATTTGATTGCACCAAAACATGTCATAAATTTTGCTGGATACTGTGGTAATACTAAAATGATCTAATTAAAAAAAAAAAAATCCCATCACTCATGTGTCTTCAATTGTCTACGCATGCATAACAGGTTTTCAGATTTCAGCATCTCAAAAGTCTTTTCTCAATATCTCAGTAAAAACATTGGACAGCCCATAATTCATAGAGAAAGAATGAATGTAAAACAATTCTGCTGATACATATTTAAAAAAGAGAAAGTAAATTCACTCTCTGAATACTGACTCACCCAGCATGTGTTCCACAGTCCGTGTCCAAATTCTTCTGCTGCTTCTCTCTGAGAGACATGTCAGGGTGACAGGGCTTTCCCCTGTACATGGGTCTGTAGTGAGGTCGAGATGGAGGGTTTTTTTTTTTTGACGTCTAGAGAGAGACAGAGAGAGAGAGAGAGAGAGAAAGAGAGAGAGCTGTGGTTGGACAGAGAGGAAGAAGAAGGCTGTGGTGTAGGTGGCAGTATGAAGCACTAGGGGTGAAACTGAGAAGAACCACATAAGATCTGGTACCCTTAAGTGGTGCCTCTCTCGGTGGGAGTTTAATGATGATTAATCACTGATGGATTAATGAAACCAAAATGCAGTTTCATACAGTACACTCTCATCTGAAACAAATGGCCAGCCACTGTCAGTTTCTTTTTAAAATGAGAGTAATTGTTTATTAAAAGTTTAGATAAGTTGAAGAGATGTGAGATGTGAAATATGTGATACCTTGGTGACACAAATTGAAATATGCATGTGGTGGGGCCTTTCACCAACACATTAATGTTTGTTGTGAGTGGTTTGTGATTTCCCACGTTTATAGGTCGCTGTAAGAGTTTGACACCTAAACAAACATGAAAGGGACTTTTCCTTCACACTATGCATTCAGTCTAACCTGCCTGATGCGTGATGAGGAAATACATTGACTTTTCTGTGCAATGCAGCATGTTGTGACATGTGTGTGCTGCTTCAATCTGCCGTCTTTAAAGGCCATGTTCTGAGTGAACAAGGGTTTACATATTGTATTTAGTAGATATAAAGGATAAGGTGTTACGATAGCTAAAAAAAAAGTTCATATATGCTTCATGAAATGCTGGAACATGCCACAAATGTTGGTGGTTCATTGAAAAGCACGTTAAGCCACTTTCTTCTTGTTCCTTGTTTGATTAATTATAGGGCAAATTTTATGATCAAAGTTTATCCAATAGCACTTGCAGGTTTAATCTTATGTGGTATAAGAAAAGTAAAATGGCAGGTGTATTTTTGAATTCTCTCTTAAAATGAGGACAGTAGGAATATGATTTTGAGAAGAATTTCTAGATTTGACAAAGAAAGGCTAAAAAAAAGCTCCAAGAGAGTGAGTTCAAGCTCAGTGAAGTGCTTGAACATACATACATTTGTTGAAATACTTGTAGAAAATCACTTCAAAGTTAAATACATGCATTTGATTAGATCCTTTTCAGCATATAAATGGGCACTGGGATTTTTTTAGGTTATTTTAACCTAACAAGATGACAGTGTAAGTGAGGTATGCCACATCAAATGAGCAGAGTGTAAATTCCCTCTCATGAATTTAACAAAATGTTTTTGTGCTGTTTAGTTTTGTTGTAGCTGGTAATTTAGTTCCTTACCAGAACTTATCATTCAACTTTATTTGCCAGAACCTATCCATTAGATGATCTTTGTGAGGCATACATTAAGATTAGATAATGGAAGAGGATATAAATTTATTTTGTAGATTACCTTATTTGACTTTATTGTTTAATTCATGGATTGGTGCTGTATGGACACTACATAACACTTGGCATGTAGGCTAGAAGTTGTAATAACTTTCAAAGCTCTGTTGTCATGAAAGCAGTCAGGTGCTCATATGAACATAAGAACAGTTTTTGCTTACTGTAACCAATCCTCAGATTCATACTGGCGATTTAAAGATCCCTTTTAATGGACCTTGCGATGGGAATAAATGCACAGGCTTTGTTCTTTGCAAAAAATATTTTCCATAACTAATGTAAAGTTTAAGCAGTCTGGGTTAGACAACGCAAGTGGGTATCATCCACACTTTAAATATTTTTTTGTTGTTTCTGTTGTTGAGCTGCAGTGGAGGCATCACAAATGAGACTTTTTTCACTGATTTGTCTTAGCTTAGCGTCTAGGCTTTTGTCCCCCATCGCTTGCTCTGAAAGATCATTACTAAGCAATCTTTTAATGCAAGTCTGTCTCCAAGAAATTATGCTAATACACCTTTTCTATTTACATAATGAAATATTGTTAATTAACATATCCGAACAGACAGAAAAATGTTTATACTGACCATATTAGGAACATTGTCATGGATAACGTATTTCATTTGTTTTCCACCATGATATCTGATCTTGCATTACAGTGTGCTTGTAGTGACTACACTATTGCTAAACCTTTTTATGGTTATGTATAGACACTTTTTAGGGAAAGATTAGTGAAAGATCTGGTTTGATGCAGGAAAAGTCAGTGCAATTGTGTACTATGTAAGTATAATTCCTCTAAGATGGGGTTGTATGAACAGGAGTAATGAAAAAACTGTTTCCGTGTACATACAGCATGGACACCTGACTACTCAAGCAGTTTAGAGTTAAGATAAGATAAGATAAGATAAGATAAGATAAGATAAGATAAGATAAGATAAGATAAGATAAGATAAGATAAGATAAGATAAGATAAGATAAGGTTGGCTGAAATGCTGTTTTGACACAAGCATGGAATGGAGAGATGGTAGGAAAGTATTTCAAATGTAGATGTAGAAATGGAGAATGAGAAATCTTGGTATGAAACCAGTAGTGAAAGTTTCAGTTGGGTTTTGAAGAATGCAGCGAGAGACAAATGGGGAGAGGGTCAATTTCTATTTTGTTTTAACGTGTTTGGTTTCACGCTCCATGGGACATCCCCAGCTAACCAGTCTGCGTTTTCCTGGATTAGATAAATGTCATCAACTTTGTCCTGCCTTATCTGTGACAATACACACACACAAAAACACCTACAGGCACAACATGAAAGACAGGTGGGCTGGGTGTAGGCTGCTGGGTGCTGTCCCCACTCAAAACAACAAGGAGAACAAACTGTTGTCCACTGTCTCACAGTTATCTAACCTGTGTAACCTACACAGGTAGGAGTTCCTCTCATCCGATGTCTCCACATACATTTCTACCAGGTTGAATTGGTCAATGAATATGAATTGGAGTCAGTCTAAGCTCACAAAGTGAATATATCATGTCAGTGGGAAGTGGCAAATTATTTCTCTAGAACATTACATATTCAAGATTTAAGCAACATCCACATTTAAGAGAAGACATTCATTCAAAAAGATGTTTGGGTATAATTCATTAAGAGTTTAACAGTCAAAAAACAATCAACCTCATCAAGACTGTGTAGGTGTAATCTGAAGTTACTGATGGAGGCCTGAGAACATAGGTTAAAAAAAACCCCACAACTGCCATCAGATTTTAACTGTATGTAGCTAACACTTATGAGTCCTTGGAAGTGCGTGACATGTGGCTTTTCCAACTGAGTGAGAAGAACATAAAGAAAACACAAAAAATACAGAAAATCTTTTAACGTGTGTACATAAGATGCTGATAACAAGATGTGTGTGGAGCCTGCAAGAAACACAATATTTAATCTGTTTTAGGATGGATTTATTAGGATGTATTGTACATGTATTTGCTTTCATTAATAGATATGTAAAGCCCAGGGGCTCTGACCTCAAACCTCAAATGAAAAAACTGTTTCCGTGTACATACAGTATGGACACCTGACTACTCAAGCAGTTTAGAGTTAAGATAAGATAAGATAAGATAAGATAAGATAAGATAAGATAAGATAAGATAAGATAAGATATTTCAAACAGTTTATTTAATTTCCTGCAACATATTCTATTTGTCTCCCTACACAAAAAGACTGGCACTCAACACTCAAATACTGTTTCATATAAATATAAAAGAGTGGAGAAACATATTAAATGCAGATGCTTCTATATATCAGTGAAAAGCATTTCCTGGCATGGTCTGTGTCCACATCTTCTTGGAGAGTAGAGTCACTGCAGATCAATAAGAAGTTGCTCTGAGTGATCACATTTATCCCATGATGAAACATTTCTGTCCTGATGAAAGGGGTCTCTTCCCGGATGACAACGGCCCCCATAAAGTACGAAGGGTGACTGAATTGTTTGATGAAGATTAAAATTATCTGAATCTATGGCTTTCACAGTCACCAGATCTCAACCCAGATGAACACCTTAGAGAGATTCTGGACCCATGTATAAGACAGCGCTCTCCACTACCATCATCTCACTGCGTTTATCTGATAGTGTTAGAGAGAGTTACCACATGCTTCTCACATAAGGTGTAAAATACAACACATTATCAAAGGTTAAACCAGTTCAACCTACACAGTCTTTTACAATAAAGCAGTGTCTACATGGGGTCCCTCGTCACATCTCTGATGTCTGTGTCTTGTCAGCAGTTCCACCAGAGATTTCCCCTCAGCTTCTCATATTGTGTAAAGAATAGAAAAAAAGGGATACACAGTTGTAAAGCAGAATTGTGCTTTTATTCTTTCCTCTCACAATACTGAAACTGAATACGTCACAAACTGTGGTGCTTAAACACTGATGCATGAGTATTAAAAATATAACAATCTATGATAAAGCATCAGTTCTAAGGCCATTTTTATAGTATTTTACTTGGTACATGTGTACATTTAGCTGATTCTGTTAAACTTTTGTAATTATTACAAAGGCAGGATTTTGAGAGCAGGACTTCCACTTCTAATGGAGTATTTTTGCATTGTGTTATTGAGTAAACATGGCATACTGGAATTAGTTAATCAAGCAGAGGCCAATAAAGGGAAATGATGAGGGGAATTCACCTTCACCTTTTCTGTGCTTCACTGTGTGTCCATCTCTATCAGCTTGCCAGTCTCACAAAGATGTATGTTACCAAGTGACTGCGCTTTGTTTACTAAATACAAGTTTAACAAAATGCCTGACAGTTGGGATGTGTCACCGCTCCCTGTGACATGTTCAGCGCTGATGGGGCGGAGTGTAACATGAATTTCATGTCATTCATTTCATGCTACCTTGTGTTTGTCCCCGAGTAAACATGAGGTACAAAAGTGGGTGGAAGTGACTGCAGAATATCAGTTGCTGTGATAACAGCAACACATTCCTGTAACCATTATCCTCCTTTTGTTTGTTCTGAGTAAATTGCCGCTGCTTGAGTACTCGTCACTTCCTTTGCAAGTGAGAAATTATAAAAGGGAAAAGTGGATATAGCAAAGCTTTCACGTGTATTAAGTAAAACTGCACAGTGTCAAATGACGACATAGCAAGCCGTCGTTTATTTACATGAAACTGATCCTGAATATTACTTTCAAAGTTGTTTTTCTTTAAGTTCGTTTGAGGATTCGTGATCAAACTTCAGCAAACTCAACAAACCAGAACAGGATCGTGCTGTTTTCAATCAAGTTATGTGAACAGGTATTTTTGTTCAGCGGCAGCATGGGAAGTCCCCGGGTTTTTACTGGGTGGTTGTGTATGGATCCTCCCCCAGGTGGTTTTTTTTCTTTGTTTCTTTTTTCAGCTCAAGCTTTTACATTTCTGGTTATTTGGACTGAAAGTGACAGGGAAATTGGGTGGGTGAGTAATCCATCATAACAACATCAAAACATCACAAATCACTGTTTTTTATGGTGCAATTTGATTTTGAAAAAAAAAAAAGTCAGTTGTACAGGGTGAATAAAATAACACATATCCTAAAGAGAAAACTGCTTTATTTGTTACACTTTTAGAAAGTGAGATCTGGAAATCATTTCATTATTATCCAGAACGTCTGTGGCTCCAGCAACAGCCTCAGAGAAATCGTGTAGAAGCAAGAGCCTGTAATTTCAATCAGCAAGGACAGACCAAGTTAAGTATGAAAAATCATTAAATGACAATGGAAGTAAAAAGTAATGTTTGTGCCTACCTCATGTGTGTTAGATTTATGTGCAAAACTCTGTAAATGCACATACAAGTGTTAGATTCAAAAAGGAACATTTTGATATTCAGAAGTAAGTAAATTATCAAAACAACAAACCTCTTGTTTGAGGTAGCGTGACACTTGCCGACATGGTTTGACAAGCTGAGTTTTTCAGAAATGTTGTCACCACCTCACTGTCGACATCATTCTGGCGAGCTACAAAAAAAAGCCCATGAGCCAGCTTGAGTGCTGTCAAACCTCATGGCAATCACATTAAGTGTAGAAATACTTCACCCGCAAATGAAAGCTGAGTATCCAGTCTCACTCAAGGCTGCTATGACCGCAATATGTAGCTAAAAGAAACTTGGGTTTTTAACTTGTAATTTGCTGGTTTTGGTTGCAGCCAGTAGCTCAGTGGGTTTTAAGTAATCTGTCATATAAATATTGTTATGCTGTAGAAACATGTAATTCACATGTCTTAGCATCAGTATGGAGTACAGTCTACAGGATGTGGCTCAGTTAAGCTACCATTACAATATTCTGAATTCTTTATTTCAATAAAGCGTAAATATAAAAATTAAAGGGCAGATAGAATAGAAAGATGGAAAAACAAACCTTTTTGTTGGGTTATAACAGTTGAGAGAGCACATTTTGTTTGTAGATTAAAGGTCTTGCATATGCATATTTCGTTGTCAGGGCACTGGAAAGCTCTTTATCAACTTTAACAAGCTTAAAATGATTTTTTTCTTTAAAACAGCATGAAACCTTTTGCAATTCTTCTAAATTTCACTGCCTCTGTAGTTACTGCTCTGTGCTTTTGCTGTCAGCAGATATTTCATTTGGTAACAGCTGGTAACAGTATTATTATTATTATTTCCTTGGTGGCTTACCATAGAGCATGTGCCTGTTGAGGGAGTCCTCCGTGTCTGTTGGGCTTAGAGGAGGTTCAACTTCTTGCATAATGATACACTCAGAGCAGTTGGCCCACTTGCCGCTCCAGAGCAGGCTCTTCCGCTCTGTCTTTCCTGGATCGAAACAGCGACAGTAGTGATCAGTGAGTGACACAGGATGAGGTCAGCATACTGTCCGAGACTACAACTATTAACAAAAGTATCTTGAGGCTGAGGAGTACTGAGGCTACTTTCTCTGATCAGTTGACATATCGAGGCTGGAACACCAAATGGGTGAAGCAGACAGCTTCAGGGTTACTGGATCTCAATTGCCTT
Organism: Scortum barcoo; assembly: GCA_023238725.1. NCBI lineage: Eukaryota > Metazoa > Chordata > Actinopteri > Centrarchiformes > Terapontidae > Scortum > Scortum barcoo. The sequence goes on along the minus strand of CM041546.1, from coordinate 19,248,956 downwards.
CTAGTGGTTTATTGAAGAAGAATTGGAGCTTGCACCACATAGCATTATGAGGTCTAGCTTGACATTTCAGGGCAGAAACTAATTTGCTTTCTGGCAGAGATTTAAAGGAGAGGATTGATACCACTCTCAGGTCTGTTCATTATTATTGTCACAAAAGGCTAGAAAGAGGAGTCAAAAGATAGCCGGAACTTTCTCTTTTTACCTGGTTAGTATCTAACTGTAGAAATTCATTTTTTGTGCACAGAAGGTATTACTGTAGTTCACCACAGCAATAAAAAATTTACATTTTGGAAATTATGTGTGAAGAAGGGGATTTGAGTCTTTTTCTTGCCCAACACCTACTTTGTTCTGCATGAGACAATGCGAATATAGAAGCATTGGGCATGTGTGATGTAATGTTTTTGTTACAAACACACCCATAATTTCAGTGGCAAACTACAGATGGTCTACCATAAACTGAGGGTTTTCCCTCCCTGCTAAAAATGACATTCTGGGAAAATTACTGCATCCCTGTCATGTTTTGGTGTAAAACTTCTTATTTTTACCTCAGAAACCCACTCTTCTGTGCACACATCTGTATGTGTGTTTTGCACATCTGAGCTTGCAGATGTTATTACAGTTACCTTCCAATTCCAAATCATCCCTCTCAGGGCGTATATGATAGGTCCAGGTCATTGTTGTGCAGTCATCTCCTCTAAAAAATATTTTAAAAATACACATTTAGCATGACACTGGATTCATTCAGTAATGGCTTTAAAAGATAAACAAGACTTTTTTTCACACCTTTTATATTTTCTAAACGTCACTTCCCCAAATCTGGGGTCTATTTATGATCTTGGGTTTTCTTGTTTCTGCTTTGTTTCATGATGTCATCGTATAAACATGCAGTGAAGCAGTTTTATACCTGTATGTGAAAAGTGTTTTATAATTAAAATTTGATTGGATTGGTTTTGACAATATTAATAATAATATTTGCTTAGTGGTAAAAAGTAACTACACACTTTACTCAGGCTAAAGTACAATTTTGAATCTTTTCCTATACTTGAGTATGTCCATTTTATGCCACTTTACACTTTTACTCCACTATAATTCAGAGGGAAATATTGTATCTTTTTACTCCAATACAATGTATTTTTTACATCTCCTAATAGTTTGGGAGAAATAATCACATGACGCGTGTAAAGAAATCGTCTTTAGACTTTCAGATGTTGGGGGTCATTTAGGTTGCTGTGTATTTCCTTTGTGTGTATTCGCTGCCTCACATGCGCATGTGCCCGGTCAGCAGCAGTGTATTATTGGCTGTCTCCTCCATGATGAACCAAAGGTTGTCCAGCACTTTGAACTTCTGGATGTCAGCCTCTCTGCGACTGGTTGCTGCTTTAAAGTACCATTTCCCCAGATACTAAAACAGACGGAGACGCAGAGATGCGGCTTAACAGCGTGGGGTGCTTTCAACGACACATGCTATCTTTAGATATAAGCCCACAACTTGCAACAAAGACCCCATGTGGAACATTCAGAGGGGGTGGAAAGTGTGTCACTGCGGCCGTGTCTGATATATATCTTGGTAAATCTCTCTGTATCAGCAAAAACTGTGAAATGCCAGTGCATAACTTACTCACAAGGCCAATAACTAAATGACGTTGAGGCCATTATTAGAATTTGTGTAAATGCATGCAGCACAAATGACCAAATGTATCATAAAATTCACCTTCCCCAGACAGTCATCCAAAACAAAGTGCAAAGTGATATATAATCAAATGTTTTTACTCTGTCATAATAGGTTATGATATGTGAGCATCTTTTGCATTTTCATAAACAGATCATCTAAATGTTGTTTCTCACCTGCTGATGGTCGACAGTATTGGCAGGCAACAGCTCAGGAGCTGGGCAAGGAGCAATGCTCTGATACAACAAACTATATAAATGGAGAAAGAATGACAAAGCTTCATTCAACATGACTGCAACTTACTGTAAGAGCTAATACTTGACAATGATCCTGATCAAAATGTGTGTTAACCCACTCTGAATTTGCGTAACGTTCCTACATGTCGCTTTAGAAGAGTGTGGGTGTAGGTAAATTATTAACATGTATAGCTGCAATAGCCCTGATCTGTCTATCTAGGAGCGGAACGGTGAGTTGAATAAACACAGGGTGTCTCTGTGCTTTAATGTAAACTCTCAGCTTTAAGATAAGTGCATTTATAGTAAAAATGAATCATCCCTCGTGCTAAAAAATCTCCTCAAAGCAGAGGCTCACTTAAAAAAGCTCTTAATAATGCTAAATGAGGCCTTCTGTAATGAGTCATCACAACATGTAGGAGGTGGTAGTTTCTTTTAAATGGCTTTGACAAAGCCACAGTTAATTATAGAAAGTTTCTTGTGATTGGCAAGAAAACCAACGCACTACAACCTCATGTACCTGTTTCGAAATACTTGCTACTGTGTTTGAGTTCGGTCCCACACACTCTCTGTCAACATACATGTAGTGGAATCATTAACTACTTATTTGAATTTGATGGTACTTTTTTAAAATAACCCTACATGGTGTGCGTTGATAAATGAGGTTTTGAGAATCCAGACTGCTGACACAGTATGTTGATTATGTTCTCATTTAATTATTCAATATATATATAGTGTCCATAAAACACCAAAAGGTTGAAAAAATAAAATCAGTTTCACACAGCCCACACTGACAGACTCAGATAGCTTGTTTTGTTCGGAAGCCAAAGAACTTTAGTGTATTATAGAAAGCTAGGAAAACAAGCAAATATGCACACAAATAATCTGTTCATTTCTAGTTAAAAATGACTCAAATGCTTAATCAATTATCAACCTGATTAAGCAGAGCTGCTGATTCATTTTGTGTTGATTTCCTTAATCTACTGTTTATTTTCAGCTCTGCTTTATGTTAACATAAAGTTCAATGACAACTTATAGACTGTAATGTCACACTTGTTACATATACATCCACAAGGTGGTGTCAAACAAAAGACTTGTCCATGCACATCATACCTTTATAAACTTCTTCAGAAATCCCCCGTTTTGATGCCACATCAAACAAGCTAAACTGAGCATGTCCAAATGATAAGATTAGACCTAAATCAGCCTGAAAAGGTTTTTGTTGCTATCTTAATGGAAATTCCCATGCTAGTCACAGATTGTCCAGATGATGATGTTTATTTAGATTCAGATCATATTTACTCATACTCATTGCAGTCTGTTCCTCCATGTATGGTACGCCTTCTAGGTCCTGAGCACTTAATTGTAAATATCTGAATAAAATGTGAATAACACTCGTTTCCCCTCCAGACATGCACACCACGACACTGTGATGTGCAGAGTTACTACCTTTGTGAAGACTTCTCTCGTGACTTTGTCTGAAAGCTCAACTCAGCTTGATTTCACGAGGTGGGAGGTTGCAGCGCTGTTTTGTTTGTGTACTGCGGGAGTTGGCAGCTAAACTGCAGCCAAGAGTTGTGCATGTGCTGTGTTTATGGCTACAGTGAAATTAATACAGTTTCTGTGTAACCATAGACACAGCACACAATTTCACTGTCACATAAATCAGGTTACAGGCCTTGCTATTTTCCTGACTTCACCTTATTAGTGTTTGCACCCTACTGCTAAACACTATTACATTTTTATTTGTATTATAATTCTATTTTATATTGTTATACATTTTGTTCTATGTATTATTTTATATTCCTATATCTTGGACTTTTAGACAGCTTTTTCTTTTTTTCCTTTTTTTTTGGGGTGGGGGGGTGGGGGGTCACCCTTTATTATTATAGATAGGACAGCTGAAGATAGACAGGAAAGGTGGGAGAGAGAGAGGGGGGAGACATGCAGCAAAGGGACCCGCAGCCAGGAATTGGACCTGGGGGTCCGCTGCAGCCCATAAGGCCTCATACATGGACACACACATGCACTCTACCACTGAGCCACCTGTGCGCTTAACTTTTAGACACTTTTATCTGTGTGGTTTTCATTTTCCATCTTTTAACATTGCTGATAACTGCTCTGTATAATTGTTGCGCACGAGAAATAAAATCTTGAATCTTGATTTTGAATCTCAGAAGTGATATTTCACACAGGTTATCAAGTTAATGGAATTAGAACCAAAAACACCACCAAATCTTAAGGTTTTTTTAATTGTTTAATCTTGTTATTGATGAGCAAAGTATCAATCAAGTGCCACATGGAGCCAGGAAAGTATTTAAACCAGAGTGATTCTTGGACAAGGTTAAATACAGCTTTCATGTGGATAAAGTGAGGAGCTGGACAGGACGGCGTGAAATATCAGAGGCAGGGCCTGAATGAGTAATGGTCCCCTAAATATAAGCCAGTGTGGTACAGTGACCTCTGGAAGTACAAATGTAACCCAAAAAATGCAAACACCAGGCAATCAGCTAAAGCCAGTTGTTTTTACTATATTTCCCCAGAGTCAGGCGGGTATTTTTAAAGTAAGGCCAAGTACCGGGGATTGTGTAACTTCCACTTTAAACATTTCTTAAGATATATTTTTAAGAACTACTAAAAGTAAAACTGTTGAATAACACTACTGAAAGTAACACAACGAAAGGTCAGTTCTCAATGTTGACTGCAGTTTCATTTTTGACTTTGACCAGAACAGGAACCTGTCCAAATGCCACACTAGTTTGGCTATAAGTGAGCAATTTGATTATAAAATCTAAACTTCTTGTCATTTATTTGCTTCTTTCACTTCCAGGCCCTTGGTCAATGTTACATCAGTGACAGAGGGCCGACGTGGATCATATGCAGTAGCGTCTTGCTTCTCTCTCTCTCTCTTCGATGGCACATCCACCTAGGACTCCCCCTTCAGCACTGACACCAGGTCTCCGCTCTCCTTCAGCTCCTTGAGAATGTCCAAACCTCCGATCAGCTCTCCCTTGACATAGAGCTGCGGGTAAGTCGGCCAGTTAGAGTAACTCTTGAGCCCCTGACGCACCTCTTCGTCCTGCAGGATGTCAAAGGTGTCATAATCCACCCCAGTGTCGTTTAAGAGCTCCAGTGTCTGCCTGCTGAAGCCACATCTGGCGGCCTCCTTGTTGCCCTTCATGAAGAGCATCACCGGGCTCTGGTTAATGAGGGTCTTCAGGCGGTGCTCCAGGGTGACAGCCTTCGGGCAGGTGTTCTCCAGCTCCCCGGACTCGGCCAGCTCCTTTACGATGTCCAGTCCTCCCACCAGCTCCCCGTTCACGTACAGCTGCGGGTAGGTGGGCCAGTTGGAGTAGGTCTTCAGCCCCTGACGGACCTCCTCGTCGGACAGGATGTCGAAGCTGCTGAACTGGATGTCGTGCTCCTTCAGCAGGGCCACTATCTGCCTGCTGAAGCCGCAGCGGGGCTCCTGCGCGGACCCCTTCATGAAGAGCATGCAGGGCGCCGCGTTGATCAGCCTCTTCAGCCGCTGGTTCAGGTCCCCCCCGCCGCCGCTGCCGCTCTCCGCCGCGGCCTCTCCCGGACCCCCGCTGACCGCCAAGCGCTCCACCTTCTTGGTCAGCTCCGGAGCGTGGGCCCCGTCCAGCCGGTCCACCTTCTCCCCGGCCTTGAAGAAGAGGAAAGTGGGCACGGAGGCGATCTCGTACTTCTCCGACACCTCCGGCACAGCCTCAGCCTCCAGCTTCACGAAGGTGGCGTGCGGCCGCTGCTTCGCCAGCTCCGCCATCACCTCGTTCATCTGCCCGCACTGAGGAGCCCACCCCGCCTGGAAGTGCACCACGGTCAGGCATTTCCCAGCCCTGGCGAGGATGTCCTCAAACTGCTGCTGTGTTGTCACTTCCACGAGGTTCGCCATTTTTCTTCCGCCTGCCCCTCTTTCTGTGTCCGGCGCGGCGGTTCCGGTGTGGCGGGTCGTCACTTCCGCGCTGCCCGGTTAGCTTCTAGCAAGTACCAGAGAGAGCGAGCTGAGTACTGGGAAGTCATTTGCATGATATTTGATGATAAGACACAGCTGCAGACACTGGATAAGTTGAAAGGATAGTGTAACCTTTCAGGTAACCGCCAAACAGCAAACTACGTGTTAGTTATGAAAGCCAAACACCGATTTTTATGTATAATACGAAACGTTTATTGTTAATTATTCTAGTTAGCATTAGCTAATAAGTTAGCTTCTGAGCTAAGCAGGGATAAGCTAAATCCACCCATGCTAACCAACGCTAGCTGGCTAAAGGTACTGGTAATTACATCTTAGCGTCACTTGTCACCGTTCAAAGTGTTTATTTAAGGTTAATATTTTAAACAACCGTGTCGCTGATCGGCCCAGCTCGTACACAGCTAACTTCGCTAACTGATAAATACGTTAACATTATGATGTTAACTAGCATGCTAGCAGTAGCCGCCGTCAGTTTCTCCGCCTCTAATCTTTCTTGTGTTTCACGTGTTCTTGTGTTTTCCTCATTTGGTTAACTTTAACTGTACACATGGCTGCTTCAATGATCATTGTTATTTGTGTTTATGGGAAGCCGCTCTTTGTCGTTATTTTATGATTGAGTTGTTTGACTGTATATTATAATGTGCTGCTGAAGTGTTTTTTTTTGTTTTGTTTTTTTCTTACGGTGTGACCAAATGATGATTATGGATTGTATGATTATGATAATGGATAAATGTACTACAAGTCGTATCCTATCTTAATCAACAACTTGTGAAGTTTTCATTAGTGTGTCACCTATTTTTCCGGTGAACCGAGCTGTTTATGCTGTGAAAAGTGGAAAACGGAGCCCCAGATATTATCTTCACACTGTTTGTTTTGTTTTTGTGTTAAGTATGAGCGGCAGGCGTGCAAAAATACCGAGTTCAAGTCTAATCCCATTTTATTAATCAGATTAGAAGCGATTGATCGACAGGTCCATTTATCAGCAGTAACCTTCATTGGGCTGAGCTTCTTTTATTTGCTGCCTTTCTAAGCTATTTATCATTTTGATGTGACAATTTTGGCGTTTTAAGTTGCTCCCACAAAACACCACACCACCATAATTTTTCAGAAATCATGATTCTCATTTTTTTTGTTTTATTCTGTGATATACTCAATGATTAGTCAGTTAATGAAGCTCTAAAAATGACATGTAAAATTAATATTATTGGTAGTAGCTTGAATCTAAGTATCAGCTGTAGCTGCACCAGTCAGTCAGCAGGGTTTATGCGTTGCACAATATTAGCTTATTACTAATATATAGTGTTGCCATATTTGGTAGCTCATAGCTATCAAGACAATTCAGTATGTAAATCCAAAAGATATGTTTGAGGTCATTGACAGTGGTTTAATAGCATTGTTTGTTCACCGATAATTACTGAGGAGTTTGTTCTTCAGCTTCAGCTCAGACTTGTTGTTGTTGTTTATATTACGTGCTTATAATAAGAAATATCAGCTGATATAATGTTATCAGAAACAAAAAAAACTCTAATATATATGTTGTTGTCAATGATCAAGGATAAGTTGGGCTTTAATCACTTGAATGCATTGTTTTGTGATATAGGAACACCATGGAGGAACAAACAGCAGACATCGAGGTGACAGTCAAAACATTAGACTCCCAAAGTAGAACCTACACTGTTGGTGCTCAGGTAAATTCATCACATCACACAGAAGACAATGGAGGTAGTTCTCTTTTTCAGTCAGCCTCTGTGATAGTCTGACTACTTTCTGTTCCATCTTCTTTTTTTTTTTTTTTTTTTGTAGTTGACAGTGAAAGAGTTCAAGGAGCACATTGCCCCGTCAGTGGGCATCCCTGTGGACAAACAGCGTCTGATCTACCAGGGCAGAGTCTTACAGGATGAAAGGACTCTGGCAGACTACAGTAAGTAATCAAGGAGTCAATTAAAGTCATATGTAATTCAATATAATCTTGCTTCAAAGTAAGTTTTAGATTTGGACATTTTTAGTACAACTACAATTGATAAAAAAATAAAAAGTGTGAAGTCAACACACAGAGCTGCAAGGATTAGTCGATTAGATGCCAGTTGTTAAATAAATCAACTATTTTGCTAATCGATTAATTTTTTTAAATTCATTTTTAAGAAGAAGTGTCCAGATTATCTGATTTCGGCCTCTCAAATGTGAATGTTTTCTGCTTTCTTTGGTCCTCTATGACAGCAAACTGAATATCTTTAACTTGTGAATGAAACAAGACATTTGAGGACATCATCTTGGACTTTGGGAAACAGTGATCAAAAGTTATCACCAAGTTCTGATGTTATGATCTAAACAAATAATTGGTTAACTGAGAAAAAGATTGAGCGTTAATAGATAATGAAAATAATCCTTAGTTGCACCCTAAACATCCTGTCACCTGTGCACAGCTGTAACTGTAGTTCTCTGTTGTTTTCCCAGATGTAGGTGGCAAGGTGATACACCTTGTGGAGCGGGCACCCCCTCCGCCCTCCCAGCCTGGCTCGGGGTCAGGAGGCACTTCAGCAGACAGTGGGCCCTCCTCGTCCTCCCAGGGAACATCACAAGTGCCTCCACATGATCGCAATGCTAATAGCTATGTAATGCTTGGCACCTTTAACCTCCCTGTGAACATCATGGACCCCCAGCAGATACAGGTATGTCCACTTTATGACTTGTTTAGGGAAATACTGACCAACTGTCAGCAGCTGAGTTGCATTGTGGGTAACATAGGTGCCAGGTTTTGACAAGGGAGAAAGAATGTGAGGAATAAGAAAGAAGTTTCTCTTTTTCAGCTGCACTATGATTTTTTAAATTGTCCATAGTGAATCCAAGGAGAATATAGGAGTGTAATTCTAAATCAGTGGAGTGCTTTCTAATAATAATATTGCGGTTTCAACATTTACTTTATAAATTTCAGTATACTACAAAACAGTTACTTAATCAGATTCTCCCAGGGATTTTGACATATCTGAGAATGCGCATTACAAAAGCAGTCCAGTATGATGAACAGCAGTTAAAAAAGCTGACGTGTTCCTGAATAGATACCGTAACATATATGTAACGGAAGAATGTCCTCTTGCTGTATGTAATATGCAGTATGTTTTTAAGCCTCATCAACCTCACTGTGTTTCATGTCATGGCTGTCTGAAGGTTTGTCTTGTCAAATATTGCTTCCAAAGCTGCATTAATCCTGTGCCGTTATTCTTCTCGTTTAGATGTCAGTCCAGCAGATGGTGTCAGGCATGGGAGAAAATGCCAGGAATGCCAGAGTTACAACTAGCACTGGGGTAAGATACGATACCTGCTAATAGCATTAACCCATGGTAAAATGATCCTGTGTTTTGTTGATTATCAACGCTTCTATTTCAGAGCAATGGCTCTGTGAATGTGCACATTGATATGGACCAACCTGTGCAGAGTGAGCCCAGGCTGAGGCTGGTGCTGGCTGAAAACCTGCTGAGGGACATCAATGATGTTATCCACAGAATGGAGGTGAGAGCACAGCCTTCAAACTCCTTTAGTAGCAAAGGTCCAGAGAAATCACTTAGTTAACAGTAACAAATTTGCCTGCTATCTTGTGTCTTTTTTTCAGGGTCGATCAAGTGACTTGTCCTCCCAAACAGAGGCGACTTCAGCTGCTGCTGCTGCTGCTCTCCCTCCTCCCTCCTCTTCATCAACCACCTCCACTCCTTCTCCTTCTGCCCAGCCCATGGACACCTCCCCACCCCCAACCACTCCCCCACCTCCACCCACCTCTTCAGCACAGTCTGAGGGACCAACACCCCAACCTGGACCCAAGTGAGACATCCTCTTTCAGTGACCCACATTATTGCTTATTTTACTCCAACCAGTTTTAAGTCAGGCAGATTTGAAAAGAACCCAAATTTAGTTATAGAGAAAACTTTGCTCACATAAAGCAGATCATAAGGGCCACAGCGTGAGTCATTTGTACTCCTATTAGAATGTTTTATTGACACTAACTTGAACATTGAGGCATTCTGGTGTCAGCTGTATATCCCACTATGTGAGGATATCTTTCTGTCCTTTATTGTGGCAATGCTCTGTCTCTGTATCACCATAATGACCACTCAACTTTTTTATGAACAGTTGTTTTATCTGATTGTGCTTTGCCTTCTATTCTTTCCATAGTCACCCCAGCCCTGCTGAGTTGGCTGAGATGTTGTCTGAGCTGCGGAGGGTGGAGGAGAGACTGCAGCCCTTCATTCAGAGAGCTCACACCATCCTTGAGACAGCGACCACAGCAGAATACAACAACAATACAGTAAGATTCAAGCAGATAAATACAACAGAGGCCACTTAAAGTGATCACATCTGTCTGGGTCAAATAGGTCACCGTAAGCAATTGTAATTGATTATTATACTTTTTCTTTATTTCTCACATAGATCACCATCTCACCATCAAATTGGCATATGTTTATTTATTACATGATTGTAAAGTAATGAAACAAACGGCTTTGCTGTATACTGAATTTTAATGACTCTATGTATTGACCAATGGCCTGCTCAAGGCTCGATATTATCAAGTTCACTTGTACAAGGGTGGATTTAACCACAGGTGTTTTCTCAGTGCACATTCGTTTTCTGTCTTTTGACACAGGCATCACTTTGTCTCATTGTTTGAATAGATGACTCAGCCTGGGGAACACCAAGATTCACTGCTGCATCACTGTTTTCACTTAGAAACAATTACTTTCTTGTATGATTTTAATGTGCACCAGCCTCAGGTAGCCAGCTGGAAGCAGACGGGTTACTGCAAGGCATATTATCATGGTCACTCCCATGAGTAAGAGTAGTTTTAAAATATTTTTCTATATGATGTCATGTATGAAAATGAACACTGTAAGTGGATTACTTGATTAGTAAATGCAAATTGTTTAAGTAATTTGTATAGGAATGATTCTGTCTCATGTAAGCAGTTGATCACTGTATCAGTCAAGTATAAAAGTGGTTTCCACTGTAATAATAATTAATTGGTAATCTTTGATATATTTCAAATATGCCATATATGAGGATGTCAGGACATTTAATAAAATGTTTAATATTGAGAAAAGTCCAAGATTATGCCTTGCAACTAGTCCTGATCAAGAAACACTTTGACACATGCCCTTCTGTGTACGTCAAATTGTTTTCACTCTTCTGTGTTTGTCACAGTACGAGATGTGAGTTTTGGATGTGCTTGTTCGCAGATTTTGTTATAGTTGGACAGAGCTAAGTGTGTAACTGTACGCAAGAAAGCAAATAAGCATATTTCCCAAAATCCCAGTTTACATTAAAGGTTGTTTCTTTTCGCCCACAGGAGAGAGAGGATGACCAGCGCACTCTCATCCTGACCTGGGAGTGTCTCCGTCTCCTTGGGAATGCCCTTGTGGCCCTTAGTGATCTGCGATTAAATCTCATGAGCCCCGTGCCCCGCCACCTGCATGTGGTTCGGCCATTTTCCCATTATGGTTCTCCAGTCACTCTGCCTGGAGCTGTGCATCACCACATCCCAGTTCAAGTACGTCAATGCAAGCATTTCTAGCTTAAAGTTATTGATGTGAACCTTTTAATGTAATCACTCTGTCTGTGCTTGCCTCTTCACCAAAAGATGAACCTGGGTGCCACAGTGACTGTTGCGGCCAACAGTACTGAGGGACAGGCCACGCCCACCCAGTCGGCCAACCAGTCGGAGCAGGCAGGTCAGGGACAGACCTCCCCCCCACAGACTTCCCCGTCCAATCAGCAGGCTGGACAGGGACAGGCTGGCCCCCGGGTCATCAGGATCAGCCACCAGGCAGTCCCGGTGGTCATGATGCAGATGAACACGGACGGTGTGTTGTCCCCTACCCGCCCCTGATTGAATGCTCATCAAAGTTGCAAGTGTGTCATAGTGCTGAGCAGCAGTGCATGGACGTAAATGATTGCGCATACTACAGTGCTGCGTCCTCTGTGCACTGCTACCACAAGCATTTACTGAGTCATCTGAAGAATGGAACTTTGAGCTTTTTATCTGATTTACAAGCTCAAATTTCACAAGATGTTTTCCTGAGTGTCTGTTGGATAACTGCTCTGTTATTGCCAGTGCACTTCTGTGGAATGGATTATACTGACTATTGCTTTATGATTGTACAAGGGAGTTCAAACTGTTTGTGTGTTGTTGTTTTTGTGTGTGTAGGCCCAGGTGCGAACACCGCTACAGCTGGACAGCAAATGCCGGGACAACCAGGTAAAGCAACAATCTTTCAAATCTTTCATCAAAAGCTTTCTTTTTCTGGCACTAGACATTTATTTTCATTTTTAGAATCAGTTTTATTGGCCAAGTTCTGTATGTGTACACATATAATATGTTTGACTCAGGGTTTTTTTTTTTTGGTTAGTTACGCACATGCACACAAGTCAGACTGTATCTGTAAATGAATGCTGGTAACAAAAGTCATTTATTCAAATCGATTGGTTTCTGTTTCCCCTTTCAGGTGCCCTCCCTCCTGACTTTATGCGGAATCTCATGCAACAGATCAGCCAATATGCTGCTGCTGTAGCTACCAGCGCAGCCACTGCCTCTGGCCAACCAGTCCCACCCCAGCCCACCCCTCCCGGATATAGCTCTACGGCCAACTCCTCAACCACCACCACAGGTCCAAACACACCTACCACCACCCCTACTGCACCCCCACCACCTCCCCATACTGGCCCCCAGCCCCAGGCAAGGGTTGTGTTCACCCGACCCCCCTTTGCACCGAACATGCCCCCTCCAGCATTCGGCACCCGAGGAACCACAATCAATGTGAGGGCTGCCATGCCAGGGCAGCAGCCAGGACAGGTGGGGATAATGTTTTAATGTTTTTTTTTATGTTGATTTGTCATCATGATCAGCATTTATGACAAACAAAAAAAAAATTTGCTCCTCAGGCTTTCAACCCTGCTGCTCTGAACCAGATGATTAGTGGACTAGTAGGACAACTCTTGCTGCCAGGACAAATGGGTAAGCTTCTTTGTTGTTAAATTTGGATTTGAACTCATTAGCATTAGCATTGACCTGTAATTATGACAGCTTCAATCTGTTTTTGTTTTTTTACAGCTGGTCAAACAGTCACATCCTCCTCCTCCTCCTCATCCACGTCCTCCTCTTCCTCCTTTCCCCCCTCCTCTCAAACCTCCTCTTCATCATCATCCTTTTCTTTCTCCACCTCGGGTCCAACACCTCCACCTACCGCAAACACTACAAGCCAACCCGAGACCAACACCAGTGAGGCCCAGTCCCAGGAGATGCCCCCAGACCTCAGCCAGCTCCTGAGCTCTCTCTTGGGTGTAGCCGGCGGGGCCGGTGCGGGCCCTGTTGGGGCCCCTTCAATTACTGTCACCACATCTGGTGTCCCGGCCTTCATCCAGGGAGTGAGTGAATTCATGCAGCAGGTCTGTGTTTGGATGTTTCACTTGAGTGCGCTTAATAGTTTGCACATACATTTGGATATCATTGGTATAATCCTGTAGTACCTGCCCACACATCATGTGAGGATTGCATCAATAAAAAATATCCTATCACATTGTGATTCCTGAAAGCAGCTTAAATAGATTTTTCCAAAACAATTGTGTTCAAATAGATCCAGATCAAATGGCAATATACATAAAATTATTGAATTTAACAAATGCAACAGAGTGCATACAATTCAATTTTTTTGATGGAGACACTGCAATCATAAAAATGTCTGAAAACTAGTTGCTGCTGATATTCAGAATATCATGTGAAATCAGAGTGACTTTCAGGATTCTTATTTTGATTATTTTTGATTTAAGGATACTTCATCTTTTTAAAATCTTATAACCTTTTTTCCAAGAATTTTGTTAGCTTTGCAGACATTACATTTCAGGCTAACTATACAATGTCAGAATGTAGTGACAAAGCACCCACACAGTCAACGGTTCACTTATTCTTTTAAGAGATTTAAATAATTTTAATAGTTTTAATATACTCATATCAGCACTTGAAAAATTTAAGATACTCCTCAGCATGTCTCTTAATGATCCTCTAGAGGGCAGATAGGCTGACAGTGAGTGAGCTACCTGTGTTGTCCAAGTGGTGATTTTCATTGTAAAAAAAATCACCTGCAACAATAATGTTAGCAAATCCTCAGTCCTTGTTTCTGTTTAATATCTAGGCCTCCCAGCCCATTTTCTCTCCACCTCCACCGCCCTCTGGTACCGCTCCTGCTCATGGTGCAGGGCCCAACCCCACGGCCAACCCCCCCGGGGCAGCTGAAGCCCTCAACCCGGAGCTGTTCACAGGCATTGTCCGTGGTGTCCTGAGCACCATGATGGGCTCTCTGGGTCAGGCCCAGAATGACACAGAGAGCATCGCCCAGTTCATGCAGAGGTTGTCACAGGCAACCAACATCTTCATTAGTCCCGAGGATCCCACCGGTAAAGAACGAATAAACTAGTATATCATTTTGTCAATACAGCAGCTGATGTAGTTCCGTCAAGGAGAAAATCAGAAAATGATTGATCTGAGATTCAACCGTCTTGATCATGTAATGTCTCTTTTTTTTATTGTGGTTGCCAGGGTTTTTTGGAGAGCTGCTGATGTTAGTGTGCCAGACGTTCACCATGTCAGACCTGGTGATGCTGCTTCATGGCCAGCACCAGCCCCTGGGCCGCATCCAGCCTCAGCTGTCCCAGTTCTTCACCCAGAACTACCTCAACGGCAGAGAGCCCACTGATGAAAACATTGCTGTCAGTACAACTCACCAGCTTGAGAGTAGTTTCTCCTTGAAATGTTGTTTAGGGTTGAAGGGACTCCCATCTTTTACTACTAAAGCATGATGAAAGTAGATGGAGCTACTTTATTTTTCACTATTGTAATCCCATGTTTGATGGTTTGTCTTTTTTTGTTGTTTTGTGTAACTTATCAACAACTGATTCATTTTGGCCCTTTTCCTCCTCTGTGTGCCGTCATTTTTTCTTCCTTCATGTCTTCTGTTTCGATCTCCAGGCTGCGGCTGACAGCCTTGTCAACGAACTGGAGGAGTACATCACTGAGAGCTTTGTGAGTCTTTGTCCACCCCTCCCCCAGCATAGCTAACACGCAAACATTTATGATCAAATGTACTGCTGTCCCCTAGAAGTTGGTGACTCAAATCATCAGTTGAGACACTCTGAGTCATAGGGACAGCCCTAATTAAATGTCACCACATCACTTATTTACACTTAACAATATTCATTTACCAAAGCCAAAACCCACAGCATCCGTCGCAACTATGGCTCTGTCTGATAATGTTTAATAAACAGTACATATATTTTGTGTAGTAGAATACATAACATGTCGAACAATCACACTATCGCACACTGTTCAGGCTGATGGTGCACAATAAACAAGATCCAGATCCAGTTTCACTTGGTAAATCCATAGTAGTTAATGGTACTTGGTGATTTGCTGATTTTTTTTTTTTTTTGTGCGTTATGGTTGATTTGAAGCCACTGAATCAGGTAAACTAATTCTCACGAGGCCCAACCCAACAAAATAATTTTGTGGAATAGACAGCTACAGATTTAGCAGAACGTTTTAGCCCAATAATTTTCAATAGTCATTTTTATTTAGCTCTTCAGACTCAATTTTTAAATCTAGTTTATTCTAAGTTTGTGAACCTGTTAACTGCTGAATTGCTGTGCTACCTGCTTAATTTTTAGTTTTATTCACAGCACCTTTTTTATTCCCCTCCCACAGAGAGAGTCTTCAGTCACAGTGTTGGAGGGCGTTGATGTCACCCAGACCAACATGTCCTTCTTCAGACAGCAGCTGATGCACATCGCCACACATATTCTGCGTTGCACTGGTATAAATCTATTGGTCTTGGTGATTGGGTATATTTGTGTTGGCTGCAGCATTAGGTTATCAGATCTGGAGTATATATCTACCTCTGCTATGGGGTGAAGTACTAACTTAAAAAATTATCTCTCTGTAGAACCCTGAGTATGGATTTCTTTTTTGCTAATTAGTAAATATTTTTCTCATCCAGATGACTCATTTGGGCCCCGGCTGCTACAGATGTGTAACCAGGCGCTGTTTGAGTGTCTTGCACTTAACCTGCACTGTTTGAGAGGAGACCAGAGAGCTCTCACTGCAGTCATCAACCACCGAATTGTCAGTATACAATCTCACACTAATGCACTCACTGTTTGTTTCTGCCTGGATCCTGCTCTCTGTTGGTGTGGCAGAATTTGGCAATATTTCAAGCAAGAAAACATTTCAGCGGTCAGCTACTTATGAAGACTAAACAGAAGCTACTGACAAAAAAAAAAACTAAATGCAGAAGAGTCTGTAAATTCAAAGTTTTATTTTCTTTGTTGTTCCAGCGGAGGATGTCCAGTGACATCAGCCCCAGCCTCGTCAACTGGATGACCAGCATGATGACGATGAGGCTGCAGGTCATTCTGGAGCACATTCCCGTCACACAGGAGCAGATCCAGAACTACATAGTTCACACGCAGGTAATGGAGCAGTCACGTCTTCTTCTTAAAAATCATTTGACATTTTAGCTCAGTATCTTTGGTTCCACCCAGAATAGGGATGGATACACATCAATTTGCATGATATAGCTGTTCAGGCCTGAGGCTGCAGGTCAGGTGTACTCAGGAATTTAGTTTCTTCTCCACAAATTTAGTTTTCGTATCTGTAGATTTCAGTTTTTATTTTGTGAATTTTGTATTTATATCAATTTTGTGCAGAAGTGAATGCACACGCAGTTGTAACATGTTACAGAGAAAAGCTATCCCTCTTATCTGATGGCTGTCACATATCCTGTTACTTTGGACAGCCTGTCTGAAATGGCTAATAAATATTAGATGACATTCTTTCACAGAGAGATCAGTCTTCTGCAACTGGTGCACAAGAGCCCGAACGAACACAAAGTGCAACGGTAAGCATGGTGTGACTTTCAATGTCCTTTTTAGATGAACTCAGTTTGATGTTTTAGGTACTTCTTCACCTTTTAGTTCCCTCATTTCATTGACTTTTACTTCCAAAGATTGGAGACACCCTCTCACCAGCTGCAGCCACCACAGCAGAGGAGGCCATGTCGGTGTCACCTGACACAAGGGCTTCGTCACGGGAAACAAGGGCGTTGCCTGGGGACCGGGGAGCCTCAGGAGGAGCTGCACCATTAGGTGGCGACATGGCGGCAGCGGGAGCTGAGGGAGGGAGTGAGGAGTCTGCTCGAGAGTCAGAGGCCTGGGCAGCTGCTGTTCCCCCTGTGAGACCCCATAGTTTGTTTCTTTTTGTTTGTCCAGCGAAGGGTTTTCATGATAACACATGCTTTGTTACACCACCCTGATTCACCATTACAGTGTCCTCTCTCTGGATAATCCAGTCAGCAAACTATTAACAGCTTTTATAAGCTTGCTCTGTAGAAAATAGGTCCACTGAAAACTGTTGTTTACTGAAGTCTGGAGTCCATTAAGTCAGGACATTGTTTCTGTAATGATCCACAAATGTTCAGTTTTAAATGAGATCTTTCTCAGTCTGATTTATATGGCCCCCTAACTCGTACTTTTTTTTAAAGATAGGATAGATTCAGATTTGTGCAAGTCTGTCAATGCTCACATGGCCACATGTAGCTCTGAACCCATTTTTGGTTGGCAAAACAAATCTACAGTCATTGCTCTAAGGGAAAATGCATTTTTAAACTTTAGCAAAAGGCGATACAGTGCCTCTGCTAACTTGAGTTTGTCAAATCAGTTAGTGTTAGTGTTTTTAGTTTAAAAAAAATCCCTCTTCGTGGTTCCCCGGTGGAGCAACAACACAAAGAGGTTTAAGATGGACTCAACAAATACCTGACTCATAATCCCATCTTCCTTGTGACTCATAATCCCCATCTTCCTTGTTTATTCACTGCTATTCATATGTGTTTGTAGGAGTGGGTGCCCATCTTCCCATCATGACCAGCACCCAGAAGGAAGCTCAGGCTCATCACTATTTGTAGGCAGACATGATCACCCAGAGTGCCCATTTGAAGTGCTCATCAGGTGTGAAGGCTGACCCAGAGGACAGCCTCCGTTGTGAAGGCTGACGCCTATTTGCATGGTCTGACATGCCTATTTGCATGGCATGCCAGCTAAACGCAGGAAGGTAATCAGATCAGTTGTAACAATGTAACTTTACTTATTACATTTGAATGCCTCTTGTCCTTACCATCTTTAAAAATGTTCCTGTGTGTTTTTTTTTTTTCCAGACAGGACTGGGTGGTGGGAGCCTCCTCTCTCTCTCTGATGCAGTGAGCCAAGCAGCCAGGACAGCAGGAGTGAAGCCCATCACTTCTGCTGAGCAGATACAAGATGATCTGGAGACCCCGGAGCTCAAGGAAGCGTATGCAGAACACGTACACGAGGACACAGCAGGGACACACAACACATCATATGGTTGTTTTCATAGCTTTGTATTGATTAGGTACATAAATCCTGCACGTACACGAGGACACAGCAGGGACACACAACACATCATATGGTTGTTTTCATAGCTTTGTATTGATTAGTGTAACATTTTCTTAACACTTTTATCCGGGACGAGGCCTTACGCAGTGGTGCATGGTTACGCTGTGTGTGCATTTAGAATCAGTCAGTAAGGTCACAGGCGGCTGCCCTAACAAGCTCCTCACCCCATCTCTAGGCACCATAGACACCCTGCACTAGGGTGGGATTTTTTTTTTTTTAAAGGTGAGCATCTTGCTGCTCCTTCTTGAGGCGGCCACCACGTCCACTACCCTGACCGCTAGGCAATCACGCTCCACTTTCCAGTCTTTTGGAGGTGCTGCCCAGGCCTCCCATAACATTTTTACTTCATCGACAACATCATTCATCTCCGCAGCACTCTCTCCAGACCAATGGATTGACAAGGCAGCTGCCGAGGTCAAGCACTGAAACTGGGCAGGCACCCGAGCCCACCTGGTCCAGTGTACGAAGACTCCCAGCACTCCTGAGCCTCAACGGTCATGCCGCCTCCAATCCTGCGGCACATCAGCTGTGGGATGGAGACCGGTCCCTCCATAGGCTCCAAGGGTGCCATGAACATTTAAAAAAAAACCTCGGTTTTGAGGTCCCTTGTTCCTCCCATTATGAAATAGCCCGGGAGGTGCAATGATTTGGACACATAAAGTTTGCCCCTACCAGAGGTCTGGAGTCCATAAATCCAAGTCCTCGTGTCAGCCAGGCAAGAACCAGGTTAGAATCCAGATCCTCAGAACCTGAAAAAACCTGAGTACTGTCCACCCAGTTTTGCTTCCTCATATCGGTGGGCCTGAGGAGATCCCAGTGTTGGTATATATCAACATATGAACGGTAGCGGTTTGCCGATAGAGATCAGGGACACCAACTGATCCAGATCCACCTTTCGGGGAGCCAGCATCCGTCACACACACACCCACACACACCTCCACTTGTTGTAATCCTTGAAACTCAGGCACAACAGGGTTGACAGAGCCCTCTCTTTACCCGTCCTCCTCCATGGCCTCACGGCCGGAGATGAGAGAACTGAAACCCTGCGGAATCTCCCACAGGCCAACTTCCATGGGAGCCTGACAGATGCCCAGATGGTGCACACACGACAGAACACCGGACTCGGATCAACCGATCGAATCAACTTGCTGATCGACAGAACCCAGCTGCCCTTGACCCTCACAGCAACAGTAGATGGAGATCCGAAGTCCGTGGCGTTGAAGTCCCCTAGAACGTGTTCCCCATCGGGTCTCCAGCAACATCAAGTACCCTGCAAGAAGCAATTTGATAATTAGTATGTAATTTAATCAAGCAGAAATGCCAAAAAAGCTTGGGCCCTTAATTGTGCTACCCCCCATTGCGTGCGTCACGGTCCCCAATCCACATTTTGATCATGGAGGCGGGTTCCCGGGTGGTGACAGTTGGGTTGTTGATTTTCTTTGTTTTATTCTTCTTTTCATCTGAACCGCTCTTAGCCCGTCACCTGGTACCATGGCCTGTTGACCGAGCTACCCACCAGGGCGTAATGCCCCCTCGACAACATAGCTCCTAGGATCATTCGGGCACACAAACCCCTCCACCTCTGTAGGTGGCGGTTCAAGGAGGGGCTTGGCATTTATTTTCCATATTCTATATCTGATCAGCCTCCACTATAGAACTTGCTATTAGAAGTTGAAACGCTCATGATTTTACCGTTGCATTTAAGCAATAATTACTTTGTGAGCACAGAAAAAACCTCACTGTCAACATACAAGCATGTCAGCGTTGTTCTTCAACTCAGTAAAGACATTTCCACCAGTTTTTTTTTTTTGCTATGCTGTGACCTCGACCAGTCGATTGACCTCTTGTTGATCTGTGATGTTTAGCCCAAAGTATGGGAAGTGGTGTTTTGTAAGACAGCTGAAACACAGAAATAGCAAATAAACAACTATATTTGACTTATCTTTAAATATCTACTGTTCTTATTTAAACATAGGAAGCGAGCTGCACAATATACTACTGAAAAAGGGCGTCAGTGGGATTTTGAATGTAGTTTGCTTACTTAGGCCCTTCATTGCCAATCAAAGGGAACCATCCTTCCTCTCCAGCCACTAAGTTACCTTCTGATAGACTGATTGTACATCTCATCATAATAACATCCTTCTTCCTCTCAGGTTAAAGCGGACATCAAGAAACGAGTGAGGGAAGACCCAGATTTCAACTCGCAACAGTTTCCCAACGCACACAGAGCCTTCTCGTCAGACTCATAATCGAGTTATAACTGATGAGAAACCTGCAAGACTCTAGCCCTTTCCATGTCCATTTTTATTATTTCTTGGATCTTCATTAAACCACCACTCAACACAGTTTCACCCCCCAAAACTGTCTGCTTGCCTTTTAAGCAGTTAGGAGCTCTCTTGACTAATTGCCTAATGCTAATGTGACTACTTTCCCAGTGCCTATTTATTTCTGTTTATTTTTGGTCCAACTTTTCCTGAGAGAATGTTCCTTGTTAAAAAGTTTGACTAAATCAGGTCACTTTATTATGTTTGGAAACATGTGTATGTCTGTATTTTTTGCCCTCTTATCCTTGTTGTTAATACAGAGCCTGAATTCTCATTTAGTGGACTTTTGCCTTCCTCTCAATAATCTCGAGCGCAAGATGAACATGCTGTTTGGTACATGAATGTACAGTAAGCTTAATAAAAATCTTGATACAATACAAGAGTACTCTTTTTGAGTCTGGGTAATCAGGATATTGGCTTTTCACAGATGGTATTGGCTTGAATGTCTGATGGTAACTGTGCTAATTTAGAAACAGTATTGCTGTTTCTTACTTGGTCCAGCAGAGAGCACTGATGAGTTTATATTTCTACAATGAAATGGTCTCAGTTCTTTAATAAACAATCCTGCAATTAGATTGTTTCATGTGTGTATGGTAATTAATATTTCTTAACAGTTGAAAGTATATGAAAGACTTCTCATTTTCTTGCATTTCGGGAACAGTAAAAAATATGGAAAAACAGGATTATATCTCAGATATTTTAAATATGTTTGTAGTTATGAAAAAATATCTCCACCTATTAAAAACATCAATGAAATAATCAGGTCAGATTGAGATCAGCAGGCAAATTTACCTTGCTACCTGGTTTTCACTGATTCACTGTAATATGCTTCTTTGCCACTTTACCTCAAGTAACCATTAATAAAAAAATTACTCAATTTTTTTTTCTCAAAAATCTGTTGCCACACTGCTCACTGAAATGATTTTAATGTAACGTGTACAGTAAGATGAGACGTGAGACTGCTGTATCACCACAGGTGTGCAGCCACCCTTTACATAAATATGACTGATCGTAGAAACACTTTATTTTACTTTTTAATTTTATAATGATCTGTGATTTGTCACATCATATCAAGGCTGACACTGATCTTGTATATTAGATTGGTCATCCTTAACAATGAATGAATTTCTATAAATAAAAACAAACAAATTTCTAAAAGCAGCATTTACATTTTCAATTCTAACATTTTAATTGCTTATTTACTCATTAAATTTTTTTTTTTTTTGCTATTTTATTTTTAAAAAATGAAATGCAGGATCGGTCAAACATGCATGAAAAGGGAAATGCAATGGAGGATGAATTACAGCATTCAGCATTCATACAGTATGGCATTCAAAACCAAATACCAACCAAAAAAAGTTAAAAAAAAAAAACTCACCCACCAACTCACTTTTTTCAGTTCATGTCATATTGTTTAGGAGAAAAATCTGCAAAATCCTACATCATCTACTCCAAGTTTTGAATTTATTAAGTTTGGCCATTTTATCAATTTTGCCATTCTTTGTATGTGGATTCAGCTGCTTATTGTGCACTGCATTGAGTTGAAATTTGTACTGAACATCCAAGAAAAAAGATAATTAGCATGTATTTAAGTAAATAGTTGTTGCTGAATAAAAACAAAGACATTTTACCTGAATGAAGAATCTTCTGTCTGTACTCTGTTGACTTTCTATCTCTGTGTAATGCCTACTGAGCATGTTTTTCTTTGGGTTCAGGACATTTGCAAGTCACAGACTTTCATTGGCTGAAATGGAGCCAATGAATGTACTATTATGGCCTGTTAAAAGTCCCAAAAAATTAGCTATTTCCAAAAAGGTGAGTAGTATTTTAGCAGCATTTTACTGTTGTACCTGCTCAAGGGGAGTAGAAGCATAAAGTAGCCTAAAATGAAAATACTGAGTAAAACTACAGCACTTGTGGGAAATTGAGAGACAGACTGTGACCACTTAATCATTAAATACAAAAATAAATACTGCTATTTAAACCCCGTAAACTACTTTACTACCATTAACTAAATAAACCTTACAGCAGGACGGCCTTTGCTATGAAAAGAGTCAAGAAAAGTTTAGATCTCTGGGGACACAGTGACACATCTTGCACAGTCACACAGAAAGAAAAAGAGTTTGTTTAAATGTCTGCTGCCCAAAGGATGGGAGCAAGTTTGAACTTTTTTTCTCTTAAGCTGTCAAACTCTGAGCTTTTTGAGAGCAGGAGACTTTCTGCCAAGACTGACCAAACGACATATTTTAAAAACCGCCTGTCACAAAGACATGCGAGGAGAACTTAAGGGTTTTGTAGAGGTTTTCAGGCAAAACGACGTGTTGTAATGTCTCCTTATTCAGGGTGAAAAATGGCCTAAGAGGAAAATCAGGAGTTCCTAGTACAAAAACAGACCAAAAAAAAATATTTCTGCCCTTTCCAGCATTTCAGCAAAAATGTTCCATGCAGACAATATTCGGTGACAATGTGATAAAAGCTCGCCAATAACCTCAGAGTGCTGCACATGCTTCAGACACCAATCAAAACTGAAGTCTGCAAACAGCCTCTGAGGAAAAGCAGACACACACATACAGATTTGGTTTTGATCATGAGCTGAGGGGCACAGTGTGAAATGTTGCCAGATTAGCAGAAAATACAAAGAAACAGGAGTCTGACAGAACCTAAAATATTTTGATGACTGTACATTACAAGAAGACAGAGGACATAATGAACCCAAGTGACTCCAGTTCATTCTGAGAGCACCATTGTATTAGGATGAAGGCTGGACCACGCTCAACCAGTTTGCCGGCCAAATTCTACATTTTGAATGCCAGCTCCTTCAGACATCTTAAACCTTTTTAACCACCTGTGCTTGTTTAATTTCATTATAAATTGTCTATCTTGCTGCATCAAACCACCACTAACCGCTGTGAGGGTCAGGGTCATTTATTATATGATTTACAAACAACTTGAACGTGTTTTGCCAAAATACTCACCATGTGCTTCCTCTCTGCTTCTCCCCAAATGACCTTTGATCCTGGAAGTGTTTTCAAGCTTTTCCTGCCCAGAATCGTAGATAGATAACTCTTCACATTGAGTAATATCTCTAAAATCACACCATGCAGGAGCACTGTGTATGTTCATCACTGAATTTTAATGGTAACTTTCTTATAGTTACACAAATAGCAGTACAAAAAAGGTAGAGCCTTTGCAGAAGTCAGTATGTGACAGGATGTAGTCGGAATGACCCTTAAAAAATATATACTTTTATTCATTGAACATGTTGTATTATTAACTACAATTATCTCCAGCTTCACAGAGCTACATGTCTGTGGACACTTGCTATTGTTCTGTATGGTATCAACCACACTGTTTGTTTTATTCCAGACACCAAACTTGAGATTCAGTCACTTCCAAATACTACCCTAATAATACTCTAATGCTGGCATGCCATAAGCCTAAAAACTAGTATTAACATGAAGTGCATTTAGTTTAGAAACTTTCTGAAACTATGTTGAGAAAACTGAACCACAGCAATTGTTCAATGATGTTATACAATTAAGAGCAGTGAACACTTAAAATCTTTAATAGATGTACTGACATGTTTTTATATGTATTTTTCTTTTAAACCCAAACAGACACACTCTACCCTGCTAATGCATGCTGAGTAGCTTCATTTATAAAATAAATAGAGCTAAATGTACAATACAGTTAATTATATAATGTGCACACAGTGATTTTATTTTACCAGTTGGCAGTACGGAAACTAAATGATATTTGAGTTCACAATGACCTCTGTGAACAGGTTGGACCGCCCGAGTCTGTTGGCCCTTTGGAGGAATCTAAACAGCAAGTGCAGTTCCTGGTTGGCATCCTGGTTGTGGTGAGGAATGTGAACGAGTCACGCTCACACAAGTTACCTCCTCCCGAGTGAAACACACCGCTGGGTCTGACGAGCAGAGCAGAAATACATTTTCCACCTGCACTGCAACTCTGTTTATTTATTTTGGACAGTGACAACAAATGACAACAGTTGTGAGACAATGAATATGATTAAATGATTTCATAATTTTCAGAGGTGTTTTATACAGGAAACAAAGAGCAATAAATACACAAATATAAACAAAAAAAAACTGGTTTAACACCAGCAAACTGCAATACGTTTGACTTTTTATTTAATCTTAATCTCTTCCTGTGTTGGAGCACCCGACACCCAAATCCACAGTCTGAAAAACACACCCGCGTGTGGTCACCCATGAATAGTCAGTCTGGGAGTGGTGAGTGCTGTCTCCCAGCCATCATGGTGCTAACTTATTTGCATAAGGTGTGGGCATGGTGAGCACACACAGCTGCTGACGACTGCTATCACTTTGAGACCGATGAGAAAAAGGTGATGCATAATGAGTGTAGCAGGTTTCACTTACATTAACAGTTTCATACTTCATGCTTATTTCCTTTCTTGCAGCGAGTCAGTTGGTTTGGAGCCCCGCTGTCTCCTCACTACACCTCTCTAAGAAATAGTCTTCTGCATAACCCCCAGTAAAACCAAAAATCATCATCATTTTGTCATTTTTAGTTATTTTTTTCTATGGATTAAACAAACCAAATATAGCATGTTGATTAGAGAGCTTTAGAGGTACTGGTGGGTGGATTTTATCACCTTTGGATAGTGGCAGGCCAGTCGTTTCCCCCTGTTATGCTAAGCTACAGCTTCACATTTACTGTACAGACTCTTCTCTGTAACTCTCAACT
Source organism: Scortum barcoo (assembly GCA_023238725.1). Lineage (NCBI taxonomy): Eukaryota > Metazoa > Chordata > Actinopteri > Centrarchiformes > Terapontidae > Scortum > Scortum barcoo. The sequence goes on along the minus strand of CM041546.1, from coordinate 19,223,507 downwards.
ATAATACCTTTACTTCACTGAATGTCAAATTATTCCTTTAAGAGGATCACAATTATGTTCAGTATATTATTATATATTCACAGCAGCAGAAAACGAATCATTTCAATTACAGCGATCGAGCAGTATGTTAAAGCAAGACTACAACCTTTCAAAGATGAAATAAGACATAATTCGAGGGTGTAGCTCACATTTCCGAGTCCACTCACTGAATCTTTGACTCTTTATGACTTTTCTCTACTTGTGTTATTGTCTTGCTACATTTGACCATTATCACCCTGTAATGGTCACATGTGGCCACAGTGGGAATTATTCTGTTGTTACAGTCTCGCTTTAAATTTTTACAAATGTTCAGATAAGTGAATTTGAGTGAACTATGTAAATCACACAAAGTTAAGAGGAAGAAATAATTATCCTACATTTTTTGATGTTTATTAAAGTGTTAGTGGTTATAGAAAGGCTCCAGGATTTGATCGAGGATCTTTGATGTTTCGGTATCTGTGTGCGAGCCAGACTCCAAGGATCTGAGAGGAAGGATAGAAGAGCAAGTCAGTTTCCTGATTTTACAGCAAACGTCATCACTGTCCACTTCATCTCATCAGCACCCATGTCACCTCAAATTCCACATTTCTGAAACACATTGGCTTTGTTGACCAGAGATTTTCGCTGACCTCCGTAAAACTGAAGAAGAGTCCGATGCCGCCCACAAACCGAAGCACTTCTCCTGCATAATGCTGGATGGTGTCTGAACACGTTTCACAAGTCGGCTGAGGTGTGTTGTGAAAGCATCTCTGGGGGAGGGGAAGTAAGAGGAAAAAAAATTCAGTGACTGCGATAGACATGATCATGCAAATCAAGAACAGTCTGCTGCCGAGTAAAAAAAAAAAAAGAAGAATATTCCAGATCCTTTACATACAGCAGGACATGAGTCATTGTAGTTAATGTGAAAGAAGCCGCAACAGTCGAGTGTTTTCTCTACGTCCCTCTGAGTGGCCTCGGATTTGTTCCACCCAACTTCTAGCAGGTGGTCCTGCAAATGAAAAATCACACAGCTTTCTTGCATCTTTATCAGGTGTGAAAGCTGCATTTATTTTGAAAAGCATGAGAATAGACAGCGGCCAACATGAATGATTCAAATTTTTCCACCGCCGTAAAATCTACACTGTTGGGATTACTAAACAAATGTGAGTATTTATGTTCGTCTGAGGTAACCGACTGTGTGGAAATGTATGTGGTTCATGATAAACATACCTGTTGGTCTTTTCTCAGGGACAGACAAGCACAGGACACAGAAAACTGCACCACAAACACTATGAACAGGATCACCATGTACTGGACCGAGCTCAGGAAAGTTTACACTCAGTTTGAAATGACAAAAACATTCTGAAATGTCACACAAGAACCATTAAAAGACACACTCAACAGAGGTATAAGGTTCTTCGAGAGCTTTTCTTTCTGCTTCGGCACACGTCAGCGATCAGACGGCGGCTCCGCTCAGAGACACACTCAGAGACCGAAGGATACGAAGAAGAGCAGGACCTGGTTGTGCTTCAGGGCGCCGCACAGCCCCACAAAGGCAACCAGGAACAGGAAGATGCCCACGCCGATGACCCCCGCCACCACCCTGATGCTGGAGACAAGGTCAAACCATTTCCCCCAGGCCCCCACTCCGATCAGCAGCAGGCTCACCAGCTGAGGAGGAGGAAAACAACAATGCCGGCGTGTTAGAGAGGAAGGAAGTTCAATCAGTGTTAACTCTGCTGCAGGAAGTCTCTGCTGAACGGGCAAGCAACTGTGAGAGAAGGTCGCCGTTGTATACGAGCTGGTCGAACACACTTTTCAGACGCTGAACGCTGGTGATGCGTCTCTTCCTTTCAGCTCCAGGCTAATTTGGCTTTTTTCTCCCTTCCAAAACTGCGCTCCAGGGTGTGTGACTCTTAAAATGCCACTGGCAGCCCCCCAACATGTACAACACGTCAGTTTTTTTTTACTAAAATCTGCATAAAGACTCCCTCTCCTTCACGGTGGAGGCTGTTTGGGCCTGAGACAACTCTTTAGGATTTACTGATGGCTGAAAAAAAAAGAAAGAAAAAAAAAACACTTCGAGGAAAAACAAACATCTCTTTATCGCTCGATACACAACTGCTGATGATTCAATCAAAGACGTGGCAGTAAAGAACGGTGCTCTTTGTTGTAAAGATGCAAATACAAAATGATCCATAATAAAATGTCAAGTATCAAGGAAACAGAGCATGATTTATTAATTCATTATTAGATTGACATGTATGTAAATATGTTTGTTTGGCTTTTCTTTTTGTTGCTGAGTAACCTCTTAAATAACCTCATTGTGGCTCCACTACTTCTGAACACCAACCTGTGGTTCATCCTCTGTTACAGCAGAATGAACCCGACAAAGAAAACCATCAAATCCTCACATCTATGAACTAAAATGTACTGGGGGCATTCAGGTGACTGGATAATTATCAGTCTTAAGCCAAAGATATTAAAGCTGATACTCTTGAGTTAGATGTTCATACATTTGTTTCATTTGATTCTAACTTTACTGACGTATGCAGAACAGGTGATCAAAGACACACCTCAGCCACAGAGTTACCCTATAACATAAGTCAGGAACACAATAATATTAAATCAATTATCATATCTGTCAGTGTCGACCAGAGGAACAATAGTTTTTTTTTGTTTTTGCTTTTTTCAGGGAAGTTTTCCACATCAGTTGAACAAAGTCTGAAGCTGTTCACACTGTCTGCTGATTTCTGAGTGTGACATCTCCCTGGCTCACACAGAAGCATTTACATCTTCATTTACCATCGAGCACTTGTTCTTCTCTCTGACTGAAGCCACCACCAGCTGTGGTCAAAGTGACTGATCTAATCATTTACCGCACACACCTGCCTCTGTCCTCTCCTCCTCAGCGAGGAAACAAGCCAAACATTACACACAGCCGGCCTCAGGCGCACACGGAGTCACACACCGAGACACCTGTTGCCTTTTTTTAAGATCAGATATTTTGTGTGATTACACTACGACATGAGTAAACTCACACTTACAATGTAAAGTATGTTGAGAGCGCCCAGTGCGTTCTTGGTGCACACGAATCCGCCACAAACCATCGCAGCTGCTCGCAGATAAAGTCCTTCAAATAAGAAAAGAGTCTGTCCTCCTGCAGCCGGTGTGTGTGTGTGTGTGTGTGTGTGTGCTCAGGCTCTCCGGGCTCCTGTGGCTTGTGGTCCGCAGGTGGAGGGAGCAGGGAGGGTTTCCTGCAGAGATCCTGCTCGCTGATTGGTCAGTCCCTGGCTGAGTCGTTGGCTGATGCAGATAGCTGCTTTATTGCAGTCTGACTCAAATGAACCCTGATCGCCGGGTCAACACGGCTCAGAGCTCACTGCATCCATAAAAACTCATTTCACTTTGATCCTGAACTTCATTCTTCAAAAAGACGTGTTTGATTTGAGGTAAAAGAGTGGGAACGCGGAGTATCTCACAACACTACTGAATAACAATTATTAGTTTTATTGTCTCTGAAAGTGTTTAACAGAATCACAGATGGATTTTCAAACTAAAAGCATCATATGATATCACTGTGCACGCAATAAGTGCTCTATAGTTCCCCCTTGTGGCCACATAACTAGAGACACCTGAGCTGGTTAAACACAAAATAACCAAAAGTTAAGAAAAATGACTGGGTTCAATATATTTTTTAAATTTCTTTCTATTTATTTTAATTGTATTTGCTCATTCCTTATTATTCTGTGTCACTGACTGTGTTTCTGTTCTCATCTGTCATCTGGCTACACACATCACACACTTAAGGGAAATATATACAACAAGTCAAGAGTATATTGATTCATTAAAAGAGAAAAAGCTCTTTTGCCTTCGAGATAATAACTGCAGTTTTGTATGTGTCGATATATAACTGAATCATAGTGCCTGTATTACATTATGATGCTGTAATAGGTTGCAAAGGTCCAAGTTAGATTGAGTGCAATACGTTGAGGACCCTGGTGAAGAAAGATGTGAGCTCGTCACACATGTACCTGTGGACAGTATTCTGTATTTGAGTCTGGGCAGATTGGAGGATAATGTGTCTTTGCACTGATAATCCTCCATTTAATCACTGATTGATAGCTTGCAGTGATGATCAATGAAGTAAAAAAAAAATCGACACAATTTAACTCACAAACAGAGTCATAGCTGAGAAGAGAAAGTCCTGCATTCAACATTTGACTTGAGGAAATGTACAGTATCAGTTCAAGTATTTGCAATAAAATTCACTTTCAAGTATCAAACAGCACTTAATGTGCAGGAGAAACCCAGTGGATCATCACACGCTTAATTCATAACAAAGCATAATTTATAACACATAATACAATTACATGTCTTCATGTGTGAAGTACAGTAATCAGTAACTATTAAATAAATGAAGTGGAGTAAAAAGTTCAGCATTTCCATCTGAAATGTAGTGAAACAGAAGCATTAAGTAGAGTAGATTTTTAATCAGTTTTATAAATTATCATTATTAATTATCAGGCTTATTATTTTAATACACTTAATTCTGTTTGTTGACTAGTTGAGGCTGAAGACTGGAACCACGTTGTCTGTTAATGGTGTTTTATTTAGCGATCTGCTGGACTGAAACTTCTGATTAAAGGAAGTGCTGGCCTGGGCTGGTAAATTCAGATCCCAACATGAGCCATCAGAATAAATCTGATCTTTTTGAAAAAACATAAAACTGACTTTGATCCCCAAAAATGTCTCAGATGATAATCGAAAAACTGTCATGAGGCAGAGCGAGTGATTTACATGAGTGTGGAAAACGCCATGTTCCCACAAGATTCCTTCTTTACTTCACTTTGGGGAGCTAAAATTAATATTGAAGGTTAGGATTAACATTTTTAGAGAGAAAAAAGAATCAATAAGTAATAAGATTTTGTACTTTACACAGAAAACAAAAACGATATGAGACAGGTTATCTTTGGCGACATTTCAATACAGGAACAAGAAGCTGACATGCACAGAAATATGTTTTCTCTATTTGACGCAAACCACCAGTAACTGTAAAGCTAAATGATGTACACACAAGTTGATTTAAGAATGATTCAACATGCAAAAGAGGCAGACCAAAAAGTGTTTCAAAGACAAGTCCATTAACAATTTCAACTTTTCCGTTCATACACACATAATAATACCTCTTATGTCCCAACTTTTGCCCCCTTTGATATATGCCTTCGCCCAGCATGAGCCTCCCAAGGACATCTAACTCTGAAAACCACCCCCTTTTCAGTCTTACAACATTCAACCAAAAAGAAGAACACACACCGGACTGCACTCAAAATGCTTTGCGCTGAAACCTCAGCAGTGGTTTGAGTTTATCTTTGAGCCTCTGAGAGGAAGTAAACACTGTCTGTGATAAACCTGGTAAAATAATGGAGGAAGAACTGAACTACGTGACAGTGGCTTTCAGGACCGATGGCACTTTTACACGTGGTGAGTCATGTGTTCTGTTTCCTTTTGGGCACGCTGCATCATTAGCTGTGCTAAATTAGTCTAACTCAGCTTTTAACAGTGGTAGAAAGTAAATAAGTACATTAACTAAAGTACAGATTGGAGGCATTTATATTTTATCCTCTACTTTACATTGTAATTGTAAAAAGTAATATTTTACATATAATACTTAATGTGATTCACAGTTCTGCAGAAAGCTACCCTCTTAGTGACAGAGCACAGTAATGTACTAGAAATAACAATCAGCTAACATAAAAAACAATAATTAAACAATGACAGACATTTTTACATACTTACATTTTGAATGCAGGTGAAGTACCTGTATGTTTTCAGTATTTTTATATTGTAGTATTTCTACTTTTCCTTTTAATAAAGAATACTTCTTCCACCACTGGTTTTTGAGGAGGACCTTCAGCTTGTATCAGGCGGCTCTCAGACAGACTTTAGAATAAACACACAGTATGGTAAACTTAGGTAAATTGATTGCACATCTTAAACCTTACCCTTTAGTTTATTTAGATTCAGGAAAATATTTTCCAACTCTTTAAAGCTGACCTCTAACATGAGATGTTTGTGCCTGCAACATTCCTGCACTGCGGTAGATCAAACTGCCTAAAAGCAATTGATGTAACAAAGAGGAAGAGCACTACCAACCACTTTTATCACTTTTTATAAATCAGCTGTTGTTTGCCTCATTGTTTCATTTTGTGTATTTCCTTAGATAATCAGTTATACATATTTCCAGAATAGTTATAGAGTGGTTTGACACACAAAAATATAGACAATATCATGGTAAATATCAAGTTTTGCTGTCAGTAAATTGGAGCAGCTTCTCTTTTTGTAATGCCAGTAGTGGATGTAGAAACATGCACAGGAAGTGACTCTTGAAAGTCACAGAACGTTCAATTTCTTCTTTTTGCAGAGAAACCAAAAGAACTGGAAACAATCTACGATGAGGTGAAGTTTGATGAGCAGGCATGGGATACAAACCCTGTACCAGGTTTCGTGTGTTTTACCTGATAAAAACATATGAAATACGATAATTGTTCACCATAGATTAGAATAAAAAAATCAATTGTTTTCTCTGTTCTTGGTAGAAAATGAAAAAGAAGAAGAAATAATGAAAGTGAAAAAGAAAAAGAAAGCTCCCATGTGTACTCTGCTTCATCTGGTGGCAGCAGGTTTGGGGATGACCTGTGTCATCTTGACGTCGGCCGTCATCGCCCTCGGGATCCACTGTGAGTCTGTGGGGCTATTTTCAAGGACTTCCAAGGCAGTTTGACTGTAAGAAGTTAGCTGATGCTTTCATCTCTTTCCTGTTTGCAGTCAACACAGTAATGTCCGTGCGGTACAGAGAAAACATCAACTTAACAGCACAGAATCTGCAGCTGTGGACAGAAAAGACAGACTTAGAGAGACAGACAGAGCAGCTGACCAGAGAGAGAGACAGGCTGAACTGGACCATGGGAGTCATCTTGGAATATGAAAACTTTCCAGTGAAAGTCCACTGCCCACAAAAAGGTGAAAACATACTGTGTCATTTCAGCACAACTCTTACAGCATTTTGATTTGTATTAATTTTCACTTTTATATCATGATGAGTTTATCAGAGAGTGGGGTTTCTGGCACAAAACTCTGTTTGATTTGAGTGGAATTACCCGATTAAAGCGAGGGATAAAAGAAAAAATATTTATTGCTGTGATAACAATGTAATAGAAAATGACCCTGATTATGTTTTTGTTGTCTTGCTCTTCTTTAACAGTGTGTAAACCTTGTCTGGACGGCTGGATGCTGTTTCAGTCCAGCTGCTACCTGTTTTCAAGCTCTGATTATCACTATCAGTACAGTTGGCAGGGAAGCCGTGATGAATGCAGAAAAATCAAGGCAGATCTGGTGGTGATTGAAAGTCAGGAGGAACAGGCAAGACTTATTCCTTTAGATTTCACTTGTATTTTCATGCTGAAACAATGCCAGCGAGCATCTCCATCTCTACCTTCATGGACAGAGATGGAGAACTGTGGTGTACAGAAGTGTGAACACATGAAATTTACAGTAATTTAGACTGAAAAAGATGATTTTCTATTTTTGTAATACTTAGAGTTAATCATTCCACGTAAGCTTCCATGTGTGATCTTTTTGAAGCAAATTGTACTCCATCTTTTTGTATGAAATCTGCTGGAGAAATGTATATTCTTCAATGTTTATTCTGCTTATTATAATATTTTTACAGTATAGCAGAGACAAAGCGTTTTCTCTTGACATAAATTCAGGAATTCATCTACAGCCACATGAAAAACTTCAAGGTCAAAGATGATGACTACTGGATTGGCTTGAGCTACAAGGATGATGCATGGATGTGGGTAGATGGAAGCAACTTCACTGTGATGTAAGTGCAAAAACACACGTCACCAAATATTCTGTTTTGATCTCTGAAAAATGACCACAGTAATTCAGGCACATTACTTTCTCATCACTGAGGGACAGATTAAGCAAAAGTCTTCAGTTTATTAAAGAAGCAGATGGTGTGTTGAGTAAAAAGCAGATGGAAAAATCACTGTCAACATGTCAGCCTACTTCAGTAACGCCAAAGACAAAAACCTTGCCAAAAAGCAAAGAGGGCTTTTGGAAAAGCAACAAAGTTTTGGAAAATGTTTTTCATTCAGTACAAACATTGCTGCTGGTGTAAGATTAACTGCCTGATTAACTGACTTCCTGGAGATGACAAATCTCCACCGAACAAGAATAACTTGGTCAACAGTGAGTTTTGTAGGAATTGCTTGACTGAGCTGTTTTCTCCTGTTTCCACTTTGTATGCTAAGATATGCAAAAAAGAAAAAAAATGTTAAAAAGCATATTTCCCAAAACATCGAGCCGATACATGGATTGATATTATGTTAATTTATCTCCACCAGGTACTGGGAATCACCTCACACTAGCTTCCAGGCCTTTTGTGCTCTTACTCTGCCACACACAGATACTCTGGCCAACTGGCACAAAAAGAAGTGTAGCACAAAGAACAACTGGATCTGTGAAACAAGAGCCTTGGTCAAACTAGAGGAGAAATCTGCTGCATTATTAGCTGCATAAGTTTATTTGTCATGTCAGACACTTATGAAAATGGTCTTTTCTGGTCTTTAAAACTGAAGGTGTGAGCACATCTTCTAATTTATTGTAAGTGTCCACTTCAACAAACGCTGCAGAGACACCTTTGACTTGTATATAGCTGGCTTGAATGTCCTACATGTTACAGAGATAAACATGCAAACTGAATAAACATACTTATCATCTATTTACTTTGTGCAGAGTATGTTTTAAACTGTTTATATGCCTTGGACATATACACTCAGTGATAAGGTATGACACAAAGTGTACAGATGTATGTAATAGAATAGCTGCTGGGTTGTAAATTAAAAACATTTTTACAAATCTAGTGATAACAAATCCCAAGAAAATACCAAAACAATAATGAAATAACCTTAAAGAAGTATTGTTTACGTAGCCAAAGTGTACCAGTGTGTGTGTGTGTGTGTGTGTGTGTAGCCTATAACACATTTTGTTGATATATAAAACAAATAAAAACACAGAGATCCTTTGACTGCATGGAAACAGATACTGAGATACTGACTGAGTATGAGTTTTACTTTCGATGATGATCCATGATGGGTCCGAGAAGCAGACACAGTGTCAGTGTTTAAGAATAGACTTAAAACCTTCCTTTTTGATAAAAGCTTATAGTTAGGGTGGGCACAGGCTCGCCTTAGTTATGCTGCTTAGTTTATGCTGCTTATAGTTAGGGTGGGCTTAGACTGCCGGGGGGCTCCAGGCATGATCGCCCTTAGTTATGCTGCTATAGGCTTAGACCTCTCCGGGGGGCTGCATGATGCACCGGGCACCTCTCCCTCTTCCTCTGTCTCTGCTTCCTCTTTCTCTGCTTCCTCTTCCTTTGCTTCCTCTACTCTTATTATGAGTAGTAGTAGTGCAAACTGGAGTCACCTTATAAACTGGTAAAAGTGGCTAAAGTGGTTAAACTGGTTAAAGTAGTTAAAGTGGTTAAATTGGATTAAATTGGTTAAATAAAGTGGTTAAAGTGGTTAATGTGAATACTCTTATGTCCTGTAAAGTGCATGTTACTGCCGGAGCCCCGGTCCTCTTTGTTCTCTCCAGTCTTGCAGGTTCCTCACTGATTCTGGTTGTGGTCCATCTGTCTGAGGTTCACTGGCCTGGTGGGGACATGATCTGTGTCTGTGTTGTGGAGAGAAGGTCGAGTGGCCAGAGCTCCATATGAGGACATCTAGGAGATGCACCTGGACTCACGGACTCATTTTCCATTACCTGTGATACCTTCACACATGGACTAAACCCATGAACTCAGTTTATCTACAGTTTATTACGACCCATGTTTAACTCCATATATGATTGATGATGATGTTCTCTGTACATGTGGCATCTATTGCACGTCTGTCCGTCCCAGGGAGAGGGATCCCTCATCTGTGGCTCTTCCTCAGGTTTCTTCTTTTTCCCATAAAGAGTTTTTTTCGAGGGTCTAAGGACAGAGGGTGTCACAACTGTACAGATTGTAAAGCCCTCCGAGGCAAACGATGTTTGTGATTTTGGGCTTCTAAATAAATAAATTTGAAATAAATTTGAAATTTGTAATTTGATGAGGATGATAAAATTTGATGATTGACGACAACAACACACCAATTGTCCCGTCACCAGACACAGCGTGTTACAAACAGGCTGAACATCAGTGAAAGAATCCAAATGTGATGTAACCCAACAGAAATACACCATGACAAGTTAAAAGGGTGAGCTAACCTTTTCTGTCACAACAATGTGGTTGGTTGGTGTGTTGGTTACAGAAGCAGACATGCTTCCCCAAACACACAAACTACCTCCAGTGTGCAATGCATATTCAGAGGCTGCAGAATATTAAGTGTTAGGACAAAGAGGAAACTTTTGTTCATGAGGGAAAACTGAAGCAAGTGCAACAGTGCATGATTTTTAAGGATGGAGGAAGAAATCAATTATTCTACAGTGGTTTTTAAAAATGGTGATCCACCTATGAAAGGTAACTGACTCCCTGCTTTTTTAAAGTCAGGCATAGTTTTCCCTGGATTTTCAAATGTCTGTTTTTTCATTCTGTGTTGTTTGTGTTGTTGTTTGAGAAAGAATCACATTGTTGACCCTTAATAATCATTATTATTAGTAGTAGTAGTAGAAGTAGTAGTAATAGTAGTAGTATTAGTAGTTATAGTAACCTTTTTTTCCATCATATCACAAGCTAAAACCTGCCTCATTTTCTGGTCACAAAACAAATCTGCGAACAAAAAATGAAATATTTTAGAAAGCCTCTTCACTACTACCTTGTCATTTACATTCAGTGAATGAGACCTGAACATTTGATGCAGGATTTGAAATGTACGGTATCTTAGCCTTGTGGGAAACAAATACTTTTATGGAGAAGGAGACGCTGCTTTTATTTACATCATCCAATATGATGCTGCAGTTACACTAGGTACAGAAACTGTTGTCCCTCCACCTTATAGTCACACTATTCTACATCACACATGTGTGTCCTACTCTTTTTGCTTCAGTTAATCAACATGCTTTGTCTCTTTATATGTAATTTTATACTTATTACTGAGTTAGAACGCATTTTATTGGAAACAAGACTCAACAAGACTCAGGTGAAATCTGCACTTGTGTGAAGTGTTTTGCAGACCATGTTTTCTATGGGATGGCAGGGTGACAAGTAAGGGGAAAAAAGAACCAGAAATGATGACAATTTAAATGACTGCATTTGATGCTGTGATTGTCTCATCACAGCATCACAATTCTTAGAACAGGAATTAAAACCCCTTCTAGTAACACAAAACCTGTCACCACATTATGTCCCTTCAATAGGATGTACTCTTGCATAGAGTAATTTAATTGTGAAGAATCATCACCATTATTCATTTGTCTTTTACCACTTTCACAATGCTGTTGTAACTGTCACCAGAGAAAAAAGAGGACCTGACAATTTACTCCGAGGTAAAACCTAAAGGTCCTACTTCTACAGCACCAAGTAAGTTGTTCATCTTACCAGTTCAGCCACACATTATAAACGATATGATATATTTTGCTGAAAAAGTAGAAATTCACATGATGGTGGTGATGAGGAATTGTTATTACTGATATTATCATTATTGATTATGATAAAATGCTACACAATCCAAATAATTAATGATAAATGTGTCATTTTGGGAACCTTTTGATACGAACCTCAATGCTTTTTGTTCTGGTACTTATAAGTATGCCAAATTCATTCCTAAAGCTTCATCAATAATTTCCATTGACATGTCCTGTGTGGATGTTGAAGTGATGAGAGTGGTGTGTCAGACCAGTCATAAGATATAAATCACATTTGCTCAGCGGTTCATTACAGTCATCTAACCCCAAAGGAAAAGAGAACAAGACGATATGACAACATGATATAATATTCACAAGACGATATGACAACACATTTTCCTGCAACCACAATAATGCTGATAATAGCTGAGCTGATTGCAATAAAAATCATGGTTTGAATATCAGCTCTCTCATTACGAGCAGATGGCGAAGCAGCTGCTCATTCTCACTTCCGTGCGTTGGCTGCGTGTTTGGGGATACTCAGTGTCCTCCTGGTGGCGAGCATCGGTGCCATCATCTGGAGTGAGTTTCATTTCCAATGCACAATTATAGCAGCTTACATCACATTCAGACCGACCGAGTCAGTCTGGGATGTCTTCCACCAACACAGAGGAATAGTTTCCCAAGATAAGCCTTGTCTGAACTGTGGCTGCCATTTAGAAGTCACTTTGTATTTCACTTGTTATTTTTGATTCACAGTTTTGATTGGTCTACTTCTTAGCTGGTTTGCTTTATTTTATACATTGTTTCTAAAGCATAGTACATGTTTTTGGAAGGATTTTTCTCCCTTTTTTTTTCAGTACGCCATTCAAATCAACCTACAGAGACCTGAAGGTATTTAGGACAGATGACAAGTCAACGATATAATTAATCAGTTTTGTGTTTAAAGTTTTGAAAAGCTCTGGCTGTTTGAATTCAAGGGCAATCAGAGAACTGTTAAAGAGCGACCCTTTTTAAAGGTTGGATCATGCTTGAGCAGAGCTAGTTCAAACAACCATATTTAGAGTTTTTAGGTAGAATTATGTAATAATGTCATATTGGAGGGTGGAGTGAAAAGCCAGCTGTCAGAGAAAGGAGGGAGACGATACATCGATTAAATAGAGGCTAACACATTTCCATACATCCATATAAGGCTTTCGTTACTCCCAGTAAGTTCTCATGAAAAGTGACAGATATTGTTGAGTAAAGAATCAAAAAAGAGACCTTGAGATGTAGATAATCAGACACAGCACCCTCTTTTCGGGTAAAGGTGTTTCTAGAGCCATTTGACACAAAAAAAGCATTTTAGAAGAAGCATACTGGCAGCTTAAGAAGCATCGATGTTGACATTAGTCCTTGTGCAAAATGTATTTGTCATTGCACAACAATTACGCATTAATTGCCATTGAAATTCTTAAGTCTCTTGCTCCTACCTACCAACAAACAATGCTCAGAAATATTAGCATGAAAAATAATAGAAACATTTAAACAAAGAAAATACATTAAAGAATAAAAATATAGAAATAAATAATAATACAAGAGTACTGATAGACTAAAAAATATAGACATTTAAATTAAACATTTAAATTAAACAATTAAATATACCTTTTAACAACTAGAAGAGATACACAAAGATATATATACAGCTATACAACAGAATATGCATTCTGCTTCTGCTGCTTTATTTTTTGCCAACACACTTTCATAACAACAAAACCCATCAATGCTCATCAGCAGCTGACATTAAGCTATTGTACATTGGAGTTTGGTGCTGTAAAATGGCCTGAAGTCTCTGCACTGTAGGTAGGAAATCAGTGAGAGGAAGGTCAGGGGTAAAGCATGCAGGACTGTGGAGAATAATAATCCATCTGATGATCAATGACTGACTGACGTGCTGTCTCCCTCTCACTTTCACCGTAGTCGGCGTTCAAATGCAAGAACAGAGAGCGAACCTCAGTCACCTCACAGCAGGAAATCAGCAGCTCGTGACGGAGAGGAGCAGCTTAGAGAGACAGGTGGCGGAGCTGAGCAGAACCACAGACAATCTCAACTGGACGCTGAGAGTCATCCTGAAATTTAACACATTTCCAGTAAATAAATACTGCCCAGATAAAAGTGAGTGCTTCTTGCCATGTCGACCGTACAGATTCTCTACTTCTTAACTTCCCGTGGAGAGATAAATTGTAACCCTTTTTAATGAGGGTATAAACCATATCGTTTAATGATGCTTAACTAATTGACATGCAGTAAACTTAGCTGGATTTCAGTGACTAAAGCTGATTAAAAAAAAAGAAAATAAATAAATCACAGCAAAAAAGCTGCATGCCCTCCACACAGGGTTATAAACAATAAAAAATTATTTAAAAAATTAGACACCAATAACTAGATATGAGTCATGTACTGTTTTAAAGATAAACTACATTGGAATAAAAAAAACAAAAACAAACAAAAAAATTTCCATAAATCCTTGTTGCTTTGAGGCAAAGATGTTGTTACAGCCCCCCACCGTAAAACTGTTGTTCCATGAGCACCTGTTTCCTCTTTCACTCTACATTTTACAAGCATTCATTAGAGAAGAAAACTCTTTGCTGGGTTTGAAGAACATTACTGTACTGTCTCAAACTTAAATTGGTGTATATTGGATGGAGAAGAAGCTGCTCCGTCACTGGGAACCTTTTCTGTTTTTTTCACTGTTTTTGTGTCTACAGTCACCCCAAAGAACATCTCTCCACATTTAGCGCTTTAAAGAATACCTTCTAATCTCCTCTGTTTTCATGATTGCAGAGTGTCAGCCGTGCCAGAATGGCTGGATTCATTTCCAGGAAAAGTGCTACCTGTTTTACAAGGAAGAACCTCCCTGGAAGACGTGGACAGAGAGCCGACAGTACTGCCAAAAAGCAACTGCAGATCTGGTTGTTATTGATAGTCTAGAAGAACAGGTGAGCTCCAACGCCATAAAGTCACAGTGACTCAAAGAGGTTTTGATTGTGTTATATTCACAGAACGAATAAAAGTTGGAATAAAAAGAAGTTTCCAGTATTTCAGGAGGAAGAGTGTTTTTAAGGAGGGTGAAAGTCTGCATGTTTTTGATGATCTGCCATTGGAATGACTTACAGAAATTCATCAGTAACCACAGCACTTACTACTACGACAACATGCATGGGTACTGGTTTGGCTTACATAAGGAGGATGGCAAAAACTGGCTCTGGATTGACGGACGTAACGACACTCTGTTGTAAGAAAGCCTGTGGTTTATTCATCTCAGCCTCATGAGCATTCAACAGGTTTCACAACAAACACAAGATGAATCCAGTTTGTTAGCTATACATTTATGAACATAAGCCTGTTCAGGAACATGACTTGAGTTGTTTTTTATACAGTAATTAATAATGATTCACAAGTACTTTTACTTGAGTAAAGTTGTGAATGCAAGACTTTGTAACATTGATAAGATGCTTTCAATCTCAAGCTTTAAGCTAACATGGATGAGAAGTCTTTAAAGTGAAAGGTAAATTAATTAAATCTGCTCAGGAATATTGTGTGAAATATATATACTGTGTGTTCATAAACATTGTCATTTAGTTTTTACATACTTATTATATATTCCTGTTAGTTGTCGCACTTTGTGTGTGTTTTTTTATTAGTTCGAGAGCAGAAGCTAAATTAAAGGCACTGACTTTTGTGTTGTGTTTTAAGGTACTGGGTGACGCCTGAACTTGGTACTCCTGGTCCATGTGCACTGATGATCCCCAAAAAGGATCCTACAGCCAGCTGGGATCCAGCAGACTGTGCAATGTTGAACAAATTAATCTGTGAGACTGAAGCTCTCATAAGGTCTAATTAGTTAGCACCATGTTTGTTTTTGTATTCTTTCCAAAAGTGTCCCAATCCAGACTACAGATGTTTAACATGTAAGGGTTCATAAATATATTTTATTACATTGTGTGATCAAGTGTGGAGAGTTACATAATAACAAGAAAAAAAAGATCCTGTTCAACACAGAAGATTAAGCTCCTTTACATTTTATTTTCCAATATTTCATATATAGTCTGTAACATATCTAGGTATTATTTGTCTTATATCCTCGTTTATTTCTTACTTTGCTTATTGCTATTATTTTTTATTTGCTTGTCATTACCATTATTTTTTCCTTTATCGTTATCATTTATATTAAGCATTATTACTATTATTAAGAATGTTACATGGTCACTCTACCTGAACCAACAAGGCTTGTTCACATTATGTGTACAAGTCGAGTTTCCACTCGGCTAAAAATTATTACTAAACACGTAAAACACGTATGATTTCACATCCAGGAACGTTGCATTTAACACATCAGTTGAGTCAAATGTGTTGTAAGCTATTGAGACAGACTGTTGACACAAAACCTGTCACAAGCTTTATTATTTCTCCATTCCTGTCACTTATGTAATCATGTGTAACTCAGACTTTAGAAAGTTCAAAGTCACTGTCTGCGGGATGAGGACGAAACAAAAGATAAAGTCAAAGTTCTGTACTTGGATCTTTATAAATGTGGAGCTACAACAACAACAACAAAAAAAACAATCTGGCAATTTAAGAGTTGAATTCTGAACTGATGAAACTACCAATAGTTACACAAATGGCAGCTTCACTTTTTACATGTTGACACTGTTGGTTATATTTTTGGTAGCATTTTGAGTGTCAGGAAACTAAATGTACCATGGATGAAAAAAATAAATTTGAACTAATCACATGAAATAATGTGTATTTATCACTTAAAGAAGTTCAGTATTTCTTTGATCCTCTCCAACAAGCAGGAGGTGAAACACTGTGTGAAGGAAGCCAAGGACAGCTACAGGAGAAAGAAAGGTGGAGCAGAAGCTGAAGGGAAAACAACATGAGGGAGGTCTGGGAAGGTGTGAGGACCATCACAGGTCTCAACACAAAGACCAGAGCCGTAGGGGGGACAATGGAGAGGGCAAACGAACTGAATGACTCAACCAGCCCTTGGCCCCCCCACCCCCGCCCTCACCACAGCCATCCCCCCCTCTTCCCTCCACACACCTCCCCCAGACACCCACAACACCTCCCCCCAGACACCACAACACCACCCTCCTCCTCCCCCACATCAACACAATCTTCGCCACTCACCCATCACCACAGACCAGGTCAGAGGACAGCTGAGGAAGCTCCGACCCAGGAAAGCCCCCAGGCCCAGATAAAGTGTGCCCTAGGCTACTACTGAAGACCTGCATGCGTGGCAGAACTGGGGGAACCACTACAACGGATCTTCAACCTTAGCCTGCAGATTGGGAGAGTGCCCACCCTCTGGAAGACATCCCGCATCGTTCCAGTTCCGAAGAAGAACCGGCCCAGCGTGAGCTGAATGACTTCCGACCAGTGGCACTCACTTCACATCTGATGAAGACGTTGGAGCGGCTCTTCCTCAGCCTCCTCAGACCCCAGGTGCATGCACACGCCCAGGATCGCCTGCAGTTTCGCCTACCAACCAGGCGTTGGTGTGGAGGATGCCATCCTCTACCTGCTCCATCGAGCCCACTCCCATCTGGATAAGGGAAGCGGCACAGTGAGGATTCTTTTCTTGGACTTCTCCAGTGCCTTCAACACCATCCAGCCCACTCTGCTTCGGAGACAAACTGAGCAGGATGGGAGTGGACCCCCAGCTGATGGACTGGATCTCCGACTACCTCACTGGCAGACCACAGTACGTCGGGCTGAAGGACATCAAGTCTGACACGGTGGTCAGCAGCACTGGAGCCCCCCAGGGCACAGTGCTGGCCCCTCTTCTCTTCACCCTGTACACCTCAGACTTCTGCTACAACTCGGAGCTGTGTCATATTCAGAAATACGCTGATGACACGGCCATCGTTGGGTGCATCAGGGATGACAGAGAGGAGGAGTATCGGAGACTGGTAGGGGACTTCGCTTCGCTGCATGGTGCCACACTAACCACCTACAGCTCAACACCTCTAAGACGAAGGAGCTGGTTCATTGACTTTGGGAGGTCCAGACCAAGACCGCGACCAGTCCTGTTAGAGGGAGCTGAGGTGGAGGAGCTGCTGGACTCTTACAGATACCTCGGGCTATGGCTAGACAATAAACTGGACTACGGGACAACTGCACACCAGCCACCTGTATGGGAAGACACAAAGCAGGATGTACTTCCTAAGGAGACTGTGCGGTCCTTCAACATCTGCAGTAAACTTCTGCAGATGTTTTACCAGTCTGTGGTTGCCAGTGTCCTCTTTTACACTGTGGTGTGCTGGGGGGGCAGCATATCCAAGAAGGACACATCCAGACTGGATAAACTGATCAGGCGGGCCGGCTCTGTTTGTCGGCATGAAGCTGGACTCTCTGGTGGTGACGGTGGCAGAGTCGAGGACTCTGGACAAACAAACTGCTGGATATTATGGACAATGCCAGCCACCCTCTGCACAACCGTCATCAGCAACCAGAGGAGCCTGTTCAGTGAAAGACTGCTCCTTCCCAAGTGCAGGACCTAACAGGCTTAAGAACTCCTTTGTCCATCACGCCAATCACACTCTACAACTCCTCACAAGGGGGTGAGGAGGACATAGAGTAGGGGTGGGCCATGGTAGCCATTGTACATTTACTTGTACAACACATATACACATTGGACACTTTTTCCTCTGGTGCAATAACCTCATCATATGGTGCAATAATTTTAATTTATAATTCTTAACTTATACCATATGAAGCCATAACTTATTTCATACGATGCCTATTCAGCTCTTTATATTTACTTATATTATTTTATTCTCATTCTTTATATTTTGTATTTTAAGTATTTACTGTTTATTTTTCATCTGTGTGCTTCTTCTATCTGTATGCTGCTGGAAACTGTAAATTTCCCTGAGGGAGTCATCCCAAAGGGATCAATAAAGTCAAGTCAAGTCTAAGTCTAAGTCTAACAAGGACAGCAATACCAAGTAAAGATTCTGTACATTTGAGAAAAAAGAAAAAAAATCACAAGTGCGATTTAATGTCTTATTTAATTTTATATAAAGTTCAGAATTTCATGTAATTCCAGGAGTTTTGTGTACATTTCAATAAAAGAATGCCAAAGTGGTCAAACACCTTCAGAGTTATTCATAATTCAGAAACTGCACTGAATTCTTGACAGTTCATAGTCATTTTGCACTAAAATGCATATTTTAAACAGGGTGGTCAACACGGGTCATTTGCTTTTCATTTTGTCTCCACTTCATTATTTGACAGCATGTCCCAAACTACAAATGTCAACACTTACTTGATTTTCAGTTTCAATCTATGAAAACTGTGTCTGGGTTGCACCACACTGATTAGCCATGAACAGCTGAGATTCAGCTGAACACATTTCATGTTGTATACACTCAATCTTATCAAGTCTGCGTAATAAATATCTACAGGTTATCATAAATTCCAGCAGCTCAGACAATATTGATTGAAATGTCCGCTGATGTTGTACAAGTGACGTTGTTTGACAGTCCAAAGAGGCACAACTGTTGGATATCGTTATCCTGTTACTGATCTGAATTACTAATCAAAAGATATTCTCTCAACAATAGAAAACATCTAAATTCATTTATAGGCCTGTGAAAAGGGAGAGCACAGCCTCCCTATAGTCCATGTTTGGCGCTGAACTCAACAGAGCTGGTCAAAGAAAATCATAGCAATAGCAACCTGTTCATCTATTTCACTCTTTGGTCTTCTTCTTTTTTTTTTTCCAAGGAAGTGACTCGTCATTTACATGGTCGTTTACAGATGGTTTGTCCTTTTTACACCTTTTCCTTTCCTGCGTTATGGTTAAGTTCTGCTCTGTAACTTCTGCTTCCTCCAACACAATAGCAGATTTTTTCTTTTTGGTTTTTATAACACTTGCCTGAGCTGGCTCTGACTGGCTGGATTCTGTATCATTACTCTCCTCCTCAGCTTGTTCACTCTGGTGTTTGGAGGATTTCTTCTTCTTTTTCTTCACTTTTGTGTCAGTGTGCAGCTCAGTTGTCTCCTCCAGACTTTTGTTCTCCGCTGCAGGTGATGGTGCTCTTTCTTCGCCATTCTGCTCTGTGCTGTTTTTCTTCTTTTTGTGTTTCTTCTTCGGTTTGTCCAAATGGTCTGCTTCACCGTTTTCTACACAGATCACACTCTCCTCAGTGGAAACTGCATCAGTTGTCTCCTCATCACCTTTCCTTTTCTTCTTCTTTTTAGGTTTAACGTTCGTTTCAGGGCTTTCAGACACGTCATTGCCGGTGAGCTCATTAATGCTCCCAGTGGATCTCTTCTTTTTCATCTTTTTTCTCTGAGTGCCCTCTGGCGTCTCCTCCTGCCTCTCAGCCCTCTGCTCTGCCGACTGGGAGGTCGGTGGAGTCGGTGTAACACAAACTGCTGAAGCACTTGCTGTTTGGCTCTTCTTGCCATATTTAGCCATGAACTCAGCCTCCTGCTGTTCTAGCCTGGCTAGCTTGGCGCTCATGGTCAAGCCATGCCTGGCACCTCTAAAGAAGACCAACAGAAATGCATCAGAAATTAGATCACCTTTTTCCCCCAGCTTTACAAAACGCATCCTTCTTTGAGAGCATTTTAGCGACTGTAACCTTTCAAATTGAAATTACAACTCAGGTTTTGTATAATTTTATGAATGAACTTACTTGTGAGCTGTGCGTCCTCCACAAGCCTTCATTAGATCAGCATCAGAAAGCCTGTCGTGTGTTAAAGAATAACTTAAATGGTATCACGGTTAAATAACAGAGCATAAAATACTTCAACAGATAAACCAAAGTGGATGAACAATAAAAGCAGATAGCTAAAAGCTGACTGATTACTACTGAATGAAACCAACAACAATACATCCAGAGTCAGATGGGAGAGTGTCAAAAAAACAAATCAAGAAGTGCTCTGAGGTTCTTACTTGATGGCGCTAGATAGATCCAATTTCTGGTCCTCCTCGTCTGAGCTTCTGCTGTCGTCCGAGCTGGAAGACTTTGGCTCTGGCTGCTCCTGACCAGACAGCAACGTGGCTGACTGCGAGAGAAGCACGGAACGAAAACATTGTCATTGTCAGGTCAGAGCAGAAATTAGACTTGCCGGCGCAGGTTCTCAAAAGAACATTTCTCAGCATGTTTGTAGAAGTGTTTTTGTACAATTAAAAGAAAAATCTGGTGATGTTCTACCTTTTTTCTTGTTTATGTGTCAACAATTCCCATGTAAATACCAAAGCCAACAATGAATTGATCCAGCTAACACGTGCTCTCTGTGTAGACAAAGCCTGATATATCTTCCTAAGGAAACGCACAGATTACCTTGACGAAGCATCCATAAAGTTTGTCTTTGGCCAGCTTGGCTTTCCTTGGCTTTTTGTTGGAGATCATCCCATCTTCTTCATCTTCCTCCACCATCTTCTTCAACTGAATGCCATTCTGGATCACACAGAAAATCAGAAAACTCTTGACCCACTGTCAAAGACTAAACCAGCTGATCTCTCATTAACAAGAGGAGAAGAGTTTAAGGACCTAAACACAGCTTCGAAGATGAAGCTGCTCCTAAATATATTCCCACGTTAACCCAAATAAATAGCAAAATACAGCTACAATGGAAGAAATGAATGAGTGTTATGTTTTCCCAGCCATGAATCAGCTAGTAACCTTTGCAAATGTTTGATTAATCAATGAGCTCACTCTGAAATAAGTTAATCCATTAACACAAAAGACATTACGTGTACAAAACTCACTTGAATCACCTTTTTAAACATACCGAGAGACCTTTAAATAATAAACATCCCCTGATCACGCTGTGCTGCATAGAGAGTCATTGTGTGTTCAGCTTTGTGGCAGTGGGACTCACCTGATCAGACTCCACCTGCAGACTGGATGAGGCCTTATTGAAGACATGATCCCACCAGTGAAAGGTGAACTGATCTCCTTCCTTATGGCCAACCTGGTAGAGAAGAGCAGCTCGTGAGTCTACAAACAATTTTCCACAGAGGACAGAGTTTAGAACAAACAACTGATGGATACTAAAAGAGAGCAAATGTCACTCACCCCTCCTTTGTCACATTTCACTTTCACCTTGATAGCTTCTGATATGCCATTCTCAGCCCGCCCCAGTCCTTTACCTGAGGACGGAGCAAACTGAATGTGAAATCTGCTCTTCAGTCTGACACGCTTCAGACGCTGAGCTGTTAAACAAAAGAGACCAGAGTATCTTACCGTGTTCCCAGCCGTGACGCAGGAGCTGCTGCTCTGCAAACTTCAGCCCGCGACTTTTCTCTTGTACAACCTCTGCCATCTGTATAAAGAACAGTTTGTAGACTATTAGTCAGTACCACTGAAAACTAACACTTAAACTTTATTTGAAGCATAAAAAACGCAATGACATGTTTAAAGGATGTTTGTATATACAATTTTGTTTTATGGATAAAACAAAGACAATGACAACAATGTTGTAATGGGTTGTACACACTGATGTTTGACTATGGTTTAATCACACACACTGTGGAGAAGCATGCTACTGTGATTTAAGGGGTCACAAGCCAGTGGGATTAGGAACCACTGTGTTAGCACATCTTATAGTACTGTACAAACACTCTGAATGACTTCATAAAACTATGAAGGGAAAAAACAAAAGTAACAAGGTCAAAGCAGTACTTGTGACATCCTTGAGTGCATTCATTTATTTAAATTAAATGTTATAAACCCTCTATAGAAGAAGCAAAAGGGTGATTTTGATAATTTGTTGCATCTGGGTTTGATTTGCCAAAACATTTAGCTGAGGTGGGCATATTTCACTGTTTCCAGAAATTATAACATGAACTAGATACCCATGCATTTGAGAAATAAATTAACTGAAAACTATTATTATCGAAAAGTCAGGTTTCCTTTTAAAGCCGAGGAGCACTGATGTTACATTCATCCTTGAATGTAAGTCTCAGAGGTGTTTGTGTTTTTATCTTTCAACCTGCTGCTTCGTCTTCAGCTGTTTTAACACATTTCCTGGTAATTATTATTACTATTTGAACATTTTGTCTTGTAAACAGCCAAGTCAAAGATTTAATTAATAAATGAGCATTTCTTGTGATCCTCATTTAGATTTTCTCAGCTCTCTCCGATGTAAACGCCTCACAACATGGTTTGTTTTGCATCAACAGCCTTTAGTCGGCTCGTTTAACACACGACGACAACACGAGAGAAATAAAAATACCAATTTACCTCTTGACGTCTTGGTTCATTAAAACTGACTCAGTAAAACCATCAGACGGGAGGAAAACAGACATTTAACTGAAGCAGACGACACCATGCGGCTTCAGCAGCGGGCTGACATGACACCGGAAACACGTCACTGCGGCTGCCTCCTTCTTCTTCCCGGTGTTATTTTTTTTAAAATAAACTTTATAATATACTTCATATAATATATATATATAATATCCCTCCAGGTAGCAATAACTGTAAAAAAACAACTTTGTTATAAGTAAAAGTATAAAAACATTAGCAATAAAAGGTAAAAGTAAAAAGATGGTCATCTGCTACTGTACAATAAAGGCTACCATATTATCTGATTATTATAAATATTAGTATTCATGTTGTAGCCTGTCCAGGTGGAGCAAATGACTATAGGCTACTGTAGTTCAATCCTGATCAATATATTATTTTAGAAACTCGTTTTATGTTTTCCATGTAAATTATGAAGCATTAAAAGTGATGAAAGCTGTCAGATGAATGTGAAAGCAACATTACAACAGCAGTACAAGCAGAAATACTGTAAAGTGCAAGTGCATCAAAAGTGTACTTATCTACAGTATTTTTTGCCAATGCACTTATTAACTTTCCAACAATGCTTGAATATGAAACTAAATGTTTTTGGTTGACTTTTAATTGCTTGTGACCTTCTTTTCTGTTTAGACGATGGCAGGTTATTGTCTCTAAACCTTACAAGAAGGGGAGACAATAAGCTGGTTACTGCTGTACATCACTGATGTTTTAATGATTCTCAGTTACTCTTTCAGTTCTCAGTGGAGGATCAGAGGGTAGTGGCCACAAAACACTAGGACAACAATAGATGGCAGTATTTCACAGCGTAAAAATAAGATGAATGTCGAAACGATTATCTCAAAAGCATCCCAGATGCGAACATGTTTACGTCAACAGCTGGAGTTTGTATACATTAAATAAGCTGTATACAAAATTGGTGTGGAAAGTGGAGTTCTGCTGGTTTAAACCTGAAAGCAGAAGCAAAAGTGATCGAATGGTTTCACTCCTCTCTGACGACAACATATCTGGATGGACTGTTCAACAAATGGCGAGCAGGTTTCAGGGTCAGATCAAAAGGCAATTCACTGCCACAGACATCATCATACCTGAGAAAAAACAGGCTCAGGCTTTCTGCTTCCCAAACAGCAAATATGCATATTAATTATCATTTCATATCACCACTTTCCTTTAAATGTCTCCATAGCATCCAATAAAGCATATTTCTTTTAAAGTGCGGATGATGTTTTCAACCTTTTAGTCTGCCAACAGGCCCTCCAAAAACCTCATTAACTAAATGACTTGTTATTACATGAATCTGCTAATCTGGATCTGACATTTCAAGCAGCAGTTATTGACATAACTAATATTTAATATTTAATATTTAAGCCCCAAATACCCAGACAGACGCTTGATTGCAGATGCTAACGACCTGTTTCCAGGATGGAGAAATCAAGATTTGAATGTCGGGAATAATGCTTGTTTGGGTGTAATAGAAAGTTACATCCAGGATTGTTCAATGTGCTCTTTGAATACCTTTTCTGACCTTACCAGGAAAACAAAAAAAAACCCCAAGCAAAATGATGATGGCACCCCCTCTCCGTGTCCTCAGCATTAGACTGCTGGTCAGCCCCTTTGTGGCCTGCAGGAAACAATTTTATTTCCCCCTGCTCTTGGTTTCCGTGCAGTGAGGATGTTTGCTCCACCAGGCCTCCATCCATGAGTTGTTTATCTGTGTCAGCACTCAGCAGGGGGGGAAAACACTCGTCCTGAACAGGCTGGTTATCATGGCTGGCCCACTGTTTGGGAAGAAGCCCTCCAACCGCCGGCTGCAAAGGCTGACTGACAGTTATCTCAAGAGGAGGTTATTACACAGCTGTCAATAAAATGTGTGAGCGGAAGAGTGTGTCAGACAGAGAGGAAAAAGAGTTTTTCATGGTTTAGGCCAGACCCTTTATTTTCAAGGGTAAAAAAATCTGGTGGAAAGCCTTGCCAGTGTAGTGGAGGCTCCAGATTAATGCCCATTGTTTTGGGATGAGATGCTCAGCAATCCCAAATGAGTGTAAAGCTCAAATGTCCACATACCTTTGGCCATATACTAGAAATACGTAGTTATATATTCATTAATTTGTGAAATGTTTCATCTTAAAACAGCAAGGTAAAAGGAAATGTAACGTTACACAGTAATATGCAGATGCTGGTCAACATTTCAACCAGCTACTGGCTCGACTTATGTTGGGTGGTGGATGTTAACGATACCTGATGATTTTGTTCACAGTCTCTCTCAAGTGCAGGTCAGAATTTGACCTTGACAAAAGCTTGTCTGCCAATTGTTGTTGTTTTTTTAACTTTGGTTGTTGTATGAGGTTCAAACAAACAAGATATCATACTTAATTTACTGAGCCGGTGCTGGTACAGTTGGTGTTTTTTCTTATTTTTGGAGCCAGACAAGCTGTTTCCCAGTGTGTGTGTGTGTTAATCTAAGCCCAGATTGGTGCTGTAAAGAAAGAAAAAGAAATAATCTTAATGTTTTGTACTGTTTCCTACATAAGAAATAAAAACCAAATAGAATAATTGCCATTGTCTATCTATCTATCTTCATCATGGTAAAATGAGAGCTATTTTCCACCTGCAAGACTCAGACCAAAGGCTCTCTGTTTTCCATCAGCTATTATCCCACTGGACCATTTATTCCCCAAACACACACACACACACACATACACACACACACACACTTATACATCAAGGTCTGCAGGCGAGCTGAAGACAAAAACAACACTCTCAATCTTCCCCCCTTGACCTCTTGACCTCCCCAGATCTCCTCTCCTCCCCATCCCTCCTTCTCTCCTCCTCCTCCTTCAGTCCCCTCACAGTCCCCTTCGCTTGGATCCACTTCTGGACCCTCCCCCGCTGGATGCGAGGGCTCTCCTTGTCTCTCTTTGCGCTCTTCTAAATGTTTACACCGCTTGAAGATTTTTCTAAGTGTGTGAGCCCTTAAAACAAAAAGCCTTTTTTTTTCTTCTTCTTCTCATTTTTTTTTGTCTCTAATCGCACCATTACAGCGGCAGATAATCCGGAGTTCTCGGCCGGCAAGGTGAGTCCAGATTTCTGTGAGTGAGTAAAGAAAAGAGGCTAAATATTTATTCGTGGCAATATCTTTTGTGATACTTGTTGCTGTTTAATAGACTCGACAGATTTGTCTTATGCATGGGAATGTGCTGTATGTGCTGCAGCATGCACATGGAAAAAGATGCAAATAAGACCACCGCGAACATTTCTTAAAATCCTCTTCGAGGGACTTCATGTGCATCTGTACTCCTCTGATGTGAGATCAGTGTTACTTATATATAAATATATATATAAATATTCTTTTCATCAGCTGTGGACGTAATTCGTGAAAATTTAACCATCTGAGTAATTAATGTCTATCTAAAAGGTACACGCTGCATATGAAGAGTACAGAGTTCTTATATGTCTTTTTTTTATTACAAAAGGTGTTAATTTGCACATGTTGGATTGTTGTGAACAACTCAGAGCCTTTGCTTAAGTAAAAGTAGAAATACTACAATGTGAGATCTCCATTGCCAGTGACAGTCTTCTATTGAAAATGGTCCTTCAGAGCAGTATTAGGCTACATCAATTCAAGAAAATACTACTTTACTTTACTATTTCCATTTTATGCTACTTTAAACTTCCACTGCGTTACTATTCAAAAGTAAAGGTCTGGCTTTAATGAACCCATGAAATATGATGCACCGTTAAAGATCAGACAATATGGAAAACATCTCAAATGAGCTCTATTTCTGGACTGTAATGCTACTTACACATTGGGAATCAGTAATAGTTAATCTAATAATGTAATATATGATAGTATAACCTGCACAGGCACCATTGTTCTTTACATTTGATACTTTAAGTGGCATTTTCAACACACTTTTGTATATATTGATGTGGTTTTATATTAGAGTCTGGCTACTTTTTCTTAGGTAAAATATCTCAATGCTTCTCTGCTAAGTACTGTTAATTAAGTATTAACAGCAAACTGTACTTCAGATGTTAACAGTAAAATGCGTTATGCAGAATGGCCGTTTAGATACTGTTGTATTACAGTATAATGTGTATTATAATATTGTTTCAGTATTACTGATCCTGTAATATGTTGCATTCAAGTGTTAAAAAGAGTGGAGATGGAGCAAATGTTAGATACTTTATATACTGTTGGATAGATTTGTGGCAGATGGTGTTTTATTGTTTATTGATCTTACACTGTATGATCTAGTGAGGGGATCTCCAGCGAAGACACTGTAACACTGAATCTTTCCCACATCCACAAGTGGACAGTATTTTAAGTCTTTAAAGTCAGCATAAAAATACATAACATCCGACACATAGCAGTGAGTGAATTAAACCACTTGTTCGAGTGAACTCTTGGCATTGTGTCACTACTTCATGCACTTGCTGTATTTTTCCTGTCTGACTTAGTTTTTTTGGCATCTCTGTCTCCGCTTTGAAAACTTCTCTAGCTACTATCAAGAGAGTCTGACTCAGAAAAGCTGTGCTGCTCTGGCATGTCTCCCCGATAGATTCATTTCAGAGGAAGTCGCTGGGAGTAGGTCTGCTGTTTCCTTACAGCTCACCTCCTCCTCCTCCACCTCTGCTTCTGTTGTGTTTGATTTTCATTAAGTTGTTCAGAAATAATCAGAGTTCTGGATCTAAGTTCTGGTATGTGTCGGGGTCACACAGAGGAGCTGTGACTCAAGCCAATAAAACATGACGGCGGCGTGGCTGCAGGCCATACATCTTTGTGACATCCTGCATGTGATGGTGTGACTCAACTTTCCTGTCCTTTCAGTGAAGTTAGTCAGGTGACTCTGCTTTTTTTCCCTCTGAAGATGCAAAAGGCTCTGGTGGGTTGTTGATGCTTTTGCATTTGTTGTGGATCGTACGCTACAGTGAAAATAATGTGGTTGGGTACAAGACTAGATATGTAAAGCTTCACTGATAAAAGGGAATATGATAAATTAAAGATGATTTCATGAACGTGAATGAACGATGAATGAAAGATTTGCAGAGTTTGGGTAAAAAATTTCCAAATTTAATAGATGCTCTAACTTTACAACTCTTCATCACCAGGGCATTCATAGTCACTTGTTGACAAACCGGCTGACACTTTTACAGTGCTGACCCTCTGCAACTTTACAGCTTTAAAAATATCAACTGCTTTACATTGATGCATACTGTTTTGGAAACAAACCCCTCATTTATTTTCCTCACAGGAGGTGTAAAATAACCCTGTAAATTCAGCCTTTTTACACTTTTTCTCTGCCACTTATGAATGAACACTTTTTGATTAAGGAGACCCTGGCACCATCCAAGGCACAAAAACATCTGTGAGGAAGGCATGATATGATTAACTATCAGAGTAAATCTCCTTCACCTGGTTTGGACTGCTGACCTCACATCTGCTCTGGCAACCAAAAATCGCCAGGAAGTCTCTCTGACTGCGGGCTGAACTTTCCTTTGTCCCTCTCCAAGTTTTCCTAAAATCACTGTGCTATTTTTATGTGTGCCATTATTTACATATTGGTTTCACGAGTTGAATCCTGCAGGTGAAGAGTAACACAACTCCGCCTCCCTGAAACCATCTTTTGTTTTTCTTCATATGAGATCCTCATTAGTGGAAAGGAGTCTGTCCTCCTCCAGACTGTTTCAGCTATCAGTGGTATAATGGTGACCCATTTTTTTGTCTGGTCGAGCGGCGAACCCGACTCTCGTCTGACAGCTGGAGATCTGGGTGACTTACCATCTGTTTGTCCAGGAGAGGACTCAGGCTCAGGCGAGCCACTGGATATGTTTTGGTTGGAGATGACACTGGCCAGAGACACAAAGTGATGAGGTAGAAGTAGAAAAAAGTCAGGTACTGTTTGTAGCTGTTTGAACTGAGTAATTTGTGTTAATTTGATCCCCCTGTGCCTGGACTATTTTTAAAATTTACTGTAACACCACATAGGGTACCCAGAGTGTCTGTGTGTTGTCTTTCGGAGGCCACAAATTTTCCTGCCGAGTTTATACCCGATGGCCACACACCGTTTCTGTGTTATGTACAGCCTGAGGTCTTTGTTTGAGTTAGCCTGTGACGCATGACTGAGACGTGGCTCTATAGATCAGTACGTTTGCTGGTCAGACTGAAATATCCCATTACATATTGATCGTCATTTATCTGTACCATGAAAGTGTATGCAGACATTCATGATCCTCAGAGGATGAACGCTCAGGAGTTTGGCAAATCACTGACTTTTCCTGTATGCCACCATGATGTTGACATTTGAGGCTACAGCGATAAGAGCATCTCTTGTGTTGTTTGTGGCTTTGTTATTTTAGTGACTTTTGGTGCTAAATTTTCGTTGCTGTAGGGTTTCTTTATTTTACTTTTCAATCATGTGGACAGTACTTGATGCCTGGAAACTTTTCTTTTATTTATATATGTAAAATGTTACATAATGTCACTGGAAATTCTGTTTATAGATTTTTCACTTTTACATAGGCGAGACATAGGTTTTTCTTACCAAAGTCACGCTGATGTAAGAAAACGACCTTGGTTTACTCCCCAAGCTTCTATTTTTGATGCAAAAATAGTCGCGATGAAAAAGACAAAGAGCACAAGGATTTCAGAAGAAGGTGACAGGGGCTGAATATTCCTACCACAGGCTTATATAAGCCTTTCAACCCCATGTGCTCTGCAGCCGTGCAAGTAATTTGGAGCAGATTGGACTGCAGCCCTCCAGCTCGGGGGTTTTGGGTCGCTCGCTCTGCTCTGGCTGTGGAACATGTACAGTTTCACTGGGCTCTGGCTCAAATAACCAGTCATAAAAAGCAGAGGTCGGGGGGTTTGGGGCTGGAACAGAGGGAGGAGCCAGCAGCGGCTTGATGAAGTGACCACAGACTACTTGTACTGTGGTGAGGGTCTTTCCTGCAGTTGCTTATGTTGGTGGTTGGTGGGTGGTGTTTGGGGTGATGGGCGGAGCAGCAGTGGAGACATTGCTCATTAAGATTTCAGCGGCGGTGTCTACGTCTTGCTGTGGTGTCTATGCAGGATGACTGGAACCAAGTGAAACCTGAGATGTAGAATTAGAGGAAATACAGCACCAAATTGCAGGTCCAGAGGGCTTCTCGCTTTTTGTTTCTCTGATGAAAACAGGGTTATGTTTATGTTTTTGTTTGTTTTTCATGCATGCCCAAGTGAAATCACTCATGCAGATGGAGTGCATAGTGTTTATTTAGTCAGTTATGAAATGAAATATCATGAGTTTGGCTTAGAAGATGTGAGTTTTGCATGTGAAAAACAAATGGCCTTTGTGTCATGCTTTGGCACCACTTGGACATGAACTGCTAGAACTCTTGATGTTTTTCTTGAGCTCAGACCCAGATCCAATCCACCAGCTGTGTTAAGCTATGACTCCCAGAGTCGTCCATCTTGCATTTTATGAGAGGACTTATTTTCTTTCTTTTTTTTTCCGGTATTCCATTTTCCAGGCCACTTCTGAAAGACAAACCTAGGCTCAGGAAAGGCAGGATGACAGATCATCACTATTTGTCAGCGTCCCCTTTACTCAAAACAACACGAGCTCTGTTTGGGAAAAAGGATTCTTTGTAATACTGGACACCCAAGCCAAAAAGAAGTTTGCTGTTGGAAAAAAAGTGGGAGCAGTAGTGCCAGTGTAGGTCTGATGGCATCGTTGAAGGACTTTTCCTTTCACACACCTAATTTTATTCCCAACTCACTTCTGTTTACATGTCAGAGGAAGAGAATGTTGAGATGCAGACCTGGATGTACATGCAAGATGTTTCCTATCGGCTTCCTATTGTTTGTCCCAGTTGTCTTTCCCCTTGTGATCTGCAGAGATGAATGAAGACAGAGGAGAGAGCGTGGACCAGAGGGACGGGGTTTGATTTAGTTGAAATCCTCTTTTTCTTGTGCCCTATAAAAAAACTGAGAGAAACTCAGCTGAGGAGATGAAATTATTAGTTGGAGACCAGGGAGTTGTAGTCAATTAACTAGTAATGAAAGAAATCTGTTATCTTCAAAGACATTGTCAGTAAAGTGCTGACAAGACACGCTGTGGTAACTTTTGCTTTTGTAGTGTGTTAACAAGAAAACTGCTTACGTGCTCATTAACTGGTAAATAATTGAAACCAATTTGCTGCAGTTTTTGAAAAGTGGAGAAGCCTCTCTGAGATGTAAAAATATTCCTCCCTGACTCACAGAAGAACTGCTGTGTTTCCTGCAGCTTCCGTTTGCCTCTGGGCATCCAGAAAAAGAAAAGTGTTAAGAGTTTCCCCTCCACTTGGTTTCCTTGAGTTGGATCATCATACCCAAACAAAATGACAGGCTCCTGGATTTCTCTCCCTCCCACCATCCACAATGTTTGCCCTCACACAGTGTTGCCCAGGATGTCCTGTGTGGTGACATGTATCTGGTTCTTGTCTCCTCTTTGCCCCCCCAGTCTTCCTGTTGTGCTGCACAGATATGCAGGTGTCATACCAAAAAGCCCCTGGAGGCTGATGTGTTGCACAATGCAGACGGCCATGCCAAGGTTTCAATTAACGTGAGCACTTTCTGCAGGGCCCTCTTTCATCCGTCTTTAGCCAC
Organism: Scortum barcoo; assembly: GCA_023238725.1. Taxonomy (NCBI): domain Eukaryota; kingdom Metazoa; phylum Chordata; class Actinopteri; order Centrarchiformes; family Terapontidae; genus Scortum; species Scortum barcoo. The sequence goes on along the minus strand of CM041546.1, from coordinate 19,191,941 downwards.
GAGCTGGCCCAGCAAAGTGAATTAATGGCACCACCTGTGGGGTTTGAAACGGTTTCAGTCTAGTGACACTGCTGGGAAAAGCACGGAGAGAGAGAGACTTAAGTAAAGGAACATTGCTGAGGGTTCACCTTCAGGGTAGCACACGTGGCCGAAGTTTTTGAGTGAAGAAAATAAGGCTTTAACTTCCAGATGCTTGCAGGATGAGGCCCATCTGGAGAGAGGGAGGGAGAAGGAGCTTTTGGAGCTACGTGTAAAAAAAAAAAGAAAAAGCCCTAAAATGATCACTTTAATAAGTTGCAGGTTTCCACCTCGTCCTCCAGAAAGGCAGCACACCATGTGCCAGAGGTAGGCCTGTAAATCAATGGGGTTTAACTTTTAGGAATTTACTGGCTCGGGCTGGACTTCCTGGAAATAGAGATAGGCAAGAAAAGCCAATAGAGATAATAACCAATAACTATTGTGGTGAACTCTTACCTGCCTTGGTAGTAGTCTGCTGCTGCTGCTGTTTGTGTTAATCTTTTGCCAAGCTCTTCCTGGTTATCTGGGTACCTCAGCTACAGCAGATGCTTGACCACATGGCATTAATTGAGATGCACATCTGTCTCCCAGTGTGCAGCTCCCTCTCTCTCCTTGCATAATGGCTGTGCCGCCCCGCATGCAGCAACACTCACGTCTTTGGTAAATCATCCAGGTGTCACATAGTTTTTCCTTGGAGAAAAAAAAATATGGCACCGTGGGTTAATCCTGGGAACAAATGGCAGGAAAACATCATCATCAACAACATAAAAAGATGGCCACACTAGCTCAAATGGTTCCCAGCTCGCTGTATCGTAGCAGCTGCAAAGAGAGAGAGAGAGAGAGAAAAAAAAATCTGCCATCGAAATCTTAATCGAAACCAGATGTGGCGTGGTTAAACTCTGTACTGTAAATTGCTCTCTCTTTCATGACTTAAAGACTCGTATTAAAGCTGTAGCATGGGAACGTTATCCGCAGTATGAAATATGCCGCTCTTAAAGCTTTTGTCTCAGCAAAGGATGATGCTCGCTGTGATACTGTTCAGACACTGCAGGCATTCAGAATAATCTTGTCAGTCCCCATAGACCCCCCAAGAAGACCGTATTTCACCGACAAGCTACAACTGTTTTGATACAGTAGGCCACGTTCAATTCAGAAAAGAAAATTCTTATTAAGTGCAGCATAAATTATTTGAAATAAGTTTATATGCTAGTTGTGGCTAGAAAACACTGTAGCTCATTCAGCTTCTGTGCTCGCGGTGAGTGTAGCCAAAGCAGATGGGGTTTGATTTCACACCTCTCCAACACAGTTTGGATAGCAGCCCCCCTACCACGAGGGTCAAGACCACAAGAGTAAGCAATCCGCACAGTCGTTAGCCAAAACAAAGGTTATAATGGAAAGAAAAGAAAGCACTGTCCCTGTGCGTGTGTGTGTGTTGAGGTACATGAAACAGGCAGGGTCTGTGTGTGCACATCTGTGTTTATGTCGATGTTCGATACAGAGTTTTGTGATGACTTGGCAGTTTTGGTGGCCTGCAGTGGTTCAGCGTTTCCCCTTTAGTGGCTACAGTCTGATCGTCTGTTTCCCCTCATAAGAAACTATGAGTTAAACAAGCGATGGGAGAGGTGAACACCAAGTTTAGCAAAGCTGTGAAATACATTCAGATTGTTTTTGCATATGTCACCGCACTTGAAGTATATCCAGATGTGCACAATGCACATACACGACACCCTACAGCCGTTATATGTATGAGTTTTTGCACCACTGAGTCAATATATAAACACTGAGTGACTAAATGATTATTAATATGTTTTTTTTTCGGCTATAGATTTGAGTCTAGTGTCATTCTATATTTCTCTTTTTGTCAACAAAACCGACAATGTGTTTGTGCGTCTCTCAAAATATATCTGACTTCCCTACTCTGTCTGTGCCCCTAAACCCATTTCTTCACACTGAAAACATAAATCTTTAAAAGCAGCTCACAAATACATTTTTTCAAACACCCAGTCATTTCCTTAAACAGCTGGGCACTGTTTTTAGCAAATGTTGCTCAAGTAGAAGTAAATAGTGCATTTGTTGATGACTATTTTCAGCCTTGGAGTAATACGCATTTGGCATACTAGTGAGCATTTACTGCAGCGGGGCGGTGTATGTGGAATTGATTCAAAATAAATTGCAGTCCCCATGTTTACTCATTGAATTATTGATGTGTTTTTAATAGTTTCTGATCAACCGCTCTATAGTCTGGAGAAATGATAATATCAGACTGTGACTACACAGACGATAGTTGTTAGCTGGATCAATTCATTGCTGGTTTTGGTTCTTTTCATGGGATTTGTTTACAACAATAACAAAAACAACAACAAAAAAATAGAATTGTGGCAGACTTACTTACACCTTTTACTACTTTTGCGAATACAGATATGATAGTCAGCCCTCAGCCAATGAGAATTAAGTTTCATATTGGCTCTGCTACAAACATTGAATGTAACAGAGTCAACCTCAAAACCAAGTCCAAGTAGAGTTCCTGGCACTTTCAAGACCAATTCAAGACCAAAACCAGGGTTACTCGAGTTGATGTGACCTATTGTGACTCAAGAAAATAAATGAATAGAACAAATAACAAATACATTAAATGAAACAAGTAAAAGAGCAGCATGAACAGTTTCGATTCATAAAAAGTAATGATTTTTGGATTTCCTGAGGATAAACAGAGATGTGGATCCAGCTGCTTATCAATTCTGTACAACCTCGCTGCATACAGTGGTTTCCACAGTTGGGATGTCATATTGTTGCTGTTGTTTGCATTAATGGGAGAACATAAGTTGAATATAAATACACTAGCCCCATATACTGCGTCCAGTGCCGACTAAGATCAGTACGTCTGAGACAAAATAAGCAACAGTGAAAGAATCAAACCAAAACTCCAGAAAGGACGTCTTGCGCCAAGTTCAATGTTTGCTTTCTTGCTTGGTTAATATAATTACTGACTTCTTAACCCTCTAAACAAAGAGTTATTCTGCTCAGAGACACACTGACATCAACAGTTAGCGATAAGTTGTTGAGAGTTCAGGGAGGTTGTGTCTGTTTTCTTAAGATCCTCTGAAGATTTCAAAGGCTCTTGACTTGGTGGCCTGTTCTGTGTATGTTTCGGAAACTCTGCGTACTAATAAATATGGATGAATAAGTGTTGGCCTTTGCATAGTTTTATCCTGGGAAGATCAACTAAAGACGCAGTGACCAAAGTTTCTTATGAATCTTTTTTTAAAGCGGTGTTTCCCACAACTTTTTGACCTCGAAGGAGGACAGGATTATTTGTTTTTGTGGGGATATTTTAAAAAAAAGAAGAAAGCCATTATTATTAAAGAAATTATCTTGTTATGGTGGGGAAAAGAGTATGAAGATGGCTCTCTGATGTGTAAAAGGAATTAGGGCATGAGAGGGGTCAATAGTGTAATTAAATGTCACTGACAGAGTGATGCTGAAGGAAATACTACAGGCTAAGGAAAATTGAATAAAATAAAAAAATCTTAATGATATCATTAATTATGATTATTTTTAGGATTTTGGGCTGTTGGCTGGTGAAATTAAGACACTTGATGTTTTTCACTGTTTTCTGATGTTTTTCAGACCAAAGGATTAACAGATTAATTGAAAAAGTAATCTACAGATTAATTGTTAATTAAAGCTATTGCCCTGAATGGGAGCCTTTCTTACATGCCATATGAAAATACAGCACAGCAGACATTTTAATGGTGTTTTAAGTATTATTTTAATGGAAGTAATAAAACTGCATCATAGCACTATTTTAGTCTGCATCATGGCCTTATCATAAAGTAACACAATGACATAGCATAACCAAGAAACTTGACTCACACAAACATTCATAGTCAGACTGCAGAGAGCTTCCTGATTGGCTGCAGAGAAGCAGTTACAAAGTCAAACACAGGAAGAGATGAGGAGGAAGTGTGCGTCTGAATCAACAACTGGCCTGTGATTCATGCTGAAACATTGGCACAGAAGACATTCCAACGGACCAGTCAGACGCGGCTGCCATTTGAAATATCCTGCTTATGGAATCATTATGGCAGAGAGCTTTTCCAATAGTTTGAATGTGAATCATCGAAGTTTCTTGGACTATTGTGTTGTCAATGCGTTTGTCATTAAAGGATACATGCAGTTCATTACAACATGGCAGCGTGTCTCCAGGGATGGCTTGGTGTTGGTCAGTTCACCACTTTGGGCCAGACTGAAATATCTCAACAACTTTAGGATGGATTGGCAAAACTATTTGTGCAGACACTCATGGTTCCCAGACAATGAGGCCCTCTGATTTTAGTGATCCTGACTTTTTTCATAGAGCCATCATGAGGTTGAAATTTGTGGACTTGAGTGAAATGTCTCAACAACGATTAGAGGTGGTTGTAAATTCAGATGCTGATGTCCCCCTCAGATAGCCCCCAGATCAAATGTAATAATTCGGTTTATGACCCCAATTTTTTTTTTAATTTGACTCCCTTTTAAGTTCCTCTATGAAAGACCATTTCATTTTTCATGGTTTGTCTAATGGTGAAGTCAAAAAGACTGCCGTGTCAAAAGCTAATCTGCTGTTAATCACAGTGGAAGCAATGTTCACAGGTTTGAATGCTCCCCTGTTATTATGTGATAAAGCTGCACTGTGGACGCGAACGGTTCATGTGACAAATGACTGTAACAAAAAGTGGAACTAGTGGAAACACTACTCGCAGTATGTTTCTTACGAGCTTGAGCCTCCTAATGTTGTGGACTAAGAGGTTTTTCACCCTTGATCTTACTGTGAGAGTTTACAATGCAAAGCTATGTTTTCTGGTCACGGGTTGTGGAGAGGGTGTATTTTTTTATAAGGGCTCTATGTGTCTCTCCACCAGTATGATCAACAGAGCATTACAACACATATAATTACAGCACTGTATGGTCATGTCCCTCTGAAACCTCAGCCAGGGCCTCCATTTTGGGTTTTCCACCATTTCACCTACGGAAGTTTGTAAAAAACACTTGTTTAAAGAGACCAGACGTGATGTCAATCCAAGGTGTGTGAGTCTGTGTTTTTGTTTATTCTGTTCCACGGAGGTGAATTGGTGTATTTATCAGAGCGTCCTGGTGTTTAAGTTTGTTTTTGTGAACCCCTTTGCTTTCTCTGACCATTGAAGCCACAGCCATCCTGCCTGTGGTTTTTTGGTCTGGAGTGTGCAGGACCAGGCAGCAGTTTGCACTGTGGGTCTGTGTGCGAGAGCGCACGAGCCTCAAACGTGTCAGTGTAATACAACAGGGAGTGCAGAGGCCTCCAGCTGGCAGGAGGCCCGGCTCAACACAAAAAAGAGAATTTCAGCGTAAACCACATCAGATCACACACATCTGCAAAAAGTAAACATTTCGTGAATGAAGAAAACAAGGATTATTTATTTGTTTTTTCGTCACGGTCCCCAGAGATTGCAATTACATTTGTTTTAATTTCATTCCCTCAGCAGTGTGCTATTGTATCGTGTTAAATATTTGCTCTTAAGGATCGATGGCATTGTTCTTGAGTGCTAAAGGATCTTCAAGTATGATTGGTAATTCACAACAGCAAAATGACGTTGTGTGTCTTATGAAGAGGTTGCACAGTGAGCTTGTTGATTAAAAAACCTCCATAATTACTTTGATTATGTGTTTGAAGTTGTGAAATTGGTTTCAATCTGCAACTGGCTTTTACAGTGATGAGGACAGTGCTAACTATAAGACATTATCTTGACAAATGCATGACAAAGAAGAGCAAAACCTCAGCCAGATCAAACACAAAGCAAATGTCCGCCTCCGGATCACTTGTGTTTATTTGCGTTCAAACACAAATATTCTCTCTTTCTGTCTCCAGTCAGTGGCAGTCACACGTCGGCTGTAATCTGAATAGACTTTGTGGTGATTTAATTGCAACAAACAGATCAAAATAATGCAAAATAAATAAATCAAAGTGTCTGCCTGTAAAGTCTGGACTCATGCTTTGTTAGGTCTGTTCCCATGAACACATGCAAACCACTTTTAAATGCTTGATTTCTGAATGAGTTCGGTTTAAGAAGTACAACCGATCATCAAGTTACGACACATTTTCTCAGAATTTACCAGGTAGTCCAGCTTCCTCGCTTACTTTTCTTCAAGCAGTGTCTTTCTGCGTTCGGTCTCTTCACGTCTTTACATGTAATCATGTCATACGAAAAAATTCACTTTGCCTTTGCTGTGAATACCGTGGGGCAGGGGCAACATTAGAGAGTGCAGACGTGAACTGTGGGCGATCAAGCTTTTACTAAATGACAGAGACAAATGGAGACAAATCCCACAGCTGTTTGGGAAAAACTTCATCTGAACACATTTACACTTTTTTGTAAACCGTGACCATGATTGTTGATGCGGTTATTATTTTAATCATTTCTACATCATTAATTAAGTATCTAACTTCATCTGGAGCCTGACCACACCTCCACCATGGCATTGCTACACCGTAAAACATCGATTTACAACAGTTTGGAAAACACAGATGTCCGATGCTGTCCTGTGGGTAGTGGCGTCAGATCAGAAAACACTTTTATGTGTTGTTCTGAAGAGCTGTTGCCAACTATATATTTTGTTGTTTAATCTGGAGGACATGGTGGATGAAAAAATAGATCATGCTGAATCATGCTTAATTTTAGATCCTTAATGTCATATTTTAAAAGGATAATCACAAGGTTCAGAAATGGCTGATCAGAGCTCAGTTTATTCTTTGTGGATGTGACCCGGACCAATGTCTCACAGAATAAAACTGTTGGCACTTATTTTATACTGAAATCGTGAGGTTAAAAACAGCCTGTTCTTCAGCCAAAATGTATTCCAGCATTTTACAGACGTGTTCAGTTCAAGCTCTGTGAATGTTGTTGCACTTCCTACTGGTTGCAGACGGGAGTCGACACAAAATAAGTTTGGCCTCTGCTCTGTGTTGAACTCATGTCGATGTCCTCATATGGTCCAAAACAACGGCGTTGCCATGGTGACCTTATCACTCCAACCACTGTTATCCACTGGCTCTGGTCTCCATCACCGTGGGGACAGATGCTGTCACATGATCTCCAGTACCTTCTGACCTCACTCATAAAGACACCCTCCAACATAAATAGACGCACAGAACACAACAGACATACACAGCACACACACACACACACACACACACACACACACAAGCTAGTAGCTTATCTGACTGCTTGCTATTAACTTCTACAGGAAAAGGTGTGGTCATCAAACATAGCATCCTCTTGGATCCCATCACCTTCAACTGGCCTCTGCTCACTCTGTTCGTGTACTTAAAGTTCACTTTTAGGTTAAGTAGAATTTTTTGGCTTTGCTCTGTTTTTTGATGGTTGCTGTGCTTTGGGGGTTTATGTATAATAATACATTTTACATGTCTTACGTTTTATTTTTATTGGCAACTTATCACAGACCTGCTACCTGATGAATCTGCACTGCTCAAAGTCTTTGGTTCCCCCTGGAACTTAGACCTCAATTAACGTAACGGGGGACCAGGAAGGGGGGGGCGCACACTCTGTATCCTGTTTTTCTCAGTTAAATAAAGGATCCCAGACCACAATGCCTGAGATTGCCAAATGAAAGCTGGCCTGTCGATACCATGACATAGAGTTGACATGAGGTGATTTCATTAGATTTTCCATTGTAGCTCTCCTAATTAACAGAGCTTTAAAATGACTTGAACCCAAGCATAGATTGGCAGGCTGCGCTGGGCATCTGTTGTTGTATTTAAGAGCCTGTTGGTAAGAAGTCTTTTGTTGAGACAATCCAAATTATTTATTCCCATGTTATTACTGGAAGCTCAAGCAAAACTGTGGGGCAGATCTGCTGACATAATTATAAGATTGAGAGCAAGACTAAGGGTTCAAATGAAGACAATTCAACTGTCAGAAAAAGAAGACAAAAGGAGCTTTTAACTTTTGAAAAGTGCAAAGGTGTGCGGCGTTGCTTTAAGATCAAAAGTTCAAAAATTCAAGAATTCTAACCTCACTTTCATAAATCTTGCAGATAGCTAACACTGCAAAGCTCACTCAGCGAAATTCAGACTTCCAAGATCTGTGCAAGGCCTCCCCCTGCTCACTCCCTTGCTAGATCATCCTTTTGCCTTTTGTGATGCAACTCCCCCGAGAACCGTCAGCTGCCAAGAGTTTTCCACTCAAAAGCTCCCCCCCCACCTCCCCCCTCCTCAAAACCAGCCACTCACCCACTCACCCGACATGAGGCAAAGCAGCAGTGTGTGTCTCACTGCGGCCTAGCAGCCGAACCCATCATGCGCACCAAGACGAGAGCCCAGATGCAAAGGATTATGGGTTTTATATTCAGTTTACAGTAACTCTGGTTTAGGGAAAGAGGGGATGGTAGTAAGAGGGGACTGCGGTCGATGTGTCACATGGAGGACTCTGGCAATTTTTATTCCAGTTTCTGCCCTCGAGTAGTTTTATAGATTTGTTATTGTAAGAGCTGAGCTGTAAATTTGTGATGCAAACCTTTGGCTCTAGTCCCCCGTGGAGGATATTTTTTGATACTACTCGTGATACTGATGATCGCAATCAGAGAGTGATCATTTAAATCTCCTTAAGGCTGTGATACACACCGCAACTTTACAGGCCAACCTTTAAGTGTAATGGTGCACAGTAATGCTTTAATCATGTACAGTGTGACCATCTTGTTGCCAGGAAACATTTGAGTTGATTTTTGTCCTTTGTTCTCCTTTTCTTTGTCTGTTGCTGGAAGTTTTACCATTTTATAATGCTCACCATTTTAGCAGAATTCACTTTTTTTTCCATGTACTTTTTCATGTCATGGGCTCATTAAAGGGCCTGCAGTAAGCCACAGACTCCTGTTTTTTGTCTCAGGGAACTCAATTTGAGTTGTACAGATCTCATTTTGGGTGGGCACTTGGGAGTAAAGTCTGATACAAAAGCAATGATTCTTCATTTCTGCTCCTTTATTGTTTTAATGGCATTATAATATAGTTAAACCACTCCTTATCCCTTCCTTTGTGAACCACTAGTCGATTAAATCACTCCCTAAAGTTCAACTGTAAGCTAATGGGTTGGGCAGGCTACTTTTATTTTGAAACTGTCCTCCACTGCAGTGACTAATTACCTCATTGAAACTGTAATTAACAATACAAAGGGATTAAAAATTAAAAAATGTATTTGGAATACTGTTCACTTTATTTATTTGCACTGCAATGAAAACATTCAGGAAATTGATATCATGTTTAAAACACAGTTTTATGAAGAACACCTGCCATCATTTAAATGATCTTCCAAGTTTCTTGATTTTATTTTAAAAAGTATTCCCAGAAGTAATCCTATAATTGAATGCGTCTTATTTCACATTATACAACAGTATCAAGTTCCAGTCTTGTTTTCTATTAAAAGACTCTCAATAGAAAACAAGTTTTCTGCTCTGAGTTTTACATCCATCCTCAGTGAGTTAGCCTGTTTTATTAGTGACCTTGTTATGAACTTTTCACATCAGATGTTAAACTGCAGTGGGGATGAGTGGGTCAGTGGGTGCTGATGTTGGAGTTACTTATTACCAGGATAGCATGAAACAAAACATGAATTATCTGCTGTTTGATTCACACTTCTAAGGCACACCAGAACACATTGCACCTGCAGAAACGTGCTATAACTCAAGAGCAAAAAGTCTGCAAGAAAAGTATTTCACCATGTTGCCTTTCTTTAGTAGCCTCCTTGATGGTTGGCGTTTCAAAATAGTGCACAGAATAACAGCATTTAAAAATTTTATGTTATTGATTCTAGAGACTACAATGCCAAGAGAAACTCAGAAACAGCTTTGAAAAGGAGTCTTGAAAATTGGGCCCTATTGTGTAGTTTCTCAGTCTGAGTCTGAAAATGAACTTGTATTTGGCAGGACTGTCTCTGTTACTCCTTCGTCGTCTCTCTTAACACAACAGCCAATGTGTTATTCCATATTTAATTTTTCTTTTCCCCGTGACTTTCCCTTCTAGTGGATGACTAATATTTTCTACCTCAATTAGCGCTGCATAGAGATAAATAGAGCGACAGAAATGTGAGGTTAGATGGAAGGGAAACAGGGAAGCAAACAGTTTGATCAATGCCATGTGCTTTTTTTTAAAGCCTTTAAAGGCTCTTTCCTGTGGAAACTGTTATTAGTTTTAATCCTATTAAAGAGGATGAACTAAAACTACTGAAGACATTTTAAAAAGTCTGATAATATTTTAGAATATTTGTTGCACAGTGTGATATATTTTAATTTCATCCACCATTTCAGACTAAAACATTTCAAAAACTGTGAGATGGATTGCCAGAAGGCTTTTTACAATATTGTACAATCCAGAGGATGTATCCCCTGACCTTTCCATCTTATGCCACTATGAGGGTGAAATGTATGGAAGCTGATCACAGCCATGCTTGCAGTAATTTTTTAAACACCATTATCTCAAGATCCTCAATTTTTTTTCATTTTTTTTTTTCATTTATCTTTTATTATCTCTCTTTCTTGCGATATTGTGAGGTCATTTTTCACATGTATCACCCGCAGTCACCAGTGAAGTTGCAGGTTAGTCTTGTCCTTAAATGATGAGGGCCGATGTCAATATTATTTCTGACAGAAAGACACAGTGCAGTTTATGCTCATGTGAAGAACTGATCAATAATGGGTTCTCCTTGATCTGGTATTTTGATCTTAAATCGGCTGTCAGGCTCCATCTGTGTGTGCTGGCATGGCACTCCTGATCTCTGACAAATATCGTAAGTAACAAGAGGAAACAACTTTTTGTTTTCTCGTGATAACAGATTTACTCCTGATTTGTTTTATACATACATGCTTATGAACATTTTTATTGTGACATATGACATAATTCTGATGCTGACTGCTGACAGCTTCTGTCCTGACTGTTCAACTAATATGAAGTCTAGTGGAAATACTAATCTGTCAAGAAAATGGTCCTCTTGCATGAAATCAAAATAATTTTTTTTGTTGTCAGCACTTGTGTGTCCCGAAGGGCAGTTGATTGAAAGAGAATATGGTAATAATATGGGTGCAAGTCTAGTGAGATTAATATGAAACCAGTGCATTTGTTTTCATTTGGGCTTTGTTTTCACTGAAGCCCCTGTGCGGTTCTGGAAAGAGCATCACGGGGCCCGTAAATGGCTCACAGCATTCCTTGGTCCAATGCATGTATGCGTGGGCCGCTGCTTTTGGGCCTTGACGGTATGAGTCAAGCAAAGCTTGGTGAATTAGCAAAATGTCCTAAAAATAGTTCCTCTGAACTCGTTTCAGCTTATGGGACTCATTTGATGTGTGTGTAATGTCTCCAGAACATGAAAACATATGATCAGTCCTTGAAAGAGTTACAAACTGTGTAGCGGGTGTCGGAGCCTGCACGTTTTGCTTATTTTCTATTGGTTTATAGAGCCACATGAAAGTTCAATGAGATTGTCTGCTTTTTTCATTACAGAGAAGACCAAAATATGTTGGAGCAACCTCTGCTGTTGTGCTTTTTCACTGATCTCGGCCCAGACTTTACGTCTTTGACCAGTTGATGTGAACTGTGGAGGTGTGCATACATTGCTGCCAGTTATCTGCTAGCTAAATGCATCAAAACTGAACAGAAAAACTGTTGCAATACATTATGCTCCCTCTGCTTCTGCTGCATGGCCATGCTTGTCCAAGTGAAAAGGTTCAGAGCTGCAGCCTGGAAAAAGCTCAAAGGAAATAATGATAGCTTAGGGCTCAATGTAACGGAGAAGAAGGCTATTATGTGAAAAGGAGGAAAAGGGAAGAATCAATCAGCCCACAGTTGTGGTGGACTTTAATGAAAAACTCCATTTTCAGAGTACCTGCCCTCCTCTATTTGAATAAAAGACAGGGTTTCCTTCATGAGAGGAAAGTGTCCAGTATCCAGATGATGATACCACCTGGGGCTCCAGACGTCTACCTGCCCGCCTCCCACTGTAGGTAACTCAAACATGCAATGCAAACAACGGCTGAACTCGACTTCAAAACAACTCTGTCTGCCCTCATTAAGCTCTCTTTCTCACCATTTAAGAATTCCCATGTGGTTTGGAGCCTTTCTTTAATGAAGCACAATTAAAATGAAAAGAAGGTAATGAAAAATATTTACCCCCAGTCCAATGAAGTGGCTGGTGAAGTTGATGACTCGTCTTAATAAAAGCCATATGCCTGTTCTCATAAAACTCTGTTTTTGTGGCACAGATTTCTTAGGCGTTAGCGTTTGTGCCAGCAAGTGAATTAACTACTGACGGATGGTAGGAGAGTAGTAAGAGACAGTTTATCAGAAGCAGAGGATCCACACACTCACACTGATTTATGCTGCAGTCCTCACCAAGCCAAATCTCCAGCAGTGATAACCAGCCACTGGACAGAGTTAATGTAGATGTAAATCTGTTAAATGCGCCTCTGATTGATTGCAGAGGTGTTTATAGTGGACCACTTCTGCAGACGTCTTTCTCCTTATTCTGAGGTGTTTTTCTCTGCAGAGCACCAGAGAGCACGCATTTTGTAAACATACGTGAAGTATCACTGAAGGAAACTGAACCGCTGACCTTGGCAGTATTAGAGGCATGTATTACTCACCAAGCCACAAGCAAATCTTTTTCTCATCTTAGGAAATTTCCCAAGCACAGTGACTTAAAATGCAAATATGTGCGTGAAAAGTGAGAGAAATATGTTTCTCCGCCACAAATAGATGACATGAAGGAGACAGGGCTAGATAATAGTTTGACAGTGAAATGATGCAGTGGAAGCTACTGCCAGAAACCAGGGTCAAATCTCTAAATCATACATAGTTTTTTACTGATTTGGTTTTCAGTTTCTCTCACAGTGCTTAGCCTAGACTGAGCCGTATTCCTGCTCTCACACAAGTTTTTTTTAAACTGTAAACCTAACTCTTACTAGCCTTTTCAAGTAACAACAGCCTGGTGAAGGTCAAGCAATTCACAAAAAAAAAAAAAAAGAATCATTGCTCATTTTTAAGAAAAGCCAAAGGTCGATCTCTTTGTGTCTGTGTGTGTCAGGATATAGCCAGCAAATAGGGTCAAATCCAAGTAATTCAAAGATTTTTATTTGGGTTTTAAGTTTATCCTACTCACCAAAATCTTTCCATAATTTGTATTAAATTTCTAGTCTAAATGTAGAGTGGATATAATCAGTATTTCAGCCATACTAATGACATGGCTGTAGGGATGGAAATGTCATTTGACCTGTCGGTCCACAACTGTGGTCCAGACTGAAACATCTCAACAGCTATCGGATTGATTGCCATGACGTTTTGTACAGATGTTCATGGTCCCTTCAGGATGAGCTGCAATAACTTTGACGACCCTTCGACCCTTTAACTTGTACTTTCCTTGGTTTATGGTCGAATTTCTTCCCTTTTTGTTTCAATTGTTACCATTTAAATGTTAACATGCTAACAGACTACACTTCAGCTAAGCTCCACTGTGCCGAAGCACGGCCTCACAGAGCTGCTAGCATGGCTGTAGACTGTTGATTTACCTTTAGCTTTATCTTACTCGACTGAAATCTTATACTATTTTGGTAAAGTCATACAATTCTCAAAAGACAGTCTGTGAAATTTCATGAAAATTTGTTGAGGAAGAACATTTGTTCTTGCTCCTTCTTCTGAGACCTGAGATGTTTTTTCATGACTTGACTTTCATGCTTGACCAAAGAAGACTCGATCCGTGGCCGTGATGTCACTGTCACAACATATCAGTAGTTTCCCCAAGGCCATGTGTAGATGACATGAGATGCTGTGGTACAGTAATTCTGTCAGACGGGACTGAGAAAACAGAGGGGGCCAGGCCTGACCAATCCTGTGTCAACATGTCGTTCCCGTTTTCTAGAAATGCCGTTTCATTCCCACGATGCTTTTACCAAAGAGCTCACACCACTGGCCTGTGAACTTCAGTTCATTTCGATGGGATATTTTTAAGGGGGAAAAAAACTGCCTCCCCTCTGCTCCCTGAGAGCCTAACAGGGTCCCCGTGCTGAGGCGCTCTCTTGGGCCGTTGCGCTGATCAGATCCAGATGCTGTTGGAGTGTGTAAGGGGACAGCAGAGGAGTGTGGAGGCTTCACTGCAGCACTGATTGATAGGGGTCAGGATGAAGTTCGGAGTCACATTTTTGGACTCTGATCCTCCTTCTCCCTCGTTTTCTTTCTAATGCTCTCACTCTACCACATCTGTCCTGTCTGCTGTCAGGTTGTCTCCTGATGCCTGTGTTTTATGTACCCTGTTGAGACGGTGCGGAGCTCTGTGGGGAGCAGACAAGTCTGGCTCTCTGCCTCACCTCTCCTGAGCGTTTAATGAACTCTTTTACAGTCAGAGGCTAAATCCTGACCGCAATTTATAGGTACCGAGAACCAGTTTTCAATTAATCTTTCTATCCGCCATGCTGTGAAACGTTAATTATAGTAAATAAAAAACAAAAACAATGAATTTAAGTCTCTAGTTGAGAGCAGGAATGGAACTTTTTTGTATATTTTCCATGTGCATGTGCAACATTTTCCACTGTACGTTACAGAGTTTTTGCTGCGTTTCAAGGCTTCTCACATTTGTCATTGAGTAAGAAAAACTTTTTCAAAATGGTATTTTAAGGCATATAAATGAGCCTCTACAGGAGGTCATAATACTGTTTATCATGAAATCCAATTAAGCAACCTCAGAATTAAAACATCACATCCTAAGCATGGCCTAAACAAAGCACAAAAACTCACCTATTTGTTGGAGGACCAGATTGCTGTGCATTGTACAAATGTTTTTGTCTTTTTTATGTGTCCGCTTTCTGCATTTTTTTCCCCTTATAACAAAAAGAGTATGTTTTGGGTCTGTGCTGTCCTTGCCGAAATGTTCAAGTTTTTGCATCTCACAGTAAACGCCTGCCCTTTTATCCCCTCAGGACCATGCCGACTCTGCAGAGCTCTGCCTTCCTGCTGCGTTTTAGCCTCCTGATTGGTCTGAGCTACTCTCTGAACCCGCGAGACTCTAATGTGTGCAGCCTGTGGGAGAGGTGAGGCCTGTGTGACTGTGGAAGACAAATAAATGTCGTTGTTGTTATGTCCAGTTAAACATATTTTCTCATACAGTGCTCTGTACATATTGCTGAAAGTTTACTTTATGGTTTTAACAGAATTCACGAAGGTCAGTGGTTGTTCAAGACATTCATTCATCACATTAATGGCAAAGTACACTTTTAATTTTAAAAAAGTATTCTTGCTCTTTAGTGATGAAAAACTAACTTTATCGTTCAAACTTCAGAACTGACCTTTTTCTGCTTTACCACAGATATTGGTTTCCAGAAATAGAACTTCATGGTTGGTTAGCCACTATCACACCCACCAAAACCTCAGTTCAAAACCATGTATCTAGTAGTAGTACATGTAACATTTGGTATTATGAAATAAGACTGAGTGTACAGCCACGCAAGCAGCTCTATGAGGCTGTGCTTAGGAACAGTAGTGCTTTGAACGAAATCCTCAAAAAGGTCATCATGCCAAGTTGCTGATAGTGACATCATGTTAGTGTGCTGGTGTTCAGTAACTATAATGTATAATCACCACCTTAGTTTGTTAGTATGCTAACATTTTCTATTTAACAACACAAACTATGTGTGAGGATCATGGGAAAGTTAATTAAGTAGTACTGCACAAGTTTTAATATGTAGGATATGAGGACCAGAGGATCACTAGAGTTATTAAAGTTCATCCAGAGAGGAACATGAATGCCTCCAATTGTTGTTGAATTGGGATAGCCAAAGTCATTAGGATTCACAGGGCTGTGTGTTTTCATGATTTATTAATCTGTCAATTATATTCTCAGTTGATTGATTACATGTATTTGAATGAAATGTCAGAACATAATGGTAAATGCCTGTAATTCATAATTATAATAATAATCTTTCTCACAGTTCAGGGTGAGGAATTCAGACAGCTTTTACTAAATTCAACCATCGGTCCAAATCCAAATTCAGTTAACTATCACATGCAACAAAGAAACACACAAATGTTTGTCTTTTTTGCTTTGAAATTAGTAAAAATGATAATCTGATTATCAAAGCAGAGGCTGATTAACTTTCTACTGATTAACTATATTGATTAATTGAATAATAGGGAGCACTGATCAGCACAGTGACTGTCCAATATTAATGTACAATATTAATCTAAACTAATATATCTTGATTCAGACAGATCAGGGTAATGTTTCTATGTCCTCTAGCTGTGGATGATTTACAGTACATGTGTTGTTCTGCTTTTCAGCTTCACCACCTCAGTGAAAGAGTCCTACTCGCATCCTTATGACCATGTGACAGAGGAGCCCTGCTCGGACCCTCGGACCTCCTACAGATGCACACGCCACAGGTAGCAGCAGCGTGGTGACTCATTTCCTGTTGGGACTTCCTGTTGCTGGATGTGGAAGGTCATAATGTCCTGTTTGTCTTTCAGGATTACCTACAAGACGGCCTATAGGCAGGCGGTGAAGACTGACTACCGCAAGAGGTACCAGTGCTGCCCTGGCTACTACGAGAGCAGAGACAAATGTGTTCGTAAGTAACTACGTTTGAACAAACAATTCACCGGCATGATGTTTAAAACTGAGATAGACACTAGAAAAGCTAGACGTGAAACAGTGGAGGAGAAAGAGAAAAGTTTTAGCAAGATTCAGTCCTTCCAGCAGCGAATCGCTTGAGGTCAGAGAGGTGTTACACACAGTCACCTCCATAAACACCACAGTACACAGATCCACAGGCCCTCACCTGCTTCCACTGTCACTGTTTGTGAATATTAGAAGTCGGTTAAATTCAACCACACAGTTCACATGTACTATATTAATCTGATATTTTCAAACAATCAGTGCGCAAAACACACAGACGTGCTTTCTTGTCCAGGTGCTGAGTCCACAAAACTTGTTAAACACTTTTTAATTGTGATTTCAGCCTGCCAAGGACATGGTTGCATTTTCCCTATAATTATTTGAATTTTCCATATTTCCATGGAAGGAATTCAAATCTGATGGAGAATTGCTCAGTGCCTATTTTATTTGTTCGTTAGTTAATCAAAAGTAACAGTGCAGATTATTAAATGTTGCTGTTAATGCACTGATGTTACAAAGTCATCCTAAAGAAAGAATATGAAATAGGAATGTAAGAAAAGAAATGTTTCTTTTTTATGTTGGCCCAGAAGTTATTTATAGCAGTTTTTATTTATAGCGTGTACAATTTTCCTAGAATGCAAAAAAAAAACAAACAAATTCCATAAATAACATTGAGATCTGAGAACATGACCACAGAGTCCTCAGTGTTAGCTATGGCCCTGGTCCAACCTATGGGTGTGGCTATAACCCCACCCCATGGTCAGTTCATTCCTCCAAACATGACTCATAAGATATCTGCAGTGGTATAATATTGTGCAGAAACAGAATTATTAGGAGCTATCTCAAGAATTACATTAAAAAATATCAAAATAAAGTAAAAAAAAAAAAAAGTAGATATGTGTAATTTTTTTATTCTTCTGTACCTGTCAAAGAGCCACTTTGGGCTTGACATATTTTTAATATGTAATATGTGTATGTAATATGTATTACATTTAAAAGGGAGGTTTTTTGAGGCTATCCTGGAATCTAATACTTTCCCATTTACAGCAGTATTCTTGTCCCATGTAAACCATAAAAACATGGCTCTTTTAATATAGATCTAAAATGTCAAATAATTTGTAGGTTTGATGTTGGGACCCAGTATAGCACAATATCACAAAGTGATGCTGGATCACATTGACGCTGTGGAGGAGAACTATTGGCAGTAAATCAACATAACATCAAAATGGCTGCTAATGTTGCAACGTTAGAGAGAAAACAATCATCACATTTTTTACTCCCCCAGGCGATGTGCACAGTCAATATGAGGAGCACACGAAACTGGAATTACCACAATTATGGGTTCAACTCCCACTGGTGCTTCTCATGCACGGTGTACACTGGCTGTTCTAGCTGGAATTTTAAACTAAACTAAACTGTGCTGGAAAACCCCCATAACCCAGCTCCATAATGTTCATATTTTCATTTCAGTTCAAGGATTTCACATCATTTCAGCAGCTATTTTTTCATTAACAAAGCATCTGTTACTGATGAGTTCAGAGGTGTGGCACTGCCTCCTCTACAGCTCAGGGCAGAACAACAGAAACTGCATCATATGAACATTATGATCAGTGGGCATGGTCCTGAATACACATTCAGCTTGTCTATGACACCAGAGCCAGTGAACCTTCGTGTAGTGTAACATATTGTAGCTTTTTATTAACTATCAAGGTGTCAAGTCGGGACTGTAATTTTAGTTTTCTGTATTTAGATATTGTGATGCGGATTCTTATTTAGGTTTGGTTTAGTTTGACTGATATAATTTTGGATTTTAAGAATTTGTTTGATTTTACGTCACATGTTTTGTGTCCGTCTTCCAACATCTTGAAATTATTGTGGAAATAAATGATAAATTAATGAATGAATACATGATTTCAGGGGTGCGTGATGGTAATAACAAGGTTTCTGTGCTTTGTGTTGACATTTTGGAGATAAATGTTTTTCGTTCAGCAGAGATAATGTGCATTTTTGGTTGCTTGTTCTTGAGCCACCTTTCACAGCAGTTTCATGCAACACCAAAAGCTCTTGTGTGTGTGTGTGTGTGTGTGTGTGTGTGTGTTTATGTGCGTGCGGGTAGGTTTTCTTTTGTAGACAAAAACACAAAAGCCTCTGATTTTACTGACTAACAAAAGCCAAGATGGAGCCTACTGATCACTGCTTTGAGTTTTATAATTGAAATAGCTTTGCTTTCAACATGTCATCTTTGACTCCCCCTAAACCCACTTTCCATACAATGCTTTTTTATTTTTTTAAATAAATATAATTAGATATAATTATACATACCTCCTTCATTTGATGACATGTTGGCCAATTCTTAGATTGCCCAAATCTGCAGCCTCCAGTATTCACACACCCTCATCTAGAGGGGAAAATAATCAGTGGAATTACTGTTTATTGTTTGGATGAAAAGAAAAAAACTTCAGTATACAGCACGTGGTTCTCAGTGGCATGGATTAGAAAACACTTGCCTAATGTAACAAAAAATGAAGAGCTCTCTGGCAGAATTAGTAGTCTTCAGTCATGAATGCATGTTTGAATTAACTCATTATTAGCAATCAGCATTAATAGCAAAACCATTTCTGATACTGGCAAGCACACAACTCAAAGACTCTCTTTAGACGGAGCTCCTTGACTGTATGAATGGCATCGAACACTGGTGCTTTGAATTGTATTGTTGAGCCCAGCTGTCAGGCTGGCAGCTCACACACTGTTTATGATGGGTGGAATACATTTAGAGGGAAAGAATGCAGTTAAGTTGAATAGACGTTTGAAATCGATTTAACAGGCTCACGGTCTAATAATAATAATAATAATAATAATAATAATAATAAACACTATTCCTATACAAGGACGTTCACAGATATATACCCAGACACATATTACATTACACATATAGTTAATATCTTGGGAATCCTTCAAAAAGTAAGTATGAACTAAGTAACTAACTAACTTATTTGAGAGAAAAAAAGACATTTTAAAAAATTGTGGCTGATACCAAGTATAATAAGTTTTCATTTCGTGTTTTATGTTACTTTTTTCCCAACCAGGGCCACCTCAAACCAGAGAGTGCCTCTGCAGTTACTCATCTGTATATGGAAAGATTGTGGAGTAGCTCCGATAACCAAAACAAAAAGTAGGATTTGGTAAAGAGAAGAGAAAACGTAAAGTATACAGCTTATTCATGGATGGAAAATGAAAACAAAAATAGGACTACAAATTATGTAATGGAATGCTGATGTTTATTCATTGTGACAAATAAACAACCAGCTGCACTCGGGTCAGCTGCACAGGGCACACCTGCTATCAGCTTCACACAGTTGTAAAACCTGCAAGACTCAGACACATGATGCTGTTGTGATGACAAATGATAACATATTAGGATTGGAGGACTTGTTGAAAGAGAAAAAAGGCACTAGGTTGAAACACAGACAATTCCAGCATTACTGTGTCTCATATGAAGAACAATTATTGTAACATTATCCCTTTTTATGTAATTCTTAGTGTTAAATAACATCCAGTTTGATTCAAGAAATGAAAACATTTGGGAAATCTCATGTTGTTTATGAAGGGGCTCCTGAGTTCATCTTCTTGGGTTATAATAATATTCAGTTTACTATTCTCTATGAAACCGGGTGTGTTAGAAAGTGTGTTTCTAATCAACAGCTCGTTGCACCAAGGAGTGTGTCCACGGTCGATGTGTCGCTCCAGACCGCTGCCAGTGTGAGGGAGGCTGGCGAGGCGACGACTGTTCCAGTGGTATGAATCAGCCTTTTCCCCTCGCTCACAGACATTTCCTCACTCCCGCTATTTCATTTGCTTTTTCCTACCACCGCTTTCTCTCTTTCCCCATCTCTTCAGGTGCACACACAAATAAACCTCACATACACAACAGGAAATGATAGCTGGCCATTAGTCAAGTGGTGATGATCTTCACGTACACCGCTCCATCACACACAGAAGGCTTTTCCAATGGAAACAGCAAGGGAGCATTACGGCATATGCAGAAATGAGTCATCGATGTCAGCCTCAGTCCAGAAACCACTTTACTAGACCAGAGGGACACCGAGCTGCACCTCCACCTCTCACTCACCGATACAGTTCAGAATTAATAAGAATAATAGCTCAGCACTTAGGCAGCTTTTCTTAAAAATTGTGAAGTGCTATAAATTAGAAAAGAATAAAACAATCAAGTGTAATAGAAGTAGAACTCCTGCCAACGTCATACTACAACATGTTACAAAATAGCATGAGGGCGATAAGTTATGAGTTAAATACTGCCTGAAAGCGGCCATAGTCAATAAAAAAAAGAGTTAAGACAGACATTCTGACAGACAATCTGCTCCTTTCTCCCGTTACGACTTCTTTTAGAAAACATAAGTCAGCAGAAATTGTTATATAATACATATTCAAGGCACCAACTCAGAATAGTGAGCCTAAATCTGTTTGTCTTGTCTGAAATCTCCTTAAATTTGATCGTCCAAACAACGTGGAGTGTGAAACCAGAAACACATTTTGTGGGGCTGCTGCTGCCCTCACTAAAATGAAGTTTTCCACTACCTTCAGCCCGTTTCATCGCAGTCAGCTGGGTCAATAGTACACAGCGTGCCTCCATTTTCCCTCTACTCCTCTGCAGAGAGAGGGAATTAGCTGTAACGGGTAGCGGTTGATGTCTTGACAGGGGGATGATGGGAAGGGGAAATGGAAAATGTTACCCCACTCTCTCTCTTGCAGGGCCCAGTTCTCTTCGTCTCTCCTTACACTCCCCCCCCAACCCTCACTTAATTTTTTTTTCTTTGTTTTCACTCGTTCACTCTGCTTTTTTTCTCCTCTTTCACTCCTCCTCTCTCCAGCCTTGGCTGCACTATAGGGTCCTATAATGGAGTCTTTTTGGCTGAATAAGCCCTGACACTTCCTGGATGCCTGTGTGTTGAGCTATCTGACTTTGAGAAAGAGGAGAGGGGCCTGAGGTTTTCATAGTGAATATGAATATGGAGTATACTAGAGAGGGAGAAATACTGTCACTACTTCCCTCTTTATACATAAAGTAAGGTCTGGAAAAGAGAGGAGGAGTGGGAAAGGAATAGTGGGGACAATGCAACAAATGGGAATATGGTACTAATGATAATGATTGGTTTAAGAAAAATGTAGAATGTGGCTCACTGAGAGCTAGAAATTGTCATGTCAAAGTGTTTGGTGTTTTACGCCCTGTGTCAGAGAACATGTTTATAAAGGGATCCAGAGAGCTGCAATCAAAAATAAGCAGCGAGAGTCGATTGGATGTCCGGGAGATTATGTGGACGCAAGCAAAACCAATCCACCACTTGGATAATCCTCAGGGGAACAGGAAGAATTTTCCCACCATATCAGTGTGCAATCCTTGAGAAGAACAGTCAAGAGATGCCAACTCTGAAGTGTGTGTCAGTCAGTGGATACACATGCTTAAGGTGTTACAGATACTGGTTTGCATCACTGTAGAAGTGATGACACCCATTCATATCTCTATCATGGAAATTAACTTGAGGCTCATTGAGATCAAGATATAATTTGTTAGAGAAACCTGAGAGCAAATTCGCAGTAAAATGATTCAGTCACACAGTGAGTCTGTGTGGTCATTTGTTACAAAAAGTATTCAAAATCTTGATCAATAGAAAAAAAAACTTTGCAACAATCAAAGTTCAAGTTTTGGAAAAAAAACAACAACAAAAAAAGCAGTGGTAATTAGTGGTAAAAAAGTGGTAAATTAAAATTAAAAAAATACTTTTAAAAAGTAAGTAAAAAGTGGTAATTAGAAAAGCTATTATTATTTTTGATTTTGCTAAATCCTGATTGATGCAAGTATGCGACCCTTTTCCCCACTGAGCCTGGCCTACTCTAAAGCAGGGAGAAGACCACAGACAAAAACACACACAGAAATCTCCCAAGTCCCAAGTCTTCTAACCAAAAACAATCTCACTTTGGCAGAGAGTTGTGTGTTTGTTTAGGATCCCATTGCTTATAGAAGAAGCTGGTTGAGAAATTGGGTCGCGGGTTTGTGATAAATAATCATGCTGTAAGTCATTCAACTTTCATGCACAGATGCAAACTCATACGTGGAAAATCAGCCATGAATGCTCTGTTGACGTCAAATGTCAAACTACTAGCAATTTTCAGTTTATCAGTACTCACCATTACAATGAGTAGATCAAAGCTAGGCGCACTCAAGTCAAAGTGAGTGTATCTGATGAAGGTAAGCAAACTCAGCAAGACTGTTGGAGAAAACCACCTGAGAATGTATGTTGCAAATAAACCAACAGTTTATGTGAAGAGAAAAAAGATTTAATAAAATCTAATCTGGTCAATTTCACCCATTCACTAATCTACTGTCTGGATGTATCGGCCCTGCAGACCCTTCCTAAATCCTCCCTGCTGTCCTGGAGAATGTCTGTGTAAACATAATTCCCGCTCCAGCTGACTTTGTCATTACTCAACGTGACACACTCCGGTACAACCCCTCTCCAATGCCCACACGGCGAACAAGTGAAGTTATTATTCATTTAAACAAAAGAGGCAAGGGTCCTGCTCCAAGTTAGTGCAATAAACACTACAGTCCACGGCAGTGCGCTTTGCTCCAGGCCAAATTTGGCTCTACTCTACCCTCTGTGTAATTATTGTCAAAGCAGTCCTTGTACTTTTCAAAACTGGGGCAGGGCATGTGTGCGGCAGAGGCAAAGGTTCACATGAAGAAAGATGATTCACAGAGGTCAGCATGAAATTGCTGGGAGCGTTTTTAGTCCAAGAGAAGATAACTGAAGCCCATCCATGTGTTACGTCAGGCCTATCGAATGTCACATTTTCTTGACGCTGTCTAATGTCCAAGACGGCCGAAGGTATTGATGAGAAATTTGAAGAATGCGCCCGTGACCAATTTGGGTTCTCATAACACGACCCAGTGGACTGAGATCTCTACATCAAGTCAAGAATTGAAATCCAAACCTTGTGTGAATCTCCGCTGCACGCTAACCCCCCCGGAGCTGCTCCTCAGGCTTCTGTAAAATTAACCATTTAAAACTCCTCCGTCCTGTGAGCTCCATGCAAATCTGCCTGCCAATTTGAAATTATTTGTTGGTAATATAACACTCCAGGGCTAAAGGGGAGGATTTGGATGTGGAAGCATGATCCACAGAAATGTGCGGAAAAGTCAGGACTTTATGTCATCCCCGAGCACTCTTCTCTCTTGTTTCTGTTGTTCATCACATTGAATTCAATCAGATTTATTCCTTGTTATTTGTTTTTCATGACATCATATTGCTGTAATTGTATACCATACGCGTATGGGAAGGGAGGAAAATTGAATGAGGACAAACAAAACAGACACAAAGCAGCCATACTTGCACTGTATGCAAGTCACAATAATCATGTGTAATCTTATTTTGCCTCAGTGTTTTTATTTCACTTCAGCATTACGGCATTACAGTGTGGGTTCGACAGGCATATTACTGGAAGATGACTGAGTTGAATCATTGGAAAATGTGGGCAATTAAAGTGAGAACCTCCCTGGTGTGAATGTGTGTAGCTGTTCAGCTGCAGAAGAAGTCATTGTACTAGAAAAACAACCTTTTTCTGGATAAAGTTTTAAAAAGTGAGGAGAGGATCAGTGTGAATTTAGGTGGTTGTGTTTGATTGTCATCATATCCATTTACCCCAAGAAGTCTCAGTGAGACCATTTAATCCAGTAAACAGAAATATATTAAATTGGGAGATATGATTTTAATTGAAAATAGAAACCACAAACAGTCTTTAAATATTGAAGAAAGTTTGTAGAGGTTGTGTTTCAATATCTTGGCTAAAGTAATCCTTATCAATACATAACTGTTTGTTCTGTTACCTTTCAGCCTGTGATGAAAAACACTGGGGGCCTGGCTGCAGTCAGCAGTGCAAATGTGAGAACGGGGCTCACTGCGATCCCGTCAAAGGAGCGTGTCAGTGTCCTCCAGGGTTCATAGGACGCTACTGCGAGGAGTCCTGTCCAGCAGGCACCTTTGGAAAGGGCTGTCTTCAGAGGTGCAAGTGTGGGACTGGAGGATCCTGTGACAAAGCATCCGGAGAGTGCTCATGTCGGGACGGATTCACTGGGACTTTGTAAGTACAAAAATGATAATTATGTAGTAAATGGGAGCCTTGCATATTACAGGACAATCATTACAAATGTCTACATTGACTTGAGAAAAACTGAAAATCATTTGCTTTTTTTCTGTATTTTCAATTTCAATTAGGAATTTGGAATTTAGGATTCAATTAGGAATATTTAGATTACACACAGATTCAGATAGAGTCAAAACATTTTACCCTCAAGGAAAAATTTGAGGCAAGTATGTTCACAGATACACAAATAAGTTCACTGTGAACAAGAATAAGAGACCACAGCCACGCTAGGGGCTCTGTGGGGCTGTACTGAGCACAGTGGGTCTTTGAGATAAATGCTAATATCAGCATGCGAACATGCTCACAATGACAATGTAACATGCTGATGTACTGCAGGTATTATATTTACAATGTAGATCTAAAGTTTAGTGTCTTTGTGTGATAACATTTGCTAATTAGCACCAAACACAAAGCCTGATGGGAATGCTGTCAGTTTTCCAGGCACAGCTAAAAATCAACACAAGTGTATGTGCAGTTAATTATTTCCTTTAGGAGACACTTGATATCTTGCCTCATTACACACCACTTCATTACACCTTACTTCATTAACGTATTTTTCTCAGGAGGTCTGTCAGTTCTTACCAAGTTATTTGTTTCCACAACTTCATTTTAAGGTGGAAAAAAGACCCTGCTGTACTATATACTCCATGAGTCATCTGTTACACCCTGTTTTTAGATGCCCCTGAGGATGAGTAAGCAATGAAAATTCCTCCCAACTAAATATTGGTGGAGACTCTTATACTGCCAATTTGAAAGCAGAACTCACCGCTTTGAGTTAAATAAAAAAGGGGTTCTTGGCAAACCCCATTATGGGATAAAGCTCCTTGATGTATTGTGTATATCTGAAGTCTGTCCACGTTATTTCACCTCAAGGGGCGTATTAGGAAATATAATATCCCAACACTGAATTGTACAACAGGTAGTTTCAGCCAAGTCTTCTGATTGGTCGAAGACACGCTCCAACCGTGCTGATGATTCCCACAAAGCCGCTGTGGTGCCAAGTCTTACGGTAATCAGGGAGCTACTGTTGGTTTTTCTCTTGCTCGCTCCATTTCTCTACAACTTTTCATCAGAGTAGTTTTTTTCAGGAACCTGACAGGGCTGCACTGTCTCAACTGTTAAATGCTGTCTATTTTAAGATGGGAAGGTGCTGACATCGATATATAAATAGTGGTGGAAGAACATATTCCTGCATTGTGGTAATGTTTTACTTAAGTAATAGTACAAGGCTATCAGCGTTTATAAAATATACTTAAATTACCAAAATGCAAATCACAGTAAACATTAAAATGTATTGATTGTATTTTGTAGTATTAATCTGACTGTGCAAAGTAACTAGTAACTGAAGTTACATTCTAAAATAAATATAGTGGAAGAAAAGTACTTAATTGTAGTGGAGTAAGAGGAAAATAGTTAAGAATATAAAAGTACCTCAAAATTGTACTTAAGAACAATACTTCAGTAAATGTACTTGCTGATGTTTGAATCACCACCCTCAGTTTCATAAAATCTGTTATTCTGTGCACTTTTACTGTAGAACAAAATATTTACTTAAGTCCACAAGAATGTCCCAGGACACATGGAGTGTTTTTGACCAAAGTGGTCCATTAAGCTGTTATTAAGCATTGACTCCATCCCTCCCCAGCTGCGAGAGGACGTGTTCCAGGAAATGCCAGGCACGATGCTCCTGCCAGAACGGTGGCATCTGTAAGGGCAAAGGGATCTGCGCTTGTCCCCCTGGATGGACGGTACGTTTTCAAGCTTGCACTGACACCAACCTTCACGTTATCTGTGGATGGTCGCCAGATTTCGAATTAGCTCATGTGTTACATTCCAGCTGGCTCCAACGTTAAGCAAACAGTCTGACTTATGTCTGAAGACATTTTTAGGGTGTGTGTCATCTCTGAAGACGTGTAGATACAAGGTTTTCCACGAAAAAAAAAAGTTACTATGTTCATTCCAGTTTAGGGTTTTTTTATTTGCAATGATACATCTGCGTTTGCTTGGCATCTCTTTCTGCCTCATCAGTGTTGGTTCCTTGTTGCTCTGCAGGGTGCAGTTTGCACGGAGCGATGCCCAGAGGGAAGGTTTGGGCCAAACTGTACCGAGGAGTGTGTCTGCCACAACAGGGGCAAATGTGACCCCGAAACCGGACTGTGTCAGTGTGCTAAAGGTTTTACTGGTAACAGGTGTGTATGCAAATGTGACTGCTCTCTCATGTACTCGATGTCCTTTGGTATAAAATATCACAGGCTACTGATTTCATGATTTTAACAGCTCTTGTGTGTGTCTCCATAATGTCCCATGTTACTGCTCTCAGGTGTAATGAGGAGTGCGCTGCAGGCACTTATGGTCAGGACTGTAAACGCGTGTGCGACTGTGCCAACGGTGCACGCTGCTACAACATCGATGGAGCCTGCCTCTGCGAGCCGGGCTTCAGTGGGCCACACTGCAGGGACAGGATGTGTGCGCTCGGGAAATACGGCATGCACTGCGAACGCACGTGTCTCTGCCAGGACAAACACACGCTCAGGTGAGAGGGCGTTGTCGGGAGAAGAAGTAGAGGAAGAAGAAAGGGTTTACGCTATTCAAAGATTTCTCTTAGGCAGTGTCACTCTGGAGGCAGAAATAATTAAATTTTGCTTAGGCGATACCTGAAATGAGACAATTTTGGGAGAGTTAGGTTGCCCCATACACTCTGTAGAAGGCAGCCCTAGTTAGCTAGCACAGTGTAAGGTTTCAGATTTGTGCTGTTTTATATTGAAGGTATTTAGTTCCTCATCAGCACTCTTTTTATACCTGAAGCACACTGAATACTTCTATTAAAGCAGAAATCCTACTTTTGTTTTCAACTCATAAAAATGCCTCATGCTGGTGGACCCAATGAGGTTGTAGCTGCCACCAGTCTTTAAATGAGGATAAGGAGGAAGTTGGAATAAAGACTGACAGAAAGACTATCCTTCATGATACTGAAAACCTGTAGGTGGGCTGGGTATCAGGTAGTTAAGAGAAGAAGAGAGAGGTAAATATGTGCATTCATGAAATAATGTTAAGGGAACACTGAAGGTACCAAGAGTGTTTAGTGCATTTACAAACCAATCTTGATCACACATTTTCAAACTGAACCGACTATATTGAATCGTCATTGTCACTTGATCATATTTACGTCTGTTCTCATCGTCCAGCTGCCACCCAATGAAAGGAGAGTGTACATGCCAGCCAGGGTGGGCGGGACTGTTCTGCAACGAGACCTGCGCTCACGGTTTCTACGGTCACGGTTGCCTGGAGCCGTGTCTGTGTGTGAATGGAGGGGTGTGTGATAGTGCCACGGGCCGTTGCCATTGTGCCCCCGGGTTCACGGTGAGTGGCGGAGTTCAGCGTGATCTAGCAAGGAATCAGTGGATGAATTAATAAATCAAGTTTATCGATCAGGTTTTCTTTCCACTTTTTTTGTTGGGACACAGTCATTTTCAGATCCAATGACCTATCTTTACCAAATGGTTAGCTCAACTTTTATCTGCCCTTATTATTATTATTAAAGTTGATGTTTTTATTTATTACTTTAGGGGGTTCACTGTGAGAGTCCATGTAAAAGTGGCACCTATGGGAAGAACTGCTCCCTCGAGTGCTCCTGTAAGAACTTCATCGACTGTTCGCCCATTGACGGGACTTGCTTCTGCAAAGAGGGTAAAAGAAATCACACAGTGATGATCACTGTTGAAGAGGAAACATTTGACTGTCTAACTGTCAGGCTGATGAAGGCATGAGTGGAGGAACATGGATGAAATAACTTTCTATCAACCATGTAACCAATCAAACATGGGTGACGTGTGTCCTTTGTGTGTCCACAGGCTGGCGAGGGCCGGACTGTTCCACCCCCTGCTCTGAGGGAACCTGGGGTCCAGGATGCAACACCACCTGCCACTGCGCCAACGGGGCAAAATGTAATCCTGCAGATGGATCCTGCACCTGCACAGCCGGCTGGCAGGGGGCGCACTGTGACCAACCGTGCCCGGTAAATCCAATAGATAATCTCAAAAAACAGACAAACAAAAAAGTGCCGTTTTTTATGCAGCAACCCCTTTTTTCACCAAGACAGATTACTCTTTTAGGGGACAATAAAAGCAACCTGGATCTGTGAATACAAATACAAAAAATATATATTTCCAGAAACTCAATATTTCACTAAACATATCACTCAGCACAGAGAATAGACTATACCATCTGTTTGTTAAATGAAACGTGTGAACTCTAACCTCTTGCCAGTGAGCTTTGAGAAATGCAAATAACCACCATTATAGACAATAATCTCTTTTATGTCATGAAACTTGCAGCACCTTGCTCTATACTACAGTAAGAATTTAGGACATAAAGACTAAACTGCTAATAAAATGATAGGTACAGTAAAATAGGATAGAACTTTATTATTCCCAAAACATATTTTTATGTCCAAGGAAATATATAAAATAAAGAAATTAAATAAATATGTATATTGAGAAAATATATGCATACATGCATGCTGAAATACAACAAAATGAAATAAAATAGAAATGGAAAAGTAAAATACAAATTAGGGTGCTAGGGTTTAATGAAAAGATCAGTTGTAACGTGTTAATCCTCCCACTTCTCTGTTTGTCTCCCAAAGCAACAGAAAATGTCCTGGACTCGAGCCACAGCGTTGCATGAAAACACATGCCACTTTGTAAAATAAAACTAACTGCAGAAGATAAGAAAATGCACTATATGTTTATTCTACGTCTAGCCAAGCAGACATATGAACTGCTATCTTTGATAAGGCGAATACACAAATCATAAAGGTGATAATTATACAGAACATATCATTTGTGATTGGACAGTCTGCAGAAATGTTGTCCAGCTTTTCATCCCTTACTTCACCCTCTGTATGCTTTAATCTGTGTTTTGGATGCGTGCCCCTCATGTCTTCGCCACGCCAACCCACCAGGCTGTCCATACAACAACACATTGCCAGTGTAGTATTTTGTCTGACTCTGACTGAGCTGGCCGAATGTTGAAGAGATTCCCCTGACAATTTGTTGCCCGTTGGCATTTGTTCACATGTGCAGATGGGCACGTTTGGGCCAGGCTGCCTGAAGAGGTGTGATTGTGTTCATGCTGACGGCTGCCAAGCCACCATCGGGGAGTGCCACTGTCTGCCAGGCTGGTGGGGTAAGTGATGACGTCTTCCTGGTGTCGCTGCCAGCTTGGCTCTCATAGCACAGATAAGTCTGGTCCAACAGAGTGAAGCGAGCCACAGGTCTTCAACTGTCTGCCTTTGGTTCTGATTGGACTGTCTCTGACGTAAAGTGACTTTGTGCATTTTTGCCCATTAATTTCAAATAAGGCATATTTGATATTGCCGACAGACATTAGCATAGAATTTTTGGGATTTGATTTTCTACTTTCCCTGCAGCTGTTAGATTTTATTTAAGATGTTGTACAGGATTATTTGTTTATTTTTGTGTATTTTCATACTAATGTTACTATCACATGAAAGAAATCATTAGATATAGTATGTCCTAAAATAAAAGTACTAATACTACAATATAAAAATACTGATATAAAGAAGTATAATGGACATGGAAATGCTCAAGTGAAGTATGAAAGGAAACCAGTGTCTTTGTGGATGGAAGGAAATTAAAGTTATCTATGCTTATAAAATAGCTGGTATAACAAATCACTCAGTATGAAATATACAAAAGCTGTAGTTAGTGAATGTAAATGTAAAACCACCGGTTCTTGTAGAACACTAACAGATTATTGCATTGATCCTCAACTGGTTAAATGGTTAAACTGTGAAATGAAGTACATTTCATATTTTCTACTTTTTAGTTTGAAAGGTGAATATATTTTACTGGATGTATTCTCTTACAATAAAACTTGAAACTGTAACAGAAGTGAGATCCAGAAACACACCTGCAATGACTGATTATCAATTAACTATTAATTATCATTGATTAACTAAATATTCAAGATTATAGGTTCAAGTAGATATAAATACTTCTTATAACACACTGAGAGTGGGTCTGCACAGCTTATTCATCCACTCTCCATTTGCTCCTCTAGGCCCCCGCTGTAGCGAGCCATGTTCGGAGGGCCTGTGGGGGCGCCACTGTAACCAGACCTGTTTCAAGCATTGCCCCAACAGCGACACATGCGTGAAGGAAACTGGAGCGTGTGTGTGTCGTCCAGGCTACTGGGGAGTCACCTGTCAGAACAGTGAGCATTGTTGTTAACTAGCTGTCATCGGATCAGTTCAAAAGCAGACGTGTACTGGATCACATTCACCTCGGCTCACTCTTTATCTCTCTCTGTCCCAGAATGCAGAGCAGGCATGTACGGTGACCAGTGCAGTATGTCGTGCCCATCCTGTGGCCAGTCGCACCGCTGCCACCATATGACAGGAGAGTGTGATTGTTTACCTGGATACACTGGAGCCAACTGTGATCAAGGTCGGCATTAAAAAACTCAAACTCTTGTTACAGAAAACTGCAACATTCAATCTCATTATAACCTTTTGGGGTTATTCTATACATGACATTGTGTGTTTTACAGTTTGTCCACCTGGCTACTATGGCAAACTGTGTTCTGAGGTGTGTCTGAACTGTGCCAACAACTCCACCTGCGACCACCGCGACGGCCACTGTGAATGTTTGCCTGGATGGACCGCCACCGACTGCTCCATACGTGAGTGCAGCATCACACAGCAGCTAGAAAAGTGCATTTTCTGGAGGAAATTTCCCGATGACTAACATGAAATGTGCTGCTGACAGAGGAATAGAGCTGATTGCTGCACCAATCACAACACAACCTCCGAGGTGGTTTACTGTTATGAACTCACTGGTTATAATAATGGTGCAAAATTAAGATATCAATACTTGTGCCCTTTTTTTCATGTTATTATTTTGTTATGTATCGTCTAATCAGGCTGCAACTAACAATTATTTACATTTCTTTATTTACATCATAATCCTTTAATCTGTATACACTGGAGGAGGTGAAGTCAGAGAGTGTTTTTCCTTGAAAAATGACTGAAACAATAAATCAATCAATAAAGTTTATTTGTCATGTTTTCTAATAAGGCAGAATCACAGAGAAATGTAATGCTGCCAGTTCCTTCCTTCCTTCAAAGCATTTAATTTTAAGATAACAGTTAATTTTTAATTTTTTTTTCCAGATTAATGCTCAGTTATCTAATGGACTAATCTCCTACTGGTTACAGCTCTACACTCTAATACATTCCTAGAACTAAAACCAAAAATGTAAAAAATAAAATACAATAAAATGTTAATAAATAAGTTGTATTTGTGCTCAACTACTTCCACTATTCATAACCACACATGTGGAGCGTTATTATCTTTGCACCATAGTTATATATTTGCCACTTGTGTCTAATGAATGGGTGTGATTTGTACCTCGTGTTTTCCAGCCTGTAGTCCGGGACGCTTCGGTGCGTTCTGCTCTCAGACCTGCTCCTGCCCGACCAACCTCATCTGTGACCGATTTACTGGGGACTGTGTGTGTGAAAGTGGAGGAGATGACTGTAAACAAGGTAAAGATGAATATAAAAGCATATACTGACTGCCTCTGTGTCAACCTATGGTGATTGAAGTCAGCATTTTTCTTTAATAGCAGTGGATAAAAACTTGCTGTATTCCATTTATAAATTCTCCGACCTTCATGGCTGTGCTCCCTCTTTCCAGAAGTGGAAAGTTAACGAAAGCCGCTTTAGTCGCTGTACCTAGTTTGTCTTTCCACCCCCTGTCTCGCAGACTCGTCTGAGCGCTCGGGGAGCGTGATGGTTCCTCTTCCTCCAGGTGAGAGGGAGTCGTGGGGAGCCATCGGCGGCATCGTCGTGCTCGTCATCCTGGTGGTCCTGCTGCTGGCTCTGCTGCTGCTCTACCGCCGCAGGCAGAAGGACAAGCAGAACAACACGCCGACCGTCTCTTTCTCCACCAGCCGCACGGTCAACTCGGAATACGCCGTTCCAGGTGCAGTACTGAGGATATTTATGAGGTCACAGAGGTTCTGCATGAATTTGTCTGAACAGTGTTACTCCACTGTCTACGTAGATGGATAAGTTGTGTCCGTACAGCCAGTCAAGTTCTTACATATTCAATTATAAACTTGTACATAGTAACTGGTAAGTAGCACTGTTAAATGATAAAGTGAAATCATTTAAGGTGCCAAGCAGTGCATATTATGTAACAATTATATAATTATATTTTATAGTTGTTCTTGGTCATAACGTGGTTTTGATTGTTATCTCACCGTTGTGTTTTTGTAATTAGCGTTCCACAGAGATGCGTTTCATTGATCTCAAGGTCATTTAACGGCCTCAGACGTGATTCCATGTGTTTGTTTTGGCCCACAGATGTTCCTCACAGTTACCACCACTACTACTCCAACCCCAGCTACCACACGCTGAGCCAGAACAGGCCTCCTCTGCCACACCTCCCCAACAACCACGACCGCACCATCAAGGTGGATGTCGGCCCCGTCACTCCATCTCGTGCATCTGATACCTTAGGCAGGCCTCTTAGCAACTGTGCTGCAGAACACAGATGAAAATATAATGTATCCAGTGCTTTCACAGCCATGAAACTGTAAAACATACAGCTCTCAAAGTCACAGGTCTTTAGCTGCTACATTTACTTGCTGTTACTTGACGTCAAAAGTGTGTTTTATTTGTTTCTATCATACAGAACACCAACAACCAGCTGTTCTGCAGTGTGAAAAACATGGAGAGGGAGAGGCGCGGCCTGTTCGGGGTTGAGAGCAACGCCACTCTGCCGGCGGACTGGAAACATCACGAGCCCCGCAAAGACTCAGGTCCGTCCGGGCGACTCTCCACTGAGTGACTCACACTCAGGATCAGACACTTTACATTTCATCCATTCAGAGGAGACACTAACACAGAGAGACCTGCAGCAGCGGAGTGAAGTGAAATGAGTGGATTAACGTTTACAAGCTAATAAAAGCGAGGAGTTGGTTTCCTGACCTTCTGACCACGGCTGCATAAAAACGATCTGTTAAACCTGTAATTTAGTGCTAATGCAACCTTCTGCTAACACAACTAAAAGTATTTCCTCATTCTGCGTGTTGGTGGAAAGCTCAGTGCCCCCTGAAGAGAGCGTAACCATTCAGAGCAGAGACATTCAGTAACATCTGAGGAGAAGGATGACAGAGTTGTCTTTTTTACAGTCAACACCAAAGTTTATCAACCATCACGTTTCCTTTGGACAGAAAAATCATTTTAGTCAGCAATTCACATTTGATACGAGTCTATAAAAACAATAAGGACTCCATTAAAAGTAATAGCCGCATTGCCAGATTTTACTCACCTGGTATTGATTTTGCAGGTTTCTAAAGCGGCTTTTCTGCTTTTGATTAGTTTGCCATAAATGAAAATGAAGATGCCAGATTTGTCTTTTTATTGTTTACAGGAGCATTTGGAATCGACCGGAGCTACAGCTATAGCGCCAGCCTTGGAAAATATTACAACAAAGGTAGTTTATCATCCCCCTTTTTCACCCTTTTTCCTCTGCTATGACCTATTTAAGACGAGTTATAATACCAAAGCCGAATCATCAAGCTGATGCTGCATAAAGATATATATTACAGTGTATATATATTATATGACCATTAGCTGCATAAACATTCAAAAAGATTTTAAGCTTTTTGAAATATACTTCTTTTGTTGCTCATACATAAAGGGAACTTTAACCCATGTTTATTTTAATTTATTTAATTATTACCTCACAAGTATGTCATATCTCCTGTCACTTGTTAGCCAAGCTGGCAGTGTGGCTCTATGGATGTTGATCTTTAAATCAGCTCGTCCACCACTTTGATGGGAATGTCTCAATAATCACTGGATGGCTCGCCATGCCTATCTTCTGGATTCTCATCCAGGCACTTTGGTTTATGACTACACCTGAAAAACTAGTGACATTCCCATCAGCCTCAGCTACAGTGATGAGTGTGGGAAACATAATGTCTGCCTGACACCAGCTCAACAAAGCACCGCTGAGCCTATGTACCTCCTCACAGAGCTGCCAACATGGCTGTAGCAGACTCTTAATCTCGTGTTTCACCATAATTGATAGCTGACACGTATCTGGTTTGTTGACAGTGTGACCTTTGAAAAAACGTTACAAACATTTGGGCTGTAAAGTAAAAAAGATCCTAAGCTTTACTCAGTCAGTCAAAAAAAACTTGGTGCAGGAAAATGCTTTAACCTTTAACCTTTGACCTTGCTGTTGCGTTCTGACTCTCCACATGTTCTTTAGATATGTTTGACGTGAACCTTTCTCTCCTCCTCTCTGTCCTGTGTGGCGGCAGAGCTGAAGGACACTGTTGCAGTGAGCAGCAGCTCCCTGAACAGCGAGAATCCCTACGCTACCATCAAAGACCTGCCGGGCCTGCCCTTCTGCCCCCCAGAGAGCAGCTACATGGAGATGAAGTCAGCCGTGCCCAGAGAGCGAGCGTACACTGAGATCAGCCCGCCACCGTTCAACACAGCCACCCTACGCAGAGGTGAGCAGTGTTTTAGAGCTCAGTCAGCAATGGGTTTTAGTTTTTTACAGCCTAAAAAAAAACTTTTAATGTGAGGATGTGGGCTGCATGATTCACTGTTAATTTTTGCTTTTCAACCAGTGTGACTTGAAAATAAAATCTCCCTTTTAAAGATCAGTACTATAAGAAAAGATTCACGGTTTTGGTTCATTGACTTGTAAGCCAATCTTGTGTAGGGAGGTACGAGAACTTTTGTTTGTTACCTCAAGAAACACTCAAGAGAGAGAGATAACAAGGAAGAATTTAAAGGAGATGATGAGAAGGGAAACAAAAGTTAATATGCCTGAGTAATAACATGTATTGTTTTGAAATTATAACTTAAATGATAGCACTCTTGTAGGGCTGCCACTAAGAATTGTTTTTGTCATCAGTGTTGTATCTATCAATGTGCTGATTATTTCCTCAATTAATCGTTTGGCTCATAAAATGGCAAAAAGAAATTTTTAAAAATGCCCATCACTATTAATTAAAGCCCAGAGGATCGTCATTACATTTTAGTCCAAAAGCCAAAGATATTTAATTCACTATCTTATGAGATAAAGAAAATGCATCAAATTCTCACAATTAAGAAGCTGGAATAAAAGAATGTTTGTCATTTTCCTTAAAAAATGACCTCAACAATTAGTAAATCATCTAAATAGTTGCTTAATGTCTTTCTTTCGACGGGCTAATCAATTCAAAGAGTGATTGTTTCGGCTCTATACCCAGTCAGGTCAATTAGTGCAGTTCTTTTGAGCAGCAGAACATGCAACGAAGCATCATCATCCCTCCACCTTTAATCAAAAAACACAGAACACATTTGCTGACATGTCTGAGACTTAAAAGAGCGCTCACATCAAAATGAAAAACTCATTAAAAGTTTCTTTTCAAGTCCCGATCAGTGGGACGTCAGGGCCGTATTTATGCTCGGACAGATGGGAAGGTTGGGCTTCCTCAAGACAGAGCCTGATGAATGAGCGACTGTTTACACGGAAGTGAAGACACTGAAGGGAAGAGGACGAGCGGGAGGAGAGGCTGGCTGAGGATGTTTTTAGACACCGGTAATATATCGAGATGAAGTCAGACTAATAAATGACGAAGGGAAGCCAGTGTTAGCGTAGGTTAAGAGAATCTAATTCTTAGATTAATGGAAATATCTTTCTTTTTTTTGAGTCTTTTTCCTCTAGTGAAGCAAAATATCTGAAACAACTGTACAACAACACTCCCTCTATTGGAAACAGAAAAATGTGCTTAATGATAGAAAAAGATGCATGTGGGATTTTAATGCCACGTAATTATTAACCCAGTGAAACTTAAACTATACGCAAACTGAGCTACAGACAAACTGTTAAAGTATTATTGAACTTCAAATCAGAAAATGTGAAGTTAGATACTTGTTTCTTGAAGTCATACTGTGTCGGGCCCCTTTTTTTTCCTGTTTTTAGGGCTTTAAGTTTGTGATTGGAATTGGCATAGAACGACCACAAAACATTACCTTCAGCAGTAACAACCGTATATCCTGATTTAACTACAGCTGGCGTTGAGCAACTTGGTTACACTTTAAGGGGGTGTTAAGGTAAAGTGGTAAAGGTTGAGGTACTTCCTGCTCTGATTACTTCCAAAATGTCTTTACTCTGGAAAGACCTCATGTCCCACCTCTCGCCCACTGAGTGCCAGCACACGTTACAGGTAGAGCTGTTGGAAAATATTTTATCACTGTGCTGTAAAAAGCAGAGCAAAGGTTAAAACACTCTCTGTATACATTTATTTTTTTCTTCAAAGCCGACACTTTGTACCACTTCTTCTATAAAAGCGTATATATAACATGTTGCACAATCAGATAGTAAAAGCCTTCCATACGAAATGCAATATATCAAATAGTGCATAAAAATCTCAATATCATTACATCAAGTCAACATTTTGATCAGACTAAAATACAAACTATTTAAAAGATGATCAGGGGATTTGATGTTTTTTAAAAATAAATGTAGCGGAATAAGAGATATTTGCCTTTACGGATATAAAATAACACTTCTCTTTTCTCATCTTTCCCCCTCAGAGCGTCAGAGTTCCCTCGGCCATGCTCCACACGAGGACCCCCAGAGCCACTATGACCTTCCTGTGAACAGCCACATCCCGGGACACTACGACCTGCCCCCGGTGCGCCGCCCCCCCTCCCCTAGGAGACCACCTCAGTGACGGACACAGCAACAGAGCAAGTTTCCCTCCTCCTCACTTTGGGGATGATTTCAGGCCTGTGCTTGCGGAGAAAGGGCAGACTTTACACTCCTCTCTGACAATCCGAGCTGTAGACCACCCACAGAGGTGTGTCCCACCGAGGAGCTGTTGCTTACTGTGGGTGCCCCCCTTTTTCAACTCAACACTGCCCCTTTGCGGGCGAAAGTGGTACTTGCTTCACCGTGACAGACCTGTCATCCAGGCCAGGGAGCCAGCAGGCTGTGGTGAGGAAGGCTGGACTGTGGCGACGCCAGCGGGGCTTCAGCTGCTTTCACCTCCCATGGGAAAAACTTGCCAGAAGACTTCACGGTCAAAAGCAGGAACTTTGGAATGTTTCAACTCATTTAAACTTGCTGTAATTGAAGTTTTCCACCCATCTTGCTTGCTACTTATCAGCTACATGTTTAAAAGGCCCCTTTCATCAGAATTCAAATTTTCTTCTGTCTTCACCTTTGAAACCATAACACGGACAGCGTTTGAAGTTTTTATTCTGCTTTTTATATCAAGATATATAAAATCAAAACTTGTAACAAGCAGCTTTGGATGAGCTCATCACAGCTGGACCTCCTTTTAATTTCTTCATTGAAAACTCTTGTCAACCTCAAAGAAGAGAAGTGACAGAGGTCACTAGGACTAGATAGTGCAAACAATCCTGCCAGTGTTAGAGCTTTTGGTCACATTATTAACTATTGCTGTTTCTTTATTGCTGATATTCAGGTTTCTGGAGTCTGGAGAAGTCAGGTTGTTTTCACCAAAGTGCCAAAAATTTTTCTTATCATCTGAAATCCAAGATGGACAACATTTTAGGGGGATTCATACCACCGTCTTTTCCAAACGTGGCATTCAGAGAAAAAATGATACACGTGTCCCTCGTTTGTTTAAAAAACATTACTCACTTACTGCTGCTGTCAGATGTAAATATAGAAATAAATATATTGTTAGCTTCACAGTGATGTAGAAGAGCTGCCCTATTTTAAGACGGTAATGTTTTCAAGTGGTTTGTGTGACCAAAGATCATACTCATTTTCTCACTAATAGATACCAAAAGCATAGTGGGGTTTTTTTGTTTATTTTTTACAGTGGTAAAAAAACATCATAAAACACAGAAGTAAAAGCCACCTCAAAGCAGCATTCTGAATGTCAATGCAGTGTCCTAAGGCAAATTTTGTATTTGCATTGTGTCTAAAGGGCCGACTCACCCAAAATACCAAAAAAATTACATTCACTTAAAGAATCACTCCATCGATTTAGGATTTCACTAAATTGATGCAGCAAAACCAGAGATATCGTTTTTTGTTGTTAATCTTATTACTTGTCCAAACATGGTTCCTACATTATCTACAATTCAACTAGACCACCAGTTCAGTCGCAGATTCAGGTGTGTTGTAACAATAGTGGCTGAAGTGGCCTCATTTCATAATTTGTGGTCACTCACCCGCAGACATTTATCAGACGTCAAGCAGCTCCCTCGGGAGCCTCACTTTATACAACTCTGTGTGCATGTGCAGTAGTAAACAGCTTTAAAGTGTGAAATCACTAGTTCATCCTTAAATCTTGGTTGCATGCAGTCACTCAGATGTCCGTTTCAGGTTTCTGCTGCCACCTTAATGTCACCATGAAGTTTTTACTGAAACTATTTTGTAAAAAAAGTGAAAACTGTTGTGTGTGTTCTGGTAAATTAACCAGCCTAACAGGGACACAGTTTCTGCAAGAAGCTGCTGTTAAGTCTTTTTCAAATTCAAATTTTCAATGCTTAAGCACCTCACAGATTTTAAGACCTGGATACTATAAACCCAAAACTGTCCAAGAGTAGATCCTGCTAAAGGTGGTAAAATACTTCTTTAATATGGGTGAACTGGCAGTTTAATTGACCAATTAGCCATTTTGCCAAAACAGCAGTGGACACTATGTGAACTTTTACAGTCAGTTTACTTAAGATTGTTTAAAAAAATTTAGGAGGAAAGATCTCTCTGCCAGCCTTTGTCATTATTTTTCCAAATAGTTTTTTGTTAACCAAATTCTTGTGTTGCTTCCAAATAATTTT
Organism: Scortum barcoo; assembly: GCA_023238725.1. Taxonomy (NCBI): domain Eukaryota; kingdom Metazoa; phylum Chordata; class Actinopteri; order Centrarchiformes; family Terapontidae; genus Scortum; species Scortum barcoo. The sequence goes on along the minus strand of CM041546.1, from coordinate 19,152,167 downwards.
AGAAATGCTATAATACATTTGCCAGATGAAGTTAACTGTCCTGTCCAGTAGATTGTGTTCCACAGAGAATGTATATTGTGCTTTAAATGCTATAGTTTTTGGCAGAGCTTTAGCTTTTTTATATACGGCCATATTTCTTGAATGTAACCATGGGAACATGTGTATATAATGTAAATAAAAATGGCTGCACTTTTCATTGATGGTTTCGAATGAAAACATTCTATTTCAAGGAAATGATAACAAGAGTCAGTCACCAGGAGAAAAAGATTTTTACTCATTATCTTAGAAAAGAAAAATATTTTTTTCCATAATGTTAACAGCATTGTTATGATAGAAATAACACAAATCCCACTTGAAGCTAATAACTTTGGCATCAAAGGCTCACAACAAGAAATCCCTTTCAGTAACATCTTAAATGTCCTTCAAGGTATTCATGAGAACTCGATCCAGATTTTAACAGGAAGCGTTCAGGATTTCACAAAGGCCTTTCAAGAGTTTTTGTCACTCTGTGGTTTGAATCTGGTTTTGTTTGTGTCTTGTTTCTTCATAAACTTGAACTAACATTGCATACAAATGTTAAAGAGCAGCTGCCCTTTTTTAAAGAAAACACTAAAGCAAGAAGTGTAGTAGAACTAGAAGCCTCTATATTGATAATCTGTCAGACAGGCCTTTTGAAAAACCCTGAACACACCCTTTAAATGATCTTTCTGAGTGGGATGTTTCAATTAAAAGTTGCATATATTACAGTTACATGCAGTAATCACATCTCATGAATTTCATGTGCAGATGAGATCAATGCTATGTCCCATAAACCTGTCATAAAGGCCAAGTACTAAACATCTTTGGAGTTGGCCATTTCTTTAACTACTATCTGTCAGGGACTTTTTAAGGCACTTAGGGGATCATAATGTCAGGCATCTGCTTAAAGCAAAAAAATCTATTAAGCACAATAGAAACAAAAAAACTACCACAAACAGCTATCAAGTATTTTCCATAAATGCTCTGATATGCTTTTCACTGGTGTATAAATGACTTAAGCTGCCAGACTAGAGTACAAATCTACCTGCTGTGCATATTTGGCGAAGCCCTCAATAAAAGCAGTGCATGAAGCCAAAGTCACAAAGTATACAAACTCCACAATCCTACTCAGATCCCAGAATCATGCCTGGGGATTCGCAAAGCCAAAGAGCTTAGAGGAGAGGAAAAAAAGCCCTTATGACCAGTTCTTAAGAGCAACACAAACCGGAGGACAGCTGACAGTCACAAGACTGAAACGAGGCATGTGCACAAAGAACAGTGATTGTTTTTTGTTTTTTTTTTCCCTCTAAAAGGCACATTTGTATTTTTAACCTTTAGAAAAAACCTTGTTAAAATGCTTCCAAAATCTACTGTTGCTTTCTGTATTAGAGCAGCAACAGATCAAGAGTCCTATAAATATATTCTGTATATGGCACCAAAATTGTCAAACTGAGATCATTTAACATACATTCAACTTATCCAGCAAACCATGATTCCTTATTTCGACACATGTTCAAAAGCATAATCAAATATATTTCTCTGAGCTGTGAATTACAGAAAAAAAAAATTCATCTAAAATAATTATTTTCCCTGTGTGCACCACAGCTACTCAACCATATGATCAAAATCCACACAGAAAATGTACTACGACATGTGTTTTTAAGGCGAAGGTGAAAAAAAAACCTGCTGAACACCCTGAGCTTACAGTACTTTGGCTTTCTCTGAAGACTTAACAACTGTTTTCTGGAAAAAAAAAATCCCATCTAACCTAAGTTTATCTGTGTTCTATAAAGATAGCACAATACTGTACCAGAAAACAAGGAAAATACATTTCAAATTGTAAACACCACAATTAACATCTTAAACACAGATTTGATCGGTCTGATGGGTGGTTAACATGAGTTACAAACCCCACACGATTCATTTTCCCGTCGTCCTGTTCCTGACAGGGTTCACTAGCTGTGCGTGTTGAGTGTTGACAGCCTGGCCATTAAATGTGAAACCCCGGCTCGGATCGAAGTGCAAGCACTGGTCAATGGAGCTCTGTGTGTTTGTGTGTGTGTGTGTGTGTGCAATGGGAGAGCAGGGTACAATATAAGCGTTAGCATAGCACACATGCAATAACATAACCTGAATATATATAGACAAAAAAAAAATCAATGGCTGAAGAAAAATCCTGCGCCCTTTCCCAAAACCTCAAAACAAATTTAACCTGCAGATTAATCAGAATACAAAATAAGACAAGATCGTATAAAAAAATAAAGACAAATCCCAGCGGTAGAAAATGATTCCCCTTTGTGGGCTACAGGACGTGGTGGGTTCAGGTGAGGTGCCATCTGGTTTTTACATGACAGAGCAGGTCTTGCCATGGCCCTGTAGGAAGAGAGTGAAGAGAGTGAGTAAAAGTATTTGTCTACAATTCACTGTCTACAAGTACAATTCAACATAAATGCAAGAGAAAGTTTCCAGTAATAAATGAATAACATTTTAAATATTTGCCCTGGTTTGAATTCAGCGGCGCTTATAAGCTTACAGTTTATGGCTGTGGGATTCCCCTGCTACCTTTACACGACATATGCCGTGTTTGTGTATCGCTGCTATAGCAACCTACGCAACATGGCTTTGTTTAATTGATTTTATTTGCATACAGTCTAGACTTCCGAATGAAAAGTCGCAACAAACACAGTGGTTTTAAGTCTTGATGTTTCCAGTGACATCAAATGCTTTGTACGCTTCTTCATATGTATTCCAATATGTAACTCTGGAAGAAAGATTGATTAATTTGTACTTTTAACTGAATGTGATTTGTGATTAACTGTACAAGTAATTTTGTCATAAATTGTAATACAATGCTGTTCTTCTTTATGCAGTATGATTGCTGTTGTTCATGCAGTGACACAGGATCTGTACAATACCTGTCTGGGCTCATTGGTGCCCATGAAAAAAGTGTGTTGCCCCCCGAGGCCTTCAAGTAAACCCCCGCTGCTGCAAACACCGCTGCGTTCCGACGTCTGCCCGCAGGTGCTGCAGATCACTGTGCGGCTCCTCAGGTTGTACTCGTTCTCTGCACCGCTCGTGCTGTGAGCTCCCTGCAGGGGGCGACACACAACAGAGTGAGTTTACACTACTGCTCAACTGGAGATGCTGCAGTCACAGCGAGCTGAGAGCTGAGTTGTTTCTAATACATTATGTATGGCGTTTTCAGATTAGGTGGTTTATCTAGGAGTTGCCTAAACAGAAGAAATTTACCATGTCATCATCGTCATCATCATGGAACAGGGTGCGAGTAACTTTCCTCATGGCCATTTCCTGATGGCGAATAAAGCAATGAATGCTGGTGTTATTACAGTTAAAAGCAACAGAAATGCAAGACAAGTTCAAACTAATACAGGTGAAGTCAGACCTCTCCGTTGGCACTGATGAGGGTGGTCTGCATGAGGTCGCCGCTGCCCCAGGAGTTCTGGTTCTTCCACACCAAGTCAGTAGGGGGGTTATGGGTTGCATTGGCAGATGCAGCCCAGATCTGCACAGGTCAAAGGTCAGAGATCATGAACTTAATTAATAATCCTTAAGATGCAAATGAAAAGAAATTTGCAGTAGTACTCCCCAAAACTTCAGTTTACATTCAAGGTTTCTCATCACAAAGCAATTTGTGAAAACTGTTTTTTGGAAAATGTATATCCCTGTTTGATAGCTTGCAAAAAAGTGTATGACATCACCCATCTACCCATGGGACCCACTCAAAATACTGCTCCATAGCACTACTAGTGGTTATAACATTGTCATAATACCTTTATAATAAGCAGACAACAACCAAATCAACAATCAGACAAATCTTGAAAACTGGGTGTAACTTACAGTGACAGTGGCACCAGCTTTCAGAGTGAACTTGGGGGGAAACTTGTAGACGATGGGGCTGCCATTGCCTACTTGTCTCTTCACCTGCCAGTTGGCCAGAGATTGGTCCTGCAAGAGAGAAGTGGGAGAAAAAAAGGAGGATGGAAAAGTCTGAAGCTACAGATAATTACATCAATTGGCATCAAAAGTCACAACAAACAAGACTTATAATATCCTTATCATGCTAAAACTAAAATTCTGTTTATATCAGGACAGTTTATATCAAATGAACTGTTTGCCAAACTATAGGCAAGTCATTTTTGGATCTTTAAAAGAAAACATGGAAGTAAGAGTTCAGCATGTGTCATTACCACCTTTCTGAGGGCAGTCTGAGTTATGCAAAATATCTTGAATCAGGTTATAAGGGTTTGAAAAGCTGATAGAGTTGCTTACCTCATCAGCCTTGTTGCTGAGACGGATGAACTTGCCCTCCAGGTCAACTTCATCCACTGTGATGCGGCCGCTTGCTGAGGCTTGCTGACTAATGCGAGTCTTGGTCACAGTGCCCCCCACCATGCTGGAGGTCTCGCTGTCGTTGTCATTGAGGCGGCGCTTCTTGGTGCTGCCCGTGCCGGAGGAGTTGCGGCTGCTGGAGGCAGTGGCGCTAGATTGAAGCAGGCGGCTGCTGTGGCCATGGCCTGAGCCAGAGGACCGGGTCACCGTGACCCTGGTGGTCTGAGGGCTGGGTGACAGACGCAGTCTGAGGAAAGAGGGAAGAGATTTAGAGGATCGATATAAACCAGGACAGTCATTGTAGGATATCTGGAATTGGCAAACAGTCTGTGTTCATCCCAAAGGTTGATAGAGTTGAAGTTGGAGCTCTATGCTGGAAAACATTTCTTTGTAGACCTGGCTTTATACACTGGGGCTCTTCCCAAACAACAAAATTTGGAACACACTAAGCACAATATCATGGAATGCTGTAACATTAAGATTTTATATTGTAGGGTTATTGTGATTCTAAGTGGTTATTCACTACTGTTTGCTCATTTCTTAAACTTGAGTGGCAAAGGCAGTAGAGAGAGAAATTACTTCACGGTTTTTATTATGAGTTTTGATTACGATTCCTTCTTTCATATAACAACCTGTGCACCTTCCATTTGTCACAAAGGGGCTGTTTTTTTTTAATAGTCTCATCTCTGTTTTAAAATCAACCTCACCTCTCCTCCTCTCCCTCCAGCAGCTTCCTGTAAGCATTAATCTCCATATCCAGGGCCAGTTTGATGTCCAGAAGCTCCTGGTACTCTTCCAGCTGCTGCATCATCCGAGCCCGAATCTCAGCCATTTCCCGCTCTTTATCCTCCAGCCGTCGCCGTGTCAGGTCCCGTTCCCTCGACAGAGCTTCCTCCAGCTCCTGTACCTTGGCCTCGCTCGCCGACAGCTGATGACGAGAGACCACACACACTGGTCAGTCAATTAAGACTGAACAATTTAAGCAGTCTACACACTACTTTTAACAGTACAAACACAGCTTATTGTTAAATTAATCAATGAAAGAAGGAGAAACACAATAAAAAAATGTCTTGTGAGTATTCATATGAACATCAGAAATCCAGTAAAGCAAGCAGACACAAGTTGTGTCACTGACAGACTATATGAGAGTTAGCGTGTGAGTGTGTGTATGTGTGTGTATATACCTGTCTCTGCAGCTGGCTGAGCTGGCCTGACATGCCCTCCAGTCGAACACGGGTCTGCTGCAGCTCCTCATGGGTAGCTCCCATCATGTGGCTGTTCCTTTCAGCTGAATGGCGGGCGTTGTCCAGCTGACAGACAGGAGGCGTACAATCAACTATCAGCGGTGGTTTATCAAACTGAAATTGCTGTTTCAACTGCAGATTATGAATTCAAGTCTGCTGAAGACCAAATACAACAATAACTTAATGCGATCCTTGCAATTAACTCATTGAGAAACAATAATTCCAAAAAGAGGAAGAGGAAGAAAAAGAGGAAAACATTTTTTTAAAAAGAAAATCCTGATGACAAAAACTGATGTGTTCATTCACATTCTCGTTTAGGAGTCCCACAAAACAGTGCTTCTGCCCTTCCTATATGTAGATAAAAGGGAAGAGATGAGCTAAAGAGAAAATTTATACACTGAGTGCATGAATGATGCATAAATCAATATTATGCATTATTGTAATACAAAACAACTACATACAAAGCTGAACTGCTATGGAGACAACTGAGTAAGAGTCTCTACTGGTCTACTGTAGGCGCTGACACAGACATACCTTAGAGCTATAGGTCTTCTCTATCTCCTCCTTGTAGAGGCGGATCTGTTCCTCTTGTTGGACTCTCATCTCGGCCAGGGCGTCGGCCAGCTTGTTCTCATACTCCCGCTGCCGCCCCTGGTCGGTCTCCACCACTACAGACTTTTGCCGTTTCATCTCCTTCAGAAACAGACAGGTCAGTGATGGCCATCAGTCTCAGAAGCAATTACTTTTAGTGCCCTGGATTTTACTTTCTCACATAACTGGTCTAACTTGGACTTGTGTTGCTTAGAAGATGATTTGGCTTTCTCCTCACTTCTCTACTTTATTAAACTAGAAAAGGAGTCATTTGTATTGATGTTTTATTTATTTCTTTCAGGCACTATAAACAAATTGAAAGACTCCACCTGTAGAAACCTGCTTTGGTCAATGGATTTAATTGCATTGATTAGTTAGGTGCTGTGCAGTAATTACTTGTTTACAAGTACAGAGCTCTCTGCTGACCTTTAAGCAAATCTTAATCATTACATTTAAATTTGGAAAACACTGTTACCAGTTTTGGTCAGGACTTGACTAGCACCAGAATATGGGGAAATTGTGACTTCATCAAAGAGGGAATTGAAATCTAAGCAATTATACAATTTATAACTATTCATAATTTATGTGAAAATAAACTTAAAATAGCTGCTGAAAAGCAAAAAGTGCATCTGCGAGAAAGATCTGCATCAGGAATGTAAAAAAAAAACAAGCAGGTGGTTAGAAGCAAATCAATATCCTGGAGAAAAGATGAAAAGTAGGACAGAAAAAATAGAAGGGTTAAGGTATGTGAACCTCAGCATGGAGGCTCTTCTGAAACTCCAGTTCCTCCTTCACGGTCTGCAGGCGGTTCTCTGCATCCACTCTCCTCAGCATCTCATCCTGCAGCTGCTTCTTGGCATCGGCTAAGTTACCTTCCAACTGGGAGGGAGGAGGAGGACAAAGAAGATGAGGGGAGAAATGTTCCTTAATGGGGGTATGTAAGAGAAAAAACAGCTCACAGCGTGACCTGTGCAGAATTGTCTGAGCTGTGAACTATTCTTTTATTAGAAAACATGTAGTTCTTCAGTAGGCCAGTAGGTGGAGCGAGGCCACAACCATATCTACGTCAGTGCTTTGGTAAAATCCATTGATAAAACAAACAGCAGAGAATGCAACCTTGTCTGCCTTACCACCTTGTCCTCATTCATAATCAACTACCTGGAGGGTTTACATAAATTACTACTTCCATTGAGGTATTTCTGCTCTGAGACCATCATTTCAAATATCACTCACAGCGGCTACTGACTGCTGCTGCTGAACACTTGGCAACCAAGGATTTTTCCCCCTATTACAATCATTGCAGGTCTTTGGAGGTTTACCAGATATAAACAAAAACAGGACCACAGTGTTTTCTGATTAGAATTTAGAGTAACATGTCATGGGGAAGCCTCTGTAAGCTGATGATCCTGATGTTAGAGTAGGAGCTTGCCGTGCCACAGTATACGCAAGAAAAATGCATTTCCACCATTTTCCCATGGTTTCAGAAAAGGTGAAACAAGCCCTTTCTGACTGCATGAACAATGTAAGACTTTGATAAAAGTGGTTTTACCTTAGCTAGGTGGGCTTTGAGGTCCTTCACCTCCGCCTCCAGCGCTCGCTTCTCCCCCAAGGCAGTGGTGAGGGCAGCATCTTTAGAGTTGAGCAGGGCCTCCAGGTCCCTCAGCCTGATCAGAGCCGCCTCGAGATCAGACTCCTTTTTACTGTTCCTGTGAAAATGCGAGACGTGGACGTCAGTTTACTGTCAGTCAGTTTACTGTCAGTCAGTTTACTCTCCCTGTTTGTGTCATTATCACTCCCTGTTGTATGCGTCATGTCCCTGCTGGTGGGTTTCTATTAGGGCCTCTCTTCCTCTCTTGCAATACAGAGTGTCTTGGTTTTCAGTGTGCCTTCTGCAAAGAACCTCAAGCTGCGTCTGTGCTTGACAGGTGCTTGATAAATAAAACTGCCTTGTAGCACACATTTTTACATGTGATGAAAGCACTAAAAGTGGTTTTCTGTGAAAGGTGTAAGACAGTCTATTCTCTTCAGCCAGTTGATGTTTTTCTTTGGTAACATTGAGTCATGATTTACTTTTAGCTCCATTAGGTCTCAAATCAGCTGAACTGTGTTGATGAAAGCCTGTTGCTTTATTTCTGCTTAAAGTGAAACTTGATAATCAGTGAATAAGTTTTGGACGGCACAAACTACCATTGTACAGTGCAGTGAGTGCAGCAGTTGTCCTCTGTTGATGTGAACTGAACGTAGGCCAACACATCAACGTGCTGTTATTTGCCTTCTGTACTGAGCCCATTAAACTCTTTCTCAAGGGAATCTGTGTTGAATTAAGAAAATTCACGTTTGCTGTGCATGTGCTTGTTCATGTGTGCATCGCCCCTCCTCCATCTCTACAGGAACCAATTTAGAGTTCTCGTTGGAAGGAAAAAAAAAAAAAACTTGGACATGGCCATGGAAAAACAATACATTTCCAGCAGAAGATGAAGCGGAGGAGACAGCGGAGGGGAGAGGGAGAGGTTGTTAGCAGTATAGGTGGTTCACGCACAGCCAAGGAGGAAATGGGCTCCCTGCTATTCTATTTGGCCCAGTGGGCTGGTCTTCATTGTCACTAATAATGGCCATCTGCTGGGGGAGATGGATTCCAGGCTGCTCACACGGACCTCAGAGTCCTCTGGTCACTGCCAGCCGGGTGTTAATACAGCCATTGTAAGCACGAGCAGGCGGAGTAAGCTACAAATACACTTTAACTGACCCAGTCACACTTAAAGCCAGATTAACTTACTCTGCAGCAAAATGAGGATTTACAACAAAGGTGGAATCCATTCACAAGCTATTACCTCAAAAGTGAAACTGTAATTTATTGGTTTATGATGCAGCAATCAGTGTCTATTACTGCTTTCAGTAAACACAAATAAGGCTTTAGAAGACCTTGAAAATACAGTTCTGCTTCCTGAAAAGAGTCAGGACAAAGAGACGAGATATACTGGCAGAGAAGCCTGCTGCAGGGACAAACAGAAAAAGCTGAAAAATGAATGAGTCTTTTATGTCCAGAAAAAGTCTAAAATTAAATCCAGAGAAAACATATCCCTGATGCTTTACAGATGTACGATCAAGTTTTCAGAACTTGAATGGCTAATTATATAAAAGCCTCCCAGACTGCTCATTGTTCAGATTCAAAAAAGAAAGAGGCACAGCCCAGTGTTTGAGTGGGTCCAAATCAAATCAGCGTCATGGCTGCCCATGTACGCACAAACAAACATGAGACGATGAGGCACAGATACCCTACATCAACCACCTGTATTACAGAGACTCAAAATCATACTCATGGTATGTGAATCTGTACACACTAGTTCAGACGTGTGTAAAACAATAAATCCTACCTTCATTACGGCTATAATGTTGAAATTGTTTAAGTGAGGTGCTGAGTAGTTCGGGGTGCTGTTAAGGTGTACTGCATTATACTGACAGGTGTTACCCTAAATTTACCCTCGCTGTACTACACCGCACTGGCTCTTGCTATGTGTTCCTGACAAGCTGCCACCTAAGTGTAAATATTCTGTGGTAAATCAACAATGACCTCATTTAAACAAATTTAAATGACCAGATGTTGGGACCAGATGTTCATGCATTCCTGTTTTGCAGCAATTCATATTTTTAAACTTTACTAGTAGGTGAAATATGGTTTTCTACCATTTAACAGCTGGATGTAAAAATCTTGCTCAAAGGAAGAGAGTTAAACTGCATTTCAGGGAATAGTTACACATGAAACATACCGCAAGTTGACAGTTTATCAGGTACACCTTGCTAAAACTCTTGCATTCTAATACACCTTCATGAAAGTTAAAATAATACAGTTTTGTTAGAACTTGTTTGGACAGATGTTGATTCTGCACCACAAATGAAAGATGCAGTTTGTTGCTGTTGATTTGTATCGTTATACTGTGTTTCAATTATTTTGTCCACCCCATTTACACCTCTCTACATATAAACTGAAAAAAAATAAATTCTGACTAAATCACAGAGCTACGAGAGACTTTGCTCCAGTCAACTTCTGCTGTAATACTCACAAGACACAAGAATGTAACTTTTTACAACCCAGGTGTGCTTGAGATAACAGATACAAATACACAGAAAAACAAAAATGTCAAGAACAGATACACACACCTACATACACAAACACACACACATTCACACACCCAGTATTAACACCGGTAAACATCGCCTGAATTGTTGAACCTATAAGACTAAAGCTTACAGTAACACAATCGCCCCATACAAACATGTCTGCCTTCAATAGTGTCAGGGTGCCTACAAGACAGGCAAATTAGTAACTGAGGTAAAATGAGACATGGTTACGGCTGTAAAATGTTTAATGACTATCTTGTTGTGGCTATGATAAGATGGAGTTTAACCACCACTGGTTGGGCCACGTTCTCTAAGGCTTGTGTAACTCTTGAGGTGTGATAAAAAGAGCATTTTCCAAGGCTGTAGTTGTTATTGTGGAGCATTTCACAGCCACAAAAATGCTGCTCATTAACATATTATGGAGTTTAATAATAAACCCAAATCAACTAAAACAGGTCTTTGTAATGAGACAAAAAGAGACATGTTTTCTTTTAATTGAACTGAGCTGTAAAGTGTAAAAGCATTAGTGATGTGCACACACACTTTCCCACATTTGTTAACAACGTGAGATAAACATTACTTGAAACTATACAGCTCTTTGTCTAGACGTTAATACTTTTTTCAATGAAACATTTTAACAGCGGGCAGATGAACGCTTGTGAGTGTGTGTGGGTGGCTCATGTGACGTTCATTACGGCTAATGGGCCCAGTGGATCAGCTCCAACAGTGAATTAATGGACAGAAGTGGGTTTGGTATATTGACATGCTGTTTGACTATTTGTATTCCCATCATACATAAATATGATGGCAAGACAGAGAGTATTCCTTACAGTACAGTGACATGCAGTGCAACAATTTGATCAGCGCTTTTAATAGAAACCTCTTATACTACTGTAGTTTTGGCCCTTGTGAGATGCACCAATTACACTACACCACAATGAAAAAAAAACTTCAATGATAAAGCAAAACAAACAAACGAACAAAAAAATTCCTGAGTGTACCGCCATGCTGGTGAGGTCCTTACTTAAAGACACAGGTAAAACTAAATGCTAACATCAACATGCTCAAGGATAAACACAAACTACAGCCGTGGACAACGGGAATGCCAGTAGCTTTGCAGATACTTACTTACTTACTATAAACCACAATTTTAACCCCATGATGGTACCGGAGCGAAAAGTCAAGGCATCACAAAAATCATAACACATCACTCTCTGGGAATCAGGAATGGCTGTACAAAGTTTTGTCTGCCAATCCACAGCAAATGCTGAGATATTTCACAGGCTAAGTGACAAATGTGATCTGCTTGGTGCATTGCAGGGAAATTCAGAAACAGAAGTATCAGGGGCTCTAACCAAGGTTGTGAAGAAGAGATCAGCTGTCCAGCAGCATACTGCAGCTATCAAGCTTAAATTTGGTCACAAATACAGATTTTTTTTCTGTCTGAATACAACAAAAGTCAGCCTTAGATAGGAGCTCTTCAGGCTTCGAAGAGACAAGTTGATGCATGCTTCTGTAAATACACATAACAGGAAGTAGCACAGAAATCTAGCAAGGAATTCTAAAAATGTGAAACACTCAAACTGCTCCAGCGTGTTTGTATTAACAGGCTGAGTTGTCAAAAGCAAAATAGTGCATCATAAGTTTTGAAATTGCATTTGAAGTTTTGTAAATGAGGGTGTATTTGTGCATATTTTAGTCTGTTCTGCACTGTGTGGGAGTGATGGCTACAAAAACTGTGTGTACCCCCTGTAAATTACGTATATCTGTGTACTGTATGCATGTGTGTGTTTGTATGACATCAACCCTTAATGCATTATGAAGTGTGTACGCTGTCACACACAGTACATGTGCGTGTATAGTATATGTGCCTCCACATGTGTGCATTTACTATCTACATAATCTAGTGCAGGGTGTGTGATGGTGTATGTATATTTTCTGGGGACTACCTGTTTATATAATACAGTATAAACGGTGTAACTAGAGAGCCTCAGCATAAATATCTGACTATATGTTTACATTCTGTTCCATCAACGCTCCGAAGCCTCACAGTCTGCACTCACAACACGTGTGCGTAGTCACTCTCCTGTTATTTTTTATGAATCACACTATTAATATTTAAAACACAACACACAGTCAGCACAAGTCTGACAAACTGAAAATGGCTGAGAGCTAATAAATGAGCAAACAAATGCAGATTACATTTGGGAAATTAGGTAAATAAAGCAAAAGCAAAAAAAAAAAAAAAACGGCCTGTTTCATCAAGATTAAGCAGAGCGGAGCTGTTTCTTGCAAACTCAGACAGACCTTTGTGCCAGAAGAGCAGTGCGGCATGTTTTATATTCGGCACTGAAAGAAGGAATTAAAAACAAAAAAAGAAATATAATTTTGGTGAGCTTTGTTCCTATTTTTTGAGTGTAGACCACTTGTCTTGTTTGTCATGCTTCCATTCCTCCCACACATAATTGTCTGCACTCTTGAAAAAAAAAATACTGAAAAATAATAAAGGTTTACACATTATTCCACCCTCTTCAGCTGCAATATCAAAGCTTTGTAAGGCATTTTGTTACAATAGAGTAAATGACACATTTTGAGGCACAGAGACAAAATGGGAGCTATTGGCCAGAGACAGTGTGAGATGGGGGAGAGGAGGAGAGGAGACGCTGGGGGGTGTGTGAAATGGAAATGCGAAAAGAAAGAGACAAAAAGAAAAAGAGAAAGAGGGGGAATAATAGAGACGAGAAATCTGAGGAGGAGGAGGAATGTGTTGGCTCGGCTCCCAGCCTCAAGGATGACTCACAGCTATCTTTGTCCACCCCAGTAACGAGAAACGAACCCCGCCTCGTGGAGTGAAAGAGAGAAAAAAGCCCCCCTCCCCCGTTTTGCTATGCCGTTGCCGTAGCAACCAAGGCCTTGTCGTCAAGCCTGCTAGCATACCATTTCTACCACGCTGTGGACGCAATGGAATAAAAAAAAGGTGTAGACTTTTCTGCAGATCTTCAAAATCTCTTAAGATTGAGAGGTTGTGCTTGTTGTACACACTACCGTATAATTTCTACATTTCTGAGATATGGCAACCAAATTTTACTGCAACCAAAAAAATCTTTGAGACCATGGCAACAGTGATGCCAGGTACTTAATCAGCATTAAAAAAAATTAAACACAATCTCCATTTGAAAAATAAATTTAGCCATTTTAAAGCAGATGAACATTTAGAAAGAAAGGAAAAGCATCTTACATTTACATTTAAAATTTAGCAGTAGGACTTTTTTAATGTACCATTCTGAATTTCTAAAACAACTAAAGCAGTTCTCGCAGAACTTAAATCTCTGTGCTGTTTTTTTTTTATGGCCACTCTTCTAGACTTCCAAATCTAAAACACTTGAGTTTATACAGCTTCATCATCTGGCCTTTGCACTAATGAAGCAGCCTCCCCCATTTTTCTTACTTTGCAGGAGAAATCTATGGTCTTTCTACTGGGGATCAGTATGGACTACCTGTGTGTCCAGCACTGATCATGTGTCATATTTGTGATAATGAGAGGATATAAACTTGGCTGCACTAGATTCCATTTAAAAAGGTTAGTTCACCCAAGTTATAATAAAACATATTTCCCTCTTTACCTCTAATGCCTTCTGCCTGTACAAATAGTAGCTTGGACACTGAGATAATTGTCGTTGAAATATCTGCTGCCATTCCAATATAATGGGGGAGAATGGTACATTTGTTTAATTAATGTAATTTCATTTATCATCTCTTTCCTGAAATACTGTTTCCACTACTCTGGATGATTCCCAGACCTCACGGTAAACAGAAACGAGTACACACTGTTGACAGCATGCTCTCTGGTGTATACAAAGTAAAAAACACTATTTGATTTATTTCTATCTTTTTTAACATTTTAACATTTTTGTGAGCGCCACAAATGAAATCCAGTTCACCCATATTTTACTGTAGACAAATAAACCACATTTTATCTGTATGATCAGTTAAGTAAAGATTTGTGAGATTTTTGAGTGAGTTGACAAACCTGTTCCTACACTATTTATGGCAGTTGCGTGGAAAAGAAAGGTCAAGAGATTGAGATACCTCCATGCTCACGGTGACACATGGGAGCTGCCCACTACAGCTGCAGCCTTGTGCTGTTTACCACAGAGCAGCCCCCTTGCAGCAGTAAGGGGATCCACAGCTTTGCACATGGGCATATCTGCTGAAGCTGTGGAGGACCAGGGGGGATCCAATAGGTTTTCCCTGCCAGTGTGTTTAAACCAGAGACTCTCTGTGAGGGGCTGCTATACTTGCAAATGATACATTGTCTTGTTTATTTCCTGTAGTGCCATTCAAAGAATTCCTCTGACATGAAGTTCAAGTGTCCATTGATCCATTTGGTATGTTACTATACAAACACACATGCATACCCGTCTGGTAAGCATGTGTGGACACGAGTGGGTGGGGTTTCCCAATGACTCACCGCTCAAACACAGAGGAGAGGAAAAAGGGGGTTCTCCCCAATTCCCTATGGATTGTCTAAAATGTTCCCTTCTCTAATTATAGCCAACCTTTCCTATTTCCATCATCACTACATTTAGTTTAGCCGCTCACAAAGCTGCTTTATGTGGAGAATACTGGAGGGAATAGGTGACCAAGAGGAAGGTTGTTGAATAATGGGGGTTTTAGTAAACACACACAGGCACCCAGAAATAGAACTGGCACCAGGAAAAAATTCTGGATGACCGTGTAACACTGGGCCATTACAATAAAATACCATACAATCCCCATCAGTTAGATTATCATTTGATCTTGATTTTCTTTTATGAATTAAGTTTTGTCTATGCAAGTAACAAACAATTTGCAAAAAAATCCCAATCAACTAATTAATTCACGACATACTTTGACCTATAAGCTGCATTAAAGGTCTGCAGACAACATGTAAGTTGTTACATAACTGTGTAGTAGGGAAGAGTTGATCCACACGCTCTTAGGTAAACATATGTGTTGAGTGTTAGCCAGAATCTCTGCACAGACTGCAAAAATCACAGTGCAAAAGCCATTTATGCCTGCCAGTTCAAGTTGACTGTGCTTTTCCACGTGTTCTGTGCAACTCACAAAAAAATATGCAGTAGAATAAACCTTACAAGCTCTCACATGACTCTTTCTGGTGTCTCTTCAGGGAAGATGAACACAAAAACTGGGATTGTGTGTTTATATGCGTGTGTGATAAATCACCAGGAACCGACAACAACGCAGCCTTTGCCAGGGGCCACCCGTACACATCCACATGTGGCAGATGGGAACAGACTTCCTAGTGTTTTCAGTTTTTAAACAGCGCAAATGCCGACCGTGTCCGGTAGGTTTCAGAGAGGAGGGGGAGAGGAGCAGCAATGTTCTCTCATGTCAAACTCATGGTTTTTGTTTAAGCTGTCCCCAAATCAAACTTTATGAACTGAAAAGAATGATATGTACTCTCTTTGTCCAGTTCATGTCTGGAAAAATTTGCATTTGTTAATACAGTTCTTCAAACAGTGTCAGTGAAAAAGAGAAGAAAGAGAAAGGTGTGTAGAAAAAATGTTTCCAGTGTGTGTGTGTCCATAGACACCAAAAGGCATATGAAACAACCCTTGTTCCTCCCTGCATGATTAGCTGATGATTCATCAGAGAGTGAGTCAGACGCCGGTTGCTTGCATGTCTTTGTGTTAGTTTATAAGTGACTTTTGACTGGCACTGAATGAGATGATGATGATGCTAAAGGGATGTGGGACTTCTCCCTTTCATTTTCAACTTTTACAGTGCCATAAAACAAGCAAAAGTCCACCTGTAGAAGGGACCAGATATAAGGGATGATAGTGATAAAGTAAGATTTCTCTTACATTTACTAAGGTCAGCACGAGTTTAGTTTACATTATCTTAAAAAAAAATCTGATGTGACAAATACCTGTCTACTATTCCAACAAAAAACATAAATTAACTCTAATTTTCTTCTGAATGAAATATTTCTGCACCTGCAGGCACTAAAAAAAAACATTACATCCTTTTGTTAACGGGTTAAACTGCATTGCCTCTGCACAGTCAGGTTTTACAATCAACAGTGCTCCCAGTAGACCACACACACCAAAACTGACAAATTCACTCACTTGGAATATCAATGTATAATAATTGATGCAATATCAATTTCCTGTGTGCAACACTGTAAATTCAACTGTTGAGTCTGTTGTAAATTTGTATATTATAATTTTAACTTTTGCTTTTGCTATTGCACAATCCTCCTTGCTGCTATGGATTAATAAAGGGTTATCTTATTTTATCAACACTTTTATTTTAAGTATACAGAATATCTTGTTGAAGACACTTCTGCCAGTAAGTATTAACGCTCGACCGGTGTGTGGTGCTGCACATTAATTGTACTTCTTAAATTGGTAATTCACACCATTATGATTGGAACAGCATCTCAATTTGCATTGTAGAGTTTAATTCTCATTTACATTAACAAGAACTCTCCACGGCGTATCACCACCCTCACTTATGCTGATGTAGTAACGACAGATTGTGTTCTAGCCTCCCCTCCAATGAGGCACAGTGCTCTCTCCAGCTGCACTGAGTTACAATGAAATCTCCATGGGTAGAAAACTGAGTCTGATGTTAGCGTGGAGCTAAACAAAATCCATGTGGAGTTCATGAGACTGTGATGAGTTTTGGTCAGCATTCTTTAGCTTGTGCTAGCCTATGAGGGAAAAAAAAAAAAAAAGGATTTGATGCTTGGAGTATAACCAAGTTGTGGTTGTGGGACGGGCCTGACAACTGGGTGCTCTCACGCGAAGCCAAAACTGGACTGGCATCAAATACAGACATGCAGGAGACAGAGGAGAGCTCAGTACTGAGACAGAGGTGAGTACAGAGACATTTGCTGTGAAAACAACCAGAACAAAAGGAGGGAGTTTGCATTGGGACAATTCATGTAGTATCAGTAGAGCTGTAAAACACTGAAAACGATGCTGCATTGGCTTTCCTCTGCTTTCCTGTGATTGTCTCTCTAACCAGGGAGCAGTACATAGAGTGCCCGTGTACTGGCAAACCACACCCATCTGGCAATAAGTTAAAAAAAAAAAAAAAAAAAGCATATGCAAACTATTTCCCAAATACTTTTCTGAGCCAGAAGAGCGTGTGTGGGGGGAAAAATCATTTACAAATGGGACACTGCCAGTTCAGTTGTGTGTAACAAACACATTTACACAACTCTAAAATAGGAGAGCCCTGCACCACTCGCAAAATACAGGTGATAAAGATTTTAATTAAACTAATCAGCACCCAATTATTTTGCCAAAATACATCACTATACAGTACTGTAACTGATGAGGAACCACATCAAGATGTAAGAACTTGGCTCCTAATGGCATATCCTCAACTCCTAATAAACAAGAGCAATACTTAATGCAGAACATCTGAGACGTCTCACTGATTCAAAGTTGAAAGAGCTCCCTCATAAAAAAGTAGAACTGCTCCAAATATCCCATTCAACTTTAGTTCATTTCAGAGTAAATTAGCATTTGCAGATCTGGAAACAAAGCATTTGTTACATAACTAACCAGATGGAACAGGAATGGTTCAGGTTACAGTGCACCCCACCTTGCCCCCTGCCCCACCAATGCAAAAGGTCCTTGGGCAAAAAGAACAAGCGAGTGAGAAAAAGAAAGACAGAGAGGGAGTGAGAGAGACTCTGTGGAGTCCCACCATCTTAGAGTGATTTATCCAGTCCATGTGCGAGTGAGTCATCAAGGGCTTGGCCAGCTCGGGAGGCTCTATGGAAACTGCAATTCTATAAACTACACATGCGGGCGTGCACACACACACACACAATACAGCAGCCTGCCAAAACCTTTGCTCTGTACCAAGTTCTTGTCCGCTCAAGTCCAAGACCAACTCTCTCATTACTCGTACACCAATAAACCCAACAGAGACGGCTCCGTACAGCAGCCATCCAGCTCATTTACAAATCTGCCACATCTGTTTTCCATTGCACAGTATTCTGTTTGGGGCTAAAAGAACAAATGGCCTCCAGAGCAGCCATCCAGACTCTCACCAGTCCTTATAGCACCTATTGACATTATGTAGAGGCAAAAAAAAAAACGGTAGACTCTGCTGCTGTGAATAGGCAGTCACAATTAGATCATTAAACAAACTGTGTGCCTTTAAGCTACAATGCCTCGACATGAATTAAACATCTCAGAAGGAAAAGGTCAGTAAAGAATAAAAATGTTGTAAAATGGAAAAATCTGTTGGTCTGT
This sequence comes from Scortum barcoo, assembly GCA_023238725.1. Classification (NCBI taxonomy): domain Eukaryota; kingdom Metazoa; phylum Chordata; class Actinopteri; order Centrarchiformes; family Terapontidae; genus Scortum; species Scortum barcoo. The sequence continues at coordinate 19,133,566 of CM041546.1, read as the reverse complement.
CAACCAACAAAAAACTGATCTGAAACCATTTTATCATCACTTAAGTCCAAACCAGACATTTCCTGTCTCCAACTCCAAACGTGAAGATTTTTTCTGTTTCGTATCACTGTAAATCTTTTGGACATTTTGCATGGTTAGTCACACACAGCAAGTGATCTGAAGACACATTCACTATTCTAATATTTTAAAAGCAAAACAATTAATTTGAAAAAATAACCACCAGATTAATTGATTTTGAAAATGATCTTTAGATGCATTCGGATTTTTTTTATATGCACATGAACAATTTCTTTCTTATTCGTCACATTGTGGAAAAAGAAACATGTGCACTACCCCTTTAGTTTAGATACAATCACTTCATTACTTTTGCTTTTAGCATCACTGGTTGAAAAGCAGCAAATTTACAGAAACTGTTGCTGTGAAACGTCACAAAGCACTGTAAAGAGAAAAAAACAGCTCTCAAAATTATTACCGTCTTATCTCTTTAAGACAATTCAGATCTAAATTATTTACCCCTCTCATATGCACTAGAAAAAAATATTTTTTGTACTTTTGAACGAGTTATTCAGTGTGCAAGGGAGTCTTCAATGTTGTGACGCTTAGAACGAGTGATCCAATTTACATCACTGCTGGGTGACATCCAAAATGACGGGCTCTTCTTAGAGCTCTTATCTGCCCTGCCATGACTCAATGTGACAGACAATTGTGTGCTGTCACATAATACAAGCTGAGATCATCGTGGGGGAACACAGGGTTTCCCCCCCGAGGCAGCTAGAAGAACAGAGGAGAATGTGATCAAACGGCATGAGAAAAGATGTACAGCAGCACGATGAATCTGCCACTGGGCGTTGATGGTGGTTTGTGCTGCCTGTTTCTGGCCTCAGGGAGCAGAGCTCATGATGCCAGGCTTGAACTGAATCCACAAAATGCTAATGTTCTGGAAAACAAATGGAGTTTGTTTAATTTAGTCAAATTTAGTGCCACATTCAAACCTGAGAGGGTGCCAATGACAAAGAGACAGATGCATTTGAGAAAGAAACAGACATTTTTCACAGTAGACATTTTGATTAAAGAAAAATCGCAGGTATAATTAACATTAATGAAGGCAGTTCCGGGCTCCTGGTATCGCACACACTGGCAAACTAGCACGACTTCCGAGGACACTTGAATGAAATTAAGCTATTACTTTACTTTGTTACTTTCACTGGTGCTTTCCTTATAGCACGTGTGAAAAATGTCTGCTGTGAAAAATGTCTATTGGTGTAAAGAATATTCAAGCTGATGGATAAATGCAGCCAGGAGATGCATGATGGCGATGCAGTCAATTGTGAATGAAGTGGTCAGACTTTCGGTTTCCACAAGTGACTGAAACAGGAATGTCTGTCAAGTAGGCATTACTGACATTAAACAATGAGGATTATAGGAAACTGGAAAGCTTAATGTTTTATCCCACTAATTAAACTGACCTAATAACAGCAAGTTATTCATTATTTTTTTAAGTGTGCATAATCAGTCTTTCAGATGTTGGAGCAAAGATTTGTACACTTTAATATGCCATATAGATAAGCTATAGCTAAGCTCTAGCTATAACATACTCATTTTATCTGCTGAATTTACAGAACAGTTTTTACTTATTGTAGAGCTGGAGCAATAAATTAGTAAAATTATTATTTATTTATTATCTTAGTTAATTAATCGATTAATCGATCAATATATAATTAATCAACTAATCTTTTATGTCATTTTTTCTAAAATGTGAAGATTTACTGCTTTTTTCCCCCTTTTGTGATGAAATTGAATTTCTTTGAGTTTTGAACTGTTGGTTGGACAACAGAGGCAACGTCATGTTGGGTTTTAGAAAATTGTGCCGAGCATTATTTCACTATTGCCTGACATTTTTATAAACCAAACAATTAACATTTTGCAGATGAATTAATAATGGAGGTAATTAGTTTGGCCTTAGTTTCTTATCCTCAAAAAAATTAAGGGAACACTTAAACTACACATTGGATCTTGAACGAAATATTTAAATTCAAAATCTGTAGCTACAATGTGTAATTCGTTGAGAACAAAATGTCGTACCAACAGTAGTGGAAACCAAAATCACCAACCAATTGAGGGCTGGATTTAAAACTGAAAATTAAATTAAAAATTGAAATCACAGGCTGATCCAACTTGCATGAATTTCATCACGGCAACTCATAATGTGACTCAGTAAAGTGTATGTACTCCCAACAATTTTAGGCAGCTCTTGATGAGATGGCAGGTGGTGTACTGGGGGATCTCCTCCCAGACCTGGATCAGGGCATCAGTGAGCTCCTGGACAGTCTTTGGCTCTACTTGGTGCCGTCGGATGTACCAAAACACAACATCCAATGGTTCTCAATTGAATTCAAGTCTGGGAAGTGTAAGGGCCAGTCAGTTGTATCCAGAAACCGCCTACACACTTTGACCACGAGGCTGGGCATTGTTCTGCACTAGGAGGAGCCCGGGGTCTGTCTGTGGTCTGTGACCACCTGCAAAACCACTCTCTCTTTGGGGGTTGTCTTACTGTTTCCTCTCCAGCGCAACAGTTGTCAATTTTATTTGTACCAAAAAATGTGAAACTGATTCACTTATCACTTACGCTTCCTCCCTGGACAGACTGTTATCTTTACATTTTAACTGACTTTGTATTCCCTTAATCTTTTTGAGCAGTGTTTATTAAAAACTAAAAAAAAGTTTGGGTTTAGTTGGTTTATTTCTTGGAGTTTCCAAAATGTAAATGTTCACATTTTTTACAATTCTGTGTGCTATGTGTGCAAAACTGATGTCTTCTGCAGTATAATGACAGGCCCTTGGCAGAGTTAGTCTGTATATGCTCAAGTATACTGAAAGCTTTCCATGCAGTAAGAGGTAGTTATCCAATCTCTTAAGGAAAAAACAGCATAAAGATGCTCTGCTGTCACCAGACCATTTAACAAAGCTTCACTTTTAAAAAAAGAGCAAAGCCTTTTGAAAGACTTGACTGCTTAATCAGAGGTGGAGTGCCAGCTTGTTCTTGTCCATTTTAGGAAGGACTAACATTTTATTTCAACAAACTTAACATGAGCAGCTTAAATCTGTCCTGCGGTTATCCATAACAAAGCCCAATAATAGCACAGATGTTTAATGTGTTACCTAAACTTAAAATGCGTAATCTGTTAGCCATTCAAAGTTTCCCTCGGGCTGAATATAGAATCTTTACCCACTGAAACTCAAGCTAGGACTAATATTAAACCACTTTTAATGACAGCCACCTCTGCAACCTCTCCATCACCTGCTCTTCCTTTTACTTCCCTTTTTTTTTTATATGCAGCATACAGGTTTGCTAAATATTAAAAAGCTTTATGACAATGACAAACAACAATGTATGTGTTGCCTAGTATGGGAGGTCTTTTTCCTTTGTACCATAAATGTCAGTGCCTTCTGTGTAGCTCCTAGAAGACAATAAAAATTTGATGTGTTGCACGAGTCACATTAAGTCCCCTGATAGTAACAAGTAAAGGTCAGAATCAGCTTTATATCTAAACAGGTTTTATGAGGAAACATTGTTGATGGAGGAATAAACACTGAATCAAAGAGAATTGTGGGTAATCATAAGCAACAAAAACAAATAAGTGACATCACTCACAAACGGCAAAAACACACACTATGGGCTCTACTTCATATGGGCTATGTATAGTGCAAGCAAATATTCCAAAGTAAGGAAATGGGAATGTGCTAATGTGCTGTATGATAAGTGCATTTCCTGCTTCGTTCTCTGATAGTTGTGAATGCTTCAACACTGCTTATCAGTCCATGAACACAATATAGGAACATGTCGAGTACAGCACTGGATATTTGTATTGTATTGAGTTTCAGAATGGGCTGCACCTAGACATGTCTTGCCATGCCGCGTCTCACACATTTAATCCATTTTTTGGAAACATTGTTCCAACAGACTGTCTGCAAGAAAATGTCTGGGAGCTTCGTCTGCCTAGTGCCACACCCTAAACCATGCTGCTGTGCCGGCAGGTGGGGCAAACTCAGCCAAGGTAAATCCCTGTTTTAATGTATTCATGAGGCAGAGAAGGGCTTGGTTGTTTATTTTACAACCTCTACAGTTGAATCTCATCCTTATCAGACAGACTTTGATCAAAATGAAAACAGTTCAAAGTTCAGCGTCATATTCTTAAAAAGGGGCATGCAGCCCGTAAACTGACACATGTATGTTACAGATAATACTAAATAACACTATACTACTAATACTAAGCAAATATTTGCATTTGAGAAGCTGGATGCAATGATTATCAGTTAGGAAGTTTAAATAATTTAATCCATCAAAATAATTGCTGATAAATTTTCTGGTTAACAATGAATCAACTAATTGTTTCAGCTCTATGGTTCACATATGAGCACATACATAATAATGACATGACAAAGCCAACTGTAACATAAAATCTACAAGTAGGATTACATTTTCAATACAAAAAAAAAAAATCATCTTCTTCCTGGGTGGAGCACTGGAGTCTTCCCAGTGACACTGATGAGCCAGTTCTCCCACACAGGCTCATGTTTCACAGCCAGCAGCACAGCTGGAGGTTAGACTGGGCACGAGACACCAGACAGATGCACTATTTCAGTATTAAAAGGGAAGGTGACTAAACAAGGTCTTGACAAACTTGTGAGCACAGTTCTGTAGCTCCTGCTGTAGCTCTGGGGCTTGTATCTAGTGTTTTCTGCCCTTTTTCCCCCTCAACTTGTATACCTGGCTCCAAGCTTGAGGTTTAGAATTAATTTTACAGCGCTGCATTCAACCCACACCTGCTTTTGTCTGGAGTTTTGAATTATTTACAAGTCAAATAGTGCTGTAGGGAGAATGGCTGGCATTCTGGCCCAACAGCTTGAGGTTTTGCCTCGAGGGAGGGAGGGAGGGAGGGGGAGTGTGTTCCTTGTAGTAGTTATGCGCATACAAATGTGTGTGTGTGTGTGTGTGTGTGTGTGTGTGTGTGTGTGTGACGAAAAAGTGTCATGCCTTTGCGCTAAACAGGTGTGTCCAGTCAACTGAACTGCAGTGACGGCTCCACCTGTTGCTGTGTTTCCTGTCCAACTACAGAGGGACAACCAAGGACACCAACAAAAAGTTAACATATTGTGAGACGTTGCTGTCCAGTGTTTGTGCGTTGCCGTCTGCTGCTGTCGCCACCTGAACCTCAGCTCAGTGGCCAGTCAAGGCAGCCCGTCAGTGTATATTAATAGACCTGACTTCCCGTTACAGTGAGCCCACAGTCAGCCCATTCCTGAGACCATCTAAAACCTCTGAGTCACCACCCCGTCACACAGCCGAGCCAAGACTTCCAGAGCGCCATAGCAACCAAACACAAATACTCTGGCTAAAGGATAACAGATAAAGCCGGCCCAGGCTGGACTGAACGATTCTTTTTCACCACAAATGCGTCAAAAGATCAGCTTCCTCTGGAAAATCATATTGCTGTGGGAACCGTTGCTACCTTTTTAGCCAAGTAGCTGGAGGATTACAAGCAACACAATGACGGGGGAAGTTGTGGAGGTGATTACAAAGTGTAACAATACGATTCTCTCAGCACTTTCAGGTTACACATGGCCTTTTATCCGGTGCTCACAACAAAGTCAACATCCTCATTCACCAACAGTAAGAGCAAATTTACAAACCACAGATTGATGAGCTTGTGTCTTTGTTACCACCCAAATACATGCAGCAGGGTGCAAATGAGCCACGTGAAAAAGGCACAACTTGACGTTTTTATTTATCTTTCCGCATGCAGCACTAAGCCACACCCACATTCATATGGACACGCTTCACAGTTCACATTCAATAATAATGTCAACTCAGTGAAAAGAGCACAATAGTGCTAATTGAGGGAGAGAACTCCCTGCCATGTGTGTTCCTACTGTGCACACACACTGCTGTTTCAACACTGAAAATATGCCTTGTTGAAATTTTGTTTTCATTCCTGTGTTCTGCTGCTTCTCTACTCTCTAAAATATCTGTGCAACAAATGCAGACTGTAAAGGAGGATGAAGACTGGCATATGATTTAATGTACTAAGAGAGCACTACTATACTTTAAATTTAGTGGTCTCTCGCCTAACCCGAGGTTCACTTTGCAGAGACTCTGACGCATTCCTTGACAGGCAACACTGGCTGAGCCTAGCAGCAGACTATTCACACAGTCACCTACATAGCTGAGGATATCACTGTAAACGCATTCTGTCAACCTGCAGGCTACTATTCATGTATTCAGTGTGCATCTTAAAAAGACAGTAGAAAAATATATATAATTACATGCCATTATCTGCATTAAATCACAATCACTAATACCTTAAGACAATCATTTATTACCCCACACACACACACACACCCTCAGTGCCATGTTTGCTCAAAGGTCAAGGCTACTTTTGACACTTTTTCCTTGTGAAATATTAACTTTATTGATGCAATTCTCCTACTCATACAGGATGTAGCACAGCAAAATCTAATACATGTGCTATGACAAAGTGATTTTGTTTGTTTTATTTATAATGTACAGATATGATTTTTAAAATGCTGTCACTATTCCGCATGAATCTCAAGCCAGGCATAATTATTTATTATCCAACTCTAAGCTTCTGTCCACAGTGTCAATATAGTGCTAAGTTATCACACAGAGATCTAAGCAGCTCAGTTGTGTCAAACACTGCAATGAAAGACATTCTGTCATTAGGGCAGGAATTCAGAGCAGGCTGTATGTTAAAGGTGGACCTCTTTGCTCTGGAGGTGTGTCATTTCCAACACCCTAGGGGCTGAAAGTGACATACTTGCTAACTGACAAGTCACACAAACTTAACCACCAGGAACGCAATTCACCAGTCTAATGTCGGTAATGGCTGCATGCTGCATTCCTGCTAAAAAAAAAAACACCTTAACCACTGCTATGAGACATTTTGGAAACACACTCACATAAAAAAAGGGATAGCCTGAAACTCTGAAATGCTGATGGGACATGATGTAATGCCATAATAATGTAACCATAAATTATATCACATGTAATATTCTTATCTTACCTTAGTGGCTTAACTCTGTTCCCTAAAATCTTTCTGATTATTTTGTACTATGCCACAGAGTCAGCGCTGGCCTATAATATAAAAAGCACATGATTCTCAGGCATCAAAGCCACAGGAATATTCCCATGTGACTGTGGGATCAGTTGCCAAAAAAGCAGGGAATTCCCACACAAAGGTAGCAGAAAACAGCAAATAAATGTTATGTCATTTAAATTTTACTGCAAAACAGCTTCAAAGATTTATGGATGGCTCCTGGCAGTTCTTTGAAGTGCAACTGCATGAATGCCTGTTTTATTCTGATGCATTTAAAAGTAAATTAACAGAAATGTTTAGAGAGATGCACAAAATACATGCATGTACTGTCAGCCTAGAATATATTATCATATACCATAAATATGATAATATGTACTGTGTGTAAGGCCTCCATTTGTAACATCCCTTCCCTATTGTAACAAAGCCACTACTTCCCTCCTTTAAGCTCCACCCACCATAACTCATGCTCCTCCTACCTGGCTTTGAGCTCCTTGTGATCCTCCCTAATCTTGCTCAGCTCCAGCTGCAGGCGTGCCCGCTCCTTGGCCACCTGGTCCAGGGTCTTGCGAGCGTCAGCCAGCTCTGCCTCATAGGCCGCCTTCATGCTGGAAAAATCGCGGGTGATACTGGACTCAGATTCAGTGATGCGAAGTCGTAGTCCGGCATTCTCCGACTCCAGTGAGCGCACCTTGTCAATGTAGACAGCCAGCCGGTCATTGAGGTTGCACAGGTCCTCCTTCTCCTGCAGCCTGGTGATGCGGGCCGGGGAGACGTTGGCACTACGGCTGGTGCGTTTCTGACTCGGGGTTTCCATGGTAATGATGGCTCAGCAAGAGGTGCAGGGGGGGTGAGTCACTGGCTGGCTGTGGGGGAGGAGGGCGACAGCAGGAAAGTTAATGAGAACTACAGTATCTTTACAGAACGCAGTACACCCCATCATGGGCTGAATCACTCATAAAAGTTGAATGGGGTTTAAACTGAGGAAGTGTTCCAGTGTTGCATAACCCTGATCCTTGTCTGGGCACCCACCTTCACTGCTCACAGTTCTGCATTATAATGTATTCCAGGATCACTTTTCCATAGTCAGTAAGCACATCTATAAAATTTAATTTAATAACTGTTCTCTCTTGTATTTGTGTTGTCTGAGATTAAAAGTAATTTGCAGAGGCAGAGCTCATTCACAGGACTGTGATTTCTGTTTTTCTTGGCTCGTGTGTTTAGGACTTTTGATTTTTTTTGGATACCCTAATTTTATAAAAGTAGGTGTGTCCTTGCCCTTTTCCTGCTTTCACTGCTCCTGATAACATCCCGAGTTCACAGATATTTTCACTGCAAAGGGTGACACACTGACATGACATACGCTTTGCTGTCCTCCCCTTCGGCTCCATTAAACTGTTGTTGAGTAGTTAAGCCACTTTATGCAGTTAACTCCTGAGCAAATATATATCCCACGAACACCAACCTCCACCCTTTGTTTCACACACTAGGCAATTAAACAGTTTTATAATTAGTCTTAAAATATGCAGCCGCACCCAATTACACTAAAATAGCTAAAAACATTTCCCTCCTTCTCTGCCCTCCACAGAGTTTTTGGTAAAATGGAGGTAAACCACAAAAAAAAAGCTTCTAATTGCTTCCACTGGTTTACTGTGATCAGCATATACTACACTGATCATCTCCCACACAACCACTGGCACCAGTACTGATCATGATACCGAAGTGTTGACTCATAATATAAACAGATACTGCAGGATGCCCTGATAAGGACATACATCCACTTTGAGGCTGCTTGGTTGAACACAGAAATTTAAAAAAGGCATGTGGTCCTGGAGAGTCAATCCAGGTTCAATCCAGAATGTTCTAACACTATATTTTAGGGTAGAGCTCAATCCTGCAATAATAGATGATGCCTCAACAATATTGATAAACGTATCAGTATTGTTATTATCAATTGCAACTGTGGCCAAACAGGTGTGACTTGAGAGCTATTTCATTTCTCAGCAGTTGCTCCACTCGTAACCTAAAAGCCTTTTTTCCTCTAAATGGCGGGAAAGCTCACTCCAATTTGGTTCAGCAGTGGGCGGACGCACCAAACTTTGCCATCCATCCCCCTCACCGCCCATTACCAAAAGTGCACAGAAGAACACGGACGCCCATGTGGGTGGGATGGCGCACACATGCATGCACATGATGCGCGCACACACCCACAAACCCATACAGCCACAAGTACTCTCTGGACTAACTCTGAATAAATGAAGCATCCATTTAAGCTCCCAAAACGTGGCGAGCATTAACAGGTGCTGTCTGATGTCCTACTCTTCAACAACTTAGGCAGCACAATGAGCAACAACTTTTAAAAGTCACAAAGTTATTTCACACCAGTCCCTTTCAAAATGAAAATGAAAATGACAATAAGCTGAGCTGACCAAACTAGTTAAACAAGCACCATACTAGGACCATAGTATTTACACAACAGTGGCTCTATCTGGCAGTGTAATAGAAATGTAAAGTCTCACAGGGAGACACTAAATCTGAGGAAAACCTCAGAACCTTACCTCGGTTGTTTGAGAACCTCTCGACAGCAGCCTGCTGACGGGACTAAAAGTGAGGACCTTTCTGGAAGTTTATATGCTGGTGAGTGTGTGTGAGCTGCTGTGAGTGTGTGTGCCGTACCCCAGAGAAGCGTTGAGAAGAGGATCCGTTGAATAATGCAGACTTGCTCTCTGCTAGTGGGTGTGTGTGCCTTTGGCTCGTGCCCTGAACTGCTCTCCTAGCTGTCGCTCACTGCACACGTACCTACTGCTGAAGAGGGAAAGAGGGGGCGGGAGTACAGGAGACGGGGGGGTGGGGCGGTGAGGAGGAGTTAGACAGAGCTTAGACAGACTGAGTGTGTGCGTGTGGACACACACAGAGCAGCTGCTGACTTTATCTCTCCCTGCACTGGCCCTATCTTTTCCTTTCTCATTTCACTTAGACAGAGCCCTCGCAGACAGACTGACCTCAGCGACTGGTGCAAGTGGTCTGTCAATAAAACACGGTGACACTGATGATACTGAACAGCTCCCAGGTGGGTGAAAGTGTGTCAATGTGCGGATCTCACCCTGCTCCTCCCTGCTGCTGTGAAGAATACATTCTTAGCCCACTTTTCTGGTTGAAAAATGCCGCGACAGCCGACTCCAAAGCAAATACGTGGGAGAATTTCTGTTGCCATTTTACAGAGCAAAAAGAAAACCCTCTCCGCTTCAGAAGGGGAAATAAGTGACCTTGGCACACAAAAAAACCCACAAGGCAATCAAACAAGTCCAAAGTACATCAAAATCACTTATCACCTCATAGTAGGGCCCTGGTGTTATCCATGCCAGAAAAATAACCTATCAGCAAGCTTGTCCTCTGAACACAGGGAGGAAAAAATCCACCAATCTTCTCCATTATATTCCCAGTGAAACACAGAATAATTCCCACAAGTCATCCTGAAAGTCTTAAGGTCTGATACTCAGAACCAAGTTGATTCTGTTCTTATACTGGTTTCCTCGGGGTGGAGTTAATGGAATCACAGGTCCAATCAAGTTCTGATGCAGGAGAAAAAGACGTTTTGTGTGTGTGTGTGTCTGTGTATGTATCTCCTCACCATGGAAATGGAGGTTAGTCCATTCATATGTGTGTGTGTGTGTGTGTGTGTGTGTGAGTCTGTCTGTCTGTCTATGCATGTGGTTAAACAAGGGGCAAGGCAGCATCTCTGTTTTTGGGCATGGGGCAGGCTCAGTGGCTAAGGGAGTATCCTGGCTTCAGTGTGGCCTTCCAGTGGAAAGGGGCCGTCAGTCTCTGAAGCGGACTCTCTGAGTCACACATCCCTGTAAAAACAGCTCAGTTGTTCACTTTACCTCTCCTGTACTTCTCTACCTCCCCCCTCTCTCTCTCTCCCTCTCACTCCATCTCAAGCTTTTTGTTTCCATGGAAGTCACACTAAGACAAAAATGCTTGGCTGGCAGCACAAACATCTCTCTTCAACAAACTTTACGACGCCTTTCCAAATCTCAATCCTCTATGTGCACAAATAATTAAATCACATCACTTCTACAGCAAGCAAGGGACTACCACTGCAAAACACTTCAGGCCTAAAAAATAGTGGTCACAAACCACAAAGGCAAAATAAGAAGAAAAGAACAATCCAAGGGCTGAAATAATGCAACTGCTGATACTTTTCTGTTAAACTGCTTCACTGAATAAAACGTGTGACAAACAGAGAAAGCTTTTGAAATACAGTGCATCCAGTGCTTCCAGTGCATTCAAGTCTTCACCCGCCTGTCTGACACATGGTTGAGGTCTGAATCCCAGGTGCACTCATCAAGTGTAAAGACAGGAGCAGGCATGACAGACTGTGATGCAACTCACCAGACAAGACAAGTTTGGAACAATACGTTAGGCACCTTTCTTCCTCTGCCTGTTTCACTCCTCATCTATCTCTCTCTCTATCTTTCTGCCCTCATGGCATTCCAAGCGGGTAGCATAAAACAAGGCATGGCCGTTGTGCAATCTAGAGGTTTTCTTTCTCCACTAGGAGCTACCACCATGCTGCTCGCCTGGGAAAAAAACGAAAGAGCAATGACTAAGAATAAGAATTTCAGCATGAGAAACTCTGGTGTGTGTGTTGGGGGGGTGGGGGAAATTCTTTAGAATCTCTTCTGAGGCAAACAGGCTGGCATACACAGCGCACCCACTCCAGCTTTAAAATCCAAGGAAGAACTCTGACATGCACTGCAGTGTACACACTAAAGCTCCTTTTTTCATCCCTTATCACATTTTCTCCATTTCCTGTGCAGATGTACAGTATCTCTCATGTCTTGATTATTTTCCAGATAATGTGGTGAAACAACAGTGACTCATTTATGTAATTTAATAATTCAACAAACCATTAATCTTTAATCTGACATGCTGCTGCAGTTAGTTACTCGGGAACATGCTAACTGTACCTCAGCTGCAGTTATAATCCTAAAGCATTCTCTCACTGTGTTATCTCTGCTGTTGGAGAGACCATTGTTCACACATGTGCATTAATCATTAATAAAAGACTGTTACCATATCTCTGTTTAATGTACATGAGCTGGATATGCTTTGGAAATAGTCAAGGATAGCAACAAGAAACACTTTTTCCTTTGTTTGTTTGTTTGTTTTTAAGTAAATATTAGTCTGATATGCTGTCCTCTGCACATGAGCTTTAATGTCAGACGGTTGTTGCCTTGTGTGCCTTTGTTTTGCTTACCATGCAAAGTATTCTCAGCATCATCATGGTAGGCATTAGCCTTATGTAAATGTGCTTTTTTTATCATTTTTTAAATGTGTTGGAAAAGTGGAATAAATACTGCTGAGGCTGGCAACATAATGTGTTATCTTTGAGAGGCTGTTGTTTCTTGGGTGGGTCTAAACAAATATAAACAATGACAGTGGAAAGATCAGAAGCTTGACTCATTACTTCAATCAGCAATGTGAGGAAGTACCTGTCCCGAGGGGAAACTGAGGAAACGGTCGATGGGACAGAAAACCAACTACTGTGGGTTTGAAAATCTTATTTCTGTGACACTGCAGTGGTGAACTGTCTCAACTCTGGAGCCACAGCACCTTGTGCCAGTGTCTCAACCACTTTCTACTCCCAGTTGTCTCACTAAAGTAAAAACACTGAACATGGCTGCAATCAGAAAATTACAATGTACCTCAGTTCTTAAGTATAAGTGTGATATCTTTCTACTTCACCTAATTTTATCCTACTTTTCACTACATTACACTACATCTCAGAGATAAAATACTGGACTTTTCCCGCCACTATTTTTCACTGACAGCATCTTTCTTTTCAGATTAAGATGTTAAAACATGTAATAAACATATAGATCATGTATTGTTATACAGTAAACCACCAAACAGGATATTTTAAAAGAGACAGAATTAGCTCCATGTTTGTTTGTTTGTTTTTATTTATTTCCCTGGTTTTATTATGACATTTATAGCATTTGTAATTGTCGTGTGCATTAGTCTCCAGTTGTTTACTGCTTACATTAATAGTTTTAATATCAGCTTGTCAGTCATCTGTAAGCATATTGAACTGCTGTAACCTGTACAAAAGGGGCTGCATAAATAAAGTTTCACTGATGGATTTATTGACTGATTTCATACCGGAAGCACACTCCTGATACTGAAGATTTACTTTTATATGTAATCAACTATTCACACATTTTGATGCTTTTACTTAAGAATCTTAATACTTCTTTAACCACTTGCTGGGACACACTTACTTTACTCAAAACTCAAAAAAGTTGGGATACACTACCCTGAGAGAAAACAAAAGAAATTCTATTTTTATTCATTACACTTTATGCTTTATAAGCTGCTATACCCTCAATATAGATTACCATCATGTAAAACATATTAATAACACATCTTGGTGTAATTTAATCATTTTAAATTGCATCACAGACTATATCTTCAAAAAAAAAAAAAAACCCACTGAAGTTGAATCAACGCCTCTTTACAACAAGAGCTCATTGTAATAACCTGCATGAAGATTTTATTTATTACACTGGATGGCTTTAAATTTACCGGGCTGCAGTGGTGGAAGAAGCCCCAGATGTGCAAGTAGTGTAGGACACACTTAAGTAAACACAACAATACAGTGTAGAAGTGTAAAAATATTACTTAAGCAAAAGCATTAGCATCAAAATATACTTTAAGTACCAAAAGGTTAAAGTACTAATCATGCAGAATGGCCGGTTTTGGATTAATTTACAGTCTGTTCTGTTATATTGTTGGATTGTAATTATTGATTCATTCATCTGAACATCAGTGTAATTTTGCAGCTGGTAAATTACTGTACATGCTGCAGCTGGGGAATAAAAAATCTTAACCTGTATTAATAAATCTACAATTTATTATATATTATATTTAGAATGGTTAACCAGACTCTGCAAAGTAACTCATAACTTATCAAACACATTCAGTGGAGTAAGAAGTGCAGTATTTGCCTCTGACTCTGAAGATTTAAGAAGCAAAGAAGGGGAATAATCAAGTAAAGGTGCCTCAACGCTGTATTAAACGTACTTAATCCCCACCTCTGTCCAACAAACTCTGCAGCTCCCCGCACCCTGCCTCTCTGGCGCCCCCTGCCTGCCTGTCCGGTCCCTTCACGGGCTCAGAGGAGAGACTGAAGCGCCATCCACCGGCTGACCCACTGAAGGTAAAAAATAAAAAAATACAAAGAAAGAAAGAAAAAGAAACAGTGTGTTATCTCTGAACACGTGTCACAGAGTTCACTAACACCCTCCTCTTTACACTGAGCCGATTCGTCTCCTCTTATCTTTTTTTTTTTTTTTTTTTTTTTTTGGGTGGGGAGGCACAAAAGGCGCAGCGCCTTAAAAATAACTTAACTACTACCCCCTGTCTTTCTTTCTTTCTTTGTTGGAAGAGTGAGGCTTCTCCCCAGTCCTTTAAAACATGCCCACAGTCACTGCTGACCTTTCACAGTGTCGACAGTCCAGTAAATGGTGATGTGATCCGGGCCTTCCTCTGGACACGCCGGTAAGGGAGCGCTCCTCCGGGCCCACGGCCACCTGCGAGTCCACACACCTGATTAGCCTGCCAGTCTCAGCCAATTACAGTGCAGCCTGCGGGCGCCACCTGGCGACCATCATCTACACTTTGCCCCTCTTTTTGGGATTAGTTTTGGCTGGTGAGGAATTACTGTGCAGCCAAGTGAAGTTTGTGGAAAATAAAAAATATATATATAAATATATATGTGCGTTAATTCCTTGGAGTATGACTAATCTCAAATCTACACTCATTTAAAGGCTAGTTCAATATTTAATCTTTATCACAACTTGGGATTATACCTACAGTTATCAGTGCTCTGGTCTGTCAGCACCTTGTTGTGAATACGGTTACAGTGGTGTTCATTTCACTCAGGAGCCCCTCAGGGAGCCCCTTTGTGACTCCATGGACCCCACTTCAGGCAAATGATTGATAAGATGACCTGAGCTGGGTTTCACATGAATTGATAATTTAATTAAACTGGCAGCCAGGACGCGTCATACAAGCTATTCCTCAAGGCGACTCCACCAGCAGGGCTGCCACTATCAAGCTGTACAGATGGCCCAGTTGAATAGTGCAGTCAGTTTAATTCCCTGTGATCCCAAACTCATTGTAAACACACACACACCACCAAAAACAACAACAACAAAAAGCACAAATTAAAAACAACTGAAGGGTGCTGCTGGAGATATTTTACAGAGCTCTTCAGTGGGTATGCTTATCATTATGTAACAGCTGAGAATGAATTTTACATGACCTGTGTTACTGAGCTGTAAATGGTTTGTTTACATTCATAATGTTCATAAATGATGGAACAGGGCTGTGGGTCACTTGGAGGCATCATGATCTCTGGGAAAATAAGACCCGAGAATGCGCCCACGCTTGCTGTGGTTGTGGCCTGCTCTGGTTTCTAAAACTGAGCCTTCAGGGCAGTATTCGTTTGTCACTCTGAAATGATTACAGACTCCAGCTAACAAAGATGTACATATTTTTTGTGCTTTGCCATTCAAAGCGTCCCATCAGGACGACAAAAGGTACTCTAAGAACATCTGTCTTCATAAATGGTAACAGTCTCGTCCAAAATACTAAAATAATACCAAAAATAATACTAAAATCAAATAAAGTGCCACATTCAAAATTTTGAGTACTATCAGCAAAATGTACTTAAAGTACCAAAGTAAAATTACTAATTACTAAAAATACTACTACTGTGCTAAATTGACCCTTTTAGTGTGTTATATTATAATATTTTGGTTCTTATAAGAATTGTAATGATGTAATCAGGCTGCTAGAGCTAATTGTATTTATTCAGTTAATTCAATTAAAACATGTCACTTAAGTTCAATATTCAAAGAGGTTATCAGGGACAGAATGAATGCTGGTGCCGATGTGGTAAAAGAAAAAAAAGGGGGGGGAAAGTGACCATTTTTTTATTTTCTGTGATTTCCCTTCTTTTGAATATAAGCAAGAGATACTGAATACTTTTGGAGCAGAAGCTGATTTATTATTTGTTACATTATACCTGAGCAAAATCTCTGATAAACTTATAGTTCAAAGCACATCACAGGAAAATGGCTGCAACCACACCCTCCAACAGAGGACAAATGGAGTGCACTTGTAATTGTAAACCAAATAAACTGTTGATGCAGGAAAATGATTGATATGTAAAACATAGGAAAGATTACACACCATGCAATATGCCACTAAAACACCCTTGTCTTGTAGAAATATGATGCTGCCTATTATCAACCCATTCTTTTTGCCTAAAGAAATATCAGTGAAATGAAAATTAACGTTACCAAGAAACTAAGATAAGTATCAGTACTGCTTTTGTAGAACATATGTTAAAAGCAAACTATGAAAATTGACACATGAAACACTTACAGCATGTTGATCAGGTGTCCTGCTGGAGATGTCAGTTTCCATTTGAAAGCCTACAGACTGGTTGCTCCCTGGTAGATCTGCTTATTCCAGATAATTCCAGATAGTTCCAGATAGTTCCTCCATGACGCTACAGGCTGCTCTTGAATGCAGCATGCCTTTATATACTGTCTCTGACTGAGTAACTTTCAGTAACAAATATCCTCTTCAGCTTCACCACAACACAAGAGAGAGTTTATTCTTGTACTTCAAATACTGTTGGGCAGTTTGATTGATTATTGTATGGTTTCAGTGTAAAATCTTAATCTGCAAAGTTACTGTTAAATAGAAAAATCAGGTAAATGTAATGGGGTATAAAGCACTGAGTTTAAGTACTGAGCTTTGGCAGAAAAGCACTTAAATATTTTATGTAAGTGAAAAAAAAACACTGTGTTACACATAAAAGTCTTCTATTGAAAATTTTACTTGAATACAAGTACAGAACACTTGCAGCAAAATGTGCTTAAAACATCAAAACTACTACTCACTACTCACTCACACATCACTATTATACATTGCATATATATGCATAGACACTATTTTAATGTTGTAGTTGATAATCATTTTAATTACTTGATATACTGGTGGTTAGTAAAGAATGTTTCTGATCATATATTTTGTATGTAAAATCTACTAAATGATGGCTGTCAAATGTTTGCACAATTTCTCTGGAATGTAGTGGAGTAGTAGTGAAAAGAAAATGAAAATACTATAATACAGATCAAATACGTGTTTACTTACTTAGTTACCACCACTGTTTTTAAGTAGCATAAAATGAAAATAATAAATTAAAGCATGTTTGTTTTAGGTGCTGTCCTTGTGTAAGTGTACCAAATTACTTTCCACCATTAGAATGGCATTACTAGTTTTTACATCTTATCAACTTTGCATTTTATTTTTAATATATAAAAAAAATCTTAAAGTGCATTAGAGCTGCATCTTGTGCATGGAAGGGGAGGTTATTTCTAACCAGCCAGCATCATTCAGTCATGTCAGCGCATTGAGAGATGAATGCCAAGAAGAAAGTGAAGAACGAGCAGGACTCCGGAGTTCAAAGCTGCCTGTGACGCGCGTGAGATCAACACCGTACGGGAAGCAAGCGGTGAGGTGAGCCTTACTCATCACTAGGCGTGTCACTGGCTGTACAGCATCAATGTGATTAGAGAGACGGGGGGGGGGGGGGATAGAAAGATGACCTAATACCCGTAAAAAGCAATGAAGTCATACTACCTGACTCATATTCCCAGCTGACACCACCTCTCCCAATCACAATATCCCAGTGGGCGTGTGTGTGTGTGTGTTTCACTGATTGCTGTTAAGAGGGTGAGGTGAGAGTGTGCCTGCGTGTGCGGGTCAACAGCTTCATGTGCATGTGAGTGTTTCACAGCAGGTGAGGAGAGACGACGCCTGCCTCCGTGTTTGTGCGTGTACGTGGGGCAAACACTATCACACACTGTTGTGTGCAGAGTTTGAAGATGGAAGAAGAGCTGACGTAAGGATCTGCTCTGAGCACGTTCATATACACAAAACAATTGGCAAATTCATCACAAGGCTGTGACTCTTATAATCGATCATTGTCAAATTTCACCTCCAGTTTCATCTTCTCAAATGTGAGGATTTACTGTGTTCACTTTCTCATCATTTGAAATTGAATAACTTTGGGTTCTGGACCGTTTACAGAGTAAACAAGTAATCTGAACATGTCACCTTGGGCTCTGGGAAACTGTGATTAGCATTTGTCATTATTTTTCCATTTTATAGACTAAACTATTCAGTGACTTAAAAAAAGTAATAAATGAATCTGTGATGAAAATTACCTCTAATTGTAGCCCCAAAAACAACCAGTGTCTAGGATAAGACAACACTTGTCTGTCTCACTCACACAGACAAACAGCAGTTTTCTTAAGACTGTATTTGTAATCCCTGAGCACTGTAGAAACTGAATAAGCATACCCAATAGGATTGACTTTGTGGGACGTGGGACGAAAACCTAGATTTGAATGACTTTACAGCGTCTCAGTGTCAAGTCTTATTCACAGACTGGGCAGCTGTAAATCTCTAAGCATACCGAACACACTCAGTTTCACTCTTTGGTAATAAAAGTGGAGCTCAGTGTAGTGATTTTTTTGCTGACTTACCCCAGAGATGAAACAGTGTTTGGGACAAACAGGCCTCATTACCTGGGTCCCTGCATGGTGTTCAACCTGCAGAGAAAACTTCTAAATAAACTGGTGATTCTACACAAGGTTAAAGAAACAGTTTAACAAATTTAATATGAGCTTTTTAGATTTTTGTACTCCACCACTGCCACCCCCAAACACTATTTCACTACTTTTTTTTTTATTTATTCATAAAAATCTTAAAATTGCTTGTTTTGTTTTTTGTTATATTGTGTCATGATTATGTGCAGTCTGTCTGTTAGCTCTTGTGCTGCAGCTGCCCTGTTCTCCCTTGAAAGAAAAAAAAATCAACACGGAAAAAAAAATACAAACACAAATGAGCAAACAAATAAACAAAAGTTCTACCAAAAAAAAAACACTGGAAAACAGGGAAACCCCCCCACACAAAGTGGCCTCTGCCTTTAGTGTTTCATTTGTTCAGCTGGTCGACTCAGGGCTCTCGTCAGCTTATGAGCACAAGATGTGGTTTCATTTGCATGAGGTCTTACATCATCCCTGAGAGCCCGTCCACTGTGGCATCAGCACGTGGTGCTTAGCCAACATATCCCTTTGTGCTCGCAGAAGCCTCATTCAAGTGACAGCGGGGCACCAGAAAAGTCCTGAAAAGGACATCTGGCCGTGAAAGTCAAAGAGACGTCCTTTAGGGATTCCCAGACATGTCTTTACAGCCTATTAAGCATGTCCTCTTTGAAAGACAGATACTGTCCATAGGTGAGAGCAATATTTGCATGAGTCTGAGGACAAAGAGACTGGTATGTGTCTCTGCGGCACAGTAAACCACAGCATCTCCCCAAAGATGCCCGTCAGCCTTTCATGGGGGAAGAAAAGAAAGGGGGAAAAAAAACAGCACCACTGTGACGACCAGATGGTCAAGATCATTGAGAGTTTTTTTCACGTGCGAGTAATATGACCCCAGCACTCTGGGTTTCACAAGCATCCCGTAGCTAACACACACATGCACACAGACACACAAGTGTATAAATGACAATTGTGGCCCACAGCTCTAGACAGTGAGGTCTGAATGAAAACCAGACCTGCTGTGATCTGTTCAGAGCCAGAGAGGGTTTCTCTCAGGGTCACAAAGGTTATGTGGTACAACAGCATCACCAATCTGGCCTCCAATGGGCCAAATACGCACATCCAGGCAGAGAGGGGTGTGTCGACAGGGGGGGAAACACTATCCTGGATCCATGCTTTTTATTGATTGGGTCTCTGGACTCCCAGCGGACCCCCTTTTAATGGAACCAGACGACCTCTCGGACACACCGGCGTAATCGGTGCACCACTGAAAGTCTGGCCCTTGTGCGGTGCTCGTCCTCATCCCAACCTGCCTCTCACCCAATCCTCTAGCCTCTCTACTGGGTGGGGTGGTGGATTGGGGGCAGACGCATCACGCCATCCTGCTCTCTTCCTTCTGCTGTTTTTTAAAAATATTTTTTATCCATTTTATTGGGTGGAGTGGGGATGTTTTAATCCTGGACTCATACCAGGAGTCTCCCTGTGAGTTCTCATCTGCAACACACCCTCGGGGAACGAACCCCTTCCTGATTGGCACCCAGAGAGCGCGTCTAGACTATGATTATACATGTAAATACACCTGTTCTGTCTTCCTGGTGCCACTTTATCACAACATTTATATTGTTCCTATTTTCAGACTTACTGTTTGTAAATTTGTGATTATATTGTTGCTCCGTTCTATGTGTTATTAAAAGGCAGAAGGCGTTCTCACTAGATATGCTAAAATATTCATGCTGAATCTCTCTAAGAGTCACATGCCACGCTCAGTCTGTCATATAAGCCCAAATGGAAGACTGCGTGTGTTTTTGTTTTTGTTTTTTTTGCAGGCATGCAGTCGCAGAGTGGGAAGACACCACATATGATGCAAAATAATAAATTGAATTGAATGGTTGGGGTTAAAATGCACATGTAGCAGAGTGAATCCAACACCTCCCCTGGGAGCACAAAGCCCACAGAAATTTCATCCAACCGCAATTCATATTTTAAAAAAAACAGTGACCGTGAAGTTCTGTGTTCCCCCCCAAAAAACACGTATGTAAAGATGTCTTTATTTTCCAGCAGGGTGGGGAAGCAGTGGGGGTGATGAAGCGACAGAGCATCTCTCGTCTTCTCCGAGTAAACATCCCCAGAGTTTGCCTTGTCATTCAGGTAGCCTTACGCAACACACACACAGACTCACTGTACATCCCACCATGCATACGCACAGATGGTAACGACAGGATAAGCTCCAGTTAGACTGACACCTTGAGGAAATGTGGACTGGAGCACTCACTGTGTGGCCATTCGCACAGCAGGTCCAGTGTTTGGTGGTGGTGACCCAAGTGTCATAATAACTCACAACTAGGTATTAAAATAATTATTTCATGTGAGAAATCTCTGCACTTCACTTCAAATGATGTTTTTTTTTTATCTATTTCTAATTTATGGTAAATAAATACACATTTCAAGGCTTTAATGATTATTAATATAAGTTGCAGGTACTTTGCTACCTGTTTGAAACCTGAAAAACCTCCAAAAACGAACTGACTCGCTGAATTGCCTGTATTAATATATTAATAGTAGTAATAGTGGTTCTTTTAATTATTACTGCAGTTTGAGTCTTTGTGTTGTACTCCAACCATGCCGTCAGGCGTGGCTTCTGTCGAGGACATCTTGGGGAGTCTGTGCGCGAAACGAGCGGCGCGGTTCTTTGTTCACCGGGGCTGCTGCAAAACCCTTGTTGGCTTTTTTTTTTCTTTTTACTGGAAATGCGCGAGGGCTTTTCTGATGTTCCCCCGCTGCATAGGGTCTGCAACGCCTGTCTGACAACTCCCTTTCTCTTCTCCTCCGGTATACAGCCCCCCCCTCCCCGTCCCCCTTTCAGACACCCTCTCTTTCCCTCCTATACATAACATCCTCATGCGCAACGGCGCCGGAGACAACAACGCGGTGACCTGCCGCAAAGCACGGCTCCATGGAGGTGGGCGGACCCCCTCCCCCCCCAGCCCGCCCGCCCGTCCCTTAAAAAAATACCACTAACTCCTTTACTCCCAAAATTCATATCAGACCCCCCCCCACCCCTCATAATATTGCAGGAGCTGCTCGCTTTGTGTTTTGTTTTTGTGAATGTCTGAACGCTGAAGTTGACATCATCCTGTGAGCAGCTCGGCCGGATGACCATGTGCGCACTGTGCCTGCACCTTTTCATACGCAACTGTTTACATCCCGGACGGCGGCTCTCTTACATAAGTCGCCGAGATGCGGTTTCGGCTCCGGAGCCGCGAGCGAGTCCGCGGCGAGGCGAGAGCGGCGCGTGGGGCGGCCGAGGAGCCCCCCTCCTCCTCCAACACCACACCACCTTTTTTTTTTTTTTTCCTCCCTATAGGTGACGGGAGGACGCCGGGCTGGAGACGCCACAGGCTCGGCAACCTGAGACGGACTGGTAGGACGGGAGGGCGGCTCGTTTTGTCTCGGCGAGGAGGGGGAGCTGTGTAAACCAGACTGGGTGGAGCATCGCTGCGCCCGCCCCATCCATCGTGCAGACGGCCTTGTGTCCCGTCCGCCTGGAGCTCGGCGAGAGAGGCTACAGTGCTGGATAGAGAGAGAGAGAGAGAGAGAGAGAGAGGAGCGAGGGAGAGAGAGGGGGCCGGTCTATGGGAGGGACTAGCGCAAAAAAAGGGGGAATTGGAAGGAGGAGGGGCGAGGAGGAGGAGGAGGAGGAGGCGGCACGGGTGCTGTTTCTCCAGTCTCTTTCCCCTGTCTTTGTCTCACACACTCTTTTGTTAGCCATGCCTAGCCTGCTGGTTCTAGCAGGGATCATGGAGAAAAATGGGGGCTACGGCGGGGATCTGGCCGGCTCCGGCTTCGGCAGCGAGGGTCTCCTCGTGCCGCCCGACGAGGAGGAGGACGACTCCCGTGCCCTCAGGGTCGCGCTGGGCCAGCTGTCTCTGCTGGGGCTCGGGGAAGGCGAGGACGGAGGCGGCGGCGGCGGCGGCGGAGGAGCCCCGACCACGGGAGTGCAGGACCGGAGCAACAACAACAACAACCACCACAACCACACCAACAGCGTCGGGGGCGGCGGGGACGCGGCGATCCTGCAAGGGAAGAGCAAGTTGTGCGCCCTGTACGAGAGCTCCTCAAGTGAGACGAAAGGACGAGGCTGCAACATAACAGAATGCGTCCCAGTGCCCAGCTCTGAACATGTGGCCGAAATAGTGGGGAGACAAGGTAAACCTCTGGCTTGCACAAATCATACCCCCCCTCTCTCTCTCTCTCTCTCTCCACACCCACACCTCCTCTCCCTCCTCAAACTTGTGCTTTTATCCCGCTTCCACTGCTGCATGATCCCTGTGTGTGCTTGTGTGTGTTTTTTTTTTTTGTTCTCTTAACTGTTACCTGGTGTTATTTGACAAAGAAAAGGGAGTGGTGTGTGTGTGTGTGTGTGTGTGCTCGCGTGTTTTTTGTACTCCCCCGAGACATCAGCCTCCCACTTTTTTTTTTTCCTGCTCCAACGTTACAAGTTCCCGTGCTCTTTGTGTTTATTTTATTTTAATATTTTTTTTTTGCTTTTTTTTTGTTGTTGTTGCTTTTGAGTGAATATGCACGACCCCCCCTTCCCTCCCTCTCCTCCTCCCTGGTTCCCTCCCGGACGAAAAAAAAAAAGATTCTCCATCCACGCCATCAATGTCAGCGCACAGACGCGCGGTGGAGGCGCGCAGAGCCACTCGCTTCCTTTGTCGTCTGAGACGCGCCAGACTGTTTCAAAAAACAGGCAACGTGCAGCTGGCGAGGAGAGGAATGTCTTTCACTTTGAGTTGATGTGCTCGGGAAACAGCCCGAAATGTACCACGTTTTGGCCTCGGCGGCGGAGGATGTGTAGCCCTTTTTTCCAAATTCAGGCTCGTTGTTTATGTTGCGCACTGCCCCAGTGACACAATTGGACAATAGAGCCAGCGTGCTCCACTTGTTTTTGGTCGTCCCCCCCCCTCCCTCTCTCAGACGAGGGAGTTGGAAAGTTCAATTCATGATGCAGATTCTGCCCGTTTTTTCCTCGCAGTTGGAGGGGTTTTATTTTCTTCTTTTGTTGAACAAAGGGCTGAAGTTGAATGACAGCAGCTGTCAAACAAAGGTGTGAAAGTGGGGGGGGGGCTGAGGGGAGGGGCACAGTAAGACAGTGTTGCCTTGGCACACGGGATGGCCTTAAAGGGTGACTCAGCGAGAAGTTACACCAGGAGGTGGGAATCCTTTTTTTAAAACCAAAAATCTGAATATTCTCCTGTTTGTGCTGATTTCCAGTGAGGCTGTCGTCATGTCGATTTTTTTTTTTCACTCTGTCCAAGCTCCATATTTATGTACAGTCAGCTGTAAATTAGCTTGACCTTAAGTTGTTTTTTTTTTTTTGGAGAACCCAGGAGTATTTTTTTTTCCATCTTCCTTCTCCTGCTTGGTGGTGTTTATGTGGCTGCACCCATTGTTAACTGCTGTGATGAACCCATGGGTGAGAGGGCCAGGGGAGAAAAAAAAACAAGGGATGGGACGGAAGGGCAGCACAGCATCCAAAAGCTGAATGGGAGTCACGCCTTGGAGCTCCACACAAGGGGCTCTTCGTGAGCCCCACTTCACTGCACACTCTCAATACCACATGGTTGTCTGTCAGGAGGAGGCAGTGATAGGCGGTCGGACAGAGAGAGGTACAAAGACTGCAGGGTGGGGAAGGTACCATCAGAAAATCCTGATTTATCTTGCAACAAAAACAAACAGGTCTTGATGTCAAAGAAAATAATTGAGGGTGGGGGTTCAGAAGAGCTGAGATGGCTTCTTTTACCAGTACCCCCCCACCCCACCCGTCCCTTCTTCCTCTGCTGTGGTAATGTGGATTTAGTTTGTGCTGCTAAGTGCCCCTTGTCTCCCATAGCAGCTCTCGTTCTTTACTCTGAAGTGTAAGTTTTGAATTTTAATGGGGTAACCGAAGACAGCCGGAGGGTGGATCCGGTGAGCTCGAGTGTGGCGAAAGGACCCTTTTGCCCTGACCGGGAAGAAGTGCTGATTTGGGGCGATTTGAGTCTTGCATGCTTTTGATTCGGGGCCCTTCGTTAGCTGGCGCTGCGCACACACCCCCTTCCTCTCGGCACTGTGCATCACATCACCCAGCGTGGTGAATCTGTCATGAAGAAAGGGTGGATGTGATTGTTTGCTCCTGTCGGGAGTCACAGGCCTTGATTTCGAGGATGCTCTTCAGATCAAGGGTGGTTTTGTTTTGAATTGCAGGCGCTCCTGCACACCACAGTTGAAAATGAAATTTGTCTCCGGTGCCCTTAATTTCTGGTTGCGATTAATTAATCGTTGCC
Organism: Scortum barcoo; assembly: GCA_023238725.1. Lineage (NCBI taxonomy): Eukaryota > Metazoa > Chordata > Actinopteri > Centrarchiformes > Terapontidae > Scortum > Scortum barcoo. The sequence continues at coordinate 19,108,435 of CM041546.1, read as the reverse complement.
TATTTTGTTTACAGATAATTCTTTAATTGAGACATTCATTTGGACTAATTAACAGGTGCAGTGTAATTCGAGAAAAGGAGCTTGGCAATTGCTCTTTGATCCCCATGGCATGAACAGGTCTATTAGCTTAATACTAGGAAATGGCCACAAAGGGCACTCTGAGATTTTGGGTATGAGCAACAGTAAACCCTCAGAGTATCACTAGCTTTCTGTCCATACCACTGGTCTCTGAGAAGTAAGTGTTCCTGAACAAAGTGGGGCCCATTTGGTGGCATTAGACCAACGTTCGTCTTCAACTTCAGGTGTCTTTTAAAGCTTTTGATACCCGCTGCTTTCAGACCGGTAATGCAATGATGTGCCGTGTGATCTGAAGCAACTGGAGTGTGGTAAGACGAGCTCGGATCTGTTCACTGAATAGACGCCTGGTGACTGTGGCTTGTCCAGAGAGATGAGACGGCCTCTTTAAGACTCGCCCTAAGACCAGAAAAGGCACATTTAAGTCGTCAATAAATGTGGAAATCTTAATGAGGGCGCTGCCGGAATTTCTGAATGAAAACTGACCTGTGTGATGCTTGATGCTGATGAGTCGCTATCGCTTGACCTCAGTCGTGCCAGACAAACTCCCGAAATAATGAGTGATTTACTGTATGTCCTGTTCTGTCCCATTACAATGTCAGGTAATTTGTCATGAAATAGTATTAACCTGCACTCTGTCACAGTAAGACTGCCTTAAAAGCACTTAATAAAGTATTACACACTGATCAGAAACAGGGCCGATGCAGAGTGTAAATGAAAGAATAGTAGAGAATAAATGGCCCAAAAAACGAAGCACGTGTGGGTTGTCTGTATTGTCTCGTAAGTTCAAGGAGAGGTCAGAAAGTGATGCTCACCGGCATAGTGCAAATGTATTGCATCTGCTGTTGCTCTTACAGCCCTTCAAAACAGTCATGTCTGTGCTGGCCAATACCTCTGCACCACCCATGTATCTCTTACTGAGATGTGTGTTTGATTTAGAGCTAATGAAAGACTACATAAGGACACTAATGCTCAGAAGGTAGAAATCTCATAAATCACGGCAATTACCCCGTGTACCCTCTGCCAGTAAAAACCTGCAACGTATTATGTTAAACCGATCAGAACTGGTGAACAAATCTGAATTTACACAAACAAAAGGATCTTGACGATCTCTGTTAGCTCAGAACAAACCATTTCACCTGACTTATGAGTCACAACATTTTATGAACATAGCATATTTGCTTATTTTAAAATGTATGCTGGTGTCTCTGCAGGTTGCAAGATCAAAGCCCTGCGGGCCAAGACCAACACCTACATCAAAACCCCCGTTAGAGGCGAGGAGCCTGTGTTCTTAATCACCGGCCGGAAGGAGGATGTTGCACTGGCCCGCCGTGAAATCATCTCTGCTGCAGAGCACTTCTCCATGCTCCGGGCATCCCGCAACAAGCTGGGAGTGTCCTTTAGTGGCTCCCCGCCCACACCTTTGCCAGGTCAGACCACCATTCAGGTGAGAGTGCCATACCGTGTTGTTGGGCTGGTCGTGGGGCCTAAAGGCTCCACCATCAAACGCATCCAGCAGCAAACCTGCACTTACATCGTCACTCCCAGTCGAGACCGCGACCCCGTCTTTGAAATCACGGGGTCACCGAGCAACGCTGAGCGGGCCCGCGAGGAGATTGAAGCACACATCGCCTTCCGAACAGGAGGCCTGCATGACCACAATAATGAGAATGACTGTCTGGGGCCGAATGGTGGAAGCAGCCCAGCGGGCAGCAGCGGTGGTCTGGAGAGCCGGCTACAGCAGGTGTGGGGGCTACAGGGGGGCCAGCGCAAGCCCCTCACCAGCAGCTACCGCCAGAACTTCTCGGATGCCATGGTTGGAGGGGGAGGAGGAGGAGGAGGTGAGGGAGGGGGAATCTACAACAAGGGCAACTTCTCCAGCTCTGGAGAGAAGCCTTGCTCTTATTTTGGATCGGAAGGCACCCAGAGCTGGGGCGACCCTGACTACTGATTACCCAAACAGGTGGCCTTCTACGCCCAGCAGCGTTCCAAGAGCTTTGGAGGCCTCCCACTCCCTCTGACCAGACTCTCCCCTGGCTTACCCGAGCCCTGCGGAGGTGGGAGCACCAACAACTCTTCAGTCACCAGCATTGTGCCCGTAGCCGGCTCACCTCATGCCCAGGCCCGCCGCGCCCACAGTGAGCCCACCTCAGCCGGCGAGGGTTTCCCAGGCCGTCTGCCAGTGCCGGACTCGCCACCGGCCACTGTGCGGGACTGCATGACCTGCTTTGAAAGCAAAGTGACGGCTGCCTTGGTGCCCTGTGGCCATAACCTCTTCTGCATGGAGTGTGCCATCCGAATCTGTGAGCTCAACCACCCGGAGTGCCCAGTGTGCCACACCCAAGTCACACAGGCCATCCGAATATTCTCTTAAGGAACCACATCAGTTTTTATCATTAGTTTTGTCAGTGTTTGTTCAATAATTATTTACTGTTATTATGATTATTATTATAATACACATTTTTGTTTTTCAGAAAATTTAAAAACAATCAAGCAGATATTTTAGAAGGCACTGCTTGCTTTACTAAAAAGTATAAGAAATATTTTTAAGTTTTTCTTTTATATATATATATGCATATATATTTTATAAAAGTTTTGTTTATAAGAGAAGTATAGTACCTTGCATTTTCAGTTTTTTGACTGCTGCTGTTTTTCATTCATGGATCACAGTGTAGGCAGAGGTAGACAGTAATGTGAACATTTTATTATTCAAATTTTTTATTTTACCATGAAGTGGGTTTATATGGAAGGAAGAAGGTGATTGTTGAGGTACCCAATCTGCACCTGACTGACCTAGAAAGTCAAAGTTGTTATTAGAAGGAGGTAGGAAAAAAACATAGAATCTTCATTGCACCTTACAATCATCTTGGTCTAAAATAGGATTTTCAATCATACCTTGAAATTTCAGAAGTTGATGTGAAGGTGAATTCAGCCTTTTCAGTTATACTGTGATTTTGCTTTGATATAATTGGTCCAAAATAGATATTAATTTTAAGCAAAAATGTGAATAGATTGGGTCTAGTCAAAGCCTTGTACTCTTTACAAGAAAACAAAAGACATCCCCTTATTTCATCCTTATACCTTAAAGTCTTATAAACCAGATTAATCCCATAAAGGGACAGGACATGACATCATTTATTTATAGTAACTGGTTACATTGTATTGGTGCCATTATTCACAGAGATAGATGAAAGTTGTACAAAGTATCAGTAAAAAATTTCTTTCCAGTAGCCATTGATTACACTTTGGTCACTGCAGTTTGTTGAAAAGATTCAGTAATGCTTGCTCCTCGTGGCACTTGAAAAAGCATGTGGTTCCTCGGTTGGCTTAAAGCACTGATTTAATTTGTGAGGCCGAAAGCCTTGGAATTCATCCAGTTGGCTAGTTCTGGATATCTGTCTCCCCAATGGACTTGTTTCAAAGCCACCTTAACCGCGCTTTATTGTCTCGTGTGGTCATTTGGCCACAGTCGCTATAGTCGATATAGGACGCAGCAAGAGCTCCAGTGAACAAGCATTTCTCTGAGGTGTGCACTGTAAATAAAGAGGTGAATTAGTGCGCGGACAGAAGCCGAGTAAAACGGTAAAACGCTTCCTGAATCAGCAGCAGACTTGCGTGAAAATAGTTGACACTGTAAAACGCAGAGTCCCAAATCAGTAATCCTTACCCCACGTCCCCAATTCTAACAGCATTATGTGAGAGCTCCGAGGGGCCAGCTGTCTCCCCTGTAATTAGCAAAGCTGTACAGGAGCAGGTGTTTCATGGCACACTGTGGCTGTGACCCCAAGTTGGAGGTCTCGCATAGCTTAGCCCCTTTCTTTCTCTCTTTTCTTTGGCTTTCATGTCTCCCCCTGCTTACAGTTCGATCATTTGCTTTCGAAGGCCCCTCTGAGTGAGGGCGTATTGTCTGCGCCCGGTTGCGGCGTGGGCTGCAGAGTGCTCGGACACGGCCTGGAACTCCTCATTGATAATTAGGCAAATGGGTTGGTCCAGGTGCGGACCGTGTGGGGACTCTGGAGCTGTATGAGGGGTAGGACAGGGTCCTGTGGCGAGCCCCTTACTGCCCCACCCCACTGTTACAGGCACACAGAGGGGGCTGGACGGTTTGGATGCAGCTGGGCGAATAAATAAGACCCCCTCCTTCCACTCCCTCTTGCCCCGTCCTCCCCCCCTTTTCCTCTCCTTTTCTGCTGCTCTGAGCGGTCCCTACTGGGGCGAGGGGGGCCTCTTTTGTCCCAAAACACACACACACAAAATTTGAAAGACACTAGCTGAATTTGGCAGCGGCTGTGAAAGGAGGGGAGGCTTAGGAGCAAAATAAATTATCTACAGTTATCAGGATACACCAGTTACCTGTTTTCAGCGTTAATGTCTCACAATTTGCCGTATACCCTTTTCAAATGGCGGAAATGTACACGCTCACCTAGTAAAGAGAGACTGCGTGATCTTATCGCACGGGGTGCAGCATTAACCCCCCCTCCACTCCCCAACTGCACCACCCTGAATTTAGTATGGGATCCTGCTTGTGTGACAGCGCCAGTGTAGATCGTGTCAGCTCACTACTGTATGGGACATCCTGCAGCTGCCCCTTCACTATGGACACCCGGGCTTCAGCCAATGGCGGCCCCACTGCCCCCTCCTCCCGCTTTGAGCTTCCAGAATGAAATCAGACAATTGTAATTGACAGGAAAGCAGAGGAAACGCCCCATTTAACCAGCACTCATGCTGAATCAAATTACACACCCTCTGCGTCTGCCTTAGCCCCAGCCTGGGGATTTCAGAGGGCTAGAGGAGAGCGGATGGGGGTAGGGATTAAAGCTGTTGAATGATAGGAGGGGTGGGGGGGATTCATTTTGGCTGGAGAAAGATAGAAGTATGCTCCAAAAAAAAGAGAGAGAGAGAAAGAAAGAAAGAAACCTTGCAGATCTAGCAATTTTTATTGATCAAGTCATGCAACGAATTTTGAGTTGTTGTCACACGTGGGCCAGCAGTGATACCGGGGCACAGCGGTGATTCAGCAGGCCTCTCTTGTTCAGCTCGGCTTCTGTCTCAAAAAGGAATCGAACAATTACAAACTGTGTCCTCTGTTACACAAAGGCCCCTCCTTTAAAAAAAAAAACATAAAGCAGACCCCTCGCTTTCCGCATGGACTGCAGGGAAAGCACTGTACTTGCAAAAAGTACCCTGAAATCTATCAGATGTAGAAATAAAGAATAGTTATGATCTTATGGACGGAGAAATTGCACAGTGGTTTGGCTTAAGCTTTCAACATCAAATTCAAGGCAGTATGACACTGTTCTTTGAACTTAGTATTTTTGTTATTTTGTTTTCTGCCTTAATATTTTTTATTCAAATATTGCCATTTCTTTGGCACACAAGGTAGCAACTTTGGCCTTTGGTAGTACTGACCCCTAAAAACAACTTTGAAGTAGTTACTTTTGGAGAAAAGAATGTGAATCAAGCTACTTGTGTGGGGAGTAGAGGGATTCAGGAAATTAGGCTCTTAAAACACTTTCAAATATAAAGCAGAGCACCTTATTACGAAACATGCGCATCTGATTAATACCAAACCGACCACTGATGGTGAAGTACATTTCATAGAATTTGAAAGACATGCACATAAGGATTCCCTATCATTTTTTTTGTATTATGGTGGTTCTTGTTCTTCTTAATACTACAGTAGTACTAGTGGTAATTTGGGAGACCTCTCATCCATTTAGTCAATGCTGATGACTTGGTTGGGTTTTGCACTGGTTTAATGAAGAGAGGGCTTATTGGAGATTCTCCCTGTTTAGACGCTGTATAAGTTAATGGGTATCGTACTTTATGGGAAAGCACTCTGAGCATCTATGTAAATACAGTATGTGTATCGGTTCTGAACATCCTGACAAAGGCCCACTTAAAGTGAGGTTTTGATTATTTTTACAGACTGAAGGTGTCATTGTCAATGTTTTAGCGTATGGAATTCAAAATGTTTGAGTTTTAGGGAGAGTAAATCTTTTATATATGCGCCCCATCATCCTTTTGACTATAATAGTATATTAGATAGATCCATACATTTTAAAGAATATTATTTAAACTGATTAACTTAGTATTTCATCCAAATATATAGATAAGAAATTAACCAGACACTACTATAAACTGTAATAATGAATATCCTTTATGAAGCCGCTGATGTATAAATCCAGTTTCAAATAAAAACGTGCAGGAATAGTATGTGTAATAACCCCTAATGAATGAACCTGTTTCTATGTATATTAGGATGAAAAGCAATAATAGGACTATACTGGGACAATAAACAGAGGAGCCTGCTTAGTCAGTTCTTTAAATAATATTCTATTCAGAAATTGACCTTGATTATTAGGATAAAACCGTTGCATTTCTGTCTGATATCTGCTGAAAATTCATTGTGGATTCATGCCAGCGTAGAAACAGAGATATAATTAATTAGCAACAGTTTCAGGATAAGTAATTGTTCTTGTTGTGTTCATCAGGGTCTTAGTCATCTGATTGCCTTTTTTTTTTTTTTTTTTTTTTAACATTGAATATAAATCAGATCACAGGGTGGGTCAAGACAAACTGAAGGATTCCTCCTCCTGGATGGCACTGAAGTCACGAAATGTACAATTTCTGTGACTTGGGGGAAATCTCATTGTGCTGTAAAAATGATTCCTCAAGTGTAAACACGCAAACAAGACCCAGAGCATAAGCACCGAGGTCTGCCCTGCTTGCTAAAAAGCAGGAGCCTGTGGCTTTACTTATGACAGACTGATGTCTTGAAGGCTTTGGGTGAAAACGTACGCAGAGCAGTGAGAAGTAAGGGGGCAGGACAGCATGATGTGATGTACTGTACCACTCACTTTTCTTCTACATTCATGCTGTCCACGTGAGGAGCTTTGATTCTTTACACCCATTATTCTTTGTTAAATTACATACAGGAGCAGGTGTGTCACTCACAGCATATCTTAAGATGATTTGTGTTTACATAGTAATAATACCTTTCTAATTCCATGGCTCTGTTTGATACTTGTTTTGCACCTACTTTGTCATCTGTATTGTTTTTGAAAGGAAAAAAAGGTCAGACATAGCCAAAGAACAAAACACAAGGAGAGCTAACTTATCTCTCGAGTTAACTTATTTCAGCGCCACAATCTGCTTGGTTTAGAGTTTATTGAATCAGGATTATTAAGAAATAATCTCGTAGCTAGAATTACTCTGTTTACCCAAAAGTCTTAGAGGGCACTCAATCGATATCTGTGAAATGAAGGCATATCATGTTTCAGTGTTGTAAGATTAGTTTAATACTACAGAGGCGCCGGTAACAGACTTACTTCTCCCCAAAGAGATCAGCTTAAAGCACATCCTAGCACTTACACGGTCCTTTCAGTAGTTTTCTATTGTCCCCCTTAGGTTTTTGGGACAAAACAGTCCAGGGAATGTCTTAATCTTTCTGGAAAACTTGACTGGTGTTACAAAGTTGAGCAAAAAAAAAAAAAAAAACGGACTGCCCAAGTAAATTAAAAAGGAAAAAAAACACAGAGAAGGAATCGTGTTGACAGTGACAAGTCAGTAAAAATTCAGGCTGAATTCCGACTTTTTAAACACCCTCAGAGTGAACTGTAAGGGATTACGTTTAGATGTAAACACGGTGACAGTGTGATAGCGAGTGAAACAGCACTGTGGTTTTAGTTAACATTGTTTAGAGAGCCATTAACTGTATCCTTAAGTTTAACTGCATGTTAGTAAAATATAGTACAGTAGGTAAGATTTATCAGAAAAAAAAGTTAAGATCGCATAAAGAATTCAGCAGCCTGATACCTGAAGTGTATAAAAAGCTTTAAGACCTTAAAGTGAACATCGGTTTAAAATCATATATTTACCGTGTAGTTTAACTAATTGATACATAAAAGTTTAATTATGATTCTTAAGAATATGCTAAGGTGTAAGTTTAATTTGTCCAACTCACCCAGTATGAAATACTTTTTTAATTCAGTGGTGCAGCAAAGGGGTGGGGTGACTCACAGTGACATTTGATTCATTAAGTTCTTGTTAGTATTATTTACAATATTGTATTAAGCTTACTATTATAGTAATGGTAGAAACTATTGATGTTTTTCTTCTCTTGATATGAAAAGGTCTTTATGCATTTATGTAGAATCCCTTTTAAGGAGTGATAGGAAATCCTTATTTTCAATGGATGCACTTAAGCAATTGTACCAACCTGTCTAAATCACACATTGAGCAAGTAATGCATTTGAATGTAAAAAAACAAAAACAAAAAAACAAAAAAAAAGACCACATTTGAATGTAAAAAACAAAAACAAAAACAACTCAATGCACTCCTTATGCTTATTTACAAGTGAGCTTTAAGTTTTTTGTTTGTTTTTTGGAAAGAATTTGCGCCAGGTTTTCAACGTAGACTATATTTGAGTTCTTCCACATACATTTATAGAAAGTAACTTAAAATGAATAAAAAAAAACATATTACAATTTCTCAAATCTATTTTGCTAACATGGGTTATTATTTCATAGAAAGCAGAGGAAAAAAGTCAGTATCTGGATGTTATTTATGAAAAGTAAAAAAAAATGAAGCAACATATTTATGAGTAACCTCAAGACATTTTGTTTTTTAATTAAAATTACGAGAAGTTAATATATTTCTAAACACAGGGAAGTCAGTTTCTACTAATAAGTAAAATGAGAAAAGAAGTTTAGAAGTTTTATTTATGAAAGTTATGGATGCTCGCCTTTTCCATGTGCTTCATGGTAAATGAAGTAAATGGAGCGATAGTTCCCCATAGCTTAAATTTTAACTTCAGACATGCACCACTTCAACATCAGTGCATTCACAATGGAATAATTACAGAAAATAATATAATATTTTTTAGAATTTGGAGATATTTTAGTCACAGAGCATCAATTTTGTGCCTCAATTATATATTTTTCCTGCATCAGCATTCTTTGTGCAGTGCTGCTTGCTGTAACCCCTTTCCCCCCTTCAACTAACCCCATGTTACTGACTGAAACACATAACTCATTTCCTCTGTAATCTAAACTCGCTTTTACTTATCAAACCTATAAAACATGTTACGACTGCAATGCTTGGGATGAATGAGGCAGCTGTGACCCTCTCGCCAATAGGGCCACACACAACTTGTACACACTTTCATTCATACATTTTCTACATCTACTACTCAGACAGTTTGTGATCGGTAGCGACAGAGCATAATCAGCTTAAAGAAAGCCTTTATGAGAGACTTTCCCTAATGTGTTAATTAAGCGAAGTGTGCAGATCGAGCGGAGGCATCTAGGAGAGAAAAACAGCGCACTGTGTAGTAGATCTATGTAACTAGATGCACACATATACACACAACAGATTCATTACCGTACTAGTTTGCATGTATGTTGTATGGTCACTTAGACAGGAGAAATGGCGCAGGTCCTGTGTTGTCCGTTAACATCAGTGTACCTGGGCTGTTTCTCCTCTGTAGATTTTCATAGTTGGAGTCTCTTTGGAAACTGGACAGTCGATATGAGTTTGGAGCCACGCAAAAAGACCATTTCAGTCCCCACATCAAAGTCGGATTTTATATTCTCAGTTACCTGTTAAATGATGAAAGACTGTTTGCACCTCATATGAATTAACTTGAAGTTCTTAGTTTGTGTAAGAGTTGACACAGATAACAAAAAAAAAAAACTTGACAAAAACACTACGATGGCACATTTTCAGCTGCATGTAAAGGATGGGGACTGAAGCGGCGCTCGCTGGTGAAACTCGCAACCTTTTCCAAAGAGGCCGATACAGTCTGACAGTTTGTCTTTGGTAGCGTTTCCAATTTTTCCAGCACAGTAGAGGTGTTTCATACCGGTCTAATAGTGGTCGTAGTGCATTAGTTTTTGGGCCAGCATCACCTGGCGTTAGTTTCTGGTTTCTCTGTGAACAGTGAAAGAGGGTTGCCAATGTGGCCCTCTGTGGCTGACCGTCAAGTTTGATGGATGGAAAAAAAAAAAAAAAGAAGTCTTTGAACTCTGTTACAGTATGCCATGCCCTTACAAGGCGTGTGATATTGCAGGTTTATTTGTTATAGCACATGTTTTTTTGTGAATTACATTTTTTGGAGACATTTTTATTATTATTATTGTATCTGCGCCATGTTAGTTCTGGTTCTTTGTTATTTTTCCAAGATTCAAGATGTATTGTAAATGTTTCTAATAAAACAAAAATGAAATGATCTCCAACTGAAAAAAATGTGCTTTTTTTGTTTGAACGGGGAGTATTTATGGCTAAATAGATCCTTTGATGATGATGACTATTCATATTTTAGTCCCAGTGATCAGAGGAACAGTATCACTTTTGTTTTACTAAATTCGTTAGTTAAATTAGTTGTTAATTAAGCAGGCATTCAGAATTCAATAATATAATATTGCCATGTCAATATTCTGTGATTACCTAAATGCCTTTCACCAGATTCACTAATGAGGACGCCAGTAACTTGCAGCCTTTATTGTTTAAAAAAAAACATTTTTAAGAAACATGAGAAAAGGCAGGCTATAACAAATGAGATTTATTTATACATATGCAGTCCAAATATACATATATTAGAATAAATGTTAAAAAGCCCTAACCTACACCACCCAGTTTAAGACCTGTGAAGTCAACAGAAGTCAGTGTTGATGTGGAAACACATCAGCAGGATAAACACCATCTGTGTGCATAACCTTTGGATTTAATTAAGCCCCACCTAACGCTACCATCCTTTCTCCTCTTCCTCATCTATCAAACTATTAGATACTAACGAACCCAAACCTGGCTCCTGAATGCAACCCCCGCCCCTTCCACAGGAAATAAAGAAGTGAGAGCGAGGGCAGACCTCAGGGAGATCCCAGAAGGCAGAGTCCTCTTCCAGTTACATACAGTGTAGAGAGAGACAGAAACGAGCAGGTGAGCAGGCAGTGGAGGATTTCACTTACAGTAAAACAAGCCATCTAGGGTACATCAGAGACCACAGGAGCAGGGCAGGGCTGAGTGCCCTCACTACCTCATCCCTTGAAACATTATCCATCCATCTATCCAGCTATCCCAGCTAGCAGGCAGCAGCAGCACAGGGTTGTCCATGCATTTAAACCAATTCCCTAAACTCTCCCACTTCATGCGAAGGTTCGGGGCAGAGTCGAAACGGTCATCAGCGGAGCTAATGCTGCTACTGTATCCCACCGACGTGTGAGGATGTTAACTCATTCACTTGCGATGCAGCTGTCCCGTCTCATTTAGAGTTAACGCTGTGCAAAGCTTGCAAGAGCATGACTCATCTGTAGAGTACCAAGTGTGCACAGAGCAGGAAAGCCTTCCAAACAAAGATCAAAAGCAATCAAAAAGAAATTACATGTCACTGTTAGGGAGGGATGTTATTGCTCCGAGAGGTCTGGTGGAACACAACTTGAACATACTGACTTTAACTGAATCCCAGCGCGTGCGTTAAGGAAAAATGACGTGAAGCCCTTGCTCCTCCATTAGTGAGGGCCGGTTGGCCTTACAAGCTTCTTCACACAGAGATATGATTGTGGGTGAAAGCATCAAAAAGCAGCAGAGCTCCCTTTGCTGAGAAGAGATCAGCATGGAAAATCTAAACCAGCTAGTGTTAAATTGCAAACCCTTTGGCCAAACAAGACCTTAATGTAGACTTCAATAAATATTGTAAGGGACATTACTTTCTAAATATTATACATTTAGGGGAAAATGGGAATGACAATGGCAACAGAGGGGTTGCAGTTCAGTCTTTTGGGTGTGGATTTTTATTGCCCAATATCCTGGTAGTGGGAAACTGAGGGAACGCATTTACTGCCTTATAAAATACAGCTTTCAAAAGGGGGACAGTTTACAAAGACTGAAATTGTGATGAGTTACAAAAGGGACCTTACAATGTGTTAAATTTTTCATTAGATTGTGAATCAGTTCTGATCATGTACCTCTTTCAAAGCTTAATGCACTGAGTGCATCTCACCTGTTTTGTCTCCACTCATATTAATCCTCCCTCACCACACCCGCCTTGTCTGTTTATCTAAACGTCTTTACTATCCCCAACTTCACTGGTCCCCTTCCTCATACTGTATGAACTTTCTTGACCAGAAAATAGACAATATCAACCCCAAAACAAGTGTCCTTGTGTGAAATGGTTATCTCCACCTGTCTCTCCACTTTCCCTGTCCATCTGTCTGTCTCTGTTTGTCTATCTGACTGTTTCTCCAATTGGCTGGGGGTGAAGGAAGAGGTTAGTGGTAAGGTCTCAATTGTTCTGGCAGCAGACACCCTTATTGGCTGAGTTTTGAGTGGGCTCAACCGTGATGGGTACTACGTTGGAGGCTGGTGAGAAGTCTGAGTCGCTGCGCCCTGACATCTGCCTCTGTGACACGATGTTGTAGATGGCTGTGATGGAGAGAAGGGTGAAAGGGAATGAGTTATGTGTAGACGCCTATAAATCCAGCCAACAGTGGGACATATTGTGATAAGGACAAACAGCATGGCAAAACTGAACAACAACTGTTCTATCCAGACTCCTGGCAGCAGCCAGGGATTCTTTCCATCCTAAATTGGCATCGTTATGTCATGTGGCAGCACCAAGTCTCATTTTAGGCATTTTCCAATGCTACAATATGCACTACATTTTCCATTAACATTGCAATACCTAAATAATTATCACACATTGTGGGTCTTGCTTCTATGACCCTGCATCCTGGTGAGAAGAAAATCTAATAAAGTTACATATTAAGCAGACAAGAGTTGTTCAAACACCCAGGTGAACTTTACTGTGTTTTTAAATAGCTGTTTATCTGTCATCTGCATTTGCTTCTTCAGTACATTTCCAAAAGCCAATGGGGTGGTCAGTTGAATAACTTGAGAGGAGAGCAGGACTAGTGCAAACACCACTCTGATTTGCAGTTGCATGCTACAGCTTTAACTCTAAACTACAGCCAGATGTGGAACAAAACAGTACTGAAATAAAAACTGCCTATGAAGCAAGAAGGTTTAAAGCAAAACAAGACTCCTGGCCGATTGTGACGTGACACGTCAGGTGGTAAGACTATGAGTCATTACTACAGCCCCTACACAGCGTCAGCTGCAATGCCTGTATAGACATTAATCCACCAGGGTGACCCTCTCTGACCCACGATCTGTCTGCTGCTGATATCTACACATGTGGCGTCTACTCTGCTCCACTGGGTCTAAAGCTCAGTTCTTACCAGCCTACTAATGCACTGCTAACTTCCTCTCCTCTCCTCCCTTAATGAGCTAATTAGCAATGTTAGCTCAATGGGGCTTGCTGGTTTGAGGTTTTTATGAATTAGAAATTACTGATTAAGCTTTAGTTTGGGCAGAATGTCTCCAACAGCTCAAGCAGAAGCGTCTGGAAATTCAACATGGAGAATACGAACGGCAAGTGGCACATACTTGCAGACTGATAGCCCCTGGAGCAGTTGAAGTGGAAGCACCACTCACCGCTGGATCGTCCCTTTAGGCACTCCAGGGGTGACTCAGTGACAACAATTGTTTTTTTTCCTCCATGTTACCAAATCTCCAACATCAAACGCACTTGTTAGTGTGGCTATATACCTCCTGGGAAACTGCTCATGGACATTTACTTGAGACAACATATCTCTGAACCACTCTTGAACAGATGCATCTGGTACAGTGCGTCAAAGTGGATTTGCGACCACAAACAGAGGCCAATTCTAAGTGGTCTGCTGGTGACTGGTCATCTTCATAGCAGCTCTCAGCAGGACTGCCTGAGTGATCTTTCAGTATACCAATTACCTGTACTTTTGACCTTAAAAGAGATTCAGGTGGGGCTCTTGCCACAGACAGCACATTAGTGATGGGCACAGAGGATTAGATGGATTTTGCTGCCATCTAGTGGCAAAGGATGCGTGTTGTTCTTTAAACCATCAGTGTGGATGGAGATGTAACACTTACAGACAAATCAATAAACAGTACATAAAACGCATTATAATGACATGGCACTTTAGACATCAAAATAACTTTCATTCTATTCTATATCTTTGATATAAATGGGAAAAATTACCTGTGAGAATTGTCTGGAAAGCCAGCTCTACATTTGTAGAGTCTAAAGCTGATGTCTCCAGGAAAGACAAGCCATGCTTCTCTGTAAAACACACACACACAATGCCAAAAAATGTTACAACTCTGTATTAGGTTCAACTTTTATAATTACACCGAGCTGAGGTGTGTTGCACTGTTGTACCATACTGGCATTAAGATGGCACCGACTCAGGGATAGATTTATTCTGCATAACGAACTCACTCCAGGGTTCTCACCAGAAATGTAGTCATTTCAAACACCTCCTGTTTGTGGTTCACTGTGAAATGCTTTATTAATAATTATAGAATAGATTAATTATAGAAAATGTAATGGGGTTGCATGACAGCAGACTGGTCTGCTCTGTAATGCAGATTTAAATTATGATGAAATACAGTGATGTCACCAACAGGACAGAACAAAGAAAGAAATGGTTCATTTTCTGATGACAAACAATAACTGTGTAAGCAAACAACATGATCTGCTGGGATATACATCTAATTTAAAAAGGTTTTCTACTGTATTACTTACTATATAGACGTACGTACATAAAAGTGAAGGTGTTACTGTTAGCTCTGACTTACATTCATGTATGAGAGTGAGCCTGCATGAACAACACCAGGACCCTTAACCTGAAGCAGCAAACTGGAATTCAGTCATCATTAATTTTCATTACTTACATCTGTGCTTTTCCAATTGAGACATGTCAAAATATGTCACATAAAAATGTCTGACATGGAACTGAGAGACATTTCATAGTATTCATTCAAACATTTCATAAAGATTTAAACAGCAAATAAAATTGATCCTTTGGTTCAAAGGTGTAACAAGTTTATCTACAAATGAATTTGGGAAAACCTTCACTTGTTGCATTATAATACACTTTGCATGGTCATGTCCACCACATGGTCTTTATGTCAATGAAGTATCATAAATTAGGTCAGTGGTAAAGAAAAACAAATCATTACCAACAGAATGCGCTCACTGGTAAAAACATTATTTACCGTGAAACAAAGACAAATTTCTTTACTCTGATATGGATTAACAGGGCTCATGTGTTTGACTCTCTTACAGGCAGTCCTATCAAGAGTAATTTACCAGTCAAACCAGGTCCAACACTCAACCAGACACATGCCAATAAAGTCAAGGTCAAGAGTAAATATGTGGCCCAACCACTCTAAAATAATAAGTATCAATAAGTTAACTAAATTACACTCAAGTCACCTGCAAGGCTGACTGTAAAAAATTCTGAAACAAAGCCTTGAAATTCTCAACGGGCTGAGATAAATGGAAGTTTAATTATTTTAAAATCATGTCCTTTTGACCTACTGCTGTGCTTTCTTATGTGTACTCAACACACATTCAAACCAAGGACACATGCCTTGGTAGACACATTTATGTAAAATGCCTTACAGTATCACAGTGCAAACATTGTTAACATGGGTGTTCCCTGAGGGAATAAGAGCACTAGATTGTTTAAAAAAAATCAGAAACACACAGTATGTTATAACGTACTTAAAGGCCTAATTAAAGCAGCTAGGGGGTCTACGCATGTGGATTCATTATCGTTCATCCATCACAGTGACAATACCTGCAAAGGCCTTGGCCTCATCTGTGGGCACTGCCCTTAGGTGACGTAGATCACTTTTGTTGCCCACCAGCATGATGACAATGTTGGCGTCAGCGTGGTCCTGCAGCTCCTTCAGCCAGCGTTCAGCGTTTTCATATGTCAGGTGCTTGGCAATGTCATACACCAAAAGAGCTCCAACTGCTCCGCGGTAGTACCTGGATGAGAGGAGCGGAGCATAATGTCAACTGGAGGAGACATGTGTTTCTTGTCACAGCCTGTTGATTTCAGGATTCTTTGTGGGTGTGTCACACAAGCTCAGCCAGCTTTAAAGCACAAGGACATCTGATCAGCAGTAATGGTGGAAGCTGAGAAACACAAGAAATAAAACAGTGAACCTAAAACACATAAGCTTTCCCTCCAGACAAAAAAAAAAAAAAAAAAAAAACAAGAGATGAGGAGGAGGCTGTGATTATCAAAACACTTTCTGCCCCGAGGTAAAAAGGTGCATTTTGTAGCATTAATCATTTTCGTATCTCTCTCTCTACTTACTTTAGAACAATGAGGCAGTAATTGATTGATTCTAATTTCAATTCATGGATGGAGGACGGCCCTTGCTTGGAAGTTTATAATCCTTAACCCACGCCGATCAGTCATAATAGAGCCAAACTACAATGCACGGCACAAGGAAGCAAAAGAGGCACTTTGAAATTCCTGTACTAAGTATGTATCATAAACACATTTGTTGTAACCAGTGCTTGTAACCTGAGGGAGTCTGCACATACACTGCATCTTCAAAAAAACATATACTATTGCAGAGTGGGCATCTCAGCTCAGCAGTGCAATGGTTCTTCTGCAGAGGCTTCATAGGTTGTGCTGTACTCACGCAGAAGTGATGGCTCTGTATCGCTCCTGTCCAGCTGTGTCCCAGATCTGAGCCTTGACAGTCTTGCCTTCTACCTGGATGCTGCGTGTGGCAAACTCCACCCCAATGGTGCTCTTGCTCTCCAGGTTGAACTCATTCCGGGTGAAGCGGGACAGCAGGTTACTCTTCCCTACACCCGAATCTCCGATCAGCACCACTACGAAAAAATAAAAAAAGAGGAGCGATCAAAAGCGATCATTAGCGATCATCGCTCTGTGGTTTGTAGACTCTACCTGCAAACACAATGTTTATTCACTCGTGTAAATGTGGCTCTTTGCACTGATGGGTAAAACACCAGACTGAAAAATACATGTGGAGAATAGATGGCACATTATTGTGTTGTGTTAGAGCAGCAAAGCTCCATTTAGGGCTGCAGTTGTAAAGGCAAATTCATTGTAGCCTTTTGCTGTAAACCACCACATTAAATCAAGACATTAGACTGAACAAGACCGGTTGACTATCTTAAATTAAATTTCATTCAGAGCAGAAACTCAGGGGACTCCCACCGAGTATACAAAATATTAGAACCACCTGCTCTTTTCAGGAAATTCACGCAGAGCGAGCACATGAATCCAGGTGAAACCAGTTATTTGCAGCTGATTACACCCGTCAAAAGTACTTTAGTCATGACAGTATTTGACTGATGGGGAGTAAATAAGTTAAATATGTTTTGGTTTTTTTCACCCTTGAGAAAACTAAGACGTACAAATGTGCTCATGTCAACGTCTCTGAGTAAATTGTCCTGCTGTTTAAAGGGCCTTATATATTCTACACATTTACTGCAAAAGAAATGTTTAGACATCTGCGGCTAAAACCGAGCACTCCCTCATGACAAAAAAAAGCTCTGAAGAAGTTTGTGCCAAGCACAAAATGCAATGGGTCCTTAAGTTATATCTAAACTGTAATCCAAATTTCTTTAGTTAATAGTGCCACCATTTTACACCACCAAAACAAAGCATAAAAATCCATTAAATCTGCTAACAGCCCAAACCATGACTACACTTGTAGAAAGGAAAAATATAAACTTCAGTTTT
The DNA here is from genome assembly GCA_023238725.1 of Scortum barcoo. Classification (NCBI taxonomy): domain Eukaryota; kingdom Metazoa; phylum Chordata; class Actinopteri; order Centrarchiformes; family Terapontidae; genus Scortum; species Scortum barcoo. The sequence goes on along the minus strand of CM041546.1, from coordinate 19,090,741 downwards.
TACAGAAGTAAATGAACACATTTACAATTTAGAGCAACCTGTAACACTCCATGCCTAATCATGATGATAAAAACAACTTTAATTTCACCTCCACTTGATCTTTTTAAATATATTTTAACAGGCATTATAAGGGCGAACATTTGTCAGAAAACTACTTCCACAATTATCAGGTGAGTCAGTCTGTCAAAAGGAACCAGCACGCCACCCTGCTATTAGGAAATAGGAACTTGTTGAGGAATGTTGAAACTGCATTAACGAACCCATCACTGTGTCTACACTTGCATTTAAGCAATGCTGCTCTTTCTTGGGGGAAACTGTATATTAAAGTCTATCAGTGTTACTATGGTGTAACAGAGGCAGGCAGAAACCTGTCCACATTAAGAGCTGGCTTATTTAGACTTTAAAATAATTAAACTAATGGAAACCTGTGGGGCACACACATCCTCACAGTGTGGCTCTCCTACATGCCAAGAAAGGTAACACTGTCATTCTCCATTTTGTCTGACACAAAAGATCTTGGGTGGAGGACAAAAATCATTATGCAACCATTTCCAGGTCCACTGCCATCCGACAGGTATTATCATTTCTGCATTACACGCCCATTCACTCACCTATTGTTGGGTTTGAATTCTTTAGCTAAAGATATGACACCCCGCTATTATACTGTATAACCCTGTGCCCAGTGATGTAGACTAGCCCACGAGGGTGTGCATGTAGGAATGAGGAATGAAACCTGACTCTGTATGTTCAGTCAGATTAATTTATACACTCAATTCTCCTGAATCCCTGTAAATGGAGTAAAAGACCTCCATCAAATGTGCAACTCCATTCTACCCATTTATCTGAAATTAAAGCATTATATGTAACGCTGGGTAAGGCTAGCAATCTAAGAAAGATACCTCCTATTAAAGGAAGATAATTATTTTCTGATCAGCTGTGATTTTATGGTATCAAAATCCTTCAAAACATTTATACAAGCACAAACAAAGCAGATGGTACACAATGGAACATAATTCACTTAGAAAGCCCAGAGGCGAAGTTAGTTAGTAAGTTGAGATTTAAAATTTTTTATAAAACAGCAACCAGATACTAAATGACAAAGGTATGGCTTCAGCAGGAGGGATGCCTTCCAATTAATGGGGGAAAAGGCTGACGTGACTCAGTGAGAGCTCACCCAACTTGAGTCATGCTATCCAACAGCGAGGGACAGAAAAAAAAAAAAAGGAGGCTGGAGGAACAAAGGAGAGCCACGACAATAAGGCTGGCTCTTTCCTGGTTTAAAGACTGAATGGCAGCCCCGACACCTTATCAGTGTCCTTGCACCGCCGCACATGACTCAGATAACTTGGTCACCAGAAATCATTTCACTTTGCCAGAGAGTGAGTGAGCAAATCTCATCCTCTCTGCGCTCAGGGAACACTCAGAGTTTCTCTGTGGCCACACACACACACACACACACACACACACTCTCTCTCTCTCTCTCTGTGTCCCTTCATGCAGGTATTTCCAGTTCGACAGCACATGCTTGTTTAGTGTTCTATATTTGAACAGACCACGGGCACTTCATTTCCCCTTGCTTACAAGGGGCAGCTACGATCCACTGTTTGTACCTGGTAATCATATGAGAACACCCCCCCCCCCCACCCCCACACACACACACTTGCAAACACTTTTTCAGTATCTTTTATCCCAAGTGACACACTGTGGGATAGAGTTTCTGCACATTATGCAATCTGTTAAAAGAAAAAGGTAATTTGCTGGCACTTGATATCTATAAATAAGGGCTGATTATTAGTTTTTAAATGTTTGTCAGACCATGTCATCATCAGAGCTCAGGTGGTGTAATAACTGAGGCAGGTGATGGCTGAAAAGGGAAGAGACTGCTCTGCCCAAGACCTGTGTGTACTCAAACTATCAAACACAGGCGATTTCGAGCAAACCTCAGGTATGTATAAATCTAATGGGTCTGACTTCATCTGACCCCCCCCCCCCCCAAACAAAAAACACACATCACATCCTAAGATGATTGCATCATAGGCCTGCGAAGTGATGACTACCGCCGCAGATGCATCTCAACTAGACGACACACTGAAGTCCTCACCGTGCTGCTGTCTGTCCGGACAGTGTTGTATCAGTGTCACAGCATCATGTTGGCGCTAACTTGTGTCTCGACTAAACAGCAGGTGTCTTTGCCTCACAGGTACATGTCGTCGGACGCCTTCTCCTTCTTCCTCTCTTCGTCAGGTATCAAATGACACTTGCTCACAGGTGAAGGCAGGTTAGAAAAATGAGCCTCCCAGGCGAAGAGCTTGAACTCACCTTTAAACAGATAGTCGTACTCGTCCTCTCTGTTGGTCATCGCTGCGGCTCCTCTCCGTGTTTACTCGGACAAACTTCTGCTTGTTTTCAGCCACTTGGAGACGGACGGACCACCGCTCTTCAGCCTCACAACGAAACAACTCTCACACACCGCGACGGCAGACAAAGGTGAATGTGACTCTGCTATCAAGGGTTTAAAAAAAAAGAAGAAGAAATAGAAGACAACCACACAAACACAACAGCGACTGGCAGCTGGAGGAAGAAAAAAAAAGTTTCGCCTCGTCTTCCTCACCCTCTGTCACTTGCCATTGCCCGAGCCTTGCGACGTAACGTCAGCCCCTTTGTCCCGCCCCCCGCCTGCTCCCACTGGTCAATGGCTGATCGACACCTGTCACGAGAGCCGACGCGATTGGCCCGCTGCGCCGTCCTTCTTGATTTGACTCGCTGCTCGTTTAGTTGGATGACGTCTGCGGCCCCAAGCCTCAACAGGTAATATCGAGCTTCAGGTTGGTGAGCAGCAGCAGGAGCAGAGCCCAGCTGGCAAACAGTGCTTTCACAAATATCTCAGAGCAACACGTGTCCCTGCAGCACAGCAGTACAGACGCAGTGATATATAAGACAGCCTGCAGCTCCACAGGAGGACCATATTGTGCTCCATGGAGAGCATGGGCCCAGTTTTATACCAAAAAATCACTTACAACATTGTTGTATCCGCTTAAAGTCAATTACACTCAACACAGTTGTATCCACTTGACCTCATAACCTCTCCCAAATTTAAGGGAACTGCTAATAAACATGATTTGTGACTGATACGTTTCAGTACTACCCGCCCTTATGCATCAGACCTCAGCTGTAAAACATGGTTAAGTGCTCTATAAATCAGATTTATGGTGATTGCATCCCCCCTCCCAAATCCATATCTAAAGCCAATAGATAAAATGTGCAGAGCTGCAATAATACAATTAATTACTTGACAGGAGTATTATGTGACCATTTGATAATCAAATAATTCTTATTATTGTTATTTTATATAGTTATTCTTTTGAGCAACAGTGCCAAACATTTGCTGGTTCTAGCTCCTCAAATGATAGGATTTGATGCTTTTATTTTTATTTTATTTGATGCTAACCCTAACCTTATATGATAGTAAACTGAACTGACTGGGTTTTGGACTGTTGGCCTAACAAAACAAGGCATCAGCAGAAGTCTCTTTTGGCTGTAAGAAATCAGAACTGGCGTTTTTCACAATATTCTGACATTAACTGAGGAAATAATAAAGGTCAAAAGAGAAGACAGAGCATATTTAAAGAAAAATTGTTGTTGCTTTTATTATTATTATGAGCACATCAACACATGCAGCGCTGGAGTCAAGGGGACTCTAAGCAAGGAGGAAGTAAAGTCACTGCCAACAAAACAGATTTATCAGATTCCCCTGTTTTTTTCCTCTTTCTGTGATGGCAAATAACTAAAGGTTGACTGCATGTACGGGTGCACATACAGCATACACAACGCATGACGCATGTGGTACCTGCAGTTCCCCTTTAATTATATATTGTATATTCTGTTAGTGGAGTCAAAGTAAGATAGAGGGACTCATTTATTGATGTTAGACTGACACCGATCTCTGATGTTCATGAAAGTAAACATTCTGTGCCAATATGAAATACATTTTTACTATTTCAGGTTAAAATAATTAATGTTTGTGTAAAATACTCTGTATTACATGCAAAGTGCAGCCATATTTACATTAAAGATAATGACAAAATTGGGCATTAAAGTTGTCCAAATCATGCATCAAAACAGATGCAAGTTTGTGATTTCTGCCTAAGCTTCAGAGTATCCAGAGGGTCATTAAATTCAGTGACATTTCATTTTTGATTTGACAGTTTGCAGGAATGGATGTGGTATAAACATCAAAAACGGGTACACAATGTATCAAATATATCACAGTCTTTGAAATTGCACTACTCTTAACAGCAAAAATGCATATATATAAAGTTGACTTTTTTTTTACGACAATCTAAAATATTTGATAGCAGCTATGGCACTGAAACGGAAACAAAAGATTCATTATGTCTTGTAAGAACATACAGAACACACAGTATCTCACAAAGTCCAGTTGACAAATATAAAGCAACATCCAGTAATTACATTAAAAGAAAATATAAGAAGCTAATATTAGAATCTAAGATATGGATCCTGAAATGTGGGACATAAATGTATGATATAAACAGATCTACCATATTTACAATGAAGATTGATAATTCTATGCATTAATTTAATTACTGGATAAAAAGTAAACAAAAATGCATATTCTTAACAATAACTGTGCACATTTTATTGAACGGTTTTTGGTATTTTCCACAGTTTAACACATGGCAGAACTGGAAAGCCCCTGAGACAGCTCTCAGCCTCTAATGAGTCAGTGTTTAGGCACATCAATAAAATTAGATTCCACCGCAGGTTCACACATTTGTCATGTTGTTGTTGTCAGGGATAAACTTTCTTATCATATCAGACATAACACTCACTGGCTGAGATCCAGCGTTTGAGAAATCAGGCAATCCACTCATTTACCATAAAACTGACAGCTGGTTTAATTTTATTGTTTTTAGATCTGCGGCAGGAAGGGAAAAATGTTGTCATTTCTTCCCAGCCCTTTGAAGATTTCACAACATGCATCATCATTCTGGCCGGGTTCAGCCAACATTAATTGGGCCAGTTAATTATTCCAGCACACAGCAGGAAAAAAAGATGTTGTGTTTGAAAAGGTTACCGACTCCTGACCTATGCTGTCGGCTGGAGGTCCTTCAGTATGGCTAAAATTCTTTTCTGTTTTTTCCTCATAACTTTCTCCGCATATTTGCCTCCTCGTATATTTTAATATTCTCCAGAAGTCTCCAGAATTTTCAGTCCTCATTATGGACTCCTGTAAGATTATGAACCTTTGGTGCAGCAAACTATGATATAAAGTTTGAGAAAAGCCTAAATGAGGAACAGATCTTGGCCAATTATGGTTTAATACTTGACTCTGACTCATTAAACAATAGTTTTCCTGACAGTTTACTACAGATTATATTTGTCAGTTTAGTACTGTGTGTGTGTTATTGTGATTGAAGACTAGTTTTACTCTAGAATTAAATCCCACCTGAGGTTTTAAACCCTAATAATCTAATATTCCTACACAGGTGTTACTAATAACAACAAACTGCTCTGTTCTGAAGTTTTCCAGTGAGCCATGACACTGTGACACTGTGACTCTGTAACAGTGAGCCAGAGCGCAACAACACCAGAACCCCAAAACTGAGGCTGCTGAACAGAATCCGGCTCTCATTTACTTTATTATTAACCCTGTGATTTTCTAACGTGACATGTCAAAAGGCCTGTCGCTTGTCACGAGACACACAAATAACACGCATGTACGCCAGCAGCCTCCATAAAGCGTTTATTTTCTCAACAGAAATGCAATCAGACTCATCTTAGATCAGCAGCTGGAGCACACGCGCAGCAGTGACAACAACACTCACAGTTCATACATACAGTGTTCGCCACCAACCAAACTGATCATTTAAAAAAAACAAAACAAAACAAAAAAAAACCTGTCGTGTCATTTACATTTCAAACATTACACACACTGTGACATTGCTCCAATTATAAATATATCACCTTACAGGTGACATGGTTAATTGTTTTATTTTTGACCTATGTTCAATAGTCAGCAGGGAAAATATTGACGTTGGTCTCCGGCAACATTCATTCACATCATATGAGCCATCTTTTAAATGCATCATGCCACCATGCAGCTTGCAGAACTTTAACATCAGTCATTTCTAAGTGGCTTCACATAAGGACCATTAACATTGGCACCCGTGGTCGCCATCTCGTCAGCCTCTCGTTGAACACTAGCACAGGGTTGTGGGCGAAGGAGGACCCACCCTGAGACCCCTGGGCTCTTGAAGGACCTTGTGATCAGATGTTCCTGCAGCAGGGCTTCCTCTCCTCCGTGTCCTCTGCTCTAGAGTTGTTCAAGGACACAGCACTGATAGATCCTCGAACCACCTCCTTACTGCTCACCTTCCTGTGGATCTCTGTGAAAGTGAACCTCTGTTACACATTTACATTGGGATAGAACTAATAATAAATGAATTGATGAAACTGTTCATTTCCATCCAAAAGTCGACCAGTTTTGTTGTTTTTTTCCTAGCAGTCAATCAAATGGCTGTCTCGGGACTACCAAAGGTCATTTTATGCTGACCTTTTTCAAACTGAGACTTTCTCCATTCCTCCATGAGCTGAGGAGATGGAGGTCTGGCTATGTGAGGTTAAATTCAGGGTCACAGGGTGGAGCCTTATCCCAGCATGTTTATGGGAAAATGTGTATCCACTGCATATCTTTTATGTCTTTTATATGGAAGACAAGAAGGGAAACACAGTTCGGGAAGCAAATTGGAGGGAATCCGCATGCACACAGAAAGACGCTGCAAGGTGGTCGACCGTACCTCCTACATGGTTCTTATGACAACCTATGACAACTATGACAACCTTACTGTGTTGATAAGAAAAATATGCGTCTCTTTGTATCTCTGCAGATTTGGGTGTGAACAAGACTTTCACAAAGTAGAAAAAAAGTTAAATGAATTACCTGTTAAGACATTGTTGAATGCCGCCTCCACATTAGTTGACTCCAAAGCAGAGGTCTCAAGAAACAAAAGCCCGTTCTTTTCTAGACGACACAAATAAGCCATGTTAGTTGTTTTATATATGTTTAATTTATCACATTCTCGCTAGTGTCCTTTTAAGATACATTCCAAAATCACATTGCCAAATATATCTTTATATACCAATTAAAATAAACTCTACAATCGTCATGTATTCATATACCACATTAACCAATTCTGGACAGTGAACATCCCATGCAATGATTTTGGCAGAGAAGTAGCACTTGGTGAGTTTGTACCTGCAAAGCCTTGAGCCTCCTCAGTGGGCACAGATCTTTCTGACTCCAGGTCAGTCTTGTTGCCCACCAGCATGACCACAATTTGGTTGTTAGCATGTTCATACAGCTCCTTCAGCCAGCGCTCCACACTCTCATAAGTAAGGTGTTTGGTGATGTCGTAAACCAGCAGGGCTCCTACAGCACCTCTGTAATACCTGTTTGGAGGACATTGACATTTAGTGATTCATGTGACATTTGGGTGAGTTTTTCTTTTCTCTTAAGCTTGCTTTTGGGGCTGGTGTGGTGCTGCTTGTGTGGGTAAATGAAGTATGATATCAAGAAAAAATGATAAATGATAAAAGTAAAAAAAAAACTTCAATGAGGCTTAACATTATCACCCGACCTACACACTCACACACACACACACATGATAAACTTTGTTTCACCTCTCATCTGAAAGGTTTCCTCAGCTCTGGAGAAATAAAATGTGAAACATCTTTAAGAAACTCAACCAAGTCCAGTTGACTTTCTTCTAACTCTACTCTACTTTCTACCATCATTAAGACTGACCCCTTTCACAGTACACACAGTCATCTGATCCACTGTTATTACAGAAATATTGATTGTGGTCCCATTAAGTCCACTGTCTTCTCTTTATTCATAATAAGCAGTTTCTCCTGCTGTCAAAACAAATTAAGTGCTGACGTATTGCTCTGAAGTCATGAACCAATCAATAATTTCTTCACAATTACATTTCGGCTCCCCTCCTCCAGTAGCATAATTAATTCCACTTTAATAGGTTTTAGCTGCTTGTTACAGCACAAATGGGTAATTCCATGGGAGTGAGAATTTACATACTGGAATAAGTCGGCAAGTAATTACTCGAAAAGCCAAGCTGTCAGAGAGGAGCTAATCCAGCGGTGTAGCATATCCATGGATTTTTCCATGTCTTAAAAATGAAATTGACATGGTTCTATTGTTTTAAAACCAGTTTCCACACTGTTAATCCCTCTAGCTTAATTAAAAAAGGAGCAAATCAGGAGCACTCTCAGATAGAACAGTAGCCCACAGAGGGTTAAGTGCTCAAACAAAGGTTTCTGCTCCAGCCAACTGGATTTGTGTGTGCCAGTCGGAAGCTGACAGGAGACGGGAATGTGCTGCTTGTTTTTCAGGTAATGTGGGAGGAAACTGAGGATTGGTGCCTGTCCTTGCGTGTGTTTTGGCTGATAACAGCACCACCTTAAGATGCTGACATACAGGTTGCTCAACAACTGTGGGGCAAGAAGACAGGCATGAAATGTTGATTTAGAAAAACTGTCTTTACTCTCTGTGTGCCTGCATGTTTATAAAGAAGTGTCGTTTTCAAAATAATGCATCTGCTAGTACAACATACACTTACGAAACTTCAGTACAACTTCTTAACATGCAGGGGAAACAGACACATTTTCTTGACTATTTGCATTAGGCAGGTTCTTCATGAACAAGTGTACTTTTATTAGTCACAAAGGAATTATCATCCCATCTCCACTAATTGACACTTTTATGCTTAGTTACCCAGTGTTGCATTAGAGCATTGACAAGCTGAAGAAAAAGCTGTTTCCAATAGAGAGCCAAGCAGTTGTGCATACAGAGACTAATAGACTAGCCAACAGTGGTTGTCATTATAGTTTGAAATCGGGCAGTTTCTTAAAGGAACAGTTTAACATTTTGGCATACAACATTTGCTTCATTGCTGAGAGTTAGATGAGAAACAGTGGCCATGGTAGCTGTCCCCCTCTGTTTCCAGTCTTTATGCTAAGCTAAGCTAAAGAGCTGCTGGCTGTAGCTTCATTTTTACTGTTCTGACCTGACAGTGGCATCAATCTTCTCATCTAAGTCATGGCAGGAAAGCAAATTAGTGCATTTTTTCTAAACATGGCTTAATTAAACTATTAATGCAGCAAGAAATCTTTGTGGATATTTACCGACAGTAAGGCCGTGAAATGATACAACCACAGTCAATGTTGCAATTTAAATAAAGGGCTCCCTAGCTCTTCATATTCTCTAACTGGACTGAAATGAGCGGACACAACCCTCTCTTTTTGGGCTGGTGTGAAAAAGTAAAAAATAGATGGAGTAAGAATAAAATACTCCATCTATTTTTAAAATAACTGCAGGAATGCCTTAAAAATATGCTGAAAAGAAATGCAGATTTGGGCAACAACACCATCCATTTTATCCAGATAAAAATAAAATAATGTTTGCAATGCTAAAAAACAAACAAACAGTCCTTCTATACAGTGTGTGTGTGTGTGTGTGTGTGTGTATACTAATGGATCTGTAACAAATGTGACAGGTCTTGACACTCACGCAGAAGTGATGGCCCGGTATCGCTCAAGCCCGGCCGTGTCCCAGATCTGGGCCTTGATGGTGTTGGCGTTGAGCTGCACTGTCCGTGTGCTGAACTCCACCCCGATGGTTGTGCGACTGTCATGGCTGAACTCGTTTTTGGTGAAGCGGGACAGCAGATTGCTCTTTCCCACACCAGATTCTCCTATAAGAACCACTGCAGAGGAAAACAAATCCCATCAATCAGAAGTGTTTTAATTGGAGTTCAGTCTTTTGGGTTTGGTTGTTGCAAAACTAAAGCAAGAACTTCTTGGATAAAGGAGACAAAGCTCATGTTCACAGAGGCTAATATGAGCAGATCCTGGGACAGCCACTTTAGAGGACTCCCTTTAGTCTAGGTGTGTCTTTCTTGGTTGACCTATAAACCCTCAGTCTTAGCTGTCTAAGACTGGTGTGAATTACACCATTAGGGATATTAAGTCCTATTTTAAAAACAGCACCACACCCTAATATTTAATGACTTCATTGTTTTAACTCAAACGTACAGAGCAAATAATACAGAGAGACACGTTAAGTAAAATACAGGGGAACAATGTAGGATGTTGTAACAGAATAAACCAGATTATAGTTTGGTAAAGAGATGATGGAAGGACTTTACAATGTACATTTGGAATATTTTCCTTTAGTTTACTTTGACTGGGGGCATCTCTGCCTCTTATTTGGACTAAATTGACTGTTTTCATGTGTCATTGAAGCTGTGCAGCACTGTGATCTGAAATCTTTGGTCGGTCATACCTCACTCGTGGTATGAGTGATTGAAAGCTGAGGAAAAAAATTTACTGTAATTTGTATATTCCTTTTTTTCCAGGAGGGGAGGACACACTTCCCCCACTGAGAAACCGAAAACCTTTGAGGTAAAACCCTCTCACAAGTGAGCCTTTGTTTTGGGGAAATGACACTAAAAGTGTAAAGTGATTCCAAATCGGGTGGAACAAGTTAAGCTGCTACTTCCTTTTATCTTGGTCAGAGGAACCTACCTACTGGGTAAACAGGGCAAGAAATAACACAGACACCCCCTTTGTGCATTTCAGTGACTAATGTTTGGGTTTCAGTTGTTAGCAGCTGACTCAGAGAGTAAAGAGGCTTGGCTTAATTGGCACAGACATAACCACACAGCAACAGTGGGACCTCTGCACAACTGGATAGGACACAGTCACCGCTTAGTGCTGGGGCGTGTGAGCGTATGAATAGTGAGATAATAATCCAAGCTCTTGTGACATCTCCACAGCCATTAAATATGGAGTTAGGGTGTGATGGGAGTTAAAAAAGTAGCTGAGCATTTTGGGGAATGCTCTTATTGGCCTTCTTGTCGAGAGTTAGATGAGAAGGTTGATAAGACTGTTATGTCTATATACAGCCATTTCCTCCCTGTCCAGTCTTTATGCCAAGCTCATTGTTCGCTCTGGCTTCATATTTAACCCACACGAGAGTGTTAGCAATCTTCTGGGGAACTTTACACGACACAACTTTTTAAAAAGTTAAAGTTAAAAAAATCTTTATAAAAAGTAACACAGCAGTATAAAGTGTAGTATAGTTATGTGAAGTAATACTTTATGCTGTTATTTCATTACATTCAGACTATTGTACTTTTCACTTACTGTTGATAATGACTACACATTTTTCTTCTAAGAGCTTTTGAATACGGGTTTTGTACTTTTTAATTGTGGTATACCTACTTTTCCTTAAGTAAAGGCCTGAATACTTCCTCTACCAGCGGTGACTGTTGAGAAAGCAATCTCGCCACAAGTAACAGCAACTTTTTAGGAGCTTTCAATCACATCACATGATCTTTGCCAACAGATGGTGTATGCCCAGTCATGGAACTGCTATGCAGTTGTTCAAATCTCCATCTGCTGCCACGAGAACAGTTACTAAATGAACCTTGCAGTGAGACTGTTTTCTCACCGTTTTTTCTTTTCCAAGGACAAGAATGATCTTTGAACCTCAACTTTTAAGCCAACATAGACATGGAGTCCTTAAAATGCTCCAAATGAATGCAGATGTGAGTATAAAACAGTTCCTTGACAACTTGGTAAACCATCTGCTGATGAAGAGTATCGGCTTGAAAGTGCAAGAACAGCTGCTAAATGGACCTTGTGGAGGGACTGTATTCTGACCTCTTGTTTCCAAGGCCAAGAGTGAACTTCAATCAGAGTTTATAAATCTCTGATACTGGTGCATTTTTCCTCAACACCTGCGGACTCCCATTACTTGGTCCCAGTTCCTGACTTAACCTGAGGTCTAAGCTTGTGTTAAAGAATGTTTTACAAGTTACTCTTCTTTTGCTTATTTTAGGTAATTGTTCACTCGGTAGCCAGATGACTGTACTGCTTTTTTTCTTCCAGTGGGTGAGGTGAGAATGCCTGTTTTTCCCCTCTTCTCCTCCACTATTGAGTAACTTCTTATGCAAACAATACCCCAGGTTTCTATGGCGATACGGGACAAGAGGCCTTCAAGCTCTCTGGCGGCCTGGTTTGTTGATTCTGGGGGAGCTGGGGAAGAACTTGATGCTTGGCAGTTAGGATTAAATTTTCATTTTGTTTGTTTTCATGACCTTCAGGAAATGTAACATGTGTCACTGGCACTGGCAGCAACAGTGCCAGAATTTTATGTGACAGGTTTCATATATATTCACTGATGTTTAATGGGCAACATTAAAACTAATTATAGGTCTTAAAATGTGCCTTATTTCATATAAGCACACATGCGTTAGTTTGCACTTTAACTTGAAATATGTCGTTACCTACAAGTCCAATAGTGTGCTTACTTTGAAAAAATGGTTGCTGAAAGGTAACAAACTACTGTAGCGTTCTTCCATGAACAGTGTGTGGACGGTTGAGACTATGCAGGCTTACATTCCAAGAAAACTCTAGAAAATGTGATCTTACTGATTAGTGTCTCTAGGCTATCTATGAATCACTGGGTGGAATGAAAACCTGCTCATATATTTGAAATACTGTAGCACACACACTGCCGAGGAGCACTGCAGCAGTGAGTGAGTTTATTCTGTGAGAGCAGTCAGTGAACATACTCACATTTCTGCAACAGAGGAGGGATTCCTCCCTACTCTTGAGGTTTCTGTTTTTTCCTCCTTAAAAGAATAAGTCAGTATTTTGGGAAATAAAGTTATTTGCTCTTTTGCCGAGTTAGATGAGAAAATGTATACCTCGCTTGTGTCTGTATGGTAAATATGAAGCTTGGCTTAGCTCAGCATAAAGACTGGAAGCAGGAGGAAACAGACAGAAATGACTTTTTGGAGTCTTGTTACAGTGAAGTTGATAGAAAACTAGCAAAGACTCCAGGAGGCACAGTGGCACACACAACTTTCCACTTCAGTCTTTGCACAGATCAAGCTAATGTGATATAATTTGTTAATTAGTAAGCTTTACAGCTGCTAGTGGGCCTTTTGGAAAGAGCCAGACAAGCTGTTTCCTCATTTCCACTCTTTATGCTAAGCTAGGTGCCTGCAGGCCGTGGTATCGTCTCAATGTACAGAACTGAGAGTGGTATCAATCCTGTCATCTAACTCTCAAAAAGCACCAAAAATGAGAGTTTTATTCTTATTTAAACAGAGAGTCAAAGAGTAGACTGTGTGTGTGGGTCCTCTAATTTTTTTTCTGGTATTTCTGCCTTCAGTTCTGATAGTTGACAGTGTAGATACAGACAGTGCAGGTAGACAGACGGGGGGCAACAAAGGTACCCAGGTGAAACTGAGCCAGCCATCTTCAAGTGCTATGCATCTCAACCATTAGGCTCTTGGGCTGCCCCCTCAAAGCCCTTCATGGCAAATTTGTTAAATGTGATTTTGGGCGCCAATTGACTTGACCATTAACATGTACACATTTGCAGTGGAAGTCTTAAGCGATGCTAGTTGATGTTTTGGACACCGTTACTTTGCCTTTACTATTCACCCACAGTGCCTTTCATCAACGTGGTATTTTTGTGCCCAAATGTCACATCACTGTACCTGAACCAAATCACCTTTCTGAATGACTTTCACTTCTCTCGTGCATGTATTGACAGCCATCTGGTACCTGAATCAGCTGCGCATAAGACGTGATTATTATGCCATGTGGGTTCAGTGTGGAATGAACAGAGTGGGTGGCACAGGATACAATTTTTCAAAGAACAGAATTCAAGTCCAATGCAGATGCAGTGACAACACTTTTACATACTGGAGCTTTTATATTTACATGTATACCAAAACCACTGTATGATGTACCTTGTCTTTGGGCGCTGCTTTAAACCGGACACTGTATGTTCTGCATGCTACAGATAAGCAGGAACTAAATAACACATCCTTGTTTCAACAATAACGTGTACTGTGCAAGCTTCCTGCTTACTTTAACAATGTGATTGTTGTATTGCTCAACTTTGTAATAGTACAACTCACCTGAAGAGTTCAAGACTTGCAAAATCCCCACACAATACTTACATAAGCTGTCTATTAATCATAATCGTAATGTATATTATACTGACTTGTCTATTACTAATATCCATGATAAAGCTGTTGCATGCTGTTGACACGTATCCCGTATTCCTGCTCTTAGAAAAAGCTAAGTTAATAATAAACAAGGAAGTATACATTGAAGAACAGTACAGAAAAACACCTTTGTGACAGGGATGGTCTTGGAGATCAAATCAAGCAAGCGGGAAAGCATGTACTCACCTTTAAAGACAAAGTTGTAGGCCTCATCTGACCCCATGTTCTGTCCATTCAGCACTGCCGCCCCACAGGTTTCTGCCGCGTCTCCGGCACTCTTAGACTGACTGCAGGATGTAAGCTGACACTGACTCACACCACAGCCACCCTGCCCCTCCGATGCTCAGGCTTCGTGGAAGAAAATGGCTGCACGAGTGTTTTGACACATGAATGCCCTGTCGCCAGCTTTCTGCCCTTCACCACCCTTCCCTATCTGAGTTAATAGAAAGCTGACTTGTTTGAACAGGACATGCTGAGAGTATCCAGGTTGCTCTGCTGAGGCAGGCGGGGCTTGTGTCAGGGAGTGGTGGGGCAGCGACGGAGGTGTGGCTTAGCAAGGGAGTCAGCGCAGGGCAGGTTGGACAGGTGGGGCGACCTGCAGGTACAGCTGAGAGGGTCTGTGAGGCACCTCCTGCTGGACCAATCAAGTTACTGCATGCAGGAAGAATGAAGTAAGTCTGGTTTTGTCTCTACTAAGGGAGAACCACCCTGAAACTGAGTTCACAGGGGATTTCTATATTATTGTACTGCAAAGTTTTGATTTGTGAAGCCTCTTTTCAAGCTGTACAGCTCTGTGCTTATATTTGATACTGCATGGTCAGAAAGCCGAGGTCCTGTACGTTTATTGTGTGGGGTCATTTTAGTAGCATCTTCTTCAAAATGCATGTCACAGAATTGGCTTTTTTTTTTTAAATAGTTTCTATAACTTCAAGACCTGATTATTCATTTATTCAGGCTTCTCTCGTCTTCTCTTTTCCAAAGAGGTCAAGGTCACTCAAACTGTAGGGAGTCTTACATTTTGTATTCTGGGCCATAAATGCACTATGGCAACCTTTTTATAGGCCTATTTTTAGACCAGACATTGTGTGCCTCAGACTGTTACCATGTTAATAGAGAAAACTCTTTGCACTTCTGTTTGAATTTTATTATATTGAAAATATTCAGCAGTAAGTCTTCAAAATGTCTCACATTACTGCTCATTCTTGCCTCTAAAGGCAGCGTGCAACAAAGAAATCTTGTTTTGATCAGTCTAATTTAAAACACCTCAACTGATTTCGAGTGAAGTTTAAAAACATGTGCAAGCTTTGGGCTGTGATTAAACAGCACCAAGAATGGAGGTTTTTATTTTAGTTTTCCAATCACTGCAGTGCTCAGCGGATTTTATCAAGGCAAGTGAGCTGGCGAGGAGTGAGTCGAAAGTCTGATATGATTAAACAAGTATACCCTGTGATTATCTACAGGAAAATGTCAGAGAGCTGAGGATGCCAAATTGCAGTGCTGTCACATCTTCAAGTAACAGATACGCTGTAATCAACTGAGAAAAGAACACTTGTTAATGTAAGAAACAATTATTTAAACAGCTTTGTGGAAATGAGAATCTGATCTGTTTTTTTCTCCAAAAAGGGCTAAACAACAAGAGTTTTTCTTTTCTCTTTCTTTTGTGTTTACCTAAAAAAATGATTAAGAACACTGTTAAGCTTTGTAAAAGTGTAATAATGTAGCTAATAAAAAATAAAGCTAAAACGATATTGATTTAAGACTAAGTCTAAGATTTAAGACATTTTTTCAGGCTTTCTTTCAGGGGGGGCTTTCTAAAGTGACATTAAATACACTGGCATTATTATTACATGAAACAGAATACTTAAATTCAGTTCAGAGCATAAACACCAAATAAGAATATTTGTTCAAAAATTGTTTATTTAACAGCTTTGGAGCAAAATGTAGCAAATATTCTTATTATCAGACAGAAGGTTTCCACAAAACTCTTTCAGAACAGACCATCAGCTGAACAGAGTTACAAGGGAAGGCAAACAGTTAAAAATTCATACAAGTACTGGTTTCAATACCATGATTATAAATACACACTGATGCCCCACACACATGTTCATGTTCACATGTTCACTCACATGCTCACTCACTCACTCACTCACTCACTCACTCACTCACTCACTCAAATATATATGCATGTACGCATAATGTTACAATAGTCCATGAACAACCTGGGTCATATGATGCTTTTTTTTTCCAGGCAGACAGAAACGACAGGCAGAGCTATGATGCTGCCACCTGGGTCAGTGGTTCCTCAAGATACTGCACCAGGGCTTCTGCCTATAAACACAGGCAGACACAGAAGGGTGTTAAAAAAAGGCCACGTTCAGTGTGTAAATGATGGATTAGTTTAAGCCACTGCATTGTTTTGTGTGCAGACAAGCTGTACTATCAGGCTCCCGGAAAAATATGTATTATAGTAATACATTTCTATTACTATTCGTAATATAATAAATCAGACTTTTTGTCGAGTCAACATGTCATGACTGGTTTTAAATGACTTCAAGCTGAACATTGCATCATACTGTGCCGAGCTGCAACAGGGACTCTTTTTCGTTCTTCAAGCATTTTCTCAATGAGTATTTGTTGCCTTTCCTTGTCTTGCATCAGAGTAAACAGAATATCTTCGGGTTTTGTGTATCTAAACTAAAGCATCTTGAAACTAAGTGAAACTAGATGTTCATAACTATCAGAGAACGTGGTTCATTTTGCTCACGTTTTGATTGACCTTTTTTTTTATTTTTATCTTGATTGATCTTCACCCAGATCCTGTGGCTATAGCTTCTTCTAGCTTTGATTTTTTTTTTTTTTTTTTTTAAATCTGTTATTATTTATTTTTCAGCTTTACTGCTGAACCGCGGATTACCTATGGCACTCATAGGCATCAACAGGCATCTACCAACAGGTGCAGCAGGGCCGGGGGGCTGCAGCGGATTGTGCAACCACCCTAGGAGGAGAGGGAAGTGACCCAGAATAAGATCTAAGCTAACAGACTGGATCTAATGCTGCTCCTGGCTAATGTCTGGTCACAGAGAGATTTTATTACACCTGTTTGTGGTGGGTCAACTGGTTTGTGGGAATAATCATGTAATTTTCGTAATAAATATCTGAGCATAACCGTGTCCAAATCACACCCAATATCAGGAAAGTTTGCAAAAACTTAAATGACTGAAACTAATTTCTAATGCTTTTACATGTTTATGATGTTGTATATAAAAGTCTAAATTACATAGTTTGAAGGATATTGTGGATTTGAGTTTCCAGAGGCTTTAATGAAGGCATTCTAAGATTAAAACAGCTGTAAGTCAAATATTCACAGTGGTGTAAATCTTCTCTTTGTCTTGCCTTGGGCAAATGGAAATCAGAATCCATGCTGCAGAAACCAGCCCTGCCTCTGTGTTAAATTACTGGAGCAGACATGGCTTAGACTGTCAGAAGTTGGAGAGTTGAGGCTCACAGTGCTCCTGTCTCTTCTGTCATCTACATAACCCCAACACATTAAAGAATGTTTTGTTGACTATAACATAGTGGAGTTCAGGGACCTTTAACAAAGCTGGAGAAGGCCCTATCACATGTTAGCACTGAATATAATATGCAGAATATATAAATGAGTATGACAGGCACAAGAAACCACAGTGAATGTTGACAATACCACGACACTGAAAGCAGGACATTAGTTGTATGAAGACCAAATGACTCATGTCAGCACCGACAGTAAAAGTGTTAAAACTCTCACCTTGGCTTTAAGCATACCAAAGCCCACCGTCTCTTTGGCGTACATACACAGTAGTAGGTTGGCTACACGAGTAATGGCCACTCTGCCTTCCTGAAAAAACGAGAGAGTGAATTCACTCATTAATAATCAGCTATCTTTTGTCAGAACTGACTTTTTTTAATGAGTCAAACTGACACCTATCAGCACACTCATCATACACCCAAGAGCCACTGCAAAGAAGTGCACTTATTACCATACAATCCATGAGGATGAATTTGAGTTTGTCCTCGTTAAAGGCTTGGTGGCCATTCTTGTCGTAGGCCGCCCAGATGTTGCTGGCGATGGCGGCCGTCACTCGTGCGTCAGTGTCCCCATACCCAGAGTAGGCCAGGAGTGAACCTTCATTATTCAGTAACCTGATGAAAAGGGAGAGATGGAGGTTTTAGTATCTAACAGATGAACATGTGAAATTATTATACTTACTTATTACTTATTATATTTACTCAAGTTATCTATCCAGCTTCTTCACATTGTTGGTAACATCTAAAGCAAGGACAATGAATGTCCTGAACACACACCTACCAACCTAATCATAGCACTGTATATAATATACATGCATATACAATGTAAATATAACATATTAATATAAAGTAATATATAAATATAATATAAGGTAGATGACATAGTAGTTATATAAAGACATATCTGAACTATGTACAAACATCTCAGTTGTTAAGAATTATGTCAACTTGAACTTTACCAAGAGCATTTACCCAGTGACCTTATATTAAGATTTATGTATTTATATATATATGTATATGTATATATAAAGTTTTATACACACACACACACCACACACACTGTAATAATGAGCAGATTAATCACAACAGTAAGTCAACTAAAGTTAGAACCTGCAAACAACATGTAAGGTTTACACATAATAGCTAGTGTCACTAATAATATATTGTCACAATAATATGGTTAACACGACTAGTTATGGTCTGGTATATGGTATGGTATGCTTTGGCTGGTGTTGATTTGGGTTTCCAAAGGCTTTAATGAAGATATTTGGAGAGTAAAAAAGCTGTAACGCAAACTCCACAAGGTTTTAAATCTTCTCTTTGTCAAGCCTTGAGCAAATGGGAATGCAGAAACATCACCAGTCCTGCCTCTGTGTTAGATTACTGGAGCAGACGGCTTAGACTGTCAGGAGTTGGAGGGCTGAGGCTCACAGTGCTCCTGTCTCTTCGGTCATCTACATAACCCCAACACATTAAAGAACGTTTTGTTGTGGTGGTCTTTGTCTAACCTGATCATTTACGGCCTGATCCTGTTATTTCTCATTCCTCTTATTTAACAGATTCAAGATTTTATTTAGCATGTCATGTGCACAGCAATTACATGAAGCAGCTATTGGCAGTGAAATGCTCACAGGCTCCTCAGAAATACTTTGAAAATTACACAATTAAAAACGACTAAAAGCAGGAACAAAATGAACTGAAATAAATATAAAATAGAGAATAGATAGTTGAGCAGTATGTGATACTGTAGGTAAAACTGCTCTACTGTCACAAAGCATTATAAAAAATATTAAACTATAAAAAAAGTCCACATCAATATGTTGACCAGCTTTTCATGACATGACCCTGGTTACTTAAAGAAATCCACAAAACAGCTTCTATCATAATATCATGTAGTTGTCCTGGTTGTCGTGCGTTACGATACTCTTTGTATATCTCCGTGTTTGGACGCAGCACACAGCGTGATGTGCAGTGTCCGTGTAGCACGTCTGTCGCGGCCGTACTCACAGTGTGCTCTGGACTCCGTTCGTGTTGGCCTGGCTGAGGACCTGAGTCAGCGCCTTCGGTCGTAACATCGCTACTCACTCACTAATGTGTGAGAAGAGGGGAAAAATGACAACAACTCTGTTTAAAACACTGGACAAATGTCTTTGAGCTGCTATAAAAAAAAAGTGCTCATCAACACTGTCTAGTCAGCTGACCGTGTTTTCTTCCCTTTCCGGGTGGTTTCTCAATGCATTCTGGGAATTGGAGGCGTCGAGCAGGGAAAAAAAATTCTACATGTACGTGAACCGATTTTATTGTGATTAACGTACATATTTACCATTTTAGCTACGTGTGCAAATAATATTTACTCAACAAAAGTACTGGCGTAGAGTTTTGAGTGGTACTTGACTTGACTATTTCAATTTTTGTGAGACTTTTCGTCCACTAATACTTCATGGAGAATCGTTGTTCTAAACACTGTAGTGTAGCTGCTAGTTTGAAGTTTAATTTTTATAAGATCTTTTGAAATGTTCATAAAATTGTATGAAATTATCCAACCCTTAAAAAAACTGCATGACAAAATAACACTTGAAAAAAGAAGCAGTAACAACAAACATGTCATTTTACTTTTAATACTTGCAGACTTATTTGTAAAAAAAAAAAAATTTACAGACTTCTGTGATTCTTGGAATAATATTTGTGGTACTGCTATATTTACAGCCCTGTACAGATGACTGTCATTATTTAAATGTTTATTTCTTAGCAGGATTAAAACAGCTGTCAGACTTTTCAGATATCACCAGAAGAAACCCAGGTGTGTCCCAGGCAAAAACACACAGCAAGAGCACAGGGAAGTTTCATTTAAGGATTAAATTCAACATAGTACAGCTGATAAATTGCACTAAATTATTCACACAAATTAGAATAGACAAGAGCCATTGCAAATCATTTATTGGCTTAAAAAAGGTGACTATCTGTTCTTAAGCAGACATAAAACATTAGATTTCACAGATCAGTTTGCAGTTTAATGGAGGACCCAATACCATATTTAGGCACTGCTGCTTGTTGGGAATACAGTGTCACTGTGAGGCAGTTTGATTTGTCTGATCATTTCAAAAACAATCCGCAAATTGATTTTCTATGGCGTTAACCATAGCCACAATTAATCACAGTATTATCAGAGCAGAGACACTTTGTGTTTTATTGTTTAGAACAAAAACAAAATCCAAATGGGTCAGGGCTTGTGTACTTTCACAGTTGTTTGTAGAGAGAAAATCACCTTGAACCAAATCTGTCTGCTAACACAGTAAATTCCAATGACATAAATGTAATTATATGTAATTTTATATGTAATATGTATATTTTAAGGCAATATTGTGATTCTGTAACTTCCACTGTAGAACAATTTATACATTCAAACAATAAGGTGAAAATTACTTTTTTGTCTGAAAAGATAAAACCTCACAAATGTACTTGAGGAAAATCCTGTAAATCCAATATGACAGTCTGCCGGCGCTGTCGGCAACACAACCAGAGACATTCAAAAGGACAGCTACCCCAGCGTGGCTAAATCTCTATCAGTTGAAACATTTCTATCCTCTAACTTCACCCCTTGTCACATTGTCCAAACCCTCATCCACACACACACATTACAACCCTGGTCCTTCAACCTGGAAACTTTTGCTTTTTCCTCCTACAACATTTAGGCAGCAGTGCCAACAAGAATCAGTATTTTGGTTGGTAAATAAAAAGCACTGAGAAATTATCAGAGTAAAAAAAATGAACTGAACAGTGAAGAGATATCTCAAATAAATACCAGTGGAAAAAAAAAAAAAAACATGTAAAAACAGAGTGGTTCTCCAAGCAGAGAGCAAAGAAGACCACCATTCATCCTACTGCAACAACATCCTGATTCAAAACTTTAATATAACCACCTAAATACAATCTGTTAAAATTAAATAATGTAAAAATAAGTATCTATTAGACGTTAATTCATTGGTAACCACATATAGACACTCAGTGAAGCGCTTGTGTTAGAAATCATCTCTGGCTGCACTGGCGGCAGTAACTGTGGTGGTGGTGTCTTCTCACAGTAGCAGTACTGCCGTAGCATTTTGTATATGACCAATTCTGTTAGAAACCATCCTTTCTCCCTCTTCGAGTCCCCAAACTCCCTGTTCATTCTTCTCACAATTTACAGATCAGCCGCAGAGATAACGAGTGATTGCAATACCACTGAGTCTATGTGGATGTTAGGTCAGACTCGCGCACGGTGGAGGACTGTCTTCACTTATTCATTTGATAAAAATCTACCAAGCCAGTCTTTCACCCTCAGCCCCCGAATGAACCAACAAAGTCAGGCCAGCAGCCTCTCAATGGCGGCGTTGACATCCCCTCCTGTAGCGATGAGTGCCTGCAGGTTGGCTTCACGGTTGATGAAGCCCATGCTGTTGAGCTGGTCGAGCTGCTGCTGGAAACGAACCTCTGGGGTCTGAAGCTGAGAGGAGAGAAGACGTAAAAGGGATTAGATGCTGCTTTTGTTTTTTCATCACACAGAGCTGGAGCTTTTTCCAGATTAACAGGTTTTTTTGGTGAGTGTGAAGTTAATTTGTTTCAGATCTGCCACTTGAACTGACGTTTCCACAGCTCGAACAAATCAATCTTCAAAACCTTTCAGCGCAGTAACTTAAATTGATACTTCGTCTTAATACTTACTGCAGTGCTGAAACATTTTCCTTTAACTGGAAATTCAACTTCTCTCAGTATTTCAGCTGCTGCTTCTCAACATTTTCCTCTCCAAGTTTGGTCCACTTTTATTTCAAATAAGTTATCAGATTAATATTATCCATAACAGTGATAATTCACTCTAAAGTTACATTATCTATTTGTCTGCCTGAAAAACAGTAGCACAATGTAAAGGAGGTTGACACAACAAGAGGAATCAAAACTGATGGAACTGCAAAATACTGTATGTCTAGTTAACAATGGGAAAAAAAAAAGACAAAACGGGACAAATTCAGACAACATACTGATGGTCCTCCGCCTGCAAACATCTGTAACATCTGCTGCATCATCTGCTGCTGAGAGGGACTGGTGGCTGAGGTGGAGCTTTGTCCTGATGCCATGGCAGGAGGGGGAGGGTTCACTGGAGGGATGCTGCTCCCTGTGGTTGGAGGAACTGTGAAACCTCCAAGAGACATTCTAAAAAGGAGAAAGAAATGTCGAAAAGCCAGACAGCAGAGGCGATTTCAGTGAATTTTACTGTGGATTATACTAACTTTAACTGACCTACTATCAAAACTTACCAAGTATTAGATGGAATTTAACAACCAGGCCACAGAGATAAGAAAATTCAAACTTAAATGAACTGAGCTTTCCTTCCTACAGAGGGCACAGTTACTGCTGTTTACCACAGAGTTTGTGATTTATTCTGAAATTTTGATACATTACTTCCTGTGGTCAGAGAAGTTTCCATGTCTGTGATATGGTTATAGTTGACCACCAGATTAAGATAATTAAGTAGGGTTACAGTATTTCAATGTGGAGCAAACAGCTGGTACCTGGACATGAATCCCGGGACTTCTGCCTCTAAGGTCCTCAAGCCCTGTTGGATCTGGATGAGGGCCTGCATAACTCTGGGGTTGGTCAGCATGGACAGTGTTTCTGGATTCTGCATCTGCTCAATCACAAAAATGACACAAGTCAACTCTAAATCCAGCAGTGTCCCCAAACTCCTGAAATATGACGCTCTTTTCTTGTGCACAAAAGACAACAACTTGGATATCTGCACAAACTCTCCATGGAGCAGTATAAACCCAGGGGATGCTCTCAGGGTTACTAAGCTCCCAGTCCTGGTTACGCATCATCTCTTGCATCATTAGTTGATTCCTCGCCAACTCCAGTGGTGTCTCAAGGGAAGAGAGGATTGAAAAAACAAAACAGTGTTGAGTAGGCTAAGAAGAAGCAACCATCTGAAATGATGCCTGTCAGTTTTCCTGGGCGTGAACTTCAGCAACCAATGACTTATTAAACTGTTAATTTTATCTCTGATTTTAGTTTCTTTAATGTGAATTTTCTGGTTTCTTTAGTCCTCTATGCCAGTTGAACTGGAATATCTTTGGGTTGTGGACAAAACAAGACATTTGAGGAAGTCACCGGACATTTTTCACAATTTTCTGACATGTTATGACCAAACCACTAACAAATTATTTGAGAAAATGGCAGATGAATCAATAATGAAAACAGTGCTAAGTTGCAACACCACCAATCATTTATCAGCACTAGTTCATTCAGGTTGATTTGGCGTCTTTGTGCTCTAAAATCAAAGCTCTGCACTGACCTGTCTCATGAGCTCAGGATTGCTTAGCATGCGGGAGACGTCCGGGTTCCCGCCCACGAGCTGCTGCATCTGAGGATTGCCTGCGAGCATCTGTCTCATCAGATCTGGGTTGGACATCATGTTCTGGACCAGCGGGTTCCCCATCATCTGAGACAGCATCTGTGGGTTGGACATGAGCTGCTCCTGCACCCGCTGCTGCATTTCCATGAAGCTGGATGAGCGCATGCCTAGACCTAACAGGCCGGACAAGTCACCAAGTCCACCTTAGGAGGAGGAGGAGTGAAGCTGGAGATTAGCTCCACTTATCTGAATAAATCCACTTTAAAATCATGGGGGGAAAAAAAAGACATTCAGGAACCATCTGAGAATCATCACATTTTTACCTTTTCTCGAGTTTCAAATTAATCTAGCAACAGTTGTCTGCTGTAATAGTGCTAATTTGTCAAAACATAAACAAATATAGATGAAACCTTACCCCCCAAAAACAAAAACAAAAAACAAATAAAAAAAATATATATATATATATATTTTTTTTTTTATATACACACACACACACACACACACACACACTTGAGTCAACAGTGTCAACAGTGATGTTGTTGTTATTATTCTAATTCTATAGCCATTACATTGTGCAGTCGACATTTACTTCATAATGACAAGTTAACAAGTGTACTCAGTGTATTACCTGGTTGTGTTGGTGTCTGGCTCGTCCCACCTCCTGTTCTGTCTGCTACAGTGCTGCTGCTGCTGCTGCTGCTTTGAGGTGTTGCAGAGCTGACACTCGTCTGGGATGGACTGGCACCTGTTGATCTTGAGAGAGAACCAAACCATCAGGTAAACTCTTAAACTCTTACCAGACTCAAGATGTGTCTCTTAACCTACGCACACCTTTTGTGAACGGTACTTACTTTGGGGCCGTCTTGATAACGAGATGAACCGTCAGGCCGCTCTTGATGCCGTGCTGGCTCAAAGTATCACCATCCTTCAGAATCTTCCCAGCAAATATCAACACCACCTGGTCCTGGCTGGCGTTGAACTTTTTGGATACCTCCTCTCTAAACTGTGCGAGGTGAGAGCAAAGGGTAGATTAACAACCAGGCAAAGTGAGCAGCTGACCTCAAAAGACACAGATTCACATGTGGTGGGGTTGTTTGGGAAAGTACACAAACAATTAGAACAATATTAAAAAAGCGTCATCCTCTGTTAGTATATAATCACGTGGCCCTCTTCTAAGGAGAGGTGCTTATTTCTGCAAAAAGTTATATTTAATCATAATACCAAAAAGTGACATGCAGAAAAGAGGTGGTACAGTACAGTGGACAACAGACGTTTATAATATAGTTACAGAGAGTTTATAATATATATACAGTCAGAGGTTCAGACTGATGTGTAGTCAGTGTTCAAGAGGTGCAGGTTGTGCCAACAGTGTATAAAGTGTTTAAAGGGGGGGTCAGTAAAGAGTTTCTGTTTCTGTATCAGAGTGCGAGATTTCATTATGAACACTTCTCGGTCATGTCGGTCAGCTGTCAGTCTGAACAGGGGTCAGATAGTGTCAGATAACCGGGGTCGTTGTGGCCTGAAGGCAAACTAAACAAATCACTGAACAAACATTAAACTTTAAGCGCAACTTAGCTCTGATATGCTAACCGTCTGCTTCCGTGTCACACAGTCTTGTAGTATTTTTCTCTAAATTTTGTATTTTCACGTTTTATTACTGCGGACAGACAGCAGACCGCGGTGAGAGCACGGACATACATTGGACGGAGCTGGACAACAAGTGAAATATTAACATTTTGACCTTTTCCCTCCGGTGAATTTCAGCTGCTCAATGAACAAATGTCAACTGACGCACCTGGGCGACGGAAGAGTCCTCCGAAACTGCTATTTCCTCTTTCCCATTGGGGGTTTTGACAGTGACCACCATCAGAGACCCTCCGGGGGAAACATTATCGTCTCCCTGAGCTTCCCCGGTGAGCTCTGTGTTACTCTGTTCCGCCATCTTTACTACTACTTCTTCTTCTTCTTCTCCTTCTTCTTCTTCTTCTTCTTCTTCTTCGAGGTTTAACAGCAGGTCACATTATGCCAATTACTGCCACCTGCTGGAGTTATTACAGTATAACAGAGTGAGGAGGAGGGAAGAGCAGTAATGGACTTTTCTTTCTTTCTTTCTTTTCTTTCTTTCTTTTTCTTTCTTTTCTTTCTTTCTTTCTTTCAAATTGTCAGTATACACAGCATCAAAATAAAACATCACAATCACTTTTGGCGTTGACTGAACAAAACAAAAAGCAATGTTGACATTAGAAGATATCAGTAACAGAACAAACCTAATGTAAACGAAATTAATAAATGATCAAGATATAATAAAAAAGTAAAAGTATGACAATAAGCTCACAAAAAAGGATATTGCATACATGTTTTTTTTCCATTTCCATTTCGCTCATAAGTACTGAGTTTTTTGTTTGTTTTTAAATTTACATTTGTGAATGTCAAAGTTTGGCATGAAGGAGGGTTAGATTAATAAGGAAAAAAACACATTAACATTAACATCTTTGTCACTGTAACCACAGCAACCAAATTCTATTTGAAAAGGCTAAATCTGAGAAAATGTTGTCAGTGATATCAGGGTGTAACTCACAGAAAGAGACATTTACATCAGTAAGGAAGGGCTTTTAGCTGAGGTGGTACTGATTTGATAAGAGGAGCTTCCTGAAACAAAGCTTTGAAGCTTCCTGAAACAAAGACCAAAAGCCAGGTAGCCTGACACAGAACAGTGATGATAACAGGATAAGTTGAACAGTTACTTATTGTAACCATGTAAGAGGTTTAGCATGAGAAGCTGTCAAGGCCAAAAACCAAATATTTCACTTGAGCGTGAGTTGGTGTGTGTGTGAAACTTCGCCTAAGGTCTTTGAGATTTTAACAGTTTATAGTTGCCATGAAAGTAAATGAATTAATTAGCTTATTTGCAACAAAAATATCAAATATTCAACCCTATCAGACATTATCATGAAGAATTAAGAGTGTAACGCTTCTGTTGATGGCTCTAATGAAAATGGCACTCTGGGAATCCAACCACCAAGTGAGCAGTCTTGTTTTGAGCCTTGCACTCCCTACTGTGTGTCTTCTCTTTCTCCTGACTCTCGTCCTCATCTTCCTTTCCTTCAATGTTCTCACTATATCTTCCTCTTTTTTTTTTGTTTCTTTGTCCTTCTCTTGCTGTTTTTTCCTCCTATTTCACTTGCTTTTCCTCTTCTGCTTCTCTTTCAATAGATCAAAAATGAGGTATATCTGACACACTTATATTTTTAAAGTTATATAAGTTAATTTGCAACATTTGAGTTAAGTTAGGGTCAATCCTCAGTTGAAGCAGGCCCTTCTGTGTGGAGTTTGTATGTTCTCCCTTCCTCCAGCTTCCTCTCACACAATCCAAAGACATGCAGGTTAGGTTAATTGACAACTCTAAATTGTCCCTAGGTGTGAATGGTTGTCTGTCTATCAGTATCAGTCCAGGGTGTACTTCTCGCCCAAAGATAGCTGGGACAGGCTCCTAGCACCCCTGCAACCCTGTGTGTGCTCAGGTATAAGCAGGTTTAGAAGATGGATGGAGTTAAGTTAGCAAAACTTTCATTTCAAGGAATTGATTCTGTAATGCATAACCGAAGTTTCTTTTTAACAAATTTCTCATTGCCTATTTCATAATATGTTCATAATCGCATAGTCCGTTCTGCTCTGTTCATTAGGTGATGATCTTTCTTAGTTATTGTTTCACAACTTACACATTGTTGGCTTGTATTTGACGGTTTGGTAATCGCTTTTTTGTTGCACTGGTGTGGCTGCTTGCATTTGAGATAATTTCTATTAGAATCTAATCTAATCTGACCCAATTTCTTGTTCATTAAAGGGACCCACCTTCTCAAACACTCTGGAAACAAACACCATAATCTGTACAAACGAGTTCATATTCCAAGAACAATCGATCTTAATCATACAACTAATATTTGTGATCCACACCTTGAATTTTCCAGATAACCAAGCAATATAAGAGATGGAGTTTTTGCAGAACTTTCCACATTCTGACCTCTGGGGTGGTTTACTCTGAAATCCTCCTGGCTGTAAGGTATGGTACAAAAATTGCATATTTTAGCTATCCCATTATTAAAACCTTCCAACTGTATGCTTACCTTTGTTAAAATCAGGGATTTATCCATGCATGTATTTTATTCAAAATTAGTGATTTATTTTGATGTGATAAATGTGATAAATCTTTCACAAATGCTTTACCAGATTTCTCATACATCTACAACAATGAAGGCCGGTCTCATGTGTCTGCTTTTCCACCATATTCTGCTGTCAGTCATGTAAGTATAAGTACATGAAAGATTTACAATCAAAATACAAGCATAGACTGTTGTTTAAGCTGTGACCTCGTGGCATTGGAGTAAACATCACAAAACCATGTTCTAAATCTTCAGTTTTACTTGCCATGGAACAAACCTGTACTTCAATGACAATGGAAACCTTGTACTTCCGGGTTCCTACAATATTCCATGGATGGCGGGCATCGAGGATTTCCGCACCCTCTCTCTCCTCACCTTCCCTGGAACCCATGACAGCATGGCCGTACACGGAGGCCCAGAGGTTGAACGGCAGGCCTTGTCCCTGAAGGATCAGCTCAGGGCCGGCATCCGTTTCCTGGACCTCAAAGTGTTCGGACTGGGCGACACCCTCTATGTCATGCAAGGGGTGATATACCAGCACAGCACCCTCAAGGAGGTCCTGGATACAGTCCGAGCCTTCCTGTCAGAGTTTAAGACCGAGGCCGTGCTCATTAGTGTGGAACCGGAGTCTTTTGAGAAAAAAACTGTCAGTGAAATGGTGCAGAGTCTGATTAGCAACGACCAACATGTCTGGGTGTCCTCTGGGATGCCAAACATGGGTCAGGTCAGGGGCAAAATAGTCTTTTTGCAGAAAAACACCTTCACAATAGGAATTCCCCTCATAGATACAGCGGGGAAAGGTAACAACGAGGTCAGCGACGTTAAAGATAAAGACAACAGAATTATTAAACAACTGAACCAAGCCAATGAAGCTTGTGGAGGTGATAATGCTGTGCTGACTTTCACAAGCGGCACAGGCTTGGGTACCTTCTGGGGAATGTTTATGACTCCCAAAAGGGTGGCCGAAAAGGTAAACCCATGGCTCAATCAGTACATAAGACAGTTTTACCCTAACCAGCCCAGACCATGCTTTGGGATCGTTGCCATGGACTTCCCCGGCTTTGATCTCATTCAAACTGTAATCAATTTAAACTGGTGGTAGAGGTTCAGTAAGTCCTCACACTGTGCCCCATCACATTTGACAATCTGATGGATCACTATGATTTCTTTACTCTGTCTTTCCCATCACTCGTCACTGAACATGCTCTGATGCAGCCAAAATATCTGAAAATCCAAAATGAAATCTGAAAGCTGATTCCCTCCTTTTGTCTTTGTCAGTTGTATCCTGAACTGTGTAAATTTGGAACCAATGGCAATAACATTTTCTGACCACAATTATAAAAATAAATTTCAATTTATTGCGTCCTCCTTGGTCTGAAGATTTTGTTGTGAAGTTATTTTCTTTATTTACTGTTGAGTTGTTAGAAAATGGATCATATCTGTCAAATTTATTGTGTTTTGTGTGTAAAAAGTTGAAAAGTTAAAGTTAAGTACATAATGGTTAAATGTAAAAAAGGAAAGGATTAGTGAAGTGAGAGTATAAAGAAGCATAAATGCAAATACCCAAATAAAGTATTCAAGAATGTACTCAAGTACAGTACTTAAATAACACAGAAACAATATTGCACCATCAGTTCTTTAGCAGCTAAGTCACCGACCAAATAAACCTCATATCTCGTGTTTACTGATATGCTGATATGGTGTAACAGCTGTTTACTGATATATACTGATATATCCAACGATTGTGATCGCTTTACTAGTCAGTTGGTTCATCTCTTTGGTTCATGAAATATCTCAACGACTAGTTGATGAATTGCCATGAAATTTTGTGCAGACGTTCACTGCATAAAGACAGTCTGTTTAAGAAAGTTTCAATAATTGTGGGATTTAGCTGAAAAAGGCTCAGTCTCTGATGATTTGGCGAGTCGTGTGTAGTGAGCCCCCAATGTACAGGATTTCACTGAAAACTGTTGGATTACTTTGCAATTTGTAACTTTATGTATTCCTCAAAAATACCGAAATATTAAAACACTGGTCATCATTTTTGTCCACCAAATAGTCTGTCATTTTTAAAAAATATTTTTGAAAGGTCAAAAAGGTCTTTGGGGAAATATTAGGAATAGTCCTTTCCCTTTTCACTGCTGCGCTAGAGGAGCATGTTGGTGTCTGTGCTTGTTTAACAACAGCTGGCAGGAGAATATATATTATATTATATAAATATGAATATATTATATATTAATATATTTTAGCAGGATGTACTTGAAGACATAAGACCTTTAAAACGTCAGCCTTGGCTCCAGAAAATAATGATTGGCATTTTTCATTCTTTTAAGCCCAAACATATGATCAATTAGAAGAAAACAAGTGTTGTAGGTAGTGTTGTAAGTTATGTGATCAGCAAAAGGTTAATATTTTTATAGCTTCCAGATGGGCGGAGGTACATCAGGGAACTAGTTCCTGTCCCCTGTTTCCAAACAAGAGAATATCTGCAGAGGACTGATCGTTCAGGTTTTTATTCTACAGTAACACAGGTAAGTATTTCATGTTTGATTCAGTTTGTAAAGCAGCTCAAACTTTATCCAGAGGGCTGTTCCACGAAGCTGGATTAAGGGAAAGCCTGGTTTATTTCGAGAGAGTTCCGTTCCATCATCGTGGCTCATTTGAATGCCCGCTGAGTAACTCTATGGTAACTTATGCCGCAGCTTATGTCAAGCTTAGTTTAGCTGTGTGTCAAAGAATGTCTGACGGGCTGAAACAGACTCCAGAAACAAAGTTCCGCCTGGTAGATTTCCACTCTCGCGCCGCTTATGTCTTGTAAAAAGAAACTGAAAAACTCATGAAAATCACGTCTCCTCACTTTCACTGTCTCCACAATCAATCAGTCAATGAAACCTCAGTTATATGGCACAATTCACACATCAATTGCAACTAGGTGCTGAAAATTGAATTAAATAAAAAAAAGAATGAACGTGGTTGATTTAAAAAAAATAAATCAGAGCTCTGAGAAAAATATATATATATAATTTATAATAATTAATGAATTGAAAATGTTCCTAGGGCATAGCATCCCACTATGTGAATATAAATGTGTGCCTAACATATGCTTACCTCAATGTACAGAGGTAGATTTCAGTGACCTATTTTTGTAATGTAATGTCTCCTCCATAATGAAAGTAAAAAGGAAAACTAATAAAAATGTGCTCATAAGAAGACAACTTCCTAAGTATTGTGCAATTTTAATGAACACATGTGGTCCTTGAGGACTTGAACCAGTGACCTTCTGATTCCCAAGCCCAGTCCCCACAGACTGAGCTCTGCCTGCCTCCTCACATGTGCTTGATGCTTAAACACATTGGGGTTATGTCGATTTTCCTAAGTTGTTCTCTATACCATTGTTCTTAAATATAAATTTAATAATACTAGCCTAATACTACTGATAATATAGTCGCACTGTATGGTTATTTGAATGCTCATTTATTAATAAATTGACAAAGCAAGGCCAGTTTAATTGTGCAGCACATTTAAAACAGAGACAATTCAACATTCCAGCAAATGAATAAATTGATCTTAATTTAACGCTGTAAAGCTGAAGTATGATGCTGCTAATGAAGGGCACACACATACAGAGAGAAATTAGACTGAAAATTGGTCACAAATGTGCATTCCTCCTTCACTTCCTCCAGCTCTTTCAGGGGGGCCCCGAGGCGTTCCCAGGCCAGCCTGAGAGACATAGTCTCTCCAGCGTGTCCTGGGTCTTCCCAGGGCCTCCTCCCGGTGGGACATGCCTGGAACACCTCCCTAGGGAGGCGCCCAGGGGGCATCCGAAACAGATGCCCGAGCCACCTCAGCTGACTCCTCTCGATGTGAAGGAGCAGCGGCTCTACTCCGAAGCTCCTCCCGAGTGACCGAGCTTCTCACCCCATCTCTAAGGGAGCGCCCAGCCACCCCTGCGGAGGAAACTCATTTCGGCCGCTTGTATCCGCGATCTTGTCCTTTCGGTCATTGCCACCCAAAGTTCATGACCATAGGTAAAGAGTCGTGGGAGCGTAGACTGACCAGTGGTAAATTGAGAGCTTCAGCCTTTCAACTCAGCTCCTTCTTCACCACGACAGCCCGGTACACTGACCTGCATAACTGCGGACGCTGCAAACCAATCCGCCTGTCAATCTCACCTCCATCTTTCCCTCACTCGTGAACAAGACCCCGAGATACTTGAACTCCTCCACTTGAGGCAGGACCTCTCCACCCACCCGGAGAGGGCACGCCACCCTTTTCCGGTCAAGAACCATGGCCTCGGATTTGGAGGAGCAGATTCCAATTCCAGCACCAGCCGCTTCACAGTCGGCTGCAAACCGCTCCAGCACACGCTGAAGGTCCTGATCACACTAAATAATAAAAAAATTCAAAAAAACTCAAATCCATGTACACATTTGTAAATACTATTTTTCGTTTGTAGTTCATGTGATTCGCATTTTGTGACCT
This sequence comes from Scortum barcoo, assembly GCA_023238725.1. Lineage (NCBI taxonomy): Eukaryota > Metazoa > Chordata > Actinopteri > Centrarchiformes > Terapontidae > Scortum > Scortum barcoo. The sequence goes on along the minus strand of CM041546.1, from coordinate 19,058,024 downwards.
TTTTGTGTTTAATACACGTGTTAGAACAAAAGCCTCATAGCATGATGCAATATAACAGGGTGCCAGCCCATAAAAACAGGACTACTTAATAATGTTAAGACTCAGCAAGTGTTAAGTTACAGGTTAAAGAATTAGCAGCCATGACCTGAACCAGATTTAATCTTTATCCACTCTCTCGTCTCTTTCAGTCTACAGAAGCAGGCAGGATGTCTCTTACCATGAGCAAGACCGACAGGGTCACCGGGGTCATCTCAGCAGTCAAAATACAAGTGTAACTGCTGAATAGGTAATGGTGGGGCTTTAATTATTTTACAGATTAAGATTTAATGATACCATTCATGATTACCATCTGCAGACTTAGTTTATAATGAAGAATGTCTTAAAATGAGCTCATAACAGGCTTCAAGGAGAATGAGATGATACATATGTTAAGGTCAAAACCTAGCATATGGCCTGACCATGTGCTATATTTTGACCAGTTGTTAGAGGCATAGTCAGTGGTTGTGTGAATTTCTGGAAATTAAATTTTAATCTGTAATTTTCTGGAGTGCTCCCAATAATATTTGTTCTTAAAGTATACTGACGTGGCATTTTACATGAAATGGTTGTATGTAATGTAATGTAATGTAATGTTTGAGTGAAAAAGTTGTAAGAAGAAAACTTTCCACTTAAATCTTAAGATGTTTGATTTGAGAGAACTTCCAAATATAATTGTAACTGTTCTAATGATTTATTAACTCCCCTGCTCTTTCATTGGTTTCCATCTGCAGGATGTCTCTCATTTTTCTGACTCACTGTGTTGAGTGTTTTGTCAACCATCATCTCTGCCTTTCTCTGGTAAAGTTTTGCCACCAGGGTGAAAATAAAATCACAAAAGAGAACAGAACATTCTGCGATCAGTCAGCACATATGTGTCTGTTGTTGCTTTCCAGTGTTAAAATGACTGGAATTACTGGAGCCTGATATACTTACAGAATAATTAGTGGAAAAAATTGAAAGAAATTGGTCAAGTAGGAAGAAATGGACACGTTGTACTAGTAATAACTAGTAAAAAAAAAAAGAGTCAGTTATTTGTTTATTGTCTGCAGACAGACTAGCGGGCATTTTGTTTGTTGTGTAGTCTGACAGCAGCAGGCAGGAAGGACCTGCGGTACCTCTCCTTCACACAGCGTGGATGGAGCAGCCAGCTCACTGAAGGAGCTGCCCAGAGCTGTCAGACTGTCCCTGTAGTAGGGTGGGACGTGTTGTTTAACAGGGACGACAGCTTAGCCATCATCCTCCCGTTTCCCACCACCTCCACTGAGTCCAGAGGGCATCCCGGGACAGAGCTGGCCAGATTCTGGCGTGGTTCTTCAAAAAGATTGCTGATGAAGCCCACCGCCGTGGTCACTACTGTACCAACAGTGACTCCGAGTATGACGTTTTGTTTTGTTTCTGCGTGGTACAGAGATAATCTGATCTGTGCTTCTGTGGTGTTCCTCACTTACTTGGCTCCCAAGTGGCTTTACTGCGTCACAATCAGTCAAAGACGCATCAGGTGCGGCGTGTCGCACATCAAAGATCAAAGGCTCACAGGTGGCTTTAATACGTCACAACTTTCTCAATTCAACGGCGCATGTCTTTGACTGATTGTGACGTCACATCAAGCCGTTAAATTGAGAATGTTGTGACGCAATAAAGCCACCTGGGTGCCTTTGATCTCCTTTGATCTCAGGTCCAGTTAGTTTAATAAGTGAGGAACAACACAGAAGCACAGGTCAGATTATCTCTGTACCTCAGAGCAGGAGAGGCAAAGTCTTCAAGACGAAACAAACTGTTTGCAGCATGTCAAAATTCTTACTTGGATTCGCTGTTGGTACAGTAGTGACCACAGCGGTGGGCTTCATTAGCTCTTATTTTCTAGAGCAACTCCAGAATCGCCCCCCTGTACCACAGCCAGTGGATGAGCCCGGTCCAGCACCTGATGTCCAGGCAGCAGACCGTGAGGCCAGAAACCAGAGAGGCCCCACTGCTGAACGCGGCCCATCCGACACTCCTCACAGAGAGGCGAGCGCTGTGGCCACACCTCCAGGCAACAGAACAAACTGTGGGGTTAAAACTGCTGCCGTTATACTAGGAGCATCGGTTTTACTTGGTTCGGTAATACGAGCCCGTGCTCCTAGTGTCGTCCTCAAGATTCACCTTTCCACTGCACTTGGACTGTAGCCCATCATCCGTGTGATTTTTGCATGTTCTTTTAGTATCAGCGTGGGGTTTTCTCCGGGTGCTCCGGTTTCCTCCACCATCCCAAAACAACAAAAAAATCAAGTTAAATTAAAACCCTGTCAGTCCACATTTGAAACAGTATTACAGTCCCCAAACAAGCTCTGGATCTAAAAATGCCAGTCTTCATGCTGGGGTTTTGCTGTTGGTAAATTAGTGACCACAGCTGTGCAGAGCCTCTTCAGCTCTGCTTTTCCAGAATTCACCTAATCCTAACCCTAATATCAAAAACGCAATAAAAATAAATTAGTTCAAGCCAGTGGTGAATATATTTTATCTAATGTTCAGTATAAAGTTATGTTCTGGTAGTGTAAAAATGGCATAAAGAGCATCACTAATCTTGAAACCTATGTTTGTTAAACTATGTTGGAGTAGAGTTCAAGATTCAAGATTTCTTTATTGTCACTATACAAGTACAGCAAAATGGTCACTACCTGCCTGACTACATCTCCATTTATATTGTTCACATCTCCATTTATATTGTTTACATCTTCGTTTATTTGTGTTTATATCTACTTTTAGACACCTGTCAACTGTATTGTATTTGTATATATTTCTATTTTATTTTAGTTGTGTGTGTGTGTAAACTCATATATCTTCAGTCTCTCACATTTTCAGTTGTTCTCTGTTCTCACACACAGCATGAGAAGGAGACTGCAGGTACACAGACTGAAGTGTGTTGAGTCCAGTTGCACATTGTATTGTCAGTTTCATCTTTGCCTCTCACTCGCCGCTGGTGGGCAGACGTGACGTTTGTTAAGTGAGAGTGTTTTTTGTCGAAATGCACCCTGGGAGTCGTAGTTAACTTCCCCCTCTATGTTTTCACGAGCACAGGTGTGTGCCTCAGACTTTTCATCGAATAAGCAGACATGTTCTGTACGTGCAGATGACTCAGCCTGTGAGAAAATGGACGTGGAGCCTGGAGCAGCAGTGCACTGTGGGCTGACAGTGTCCTCTCTCTCTCTCTCTCTCTCTCTCCTCATCGCCGCTCTGAGTTTCTGGTTACTTCAGGAACTGTTGCCATGGAGCTCAGACCTCAACAGCTGACAGAGGTGTCCCCTGGGTGCTCTTGTATCATTTTCACAGAGGAACCAGCTGGTAGGAGACGTTTCATCTGGAGGAAATGCAGGTCCAGTCGGTGCCTCTCGGCTCTGTCACCATCGGACCGCAGTCTTGGCGCGATGGGACGGTCCTGTCCATCCGGAGAGCGGAGCGTCTCCTGCGGCAGACCCGGGCCGGGCGCTCCGGGACCGCCAGCCGGCCCCGGAGCTGCAGCGCCGGCTTCAGCCCGCAGCGCGCAGACGGCACAGCGGGAACCAGCGAGGACAAGACCACAGAGGAGGAGAGCAGAGAGAGTCCAGAGCCCATCTGCAAAAAGAAGCTGTGGAGACCCCAAACTACAGCAGCCATGGTGAGAGAGGCAGACCCGATCCAGTGGTTATTATTTCAGTCAGACTGCCTGACAACCGAGGACAGGAACTGACTGAAAATTGAGTCAACAGTGTTATATTTTCCAAGTTAACATGCTAAAAGTTAACAATAATAATAATAAAAAAAATCACTTCACTGGAAGCTCTAGAAGTTCCTGATGATTCAGGATGAGGGTTTTCAGAGGAGATAAAATACAACAATGCTGTAAGACAACAATGACCTTTCTGTTTTGACAAGCAGTGCTGTAAGAAATATTTATACCCTTTACTCAAATATACTCTGACATGCAAAAGTCCTGCATTGAAGAGTATTATTAGATTAAAATATACTTTAACTATTAAAGTATTTACTCCATTCAGAGTGTTAAAGTATTTCATAGAGTACATACATACATTATTGCATTACGCATGATTATATAAGCAACATTTTATTGTTGTTAGATGGCTGATTTAACTACTTTATATTTTGTTCTGTGTACTGTGCAGTAAAAAGTGCGATATTTCCCTCCAAAATGTAGTTGAAGTAGTAGTAGGAGTACACAGGTGTATACATTTGGGAAATTACTATCCAAGTTTCTTGTGAAGTTCTCCAGTGGCCCCTGCCCCCATAGGACGTCTGTGGCCCCCTTCCCCCCTACCAGCTTGCGTGAGCAGTGTGCCGGGGCCAGCGCTGTCGTGGCCAGCGAGTACATGCGGAGGGTGCGAGAGGTGGAGGGCCAGCTTCGCAGGCAGGCGGGCAGGGTGACGCAGGAGGGTGTCAAGCTGGAGAGGGAGAGGGGTCACCTCGAGAGGATGCTGCACAGCCTCAGTACGGATCTGACTGTCAACAGGAGGAGCTCGGAGGGGAGGACCAGGAGGCCATCCACTGCTGAGACAGTGAGTTTATACAACTTGGCTGTTATTGCGTTTAACCAAGCAGCAAATGCACATTTTAAACAGTCAGTGACAGCCGTACATGTACTTTGGTGCAGATAACACGTTCTCATATTTTGTTCTCAAACTATTCTAGATTTTTTTATGTTTATCCAATTAAAAAAAAATTGAATTAATTTCTGCATGGCGCCTAATTTATTTAGGGATCTCACCTGCAAAAACACACATGTAGTAGTTCTCAAAGTCTCTTAAATTCCCACACACCTCAAGCATCACTATGACGTATCTTATTCAAACTGCTTGTATCAGCTATGACAGAGAAATGTTCGCTTTTACATTAACTTAATCCAACACCACAGGTGGTGTACGAGACACGACAGACCACAGATGAATTCTTTAAGTTCTGCCTTGCAAACTGTGGAGGAGAGGAGGTGTGTTTGCTGACAGGTCTGCTCCGCTGCAGGAGAGGGATGGTGCTGATTACTTGTTGTTGTGTGAGAGAAGAGAGCTGGCCCAGTTGAAACAGGATCTGGAGGGCACACTGAGAAACACACTGACCCAGCTCCAGGTGATTTACAACTTTACTGTTCTGTCCTCACCGGTTGACTCATTTTCCTCTAAAGTCTCCCCCTCCTCCCCTCGTCTTCTCTCTCCTTTCCACTCGCCTTTTCATGTGATTCACTGGCATGAGCGATGGAAGAAAAATAACACTGCTTCCACACAACAACAGCCTCCACCCTTCTTTCTTATTAGTACTTAAGTTGTTGCTTTATTGCATGGGTAATATGAAAGCATAGGATTTCAAGCACCAAGTAACAAGAATGAGAGTGTACAGTCTGATAGCGGCTTTACATCAGCATGTTAATCGTGGCAATGTTCACCTGCTGATGTTTAGCAGGTATAAAGGTTTACATGTTTACATCTTGCTTCAGCATACTACCATTTTCTAAGCAGCGCTAAATACAAGCTACAGATGTTTTTAAGGCTTTGGTCATAAATATTAGACAAACAGTTTGACCCAGTGGTGGTGTCAGGTGATCATCAAAGTGGATGGATCTGCATACCAGATTTCCAGGCAATCAGTTGAATTGTTCTTGGGAAGATGTCACCAAAGTCATAAAGTTTCTTCATCTGTGAACAATAAATGTAACAAATTTGGAGAAAAATCGGCAATCATAAATCAACTGATAAATAAAGTAAATAATTTTCAGTTGCAGCCCTGATGTGTCCTCTTTAAGTCCCCTCTCTGTCTCCAGCAGGCCCTGGGTCAGAGCAGCAGACAGCTGCTGGACTGTGCCAGTGAGAGGGCTCGTGTCCTGGAGCTGCTGCCCCACAGCGGCTCTGCTGGAGGACCCCCCAGCACTGCTCAGACCTTCAGCAGGACAGACCCTCTCAGCCCCGTAACACCAGGTCCACGCAGGACACAAAGTAAAACTGTATCAAAACCTGCAGGCAACCATGCTGCTGCAGCAGAAAGGAGAAATGACCAGTGACACAAAACAACACATTTCCATACACATCCACTGTGGATGTGGGTGTGTAAAGAAAATAACACAAACACAGGCAGTACTGAAAAAACACTGAGGTGCCATGTAAATATGGGGATATGTGTATTTGCAAAGTATAAAACTGAAGAAATGAGCTTATTGCAGTGTTCGTATGTGACCGTTTGGACTGATATTAATGAGACAAAGCATCTCCAGTTCTGCTAGCTGCTCTGTGAGGCTGTAAACAGTGATGTTTGCTCATCTCGACAGTGTTAATGTGACGGTGGGTGGTTGGTATAATGTGTTTAATGTTCACCATCCCAGTTTAGTGTTTTAGTATGCTAATTTCCCATTAGCTGAGGTTGTTGGGAAGTGCGCTTTAAAATTATTGGACAACTTATACAACTTGACCTGATGTTCTAAATAAAAAAGTCAGGGGATCACCAAAGTTATCAGTCTTCATCTCTAAACATGACTGTTTAGAGATTTACGGCAATCCATGCAATAATTGTTTTCAGTATTTTAAATGGTAACAGGAAATATACTAAGGGTTATTTCAGGATGGTCTCCACTTGTTAAAAACTCTGTTCTTGTAATGTTTTGAGTTTTGGAAAACATTAGTACATTTTTTTAATTAAACAAATCATTTTTTCACATCTCTGATTTGTCTTCTTCCAGAATGTAAACAGGCTTTAGAGTCGTCCACTTTGACAGTCAACCAGTCACAGCTGCTGAGGGAGAACATCAGACAGATGCTAACCAGTGCCATCAGCAGGCAGACAGCTGTGCACCGTACTGTCAATGACGGCCTGGTGAAGAAGATCGCAGAGACAATCAGTCTGCAGGTAGACACAAATCAAACTAAAAACATCTTGCATGCAATGCAGACACACGCTGACGTAATTTTCAAATAAGTAATAAAAAAGAGTTTCCTTACCACTATGTCTTTTGTAGCAAAACCTGACGTTGATGTCTGCAGCCACCAGGCAGGCTATGTTTCGCAAGCAGAGGGAAATAAACTGTATTCGTCACAGCCATGACAGAGCGCAGGTTAGTGTGAATGTGGAACAGGTTCCATGGATTTATTTATGACCCAATAACAGTGTGCACAAGGTGATGGTTGTTCTGTGTTATTACTGTGAACAGGGTCCAGAGTACAGCGGTGACATCCTGTCCAGAGAGAAACTCAACAGGCCTCTGGTGCAGGTTTATCAGAGACACCCAGGGACACAGTTACCTGAGGCTGCTCATCTCATACAGGTGTGTACGAGATGAGCATGACCATATGTGTTCAAATACATTGTAACTAATGGCTTTATTTATTCTTAACAAATCAATTATTAAGGCTTTATAGATCAGCAAAACATCACTTCATACCCCACACCCAAGCTGCTAAAGACTCCACTGTGTTCAACAGCTAGTTGATAGCTGTTCATTTGCCATTGGTTACTCAGAAGAGGGCGTAGGGTGAGTTTATCAGAGCTTTTGCGCTGAAAACAGCTACCAGCTGTACCTCCCCCATTTCATATAGGCATTTGATCTTGGGACAATATAAGAAATATTGATGAGTGTAGCTTTAATATTACAACCATTTTTTCACAACATTGTCAGCCTACTGTTCTTGCAAATCATTTAATAAAAGATAAGCATTTTCAAATTACAACTTTTAACTAATAAAACACCCTTTATTGGAAAATGAGAGGTTATCATGTTAAAACTGCTAAATATAGGGTTGGCTGACAAACAAACCTTTCTGTGGAAAAAGTAAATGTTATATAAGCTTGCATTAACACCTCTGAAGATAACAATTTGCATGACTAATGTTACGACCCTGGTTCAAAGGAAAAACATGACGGAAAGTGAAACAAAGTTGAATAAACCAGGTTTGTTTATTCTGCAAATAAAAGAAGACTAACTGGTTGATTTAAAAAAAAAAAGAAAAAAGAATGAAAGCCAGGTACACAGGTACATGTGTCACAGCATTATGTAAACCAGACCAAAACTGTCTCTTGATACTGCCTCAGCACACTAAAGAGCAATTAGGGGCTGCAGATGAAGAGAGAATACAAAGAATATCAGCAAACGAACACGGTGTAGAGTAGAGGTTCATCCTTCCATTTTATCTTTCAACTTAGTCAGAAAGGTTAGACAGTAGAGGTGCAAAGATGTAAGAAAAGTTGGAGAAAATAACTTTCTCTCCTCGTGTGAAAATAAAGACAAGCACATTTTATACTATTCAAATTCTTGCAGGATTTCACACCATATATTAAAAAAAGTCATCGGTTTAATGCTAGCCTCCCCTTTTGTTGCCTGCTGCGTGTCTCAAACAAATCAAACCAGGCTGACGGTGTTTCCTGTGCATCTCTCAGGGCAGTGCAGTGCTGAGGCAGTGTCTGATGTCCTCTGAGGGGGAACTAGCGAGGCTGCAGCGCGCCTGTCTGCAGCTGCTGGATGACCAGCAGGGCAAGAGGACTGCAGCTCAGGTGGACGCAGCTGTCGTCCGCATGAGACGTCAGCAGGTCGACAAGCGAGCCATGCCATCGCTCCTCCAGCAGGGGGCGTGCAGAAGCAAAGTGCCCTGGGCTTGTGTGCAGTAGGGCCGTGCAGGCATGCTAGCAGAGAGGGATGATAGGGTTGAGTGTGTAGTGGTAAATAGAGAGCAGCCATGTATGAAATGTGGACAAACGAATATGGACAACCCTGGTTACATCCTTTTGTGTACTTCAGGTCTTGGGCTGTTTTTCATGGTTTGGGTTAAGCTCTTTAGTTTCACTTAAAGACAGCTTTAATGCTACAACCTAGCTAATAAAGGGAATAGTGCTTTGCAGCTTTGTAGCTACAGTTTGGGGAAGATGCGCACTGAGCTGCATAGGTAGAGTTGGACATTTTATCTTTGTGCAATAACATTTTGAACACTGAAATTCAATAAAAGTTGTTTAAAAAATTCACAAGACCCTTCTGTTGAAAACATTGCACTTTCTGGTCAGAAAGAAAGCAGAGACAAATTCTGAGGATTTGTCACGGACACACACACAGACACACACACATATATAGCAGAGTACTGCCTTTATTTATATGTGACTGACAGCAAACCTCAGCCAACTGTTATTTCAGTGTTACAGAGTGCCAAGAATGATTTGCCGTAACCATGTGGTCTAATTTTGTTATGTGTAATGCAATAAAACATGACCATAATGTGAACAATGACCTTACATATGTTTAAAAAATGGATACAGAAAAAGAGAGAATAGAGATGGGTAAGTGTCTAATGTGATCACCTTATCTGAAATGATCAGATTTGTCACTGAAAGCCATTTACTTGTTAAAATGAAGAATTAGAGTTCAATTTAAGGTAAAAACTGGCAAACAGCTACTACTTTTTTTGTGAACCCAAACAGCTTCAAAGATGTGTGAATTTAACATCCTTCCCATAAAGTTGTTCCCACCTCCTCCTCAGATTTGAAGTCATGGGACTGCAGGTCACTTGACAGCCCTCCAACCAGACCTAACGTCTGTCATTAGGAGATAAGACATGATTTAATAAACCTGCCCCATTTACCTTAGTACGGGCCACATATCATTCTGTGAAAAGAAAACATGTGGACATAAAATGACTTGTACAATGTAGATTTATATAAAACCTCATTTAACCTAAACTTGAGTGTAGGATCTGAACAAAGCCCCATTGATTCTCTCGAATCTGAATGGAGCTATTCACTGCAGGACAGTGAGCCTGGGCAGCGCTGTAAAATCATGGCTGGGATGCTAACAGCCTAATTGAATCATAAGTATTGGGGTGTGGAGATTCCTGCAGTTAATTAGCACAATATCAAGAGAAACCAGAAGGGATTTACCTTCAGATTTCACAGCTGGGCTGGGTGAGGAAGCTGAGAAAGCCTGGGCAAAACCGAGAGACGGAAAAGTACAAGAAAAGGACTTGAAGCTGTGAGCTGAAAAGTCGAGCTGCAAGAATATTTTCTGCATGCAGGACAGAGACAGTCAGTGATGTCGAAGCTGGTTTGCACTCTGCTTCTCCTTTGTTTACTTCCACCTGTGGGTAAGTAAACAAACTCGTGCGCGTGTTTATGTGTCTTCTTGTGTGCATGAATGAACAAAACATGCATGCTGTTGCATGTCATGTCGAGACATGAGCTTTAGCAGCAATAGCTAATAGAACTATCAGGCTGCAGGTAACAATAACTTATTATTGCTTGATCTGGAAATAATTTTCTCAATCAATTGAGTTACCGTGTGAGGTCTATAAAATGTCAAAAAAAAAAAAGAAAAGTAAGTGAAATTTGTACATCACAGTTTGCCAGGTGATGTCTTCAAATGTCTTCTTTTGTCCATGTAATAGAAGCCAAAAGATATTCAATGTAATGTAACAAAGACAAGTAAAAGCAGCAAATCCTGACACCAGAGAAGCTAGAACAAGCAAACCTTTGGCATTTTAGCTTGAAAAATACTTCAATATTGATTATCAAAATAGTCAACTAGTTGCCTCAGAAAATGTAGCTTTTGTATCAACAGTGAAGCTTTTTGTTATATAAATTTCAGTTTGATTGTTAAATATTACGTTCATAATAACAATTATCTAATTGTGATAGGACTTCCAATGCTGATTATAAAATAATATTTTTTGAGGTCATCAATTACTAAATTTTAACCCTTGAGGATGTCATTGTCTACATTTAATTTTCATTATGTTTTGGATCATAATCATGATGTCACTCCAGCTCCTCTGCAAACCTAAACTTAAAGAAAAATGCAGTTTTGACCAACATGTCTTTCCTCCAGTTCCCCTCTTCTGTTACACCTGCGTGTTCCCCACCATCTCACCTCTGGACTGCATCAGATTCCCTCTCAAGTGTCCACCCGGGCAGGTCTGTCTGTCCAGCAGAGCTGTGGGCGAGAAAGGTGAGAGCTCGTCGAGTCACTTAGCAACATTTAAATGAATCAAAACTGAGAAAAAGAACTGAGAGAGGGAGGACCTGCTCAGAGGGAGGCGTGTCGGTGTGGCTTGTTTTGTGTGCCCCAAACTGATGTTTCTCGTGAACTTGTCATTTCCAGGAGACTTCCGTGTGGTGCTGTACGAGAAGAGCTGCATCCTGCCCTCCCTGTGTGGAGTCATGGGTGAAAAGTACACCATGGGACTCAACTTCACCTTCACCAATGAGTGCTGCAACACGCACCTGTGCAACGGAGCCGCAACACCCGCCACCACCTACTGGACTGGGACATTACTCACACTACTTATTTCATACTCAGTTTGGTGATCAGAATAATATTAAAGCAATGTGGAAGAGAAAAAGGTTGACACACATGAAACAGAGCTGCCTTTCCTGCCCTCTAACGGCCTGACATTGTAAAAAACTTCCTTTAAGTAGTTGTGAACTAATCTGTGCTAATCCGAGGTTTGCTTTACCTCCAGTGTGAGAGACCAAAAAAACCCTTATCTTCAAAATATTATATATTATCATATCATCTGTGATTAAATAAACTACCTCTACTCATTTATCAGTCAAGTTTGTCACAGGAGACTCACATTTTGTCCCCTTTTTATTAGCTGGAAACATTAAAGTGATGTACATGAATGTATTGAACACATAAATAATCAATCCAATCAAACCAACACATCAATAATCAATCCAGTCATACAACATATATATCATTGTGAAACGAGCTGTTCTATAATCGACACTTTTACTTTTGGTACTTTAAATAAATTTTAATGAAAACAGTCAGCCCACCTGCTTTATGAAAATAAAGATGACTGCCAAACATCAGCAGGCTGTTATTCCATTAAACAGCCAGCAGGTGGCGCCGTTCAGCGTGTGGGTGCTTCCTGTCTCTGCTCCACCAGGTGCGTCTGATTGGACTCCAGCTCATCATCACCAATGATACTGCTGCAGAGTTTAAACCTTTAAAAATACATTAAACGTGTTATTTCTGAACATAAGTTTTTTGGTTTTTTTGGGGGGAGGGGGCATGCTTTACCTTGCACTGTTCCTCACGCTGGTGTCCTCCGCTGACGGGGGGGCACCGCCGACTTCTGAACCTTTGAATCAGACAGGCCCGGGGAAGCCACAAGTTTCCCGGAGAGGCGCTCCGACCCTGCCGCCGCCCTTCCTCCGCCTCCCCGTGTTTGTGGACTCGAGGCTGCCGCTGGTGGAGAAGGAGCGCTTCTCCCCGGAGAGAGGGACCGGACTGGAGCCTGTGCCTGAGCCGGTCCGGGGCGTCCTGTTCCCGGCTCGGCCCGGCAGCAGCGGTCCGCCCGGCGCCTCGGCGGGCTCCGTCCGGACTCAGTGCGGGCCGAGAAAGCTGCAGGTGCGGGTGGAGAGGGGCCTCCTGGGGGCAGGTGGGCCGCAGGCTCGGCTCAGGCTGGGGACGTGCCGAGCCAGTAAATCCACGGAGGATTACCTTTACTTTGAATATGACCTCGGCAGGTGTGGAACCAAGCGCACGGTGAGCTTCAGAGATAGTTTTATAGGAAGGTTAAGAGAGAACAGGAGAAATGTTCACAGTCTCAGTCTTCAGGGGGGGGGGTCCTACTGACTTTAATGATCCCTTGACCTTTCCTCCAGCGCCACCACGAGGCTGACCTTTGTGGGTTTTGGTGAAATGTCCCAACTATGGACCATTAATCGATTCATCAGCAGCAATTTAACAATCAGCTGATCGGTCATCTTCCAAGCATGATTTGTCAAAAATATTGATTGTTCAAGGTCCTCCAATGAGAGAATTTACAGGTTTACTTGATCTTATGGTCTTGATAAGGTCTATGGTTTGATAATTCAGCTAACTGTGTCTTTGCAGATAAGTAATAACCAGGTGACCTATTCCAATACACTACTATATGACCCGCCAAGGCTCCAAGGACCAATCAGGCGGGCTGTGCCCTTCACCCTGCCTGTGGCATGCTATTACAACAGGTAAGAGTGGTACTGCATCTAGACTTTCTGCACAAAGGTTTTTTATAATGTAGAAATCATACAAGTACTCTCTTTTTTCAAAATCTGGATAATGTATTTAATTCTTTAGGTATCAATACTCCTACAAAATTGGCTACACACCGAAGATGCAGATGCTCAAGATCTTCAAACCAGTGAAGAACGGAGCAAAATTTATTCTGATGCCACGAAATGGTAGAAGTATAAGATATATCTTTTTATAAGCCCACAACTGACTTCTGTTGGCTCTCAAAGAGGGTTTCTACCAAACAGTAAAGAAAACCATTAGAGGATTAAGTACAGACTTGTTATGTTATGTACCTCAATCTTGAGTCCTTGTGTGAAAACTTCTTGCCTCTGTCTTCCCTCTGTGTTTCAGCTCAGTGGGGAAGGCTTTCTCCATCAGACCAGTACATGTTAGGGAAGCCCATGTATTTCGAGGCTGAGGCTCCGTCCATGTCCCAAGGTGAAAGACTGTACGTCCACTCGTGCTTCGTGACTTCCGAGAAGTCCCACACATCCACGCCCCAGTTTCCAGTTGTGAAAAACTTTGGGTAATTAACACCTCCCTCTGTCACTAACTGAAGATCATAAGATTTATTTGCCCTCAGTTTTTCTTTAAAGGATACAGATATGTTTAAAAATGTAACAAATGTTATGGTTAGGGTTTCTCTCCCTGTGATAAAGGTGTATGGTTGAAAGCAAGGACAGTCACTCCCGATTCATCCCATACAAAAACAATGGTGTGAGATTCACTGTGGATGCCTTCTTGTTCAAGGGAAAGACCAGCCAGGTGAGAAAAGATGGCTTAAATTATTACTTTATTTTGGTTGCATTGTTTTCTGCAGACAAAGCTAATTTATTTGCTATATATTGTCTGGTTTACTGTTTGAATACCATGCTCAAAGACTGTAAAACATTCACCTGGTTGGGAAATCTTGTGATCTGATCTCTTGTAGCAGCTCTACATGCACTGCACCATGTCTGTGGGCAGTTCTGTCCCCACACCCACTGCTAAGTCCTGCAACTACAACACGAAAGCAAAAAGGTTTGTTTTGTTTTGTTTTCCTCAAAGAAATTCAATAACGAGAAATGTTCAGATGTGCTGTGTAATTCTTGGCACAAAGTGTATTATCTTTTTTTATCCCTGTTTTCTCAGATGGGTTGAGCTGTATGGATCAGACTCAGTGTGCACCTGCTGTGACTCAAACTGTAGCTCTGCTGTATCCACAGGTGAGGCATGATAAAGCTTGTCTTATCACCACTGAACAATAAGGAGACAAAACTGAGACAATGTCGACAGATTCCATGAAAAGATCAAAACAATAAATTGATTCTACTTTTCTGTTTATCCAAAGTGTGATATAGCATATTTCTTTGTGTCATGTACCTCCATTATAGTCCAAATATTATAAATGACACTGAATAACACTTGCAGTGGATGACGTTTTTTTGTTCCCCTAACTGTGGTTTATTTAGAGACAATCACACATACACAGTCCTGTTTCTGGTGGTTCCCAATAATTGCACAATTTACTCCCCCTGGAGTACCATTCAAATAAGACGTATCATAACAGAGTTTCTAATATAACTGTACCATCACAGGAACTCACTGTGTTGTTAAATATATGTACTGTTTTTACTGCTGCATGTAAAATGGTTTGATTTTTATGTATTTTGGTGAAAAATACTACCCGTGACCTGGGATCTGTTTGTTTATAATTTTTAATAGTTATTTCTGCTGTAATTATATTCTAATATCAAAACTACCATATTTTCCAGGGGCCAAAATAATCAGCAGCAGGCCATGGACAGTAGAACCCAAAGTGAAACTCACCACAGCCCAGAAGAGGAAGACGGTCTCCTCCACCACCATCACCACCACAACAGCGGCAGCAGCATCGCAATCAGAGACAGCCAGAGAGGTGACTGAATGGAGGACAGATTTACAGCATGAAGTGATCGCTGCGACAACAGTGGGCAAGGTAGTGAACACAGCGGAGGATTTAGAGTGGCTGTTCGGAGGTGGAGGAGTGACGTGGGTTGAGGCTGAAGGTGGGGAGAAGTGGGTAAAGGGCTCTGCCATTGTGGAGAAGGTGGAGGTCACAGCACCTCACACAATATTTGAAGACATCTTTGATTTGGACAAATAAAGCTGTCTGTACAGTGAAAAGTTCAGCCTTGGTTGTTCATGACATGACTCAGGGAAATAATCTAACATCTACATACATTTTGTGTTTTTTGTTTTTTTGCTTTTTATGGGGAAATGATATTACCATTTGAAAAGGTTGTTGTAGGTACCAAGTGTACTACCTTGCACAGACATTTTGAGTCTATGTTAATTGTTTTGTGAAATGAATAGTTGCTCTTGCAGTAAATTGAATGAGGACATTTACACCACTCTTATACCTGTCTCTTTAGGTTAGCTTAGCTTAGCATGAATCAATTTTGGATGTATTGTGTTAAATTTGTGTTTGTGCCGATTTTGTTAATTCAGACAGCCAGGCTAGCTGTTTGCCCTTGTTTTCAATCTTCATGCTAAGCTAAGCCTAACCAGCTGCTGGATGTACCTTAACACCGAACAGACAGATAATGACAGTAGTATCTGTCCTCTCATCTAACCAAGAGAGCGCACCTCCTAAAATGTCAAGCTATCCCTTTTAACAAAGTGCAAACGTTTAAAGCATTTTGTCAGTTAAAACGAAAAAGACACCAAAGCCTCAGAGAAAGCTTCTCTGTTGAATCTCTAAATGATAAACAGGAGTCCATTTTCAGGTACAAGCATCATTTATTAGCTTTACATAATGGTTAAATGTTACATGGCTACATGAGTCATTCTGTACAATTTCTGTTTTACAAATGTCATGTCATTGAATATGATATCTGCAGTTTCGACCTATGAAGTGAAGAAAAGTTACAAAACCGTTATGTTACTCAAACAATGAAGGCTATGACTTTGGTCTTTACAACAACTACTATCAAACAAGTACTTACAGAATAAACTTGGTTTAATAACATTTGAATAATTGTTAATACAGTGTGTGATCAGTATATTCACTCAGAGCACAATACCAATCCTTCCCATCCATCACAGTGTGGGAGCTAATTACCCACACGTTTTGTCCATTTTTAAGAAGGAGCTTCATAATGCCCTAAAACAGACCGTAGCGTCATATCACCTTCATTTCAGACAGGGTTCAGCTCAGGTGCATCCTGGATGGAGTGTGCATGTGTTTTCTAGCACATTGGGGTTCCTCTCTCGTGCTATCCCATTCAGTCGTGAAATGCATCGTCCTCAGTAGTACGAGCTCAGGTGAGAGTGAGCGGCGGGATGTCTGGTCATGGCTGACCCAGGATAGATGGGGCTGCCTGGTGAGTTCCAGTATGTTGAAGGGGAGCTGAAAAAGTTGCCAGGGGAAACGGGCATAGGTGGGGGGTGACCACCCATGAAGTTCATTTTGGGCTGGTGGCTGTGATAGGGCGGGACGTAAGACATCTCAGTCTGGTACTTAACAATCCCCCCTTCCGGTGCGTGACTCTGGTGTGCCTGCGAGATGCCCTGGAAGTCAAATTTGTAGGCGTAGCGCTTGCCGTGAACCTTAGTCATGATGTTCTTGTCGTAGTAGTAGCGCAGAGCACGGCTCAGCTTGTCATAGTTCATGTTGGGCTTGCTCTTGCGCTCGCCCCAGCGCTTGGCCACCTCGTCGGGGTCGGTCATCTTGAACTCGCCATTGGTGCCCTCCCACGTGATGATGCCGGCGTTGTTGCTGTCGGACAGCAGCTCCAGCAGGAACTGCCACAGCTGGATCTGCCCTGAACCTGGTGAGGAGAAATGAGTAGGAATAGTTAAGGAATCCTGTTAGCTGCTGACATCACTGCTTGGAAAATGCATATCATTTCCCTGTAGGAGCTCTGTGAAACCTTTGTTTCTAAGCATCTTTATTCTTTCAGTTGAATCACTGGGACATTTCTGAGGATGTAATCATTTGTATGTAAATGTAAAGCCATGAGTACCAGTTAGCCTTTTTAGATTAACATTAGAGTTTGAATAGGGGAGAAAAAAATTCAACTCCTCCTGATGCATCCAGTTATTCCAGGACCTTGGAGAGCTCTTCAGTTTTTCTTAAAATACTCAGTTGTTTTGTTGTGGATTGTGGTTTCTTTTTAGTTGTATTAAGACACATATCAAGCATCTCTGTCTGCTTATTTTTTTTTCCACCAAATGTGACCTTTTCACTGTGTGGCTTGGAGGACGTCGGGGGCAGAAACCTACCCACAGGCCTGTGAACGCTGGGGTCAGTGAGCTTGTATGGACTTTGTTTGCCTGTTCGGTTCTTGGATGAGCTGAGGGCTTGGCCTTCTGTGAGGAAACAGCAGGGCAAACAGTCATTTTGGTGAGTGGGAAGCCAGATTTCGTCGCAGTGTAAGCGTGAGGCAATTCTGCTGACACAACAGGTGTTGCTTGATGTTAACTCCATTTCGGAAAGTTAATGCATGTGTGCCAGCCCTTGCTTGCTTTTTTGTCGCGTTGCCAAAGCTGACAGTGTAAAGGCCTCATTTGTGTCATCCTTGTTGGTTTATCCTGCTGTTGTTCTGATTCTTACCTGGGTTGGATAGCCGACTGCTAATGGGCCCTAATGTCTGATACGGATCTGTAAAGAAGAAGAAGCATATTCTTAATTTTACATATTCTTTTTGCAGATTTTACTATATTATTTTTTTATGTTCGCTAATCCCTGCTAAATTTTCAGGTAGCAGCATGGCTCTGGGGATGGAAATGTTAGTTAATTGGTTAGCTGGTCCTCCACTTTGGTCCAGACTGAAGTATCTAAAAAAACTTTTGGGTGGCTTGCAGTGAAATTTTGTAACGTAAGGATGCCTTCATACCTTGCACACCTCTTGGAGCTGGCTCTGTAACTCTTGTGCTGTGTTGGTGCTCCATGGGAGGACCTACTGATGAAAAAGAAAATAAATTGTGTAATTGTTTGATCCTTACATGAGGCCTAGTTCTTACATACACAAATGTGAATTTTTGTGCAAAACCAGTAGTTCTTTATGCATTAAAAAAAACATCATATTCACTAATTTCATATCATCCTCATTTTTTTGGTTATACCTTTTGGCACTGCAGTCATGGTGTTCGCTGGCCAGCTGTTCCTGCGGCTGATCTCATCAAAACTGCTCTCTGCACACACAAAAAAAACAAAGATGAGACTAGACGGTTGACAGGCATGTGGCATAAAAAGGCTTTGAAGTGGACAGTTCAGCCGTAGAAGGAAGGAAGTCAGTAAATGGAGACGCAGACAATAAGAGTTTGGAGGTCTGAAGATGACCTGCAGTTTCTTGGGCAGGCGTTCTTTTGTTCAGGCCACCCCTGTTGCCAGAAGATTGTGAATTGTGTCCCAGGAGCAGGACCCATACACCACATTTCCTGCGTCAGTGCAGCTGTTTCCTGTCTGAAACTGTCTGTTGAGTTTTTGGACTCATCAAAGTTTTGTCAACTGAGGCCAGTGTTATTCCAAGGAACCTTTTTAAACTCTTGAAACTCTGTAACATGGTTCTGAAACTTAACACATTCTTGTTAAGTCCCTAAATCATTCGAGTAATATGCTCTGCTCGTAACTGATGAGTTTGAGAATTTGACCCCAATTCTGAGATTTGATTCATATCCAGAAACTTGGTAAGATGACAGATGAGGAAATCTTGATAATTAAACATGAAATGTTCAAATTCAAACATATACACATATATAAGTTAAAAAATATATATACACAAATATTTACTAGAAGTATCCAAAGTAAAAGTACTTGTGCTGCAGAAAGTGATCAATCAATATATGTGACATCATTATGTAGTTAATACTGATACATCAATGTGTAAGGTGTAGCTGGTTGAGGTGGGGCGAGTTTTAACTATTTCATATTTAAGTAGTTTGATCCAGTGGCTCCTAACCTAACTTATGGATCACAACCCCCCCAAAGGGTCTCAAGATAAAGGGGGCAAAAAAAGACAGAGTTTTCACACAGTATCGTATTATTTTGTTGAACTTGGGAAAATGTCAACATGATGAGGGGCTCTAACTATGTACTGTTCTTTTGTAAGGGGTCACAAGCTGAAAAGGTTTGGAATCGCTGGTTTCCTTTTTTTTTAATTAATTCATTATTATAAAATAAAAACCACAAACACCATCGGCCATAACAAACTTAAACTCCCCTTTATGTCTCTTCAGCATAGTTGTGTTGCGACGGCCTGATTTAAAACAAAAAAAAACAAAAAAAAAACAGGCACATTTCACAAATGGTTTCTCCCTTATCCTAAAGCACTTTCATTCTATGATATAATATAGGCTATATTTTATACAGAGCTTTATAGTGAGATTCAACACATGTTTAGCTGGCCGCCCCCTTACCGTTCATAACTG
Organism: Scortum barcoo; assembly: GCA_023238725.1. NCBI lineage: Eukaryota > Metazoa > Chordata > Actinopteri > Centrarchiformes > Terapontidae > Scortum > Scortum barcoo. The sequence goes on along the minus strand of CM041546.1, from coordinate 19,038,601 downwards.
GCAGCTGATTGAGAAAATAGGTTTTCATGGCTTTTAATGAAAGGGAGGTGATGAAGGAGAGTGGATGATCTCACCTGCTTTCACCTGTAGTCTGGGTTGTTGTGGTGGTGTGTTGGTGGTGGGAGTTGTGGAGTACGAGAACGTGGGGCTACCTGAAGCGAAGACCAAAAAAAGTCAATATTACATTCTGTTAATATAGATACAATGAAATCATGCCAGGATAGAATCTGAGCATCATGAATAGTATTTTGATATAAAGGTAAGACCTCAAAGACTTTGAAAGACTGATTTGACTTGACATAATGCTGCAAGATGTTCCTGTCCACCCCTTGTTTTGTAATATTACCATAAAAACCGGACTAGAACATGGTGTTCTTTAGCTGCATCTGCAACAGTGATTTGCAGAACCAAAATACTGCTGTTAGTCACAAACAAAACTATGTAATGTGACATGCATCAGAAATCATGATGACATATTGGACCAGGAAACCTGCTTAGCAAAGAAGAATAGTGGTCGCAACACTTACTGAAGACGGCAAATTCACAGCACAGCAGTTAACAGCACGACAAACGTGAGCCTCAAATGACATCATGTTTTTCCAGCTTTGACAGATAACATTTTGAGGACCTCATAAGTGCACGGTGTTTCAGTTATTTTGTCCACATCCTTGATTCACCTCAGTACCTGGGTAGAATTTAGGCTTTATGCATCAAATTTTGAACTGAAGGATAGTGAACATGAAAATGCCCATTAGATAATAATGTCATTCTAAAGACTCAACCAATTCAAATGCAATATTTTTACAGAGTAATTCATCAGCAAGTGCATGTAATTTTAGAAAATATTGAAAATGCCTGTCACAGTTTCTAAAAGGCTAATGTTGCATAGAATAATGCCTGTTTTGTCTGCACAAGAGTCCAAAACATTAAATGTTGTAATGATAAAAATAAGAGAAAAGCAGCAATTCTGGACGCTGGAATCAGAAACGGTTTTGCCTTTTTTTTTTTTTTTTTTTGCCTGTTCTCTTCACCTGTCAGATGTCGACAAACAATGTTATCAGCCAGAGAGAGAGAGAGATCTCTGATACGAGGCGATCCTTACTCTGCCGGAGGTAACCGAGGTGCGAGAGCAGGATGTCTGCGTTGTAGGCCGACGTGAGGCGCATCATGTCGTCCTTGGTCATCTTGCACAGGGCCTTGCCGTCCAGCGCTTGGAAGAGCATGACGTCCACCTCCTCCAGGACGTACTCCTTGATGGCCCAGTCCAGCCACTGCCGCACGTGGTCCTGAGTCCAAACTTCAGGATCTGCCATGAGAGGATCAAGAGAGAAGGGTCGCACAAGAATGATCAGAAAGACTCCAAGTACACTGATTTATAACACAGTTTCTCACTTTACTGGAGGACTTTTAAAGGCATTAATTATCTTTTAGTTGGCTAAAATTGGACATACTATTTGCGCTTTTAAATTGAAATAGATGCTTTTCTGGCAGATACTTGGCCCCTCGTCACTCAAAAATCCCAGTCTGTTTCAGTGATTCCTCTGTGCCCACCTTAAATCTCAGTTTAACACATGTAGTATGAGATAATTTTGTAATGTCACAAATAGTTTTAGAGCCAGTTGTAATTGAACTTCTTTGAAACTGAACCATTTCATGGAAACCTGTATGACACACAGATTCTTCAGATTCAAACTAGAGCATTTATATCTTAAAACATGTATTGAAAAGATTTGTATACACCAGCTGTAGCATTTCTATTCTCTCTATTCTTTCTAATATTCTTCACTAAAATGCCCTTTATAAAAATAATAAAGACTATAGGATGGATGGTGGAGTGTTATACAAAATGGTCTGAAGAGCCCTGTGGCAAACATGATTTGTTTGTAGAGCATGAAAGTGCTGAGTAACACCGGAAATTACTTAGATATGAGTACCAGAGTAGCAGTTGTGATACTTGATACTGATTGTGAAATAGGTGGTGGGTTTGGTTTAAACCACTCTGTGAAAACAGATGCCTGGTTTAGTCAAACTCAAAGCACAGTTACCTGTTCCTGCTTTCTTTGACATCTGTAGAGGTCTGTTTGAAAGCTGCTGTTTAAACCTGTTTTGTTTGTTAAACTGTGGCATTATTTGCAGGGTATCTGTGAATCCATAAAGTCCCTGTTTGTAAAGTCTTGTCTGAAATAATGCTCCAGTCAGTTTGACGCACACAATTTATAGTTATTTATCAAAATATCCAGTGTTTTTCTCGTTATAGCTGCATATATGTTTTCCACAAGCCACCACCTGCTTTCACAACTCCCCTGAAGGTAGCAGGATTCAGGAAGTAAACAAATTAATACCGATATGCTGAATTGAAGACAGCCCCAGGGGTCTTGCGAGACGCAAAATGTGTTATTTTAGGTGGTTTTGACAACGCTGTCACTATTTATGTGCAGCAGGACTGGCCAATAATGTTATATTACAACATCTGTTGTCCAAATTAAGAATTTAAAAAAGAATGCAATTAAAAGCTTCAGAATTAGTTGTTTAGGGTACTTTTTTTCCCTTCCTTTAATGCATACCAGTAGTTTGAATTAAACACTTTGAGTATATTGCGATAGTTTTATATATTATTTTGTTTCTTATACTGTGATACATTTCAATACTGGGAAAATATCCACATAAGTTTGGTAATGATTAAAAAACTATCACCCCAGAAGGCAATATTTTAGGACAGTGTGCCTTTGTTTTCTTGTGGGCTCCTGTGGGTCTTCAAATAAATATAAAATGACGAAATAAGTAAGTAAATAAATAAATAGTAGCAGTAATAGTAATAATAGTACATCATAAAATTCTAAATGATATATTATAGTTGAATTATTTTCCACTGCTGTACATTTCATATCCTTTGTTTTTATCAGATTACAGTAAATGTCCTTCATATGTTTTCAACCTCTCAATAAATTCTTTTATAACTTAAATTTATGTATGAATAATCTGCAACATCAAATGTGTACAATTTGTACAATTTAACAATTTCTGCTTTTTTGACTTTTTAAAAAAAATTCTTTTATAACTTTTTTAAAGTTATGTCTTATCCCAAGAATCATATGTTGTAATATGCGTAATATATAACTGGTAACATTAAATTTAAGTTGATCTCAGTTTCTTGGTATAATACTTAAGAATATTACGAGTCTGATTCAGGAAAGTAAGCTCATTTCCAGTAGCAAACAATGGCTGCAAATTGCCCGTAATATTAGGCAGGGGCTTTAGTCACCACACCCTTGGGTGATGATTGTCCTTGGTTAACACATGCTACTGTGATGCAACATCCGTCTATTATGAAGCAGAATAACTTGGTGCGGGTGACTCATTGACAAATCTTGTTGGATTCCACAGAGCTGATTTTTAAGTCGTCCACTGCCCCTCTCTGAGGCACCATCTGAATGGGATTACTATGAAGACTGACACACTTTATAGGATGACTTTAAGTTATGATAACAGTTTAAAAACTGTGCAAGAGTGAGATGAAACATGTCATTTATTTCTTTTACATGGTTGGATCAGTGATTCATAATGTGGATGAAGGGACTGCGTACAGTCAGTGGTCTAAACATTGATAATGACTGCTTAGATAGTGATGACACATCACTGTCTTCACTCCATGTTGTGTGTCAGTGATTTTCCTTTGCAAAGAAAAAGGGAAATCTACTGTGCTTACAGTTCAGCTGTAGCCAAACGTAAAAAAAAAAGCTCAGTCTCCTGGGTTGTTCAGCTCAAACATGAAGCAGCTCAGCTGTACATTTTGCCCAGATGCATATGTGGAAAACACAGATCTACTGATCTGTGTTTTTGGACTTATTTGTTTTTGAATGTGTGTAAAGCAATGACACATGATTCTTGTTCTGTCGTCACATTCACATGAAACGGAAGTGTATTTTTTACACATCTTAGATATTTAGATATTTTATATAAGGCTTACATTATTCTATATTTGTCAATAAATCCCACAAAGAGACCAAAACCAGCCTTGCCTTACTAAAAGGGCTCAGTAACGTCTTAAAACAGCTGAGTATTGTAGTTTTTAATAAACAGTTATTCCGACAAGACTAAATAGATGGGTGGTAGATTAATACAAATTATACATACATTGTACAACAGTAGTAAAGTGACGGAAGGAGTCAAATTAAACTACAGTGCCCATGTTCGTGGTAATGAATGTGTCACGTGGTATAAGAGTAGGGCTCATTAATGTATTTTGAATAGTTTTTGGACAACAAAGGAGCTCTTTGGAAGAGAGGAATAATTTTCAAGAAATAAGAAAATAGAAGATCACCTGTTTTAAGGAATGTGATATAATTACTGTCCATTTGTGCTTATGAAAATTGTGTTTAAAAACTGAAAAAAAAATCAGTAACACGATTTCAGAAGAAGGTTGAAGAAGCAGGATGATTAAAAATGAAAATGCCCATACCAGCTCATCACCCATCTACTTCCTGCATGTGCTCTTTCTGGTTAATGTCGCAGTTGTGAGTCCTAAATTTACACTTTAGACTTCACACTTTTTAAATAGCATTCATTTTAAACTGCGATAACACACTTCATCAGACCACCATACCTGCTTTTGTTTAGCTGTGGCTCTGGAGAGCAGTAGTTGGTGGTAGTAATAGTTTGGGGAAGAAGGGTTTGTTATTGATGTTGCACAAGCTCAGTGTGCCAGATCTTGGGAAACTGTCTTATGACGGTGATGGTGGGTGATAGAGGGTGGGTGACTCAGCTCACCTGCTGGCACAATGACCCTCTTCTCCTCTGTGGTGCTGCTGGGCGGGGTGGCCGTCTGAGGGCGAGGCTCCGGGTATGAGGCCTGGTATGGCATCGTGGCCCCGTCGTTGCTCATGTGCCTGGAGCGCTTGGTGACACTGCAGTCCACAGGGGACTCACGGCTGGGACAGATGGAGGAGGAGGCATTAGGCCATGTTTGTTTTTGAAAGGCTTGGTAAAGTGGAGGGGGTTGACCATTAAAATATCTTTAAAAACTTGTAATGATATTCACTGTCAGCACACTGGTATCTTTTCAACCCTACTGTACTGTATATCTATACTGTGCATGCTAATCTCCAACAATAAACCATAGAATTCACAGTTTAAGCTGGGTGCGAACTTATTTTCTCTTGCAGTGTTTTCAAATATCTTTAGCTGAAAGGAGACAGATGGGGTACTGAACTCAGCATGATCTCAAATAAAGTCTGTAAGTTGGCTAGTGCCAACCTGGAGTTACGATTGATGATTTGCGCCACAAAAACTCATGTTTGGATCAGTGAATATCTGCTGGGTGTTTTGGGTGATGCCACCTGCAGGATCGACCAAAACCACTTGGAGTTGAATTTATGTGTTCATTGAAAAAACCCTCCATGTAGCAGCAGTGGAAGAAGAAATGGTGACAATTAAACATGACATAGCTTGGGCAGTTATTATGCATCACATATGCATCACGGGTAAGCAAAAGATAAAATATATTCGGTTTCTTCATTTCAATGAAAGTATCAATAAAACTGTAAAATGAAATAATAAAAGTAAAATATTCTCCCATTACATTTAAAAGTGCTACATTAAAACTCATACTGTAAGTATCAAAAGTAAAAGTACCCATTGATATTATTGTAATGACATTGTTAGATTGTTAACAAAGTGCATTTATGTGTAACTGGTGGAGTAGTTTTAACTACTTTACATACTGATTATTGGTTTGTTCCAGTTGATCTGCCTTCTCCAATAAGTCACCAGATAAATCTATGGTGCTGTGAGATAAATAATGGGAGAAGAGAAAAAATACTTTAAAAAAAAAAGTTCTTTTGTAAGTTATTTAGACAACTATTGAAATAAAATCATCTGAGAAGTTTAGAGGGTGAAATTGTAACAGGACAGGCCAAACCCTCACTTGTGTTGTTAGGTGTCACAAACCAAAAGGCTTGGAAAGCACTGGTTCAATCTGTAACAATGTGTTGTATTTTATTAGTTCATCATGTGTTTTTTATGTAAAATCAGCTGTCACATAAATATAGTAAAGTACAATATTTCTTACTTATGTTTAAGTATTAAGTAGCAGAAAATGGAAATACTCAGGTACCTCAAAACTGTACAAAGTACAGCAGTAGAATAAATGTATTTACTTACTTCCACCACTGATCATATGTAACCAATCAAATTTTTACCAAATTTACCATATTAGGAATTGAAACATTTTCACCATCAGTGGTGGGAACAACACACCTGGCTGTATATGGTAAGTGAACAATAAACATTTTTGTAGTTTGGAAAAACCCAGACTGTTGACATGGAACGTGACAAAACTGCAGTCAGATAATCCGGGAACCTGTGCTCCCCTGTGGCCCCTGGTCGTGACTCACCTGGTTCCATTGACGTGTTCGCCTCTTTTCCCAGGGTTTTGCGTCGCTGACCCCACCCACTCTGGCTCGGTGGGCTCGGGGCTCTGCTTGGAGGCCTGGCTGAACCCTCCAGGCGACGTCATCTCGGTCTTCATGTGCATGGCTGGGGCAGGGGTGTAGGGCGGCTCGAATATGGGCTGCTCCTCACTCACTACGGATAGCGCTTCCTGTCCAACAGAGCCACAGCAGTCAGTGTCTGCCATTAGTGAGCCGGGTCACAACCTGTGGATACTGTCTTTTTCCACATAAACACTCAGTTCTTTCCCCCTCAAATGCTTCAGTGAACACAACAGAGGTAAAACCTCATTAGTTATGAGAGCTCTTGTAATAACAGCACAACAGAATTGAAAAATGTATCTTTTGTTTAAAGTTTTAAAAGAAAACCTATAAAAAGTATTTTTTTATAGTGGGGCCACGGTCATTACCAAATTTCCATTATGAGAAAAAAACAATTGTCTAACCCTAACCCTTCCCATTCATGGAATATTATAATATTTAATAATAATAGAACTACAAAACGATTTGCTGTTCCTACTTTTGTAGTTATGAATGTGTTTTTATTTTCTTTTATGCAGATATAGCTATTGGATGCACTAGCTATTTAGAAGTGCTCCAGTACTTTATTTTAGATCCTCCAAATTATTGCTGCCACAAGCAACCTGCAAATTAAATATCTTAAAATTGAGAGGTATCGCACTGTGATTTATTAAAAGTTTATACATTTAGTCAAAACATCCAGAAAGATAAGAGGTTATAAAATCGCTTAGAAAAATACTTGAGTGAAATTGCAAGTAAACTTTTCAAAAATTGTGTAAAGGCAGTCAGGAGGCTGTCTAATCTTAAATAATATCAGTAACCTTAACCACACTCTATTTTGTCGTTAGGGTTGGGGTTACGGGGGGGAGGGGTGTTAGCTCAAGGTGGAGTCTCATCGAGTCTTCCTGTGTTCAGCACCTACAATGAGGCCTCGCAACCACCCCACGATGGCACTTAAATCCCACGCACTTGGGAGGGCAAAGAAACCGGACCTGTTGTTCTGTCTGCTGCTCAAATTAAGAGCGTGTGATGTGTGATGCGACCACGGCAGTCTGAGTGGGTGCAAGTGCGTGTTTGTTTAGAGGAGCTGAGCATTGTCTCCGGGCCTCGTACGTCAGCGCCGTGCTTTTTCAGTGGCCTACAGGAAACCTGGCCGCCATGTGCAGAGGAACCTTTTGGCACAGGCCAAGGGAGAGGAAATGGAGGAGGGGGGCACAGTGTAAAAATGTGGGTCATTTTAAAGCTGGAAAACAACCCTAAAGGCCTGTGGTCGGGGTAGGAGAGGGCGTCGGGGTCATTGGACAGCATTGGACAGAGTATAGCCTTGATTGAAGTTCCCCCTTCGCATTGTGTCTGTTTTTTTTTTGTGTGTGTGTGTGTGTGATTTTTTTTTAGCTCAATTGTTGCCTGAGCATTGTAAACCACCACGTCTTAATGCATGGCACACAGTTTGGCATTTCCTCGAGGCTGCAGACAAACTCATACAGAAGTCAGTGTGTGGGATTTCAGCAACTTGCTGCTGCTGCAGCTGCATGGAGCATTAACTGCTGTGTATAGGACACACCCATTTTTAAGCAAGCACGGGCAAAAGGTTTTAGTTAACGTATTTAGTTCAGTTAATTTATTCTTGAGTGGATTAAATTCCATATTAAACAAATGTTACCTTATGCTTGTTGCCTAAGATGTAAAGACAAAGATAAAAACATGTCAAATGTTTTGTTGCAAAAATCTTTTTTTAAAATTGATGAAGCAGAACCAACTGTCTTTTTTTCTTCGTCTAATTCTTTAGACTCTTATTCATTATCAAAAGGTATCTACATTACCCACAATGCAACTCGACCTGCTGAAACTTTGGTCAGAGACTCGGTACGGTTATGCTTGTAGTGGCTAATGTGGCCTTAAGCAGAGATGACAAGTGGGCTACAAAGATCTCATAAGCTCCACAACTAACTCCACTCCAAGTTTCGGGCATGTAGTCTTCAGACACAACTCACGCTGACTCAAGTGACATCACATAAGGCAGTTTATCAGACCTCTTACACCTCCCTCTGGGGCCACAAGAACTTTTTTTCTACAGGAAGTCCCCTTTAAATAGGAAATATGTTATATAGGCAACGGAAACATAAAGTGTAATGTTGTAAATTAAGGGCTCAAAATGTTGCAGTTTTCATTTTGATGGATAGATATTGATTTGAATGCTAACTATAAGCTATGTTTCAAAAGATGTAAAAATACGCACAGCTTTGCCATGTGACTGAAGTGTTTCGTAGGACTTCATATTGTCCTGCTCAGCTTTCTTTTGACCGCGCTCCCCGTGTTGTTCTTCTTCTTTGTCTTGTCCTCTTTTCCCCAGTCCTCCTCTCACACACCGAGGCCCTTCGGAGGCCTTTTTTTTTCTCTGTGCAGAAGTGAAACAGTTGGCTGACAGGAGGATAAAACAGGCCGCCCTTACCAAATTGTCAAGAGACGACATGATGGTGAATAGTCGTGCGTTGTCTTTAAAGATTATTTTGTTGTTGTTGTTGGGTTTTTAAGTGTTTTTGGTGCTCAACACTCAAACTGTTGATGCTGCTACTGCTGATACTATCATGACTCGCAGCCGCTCATCACGTTCAGTTTTCAGCACAGTACATTCAACCACAAACACACACTCCCGCTCTTTCTTTATCTTCCCCTTGCGCTCTCTCCCTCTCTTTCTCTCTCTCTCCTCTGCACACTGATACAAATATACCAAAATGTGGCCTGACCGCTAATGCCACAACTGACTTCCTGTTCAATGTGTTTCAGCCTGTTGCTCAGTGACAGAAAACAACTTTTAAAAAAAACATGACCTTTTTGAGGCTTGTGCCTCGACGTCCTAAAATTTACACAGCTTGTGTTCAGCTTGATAGTAAACACTTTTTTTTTTCACTTGCTGTGAGAGCACAGACTTAAAGTCCTGCATGGAAACTTTTGACACGGCTTGCAGTCAGCAGCTCTGTGTGTTGCATCATGAGGTCTTGCCCAAAGACAAGAGCCAAGAGCGTGATCACAGGCTGTTTACGACATGGACGTTCATACATCTTATATGCTCGTGAAAACACAGTTTACGGTTTAACGGTTTGACAGCAAGAAAAGGTTAAAATCTAAGTACAGCGCCATGAGAAAAGATGCAGTTTAACAGCTCCAGCTCCACTGACACATGTCTACTTTTTGTGTTTTATTTTATTTCATTTTTTATTTCATTTTATTTTTAAGTGTTTTATTGGTAAAGGCTATAAATGACAAGACAGCCTAAATGAGATGATGTTAGGTGGCAGACATGTATCAGACATGGAGGGTGTTGGTACTGTACTGACCAGGTACTTTTTTTCAATTAAATAGTAGCAATTTCTCAGAAAAACAAACAAAAGTGTTATCGTTTGGTCTGCAAAACACTATAAAACAGAGAAAAAAATGCATGCAGATGACAATGGAAATTCTTCTGGAGGCCAAATGGAATTTTTTGGTTTGTTTTATTTGATCATGATGTGAGACAGTAAAAAAAAACAGCCATTTTTTTTTATATTAGAGAGCTGGAACTATGAAATGTGGGGTATTTTGGCTTAAGAAATGACTCAAACCAACCAATTGTTAATCAAAATAGCTGCATATTAATTTCTGTTAACTGAATAATTTATCAGTCGACTATTGTTTCAGCTATACTGGCTTCCTAAAAGCACTGCTGCCCAACGAGTCACAGGATAAATCTGCAGGATTGTAAAATATTAGCAACAAAGAAAAGCAGAGAATAAAAAAATCTGCTGCACAAACTCCTTTTTTAAAAGATTCTCATCTAATGTTTGATTTTTTTTTTTTAAATGGTAAATAAATGCATAATTTTTACACCTTAAAAAAAATCAAATAAAACAAAGGAGAATAAAATGCTCTTTTGCTGAACTGGTCCCAACAGCATCCCACCTGCTGGGTCACAAGAACACTTTGCTTACAAGCCCAAAAGGCCTGAACCACTGCCCTACTAAAGGATGTGGTTAACTGCTTTCTCGCATGCACCAGTGATACCATTAATCTTTTCAGTCAGTTTGATGAGATGTTTTAGGGCACAGCTCCATCGCCTCTTCATTCGTGGAAGCAAACCAGTGAATGGGTGAGGTGTTAAAGAAGCAGATTATTTGGTGACATAGTGTTGACACCACCATCACCCTGCCTCTCTTCATCCAGGCTGTTTTGGTCCTATTAAAACATTTAGTTTCTGCCCTGCACCGATGGAGATGTGAAACCTCAGCTAGATTTTAAACCTTGGAGACCAACACTGAACTTTGTCCCCTCTAATAATAGCAGCGCCATTCAAGCAGAATTTTAATTTCATCTCTCAACTCAATGATTGCGTGGGTCTCTTCTTTCTACTTCTTTTAAAACAGTTCTAACAGCCCCCAAGGTGTTACAGAGGCCCTGTAGATGATTAATAAGCGAGGGATTGGTGTCAGCTATGTGGGAGGATACTGACAGGGATATATATATATATAAAAAAAAAGAAAAAAGAAAGAAAAAACACACACTCGTGCAGAATAAGGTGTCGCCCACGGTGACAGGCCAGAGATGGAGTTGTGCAAAAAGAAAAAAAGAAAAAAGAAAAAAGAGAGAAGGCACGGCCCTCTGCGCTCGCCACGTCTGAGGCAAGTGGCAGAAAGCAGAAGTAAAAGTTAACTCAAGCTGATTTTGCAAAGGCCCGAGCAGCTGCGCTTTTCTGCTACACAAACAACGATGCGGTTTTCACAGCTCGGAGCCTGGCAGCATGCAGGCCTCTCTCTCTCTCTCTCACACACACACACACACACACACACAGAGAGAGAGCACGGCCCGGTCCTCCTTCATCTCAGCCAGCGGACAATGTAAAAACTCAAACAATGCAGCGCCTCAGTTTGTCCACTCCGTCTCTCTCCGGCGAGCCTTTGTTGCTTTTTCGATATTTTTTTTTTCTAGTCCACGGTGCGGAAATGTGTGCGGAAAGTCTGAGGTTTGAGACAGGAAGCCTGCCGAGTTCAGATAAGACACCTGACAAGTGCTCCCGTTTGCAGCTATAAATTATACTTAAAATAACCTCAAACACGCAATCTGCTGCGACAGACTGCGGGAGAATAACCTGCCCGATCATTAGAATAACAGTCATAATAAGAATAAATACATTTCCATAGTCAAGAGCCTGTTGTGTCTGTGTCAGCATTTCAACAGACACTAAAATACTCAAATATGTTTTTAAACCAGCTTTTTAACGGACTGGATTGATTATTACATTTTGCTTGTTGCAGGATGGCCTCATTGTTCTGCACTTGTCCTTTATTCAGTTGCTCATTTACACATCAAAACGAAGATAAAGTTTTTTTTAAAAAAGTTATAAAGTAAACAGACGCTCGCCGTCCAGAATGCATCAGTATATTTTTTAGAAACGAAACAAGAGAGAAATTAGTACAATCTTTAGTTCCTCAAACCACTGAAGTCCCCCCCCTCTTTTTCTTTTCTTCCAAACGCCTTTTCTTGTTTTACAGCTGGCTGAATAAGACATTCATAAGTCATTCGCTTAATTCGTTATGTTAAATCGTTTATAACAAATGAAAAACGACTGAAATCAGGAGAGATCATTACTGCAGGGATATTTTACTGCACAAATGGAAATAAAAGCCTGCGTATCACCCCTCACATTAGTTTAAAAAAAGGACAGATAACATGATTGTGTATATGTGTGGCCTGTCATCAGATAAAACGTGTTTCCCTTTTTTTCCCCTCGCGTTGCGCAATAATCACTTTTTCAGAGTTATAATTTGCTTTAAAAAAAAAGTCGGCTCCACACACACGAAGGCCTTTATTTCTCAGACGGGTGGAGGTCCGCGGGGTTGCCGCCTTTGCGCCCGTGTGGAGGACGCACAAAGAGGTGAAGGTGTAAAAGTGTGTGAAATGAGAAATACCGGTCATCTGCATTGGGGACGGATCCTCCAGCTCTTTAAAAAAAGAAAGAAAAAAGGGGGCTCTCTCTGCGTCCAAGTGGGTCCAGCTCGCCCTGGGGGACACCTGCCCGGTCCTGCATCCCTCCGCGAACCTTTTTTTGTCTCCGTTAAAGAGAAAAGACGGCGGCTTTCTCAGCCCGGAGAGTCTTCCGTGATTCGGCTTCCTGCGCGTTATTATTATCTCTTTTATTGCCATTTCTCCTGCCCGTGGATGGTGCGGGGCGAGCTCGGATAAAGGCAGCAAATAGGAGGAAAAAAAATCAAAAATAACAAACCCGAAACGCGTGCGTTTGGAGATCCTCTTTTACGCGCCGGGCCCGGCCACCAATTAGTGTTTTTATCTGAGTGTAAAGATGTAGTGGTTAGTTGTGTTATTATAGAGCCGACATACAACCACGAACGGGAAGGAAGAGGAAATTTTGTACAAGAAGGAAAGAGTGGGGAGCTCGCATCACCGCTTCGACTCTCTCACTCAGCAGACTCGGAGGCTGGTGTGGGTGGCCGCGCTAAAAGCAAGTCAAACTCTTACCTTTATCGTACAGTCCATTGCAGCAGCCTCGCACTCTTTGTCATTTAGTCGTTTTTTTATGTGAAGGTTGCAGCTAATTTATCCCTCTAAGCTCGCTTCAATGCATGCAGGGGTGCATTGGCTCTATGTCGCAAACCATTGCAGTTACAATTTTTTTTGCTCACAGACCATAACCGGATGACAAGTTTTTTTTTTTTCCTCTCTCTCTCTCTCTCTCGCCCTCTCTCTCTCTCTCTCTCTCTTTCTCTCTCGCCCTCTCTCTAAATTGGGAAGTGAAGTCACTCTCAACACTGAAAGCGCTGAAGCTGCTTCTCATGAAACCAAAGCGTATTTACAGAAGAAGAAAAATAAAAAAAAACAAAAGAGCCCTCTTGTCTGTTGTTTGTTTGTTTGTGTGTGTGTGTCAGATTAATGTGTGGTCTCCTGTTGGAAGATCAAAACCAGCATACACAGTCTTATTATTATCTGTCAAACCGACATATTTCAATGAGTTTTTGCAGGCAAAACAGTGAAAATGAAAGGTGCCTCCGACCACTCAGTGCCTCTCAAGAGTCAGAACAAAAATTAGCGGTCACCCTTCGTAAATGTGATTCTTTAGGTCTTCTCAGTGTGTGTGTGGGGGGGCCAACAGCTTGATAACGTGGGCTGCTGAGAGTTTAAAACAGTCTTTAAAAACAGGTGTGAACACTTCTTATTAAAGGAAATGGAAGGAGGAGTGATGGTTAAATGTGTGAAAGATGTGCTATGAGTAATATCCATAATTAAATCTGCATGTCACAGCTTTGGCTGAAATCTGTACACCAATAGTTGTTGTCCTTTTTTGACGCTTCACGTTTACATCATGGTTTGGTTCACTGTTGTTTGTATTTTAGGACTGTCGAGCTGAGTCTGTTTTTAATGTTTCGGCCTTCTTATGAGCAATAATGTTATATGTGCTGTTTCTGACTGAACAATCTGCAGGAACAAAATTTGGCCAAAAGATACAAATATCCTGGCTGAGAAGCTGTGAGATGGAAATATTGGTGAAACATTCCTGATTATAGCAAGTAAGCAGCCAAGAAACATCAAGCAGTCTTCTTATAGACTTCTGAACACAAAGTGTTTGTGCGTCACCGTTTGACGGTCACCAAATTTAGTTTTTTCTGCTTGAGGGTAAGGAGAGTTATTTTAGTTATGAGTGTGTTGAAGGTCAGTATATATTCACGTGTATACGTTAAAAAACGGACTTTTGGAGCACCTTGAGTGAATTAATGCACATCCACTGCAATGATCATGGCTCATTACATCACCGCTGGAGCCCTGACAGGTGATCAGTTCCCAAACTGCAGCTCAGGCTCCTCCAGTGGTGCTCCTCAGGGAGGCCCCAAGGAAAAAAGGTCCTGATTTCACTGTTCTTCATGTAACTCAGACTGCTATCTTTTTTAATCACCTAAATCTTGATCAGCTAACAGATATCTAGTAGCCTGGTCTAAGCAACCAGGTCACCCTCAAAATCAGCTGTCACCTTAAAGTACAAAGTCACATTTTATTTTTTTCAAATCTGCATCAAAACGTTATTCAGGTGCCCTTGTGAGCATGAAATCAGGTGTCACCAGCTGTGATCATCCCTCCCCTTCTTACAGGCCATTTAAAGATCTCCTCTCATTGGAGGGGTCCTTCCCACGTCGGTCCGATCAAGTGCAGATCTTCCAGAGTTACGGCCTTTTCCATCTTTTTGTCATAATCCTTCCACTGCACCTTTAACTTTGGGGCGTATCTGCTGGATCTGAAGCCTCACATAAGCACTGTGTTGTGGTCTTGTACCTCCTCACTCACACTGAAGTTGTATTATTATTATTAATATATATCTCTATGGACAGTATGATCATGTGGCATCATTTCTCCTTTTTTTATCAGGAAGTAAACCCTGTTTCAATGCTCATGTGGGCACCTGGCTGTTGTTTTAAGACTTTCTAAGTGAACATAATCCTCTAACTTCCTGAATGGTCATAAAAATAGCGTAGTGTTTGAGGCTTTTTAAGCAGGTCACCACATTTTGTGTTTGGTCTATCACTGAAAGTGAGCTTTCAGAAGAATCGAATGAAAAGCAGGTCACTTTATTCATTTATAGTTATGGTGGTAGCTGGAGCCCTTTGATAAAGAGTTCATCGTTTGCAGTTAAGTGGATTTTCAGCCGCACTTACTGGGAATCCCGCCCAGTAATAATATGGCACCTGAGCAGTTAAATATACAGAACTAACTGAACAAAGTATAAAAGGGGGGAATCAACTTTGAATTCTGATAAAAAAAATAAGAAATAAATAGGCACTTTTTAGCTTTGGGGGCAGCTGTTGGGAGCTTCATTACACTGCAAAGGGCTGACAGCACTTCTCTTTGTGAAGGCCCACAGTTCATACAGAAATGACCAAAGAAAGCTGTAAAATTAAAGTGACTTTAAACTGCTCTTGGGTCAGTGTTTAAAGACTTTAAAGACTTTAGTATTTAAAGACACAACGCCGTGTGTAACATCACTTGAACAGGACAGCAAAGAGCAAAGTATAAAATTCTTATTTCATTCTCATTTGTGCTGCACGGTTTCTTTATCAGTAATCATCCCAGGTGGACTCGTGCTATTGTTAATCACCTCGTGTTGTGTAACTTTAGCCCGCTTGTGTCCTTGTCTCGCGGGGTGGGGCTCCCAATCACGACTCAGGTCTCCCACCGACGCGCACGAGTTCACCCAAACTCCACTTTTCCAGACGGAGCCGCGCGTGTGTGTGTGTGTGTGTGTGTTTTCTTCCCTGTCGGAGGAGAATAGCAGAGATGTTTGTTTATACAAGGCCCTGAGCTCGGCCTTATCTGCTGCAGCCACTCACGCCGTGATTTCAGACTTTCTTCGGCGACCACTTGTGTGTGTGTGTGTGTGTGTGCGTGTTTTTTTTTTATGGGCCATTGTTTTGTCGAATGGTTTCTAAAGATACAGAGATTTTTTTCTCTCTTCCTCCCACCTCATTAGAAACTGCTCTGATTTCAAAAGCCTGCACTTCATCGCCACCCAGACTGCGCCTCGGTCATTTAGTCCGAGTCAGTTAGTGAGACAATGAGCGGCTGTGAAACACGTCGGGCCCTGCAGTGAACAGAGCACCGGCACCGTGCGCGTCGTTCCGCAGCCATGTCATCAATACTCACACCGTCTCCCTCTTTGGAGTCTTTGCGTGTCGTCCTCAGTGGCTTTGAAGATGCATTTCATTAGTGTCTTTTCACCCCTCACACACTTAAAAAAGTCTCTCCTTAAATCCATTATTGCATTTAAACGTCCTTTCTGGCTGGTTTAAAAAAAAATAATAATAATAATTTAATATAACTATCTTCAGTGTGCTGTAATATCTAGTGCATGATGTTATTGTGTAGTGTTGGATGTATTTTTTTTATTTTGGTGCAACGATTATTTTCTACATTAATCAGTAAATTATTTGATCTATTTAAATGTTGAGAAATGTCAAGACTCGTCGTGAAATGTCTCGTTTTGTCTCACTAACAGTCCTTTTTCTTTTCGGGTTGGAAATGACACGTGATTGAACACTGTTGCGTGTTAATTTTCAAGTCAATCTTGTTTTATTCTATTTGTTATTAGACAGCATCTTCATTTACAGTTTGTCTTTTGCTGATCACTGAACATCCCACCTGACAAATTAAGTGATGAAGCAAATAGAAAATATTCAGAAATATTATGAAGGGTTTAGCTGTTGGACTCATGTATAAGAAGTGGGATTATTGTGCTGTTTGACATCAAATTAATCTACTGCAATAAACTGTTCCTATAAGAGATTTTGTGTAATGACTGTGGTCAGTAGTAAATGTATGGCTTTGTTATGGATTAAGGTGCGTTTAATATCATATTTTTATTGTAATATAAATAGTAAAATGACATTTGTTATATAGTGTCTTCATTAACTATATTTAAAGTATCTTTGTTTACTCAAGTGGCCTGACCGTGTGTCTGAAGTGCAGTTTTGATTTACTTTCCTTTAAGTATTTCCATGTTACTTTTACTCCTCCACCTTTACCTGTCAGCTCTGGTCACTTTTCAGGCTCAGATTTTACACAGAAAACATAAAAACATAAGTTTCTGTGTAAAAATGTGATATTTTCTAGAAGCAGCGACAGAGGTAATGTACTGTCGTCAGAATCAGCTCCACCTCTCCACAGCCTTCATTTTAATAATAATATAATACTATATGACAGGCCATCACCATTCTCCTAATGAGTAATGAGTACTCTGTGCAGCTAATACTTTCATACTTTCGCTGTTACAGAGTGACACTACTACTTTGATCACTTTTACTACTTTTACGCAGTTGTCGTGACTCTCAGTGAGTCTTTTATGAATTGGTGTTTCGTTTGCTGGAGAAAGGCGGTGACGTCACGGCGCGTGCTGCAAACCTGGTCACGACGCAGCGGTGCCGGCGCGCCCCTCCTCCCTCCCTCCCTCCTTCTTTATAACGGGAGCGTCCGGGCCGCGGACTGACCACTGGTTGTTGTCCGTCCGCACTGTACGACGAGCAAAAGCGCGCAAAGAGAGCCGGAGAGGCGGAGATGTACTGGGACACGATCATCAAACCCGGAGACAGAAACACAGACAGCAAGGACTCGAAAATAAAGGTGGGTTTTCACTTTTCTTTTTTTAAAATGACAGCGCGCAGAAAACCATTCATTCATCACATCCAGCCCTTAGGTTATCTCTGAGACTTTACCTGGCACGGTGAGGGTAAATGTTGGACAGATAGAGCAGGGGTTTGATGACATGAAAGCTCAGGGGTGCTGAGATGTTTGTTTTATGTCATTTTTATAAACTAAATGGGTGATCAGTGTTGAACTAACTGCTCTCACAGTCTTTGACTGTAAAAGTCACTGAGCACTGAGAACATGAAGTGCCAGTTCTTCTTCTCTCGTCTGGCCCCTGTGTCATCACTGCCTCTGCCTCAGGATATTGATCAATGGTGAGAGTTGCACTCAAAGGTTGTAATCTCGACTCTTTCGACACAGATGGAGATTTGCCAGACTGGATATTACACAGAGGACTTCAGGACGCAGGAAGTGCCCGCCGGCTTTGACTTTGCATCCTATGGTGAGTTCAGAGAATCGTCTTCTCCATCACAGCCCGAAACACAGTGGCTCGTGCTGCTCAGGAGAGACAAGAGCACAGAGCTGTGTGTCTTTTTCTGAACGTTTGCACGATCTGTTTCCTCTGAACCTGGGCAGCTGAAGGACAGAGGAAATATTTGTGCAGTCTGTATCATCACATCTGTCAGAGCTCGCACAGTGAGGCCTTGACACCCAGGGGCTTCGTCAGGATAATGGGGGGGGGGGCTGTGTGTGTGTGTGTGAGTGTGCGTGCATGAGTGTGTGAGTGGATAATGCTTGAATGGGCTGATGTAGGCAAAGACAGAGAAACAGGGTGGTCAGGTTAAAGACACTCCCCTCTCTGTCTTCCCTAATCCTTTCCTCCAGACTTCCTCCTCCAACAGATTTAGAGTTCCCCCCTACCTCCCCCCACACCCTCCCTCCTCGTCCCTCCATCACTACTCTGTCACACTCCCTCCGCTGGCGTTTCCTCCTCTCTCTTCCTCCCCCCTCCCTCTCCTGTTTCCTCCTGGCTGCCTCCATCCATTGAGCTGGACAAACCTGAGGTGCATGGGCCTGAGTGCCTGGTGCTGATTCGACAGTAAACAAACAGCCTTTTCTTGTCAACATCCACCATCAAGATAAAAAACCTCCAAACTTACAAATTCACTCCATCTTTCCATGCTCTTTTGCTGAGCTGAGCTGTGATTAACCCCCTTTCTTAAAGGACCATATCGGTGATTAGGGCAGCCTCTACTTTCAAAAGGTTTCATCGTGGTGAGAAAATGAACTTGCAGAGACTTGAAATAATGTGTTCTAAATATATATCTGTAGTTATGTCATATATATATATATATATATATATATATATATATATATATATATATATATATATATATATGATCAGATATGGACATCTCGATTAAAGGTTGCGTGACTTCATTGCATTAAAAAGGCTGCTGTAGCGGACTCTTATGTCTCATGTCTGATGTTCACTCGTAGCCTCTAATTACATAAGAAATAATAACCCTTCCTCACAGGTGCATGATAGCATCTCCTTGATCACAAAAAGTCTCAGCAAGTGATTTTTTTGCCCAGTAGGGATGAAATCAATCAAACAAGTGTCCGCTCTAGAATATTTTTGGCATTAATGTAAGGCATGTCAGATAAAACGGTCGGTCTGGTCCTTTACAAGCACGAACGCTTTCCATCCTGCTGTCATCATCATTTACTGACTCCATCTGTCTGTATTGTGTTTAACCTCCAGACTACCCTGGTGAAGACCTGTCTTTTCTGTTAGACAGTAAAGCACCCGGACAGCAGCAGTACGTTGCAGAAAGCAGCTACCCAGATCCACCAAAAGCTTCTCACCCCTACGACGCTAAAGGTGAAACCTCAAAACACACATAAAAACATGCTGTTGTTAATGTTGGTATCTTTATCTTATTTCACATCTGCGGCTCTTGTTCTTCCTCAGTGAGCTCCGGCGACACCGGCCTCTTCAATCTGGACTCCTACCAAGAGTTTAACTGGTGGGCCTCATATCCACATGGTGAGCCTCTGACTCTGTAGTCTTCCCCATGCTGTACGCAAAGTACCTTTTTCTTAAAGGGGAGTTCTTTTTGTGACCGTCTTTCCTTTTGACGAGCAGATGGGCTGACAGTCGACCACTCACAAAATGGATACCAGGAGTCTCCGCAGACGTACCAGAGCCTGGTGCCCCAGAACGGACAGTTCAGCC
This sequence comes from Scortum barcoo, assembly GCA_023238725.1. Taxonomy (NCBI): domain Eukaryota; kingdom Metazoa; phylum Chordata; class Actinopteri; order Centrarchiformes; family Terapontidae; genus Scortum; species Scortum barcoo. Next base: position 19,018,780 of record CM041546.1, on the reverse strand, counting down.
CGGCCATGGAGGGCAGCCACAGCCCCTTTCTGACTGGAAAAGCATCAAATACAGGACAAAGTAAGACATTTCACTTGGGGATATTAAAACACCCTCCCAGTGGCCTAATTTTACAGTTCAGTGTGTAATTCTTCTTCTCTGTCGCAGGTGAGACAGATCAGAGCTACCCGTGTCAGTCGGCCGAGCTGTACGACTCTGACGGGCAGAGGCAGTCGTCGTCCTTCTGGCCTGAATATTCCTCTCCCAGCTTCACCGCCCCCCTACCACACCCGCCTGCGGCCTCCTGCCCTTCTAGCCACGGCCCTCAGTCCTCAGAGCAGTACTGTCCCCGTGTGGCCAAACGCAAAAACACACACCTCCAGAGGCCGGACAGGGAGGGCCAGATGGTGGGAATGTCAGCATACCCAGGTTTGAATTTGCCATTTCACCTCCTCTGAGCTGTTCTTTAACTCTTGACAGGAGGAGAGTATTAGTATTAGTAGAGTATAAGTATTAAATCAAAGTAAGGTGAAGAGAAATGTTTGTCTTTGTGAAACAGACAAAAAAAAAAGACGACAAAAAAAAGTCTTCTTGCAAGTTAAAAAAAAGTTCCTCATGTTGTCCAAAAAGTTCCACTGCAGCCATGTAAAATTATTCATTGTTATTACCAGAGCTGGGATGTTAGGCTATTAAAGTATTTCCATTTGATGCCAGAAGGAGATATTATACTTTTCCCTTCACTATGTTTATCTGACAACCTCATTTACAAGGTACTTTATTTTGATTATGACCTTACATACACAACATGGGATAATTATTATGAAATATAACAAACTGTTATAGATTACCACTGCGACTCAATGATAATTCAATCATAGCATATATTTTGATATAACACTCACAAGGGCTGCTTGCTAATAATACTTATACAAGCAATTGTTTTTATTTTACTTGAAATGAAGCCTTTCTATGCATCTGTGTTGATTCCTATACTTAAGTATTAGGTCTGAATACTCCTTCAACCATTTATTATTACATTTTAATAAAGCAGGTTGCCATCATCTCTGTAGTTGCCTTCTATGACCAAAGTAATCATTGTATTTATTCTTTTATTCTGTCAGGTTCTGGTCCAATCCAGTTGTGGCAGTTTTTACTGGAGTTACTTCTGGACTCCGCCTGCCGAACCTTCATCTCCTGGACGGGCGACGGCTGGGAATTTAAGATGTCCGACCCCACTGAGGTGAAGAAATGTTCTTTTTTGGATAAGGCTGAGGACTACAGTACATTGCATTAGTGGAAAGTAACCAAGTACATTTACTGGAGTGCTGTATTTGCATTTTATGCTACTTTATACTCATACATTTCTGGGGTGATACTGTACTTTTTACTCTACTACAATTCATTATTTTGTATAACTACAAATGTAGTGACAACTTACTTTACAAAATACATTGTAAAGAATTAAACTGTTGGTTTCCAAACCTTTTTAGACCTTAAAAACAGCAGTGATTGGTCACAATTCACATATCTTTCAGTTGTTAGTAGTTCCATCAGACAGACATGGTTTCATTTAAAGAACTGTTCGAGGCCCAAAGTAAAACAATGAAAATATTGGTAATATTGATTCTTTTATTTAGTTGAAGGAGTACTTCTCCAACCACTGCTACATGGAGGGTTTACTGTGTTTGAGTCATAAACACTCAAAAAAGTTCAACTCTGTTTTTTGTTGATCCGACAGGTGGCCAAGCGCTGGGGCCAGTGCAAGAACAAACCCAAGATGAACTACGAGAAGCTGAGCCGTGGCCTGCGTTACTACTACCACAAGAACATCATCCACAAGACGGCAGGCAAACGCTACGTCTACCGCTTTGTCTGTGACATGCAGGGAATGCTGGGAAAGACAGCGCAGGAGGTCCTGGCCAGCCTGAACATTGTGTCCACAAACACAGAGTTGTGGCAGTGTCCTGGGGTACCGGCAGCAGCGGTGTCAGATCACAGCAGTGAAACGTGGGTATCGCAGTAAGGAACAGCTGCCAGGACTCTTTGTGCTGCTGACTGAGAGTAGCGAGCACATTTTAAGTACTACAAAGTGAACACTGCCTCCTCAAGCCCTGGCTGCATTGCAGTATCCTTGAGGGGTCATGTTGTCACAGGAGCCAATTTACAAAGGCTGCATTTCAGGGAACCCCCAAGCAAAAAAAAGAAAAAAAAATTATAATAAACATAAATTGATTATGCAGTCAGTCTTTAAAGACGATGTGTTGTTTTTTCTGAAATGATAGATGGTAAATGAAAGTCTCCTAATATACATGACCCATATACACATAGCTCCTTAACTTCAGGGCCAAGAGACTGCAGCACAGGAAGTAGCCAGGAGAATTTAAAGCACTATAAATACATTTTTTCACAACGTCTGGGGGCATATTTTCATGTGATGTGTTTCTAAGAGGAAACTGATTTGTAAATAGTGTTTATATGATTGCTATGTAGAGTTTTGTGCATTTACTTTTTTTTTTTTATACAAAACTCATGTCTACCTCTGGTGCTAGTCAGAACAACATAAACTGAGACGATTTTCAGGCACTCACTGTGAAAGTTTTAGTCTGTGTGACGACTGCTATGTGTAAATAAATTGTATATAAACAGAGATTTGTGTGAAGGCTCTCACTCTATACATACTTGGTAAAAATTTGAATCTGTCTTGAATTATGAAAATGTTGAAGTGTTCAAATGTGTTGAGTTTTTGTTATATTATTTTTTTATTATGTAAGGTGTCGCTAGGGATTTTTAAATCAGTAATTAAAAACTAGCCAATTCCTAAAATAGCTAATATGTTTGAAACATATTTTTACTTGTAATATGATTAAGTCTGATATACTCAGGCACTTATATTTGACATTAAATCAACAAACAGCATTAGATAACTCATATTCAAAAGCTTTTGAATATACAGTCGATATAAAAAGTCTACACACCCCTGTTAAAATGCCAGGAATTTGGCTTTTGCTATAAGATAAACTATAACTATAAAAATACCAGGAAAATCCTAGTAGTACAGCTAAACCTTATTTGGGATTCATCTGAGTCACTTTAAATGATGGCAGGTGTGTACTGACTACTATCTAACGTTAGTTTGAATGTGACTAGTTAATTCTGGACAAAGCCACATCCCCAATTATAAGAGGGTGTGCACACAGGTTATTGTAAGTTTTTTATTTTTCCCCTAAAAGATTTCAGTTTGTTTTTCAATTGAAATGTTCATGCTATAGGTCACATTATAGGTGAAAAAAGTCTCAATCTTAGTCTGACTTTTTTACATCACAAAATCTGGCATTTTAACAGGGATGTGTAGACTTTTTATATCCACTGTGTATTAAAATGCTTTCAAATATGAATTATCTAATTCTGTTTGTTGATTAAATGTCAAATATAAGTGTCTGAGTATATCAGACGTAATCATTAATCAGCTGAATTAATAAACATTGAAAGGTGCCCCACAACTCAATAAATATAAATAAAATCATTGACAGTTTATATTATTGCTATTATAGTATTATTAAAATTATCACACACACACACACACACACACACACATATATATGTGTGTGTGTATATATATAGATCTGATCAGGTTCTTAACACTGTAATAAATATTTGTACTTGTGGATTGCCCTGTGACTGTTGAATCGGATGCTACAGTGACATCTGTGCCCTCTGGGGTGTAAGAAACATCCTCCTCTCTGCAGGAAGTTCATAATTTCGATTTTATCCGGCGGCGTTGAATGCGTCTTCCCCTTCCTGGGCGCAGACCTGATTACTGGAAAGTTTCAGATCCAAACTCTCATCGTGTGTCGGCCTAAAGAAATGCCGCCCACACCAGTAAAGGTGGCTCTGGCGGACGCGCTGGGCGACCTGTCCAAAGAGGACTTTGAGAAGTTCTGCTTCAGGCTCCTGAGCTGCAGAGAGGAGCCGCGCGTCAGACGCAACAGGGTGGAGGATAAATCCCGTTTACAGGTCGTGGACGTCTTGGTTTCTACTTTTACCGAGGCCGGAGCTCTGAGAAAGACTGTGGAGATACTGAGAGAGATCGGCTGCAACGAGGGGGCAGATGAACTGGGTAAATGGGTAACATGCACAAGATGCGTGTGAAAATACTACAAAACATGGATGTGTGTGTTCGTCCATTCAGGGCGATAGAGCAGAAAGTGTACAGCTCAAAGGTCGGTTTAATTTAAGGCAGGTAGACACACAGCGACAGGGAGAGAAGACAGGAAGGACTGATGTATTAATAGTGTGCGGCTGATGGGGGAAGGGGAGACGGGTGAGGAGAGCAGGTGAGACCAATCAGGACAGAGCAGGTGAGCAAAGAGGCGGGAAAACACTGAGGGGAAGTCTAAGAAATGTGAGGGGGGCTAAGTATGCTAAGTATAAAATAGAAAAATGTGCATAACTAAAGTGAGAAAAGACAAAGACAAAACTAGAGCGGGGAAGGAGACAACCGAGACCACAACAAGAGAGGTGAATGGGGTCACAGGGAGGGAAAACACTAAGAAACAACAGGGACATAAACATAATATATTGACTTTTTGAAGGAGGGATTAAATGGCAGAGCAGTTAAAAAAAGGTTGTGTCATAGGCCATTATTAAAGGTTAAAAACACATTTCTGTGGTAAAAATACAGAATATTAGTGAATATTTCCTCATTGTATTATGCTGTGTCCACTACGTTGTTATTATGTATAAACCATGGTATAGTAATACTACTGCTACTTTGGAGAATAATGATGTAAGGATGTTTGCAAACCACATTACGTCAAATAGAAACACCAAAGAGACACACTAGATTACATCAGGTTTTACTTTCATTTTTAAACGTACCAATATGTCTGCTTTCATATCAGTCTTTATGTGTCTGGCATTAAAGAAATGAAAAACATTTAAAGGCTCATAACATTTGAGGTTTTTTTAAAAAGAAAAACAGATAACAGTGTATTGGTAATAGTCTTTTCCTTTTGCGCAACCACATAACATAAAGTTTTTAAAAAACAATAGTGTGACATTTCGGTATTGTTTGCTTTCTATCTGCCTGTTAGTTGAGAAGACTGAAACCGCTCTCACCTGAAGCGAAATACAAGGCCGCAGCCAGTTAGCGTAGCTTAGCACAACAGACTGGAAACAGGTGGAAACAGCTAGCCTGGCTCTGACAACAGAGAACATAGTTCAGCTAACTCACTTATTACCGTGTCATATCCCAGCTGAAGCTCCGTATAAAAAAAAACTATGTAGAAAAACAAGTTGTGGTTTTACACTGGACTACATGTGGGACTGTTTCCTGGTTGGGAGACTTCCTGAGGTTTCCACTGGTTTGCCTTACCAACTCACAGTGACAGTGACGCAATAGCAGCAGTCATACATAATTAATTGTACATCATGTTAGTGTCAGTCAGTAACACACAAAACATATTTTTGACAACATATATCGGAAAATAAAACTACAGCCCATCACTGCTGGTTGATGCCCAGACTGTCGACTAAAGAGTAAACTGTGCAGAAAAGCGGTCAGTGCTAATCAACGTGTTTCTGTTTTTGTCTTCACAGCCAGAGAGACAGCTGGTTGACAGTAGACGTCTCGTTCTGAGTGAGTTGACCTGCGAAAGACTGGTGGTCATACATGCACTGACGTAGAGAATAGAGGTGGTATGTAAATTACATTTTTCTTAAATGTTTAACAGGGACCTCAGGGGCAGGAGCCGTCACGGTGGGAAAAGGTATATATTGATTCACCTTCTCAGAACGTATTCACTGGTTCAGTGTCGGATATTACTTTCCTAAAAATGTTCCCTCTATTGAGATATTCACAATACACAAACAAGATCCAATTGCACAAAATTGCTGTATAACATTTTACAATAAAACCTTTCAGACTCTTATTTAATCAAAAACAATAAATTCTGAAATGAGGCGTAAGTGATCAACTCACATTATTAATTACTGAGTTAATGTTATTCTCTTTCTCATTTTGCTTTCATCCAGGGGACCAAACAGTTTCTCCAGATGAGATGGACAGCCCAACAAGAACATTGTCATCCAAGAGGATTTCTCTGTAGAAACCAAACCAAGATTAACAACATTGGCATTCAGTAGTTTTGTCATTTTGCTTTAATAAATGAATAAACTTTTTAAAAGCAAAACAAAGGCACACAGTGTATTTTCCACAATACGTATATCCAGGGATTAAAATTAACTTTTTTTTTCTCACCAGCTGCTGTGGCTAGTGGTTTTAGAAAGTTACTAGCCACTCAACATTTTCACTAGCAACAGTTTTATTTTTGGAAATGACATTTTCCATGATTAAAGTTGACTTATGTTGTGAATTTTATGTTGTGAAATTTAGTTGAATAACTAGATTTACAACTTTTTAAATATGAATGACCACTGTAAACATCCAATCGAGACTACATATAACAGCAGTAGTCATAAAATGTTCAGCTCTAATAAGGCTGTGTGACAGAGACATAAAAAGAGTATCTTATTATAGTATAGCAAGTGGTATGGGGTAAAGGTGATTAATTGAAAAAATTAAAACCTAACAGAGGCAAGAAAATATCAGTTTCAATATCTGGTCTATGAACAGCAGCAAATAACACAAAGTTAAAAAAAAAAGCGCAGGCTTCCAAGGAGAAAAGGGGTTTTTGTCTCTAATGTGGCAGAGGGAATTGCTTCCAGTTCTTCCTCCAAGTGGTTTTAGGCTTCCTCAATGTGTGCCTGGAAGGGGAGGGCAGAGAAAACCTGAGTGAGCCAGGTCATCAGAGAGAGAGCGAGCACAATTGATTGAAAATGATCTACAAATTATACTTTTAAAGGGGCACTTCACCAATAGCAGAGCTGGGTTATTTGGGTGAAGAGGAAAGTGAGTCCCATTCTCTTGTTTACTGTTTAAATTATGATGATTTAAGAGAGCTTATTTTCCGTAACAAAACCCTGAAATATTCTGGATTCATGAAACATTGTGAAGCTAAAAAGTCACTCTGAGCAGCTTTGTGAAAAGAGGAAACTTACTTGACCAGCTCCATTTGGGAGGATTTTGAATATGACCTCTGGAATGCAGATTATCAAAAAATGGAAAAGTTAATTTTGATGTGTTTAAGTGTCCTAACTGTCCCAAAAGCCTGGAAGTGAAAGCAGGATGGACAATTGAATCTGTATTATCTCTGATTTCTCCATGCTATATAGTAAAAGTAGTTTTGTCAGGGAGTTATGAAATTTGTTGCAGACAATGGGAGTCTGGTGACTTTATTGTGAAAGTTGTTTAAAATGCTTCTCTATTTTTGGACTTTTTTATTGTTTGAAAATGTATGGAGCTCTCTGTTTCTGGCATATGTGAATACTATTAAAGGCATCATTCATGCGTTCACTAAATAACAGAATAAAACAGTGAACAGTAACTTGAAATAAAAGCACTTTTTGGGGAAAAAGAAGTCTGGAAATACTCAAGGTGCTGTAGCAAGCCTGAAGCTGATATTTACATTTATGTGCAAGACAAAGAGGTCTTCAAAAACATATAGCTATATAACGTTTTGGAGACAACACACACCTTGAGGTGCTGGTAAACTGGCCTCTTGCACTTTGGGCCCTTTTGCCTCTGGCTGGTCTCTTTATGGGTCCTCGAGAGGCAAATCTGGTGGCTGGTCTGTTGGCAGCTGCCTGCTCATTGTCGCGCTTCAAAATGTACTTGACCGCAGTATCCATTTTGGTCCCTGGGTCGCACTTTGACTTCATGGACTGGAGGAATTTGACAAAGCTGTGAACAGGAGGTGGCTTTCAATGTCTGCAAGCATACTAACACCAAGGTCCACCACATTTCACTGATGCATTCTATCATACCTTATTTTACTGCTGTCCTTAGACTCGTACAGATCCTGCAGTGTTTCCCAGCGGTAAGCACCAACACCAACAAGGACCTTTCCTTCTTGGCCTGCCTTGATGGATCTATTGTAAGCACGATGAAATCTGATTTCTTCCAAGACCTCAGGTGAAGCAATCGCGTAACGAGTCAAGGAATCCTTCAAATGAAAAGAAGTCTCTGCCAGTGATATGTATACACAGTTAATATTTAATTTTAATTGAATTCAAAATACATAATTTGTCTATCAAAGTGAAGTTTGCGGCAAAAGCTTTTACAAACCCAAACACACATAAACAGTATATGTAAATATATTGGCAATCTAAAAATACAAATAATGCAAGAAGAGAGTTTAAAGGGTTGGTTAACACACATATGGCTTGTACGGTGCGGTTTTTGCACTTCTAAAATAATTTAACAGAGCTGACAGTGGCTACACCCCCTTATCATTTAGCTAGTTACAGACAAAACAAAAAAGAGAGGACTTATGTGAAACAGTACACATATGGACATAAGGACTACAAAGTTTGGTTACGTTTGGTTGCCAAAGGCAGCATGTAGCACCAACCAGCCGCATGCTAAATGTTCAACCAATATTCATGTTTTTATATCTTGTCCTGACCACATAAAAGTCACTCAGCTTCATCTGAGGATTTCCCAGTAGTTTCATGCTAACTTACTCCAAACTCAAATGTGCCACTAGATTGAAGATAGTGTGGGACTTATCACGGTAAAATTGTCTTGCACCATAGGGTTTGTTTCTAAGTTGGTTACAGAATTTAGTTAGGATAGACTTGAAATTAACGCCTCCAATGAGTGGGTGTTTTTTTTTTTTTTTTTAATTTATACAGAAGAAGAAGCAAAAGTATAAACAAAACAGGTTATCTGGATCTGACATATTCTCAAGGAAATAAAGAAAATGAAACTGTTTCTTCTGTCAAATTCCTCATCAGAATCAGGTTTATTGCTGAGTATGCTGTAATGAGTTTAAACTAGTGACAGTGGGACCCGTAGGGTGCTGCAGCAGATCACACCATGAACATGTATGTTGCAGCCTGTCACACCAGGCGCAGCTACTATATCTAGTTTCCTGCAGGGAGAGTGAGGATATCTGAGGGGTGGACGTATCAGCTTTGACAAAGGGAACTTCTAGGTTGAACATTTTGCATTTAAAGACACTTTTGGGAGCTTGCAAATTTCTGTGCGCCGACACTAGCTCTGTTTTGCCATGTACTTACCTTGTTGGCCATCAGCTGGTTCTGATGCTTGTTATGCTCTCGCTGATCCTGGTGGCTAGCCACCACATAGGCAGTGTAACCCACATCGTTCTCCAACAGCCATTTGAAGGTTTGACCCTCGTATTTTCCAAACTGAATCTTATACCTGCTCAGAACGAGCCTGTCATTACAAGGGTCTCCACCCTCAGAGAGAACAAGGGCTTTCGCCTTAGCCTCCTCTGACGTATTTACAGGAGGACCTTGGTGTTGAGCGGCTCGCAAGGGCCTCCATCCAGCTGCCTTGCTCTGAGCCTCTTTGGAGGACTTTATCTCCAGCTCCCCGGTCGAGGTCTTACGAAAGGTAGGGTCACCATTCTGAATAAGAGGAACAAATGTGAAAACATTCGTGTGAACAGCCAAATGCTGAATGTGAATCATTGAATTTTAATAGTGTGGAGCTGAACTTACATCCACACAGGCTCTGGTTTTTGAATCTGTAGAGAAAGATGAGAGGAAGGTGAACAGTTAATATCCGGTGCCTGGAGTCCAGTGTGTGTCAGTGCTGACCTGCAGTACTGGCTTTTCTAATATCTTAACCCTCATGTTGTGTTCCGGTCAAATTTGACCGATTTAAAAGTTTTATCTCTGAAAAATGTACTTAATTTGATCAGACTGAACCTTAAGATTCCATGACTTTGTCCACGACGAGGATTTCAACACACTAAATAAATTGTATTAATTTAAATACAATTTTGTGTGTTTTATTCAACTTTTGTACACTCTTGGTGTTCCCTGGTCAAAAATGACCGGTCATTAGAAATGAATGGGGGAGACGACAATTAGTGTATAAAAGTGAGCTCAGATACATGCTCATTACTGAACTTTTCTCGCTCACGGTTCATTATGTGGCAGCACCATGGCAGGCCGATATATGGTAAGTGAGGCTCTTGATTATATATTTGATCACCACACTGGTGAGGAGGAGAGAGGCCAGGAAACTGGCAGTGAGGATGGATTAGAGGAGGACAGTGTCAGAAGCTGAAGATGACAGAATATAATCCAGACCAAGAAATAACTGATGTGAAAACAAGCATGTAACGTGCCATAAATGCAATGCATATATTTGCAAGGTGCATGCAACAATCTGCACATATTGTCCAACATGTGCATGAGAAAAAACACCATTGAAGTTTGAGTTAACCCACTCCACCAAGTTTAGAAGCCTGATTTTATATCAGTTATTCAGTTTTCTTTCTGTTATCAGACAAAAAACTGATAGACTGATGAACATTGTGATGTCATGGTTGACCAGGAACACAAAAGGTGTCACATTATGTGACTGTTTAAAAATTTTAAATGGTTTCAAAACAAATGTCGTTGGTAACTTTGACCCAAAGTAGTCTGTGATAAACAGTATTCTATGTTTCATCTGATTATTTCTTAAAGTCCAAAATAATCCAGAAATTATGTTTTTTAGAACTCGAATTCAAGATGTATAAGCTCAGATCAATAAGGCATACAGGTCATGAATAACAAATAGAAATTCAAAACTTGTAATGTTCACAAGAATTTAAGTTGATAAAAAAATCTAACACAACAAATAGTGATAATATATGTATTATTATAGTTTTTATGATGAGTCTTAATGGAACGGCTCATTTTTGACCGGGAACACAAAATCGTTTAACATGAAATGAACACAACATGAGGGTTAACTAATGAACACAGTCTGAACACTGCACAAGTGCTTTTCAAAGATTTATCCAGCAGGATTACATCAGCTGCCCCATCAACGTGTGAGAGCTATAAGCCTGCATGATATGAGGAAAATCTGCAGTGTGCAAGAACACTGTTCAATACTGCGATGAAGATGTGACTTACAGTACATGAAACAAAGGGCCTGCTACAGTGTGCATGAACATTAGATTAAATAGATTAAGGTGATAGCTGCCTGCGGATACATCTGATACATTGTTATTATAAATGCATCTCTTACAGCCCTTTCAGGACTGCGGTGGAGCAGCAGTGGTGCAGTTACACTGTGGCCCAGCACCCTGATGACTGTCTGCAGGATCAGTGTAACTCACACAGTGTCTCAGCCTCCTCGTTGCAGTCAATCTTCCTCAATGTGTCCAGAGCCACTTCGAGAGCTCTGGTCTCGGTGAAGGTGGAAACCATGTAGTATGCGAGATCACCAGGACTTTTACCCTCCACCGCGCTGTGCCTGATCCTCGGTCCCTCTCTGCGATCTCGTAGCCGCAGACGAAACCTCTCAAAGTTTTCCTTGCTCAGATCCTCCAGTTCATCCATTATGGCCGATCTGATTGTCGTGCAGGACATTTTTCTCTTCAGCACACGGCGTCTTGTTTGGTTGTGCGGAGGCGACAGTAAAGGTTCAGCAGTAGGTTTGAGAGTCAGGACGGATTGGGCGCGTAAAGTTCATTTTACACCACGCTGCATTCAAAGACAGTCGGATATACTGACACTCAGCGTAAATCCCACCCAATCGTGGGACAGCAACAACCAGCTGTTTCCTCCCTCTTTTTTTCCCCAACGCGTCGAGTTACAGGCGGGAGAGACAGCCGCCTGTTTTTAACCTGTCAGGCTAAAAAATGCCACCCAAGCCAGTAAAGGTGGCTCTGGCGGACGTGCTGGAGACCCTGTCCAAAGAGGACTTTGAGAAGTTCTGCTTCAGGCTCCTGAGCTGCAGAGAGGAGCCGCGCGTCAGACGCAACAGGGTGGAGGATAAATCCCGTTTACAGGTCGCGGACGTCTTGGTTTCTACTTTTACCGAGGCCGGAGCTCTGAGAAAGACTGTGGAGATACTGAGAGAGATCGGCTGCAGCGAGGAGGCAGATGAACTGGGTAAATATTCCGCTGCTACATAACGCAAAATGGGAATATGTAATAATGTAATATAACAATTCATGACACTTGACAACGTTTATTGAGAAATCGTTTTTCTAATACATATAAAGGTTTGAATATCTTTTTTTAACTTTCACTTTCGAACACACGTCCACCAATTTCCTCGTCTTACCGCGCTGTGGTAATTACACGAAGGCCATACATGGAGGTGTGTGTACAGCTGTACAGTATGCTTAAACATAATATATTGATACTTTAAAGCGTGATTAAATGGCAAAATTTGCACAGACCAGGTTCTGGCTACATGTCTGTTTGATGTTCCTTGTTAAACAAGTCATTTGTTTAATAAATCCAATTGAGGAAGTTGCCATTATAAATGTGAGAGTCAAAAGAATGCAGATATATTTTAAAAGTTACAAAGGTGGAAGTATAAAAAGTGCAAGTACTGTATCCATCAAGTGTGATCGATTAGAGGAAACATGACAAAATCAGTCATCATTTAGACCAAAAGGCTCTACCATGTTAAGAGTGTGAATCCAACATGCCATTCAACATGTATCCACCTGTGGGAGGGGGGTCATTTTCCAATTCCCCAGACATGTAATAGCCTATGCATAATGCTAACAACATACCCCATGTTTAGTGTGTGTATAGCTGTTTTGTGTTCAGACATACAAATCTTTATAGCTCTTTCGGTTTGTCCAACAAAAACACAGCTTCAGTGAACAAATGAGCATGTGGTTATTGTTTAAAGACAGACTTAAACCTTAAAGCATTAGTAATCTTGTCCCTAAATCCAGGCTTCTGTCTAATCACAGTACGTCTGTACATAATGCCTGGTGAGATTTGTTTTCATTCACTTTGAATTAACTTTTCCTCAGGTGCCTCCTCCTCGCTCCTATGAGGTCATATTTCAATGAGACTGCTACTATCATTGACTTCAGAGCTAAAGTCTTACTTTAACTTTCTATCTGACTTTTTAATTCCATGTTTTTTTTCATCAGCATTTAACACTGTTTCTATTTTTGCAGAAAAAGAGACGAGTGGACAGTCCTCAAAACCGGGTCCAAGTGACAGTGAGTTGCTTTCCTGCTTTTTTCAAAACATAAACATTATAGATTAGCTGTTGTAGAAAATGAATTGCATTGTTAAACAATTGCACATTAAGCTTTAGCCTTGTTCAGAGACAAGACAGTCCCTGGAGTGAACTCTTGGAGTGGTCATACAGTATTTGTAGAATTATGATTTAAAAACTATGCTTTAAGATTTGACCTTAGGTTATTTTGCATGATAGAAGTTGAGACAAGTTCAGTCAGACAAGTTTATATCATTAAGAATAAGTTATCTATATAGAGTAGTAGTAGTAGTATAAAAGAAAGAAATGTCTGATGAAAAAATTAAATAGTTAAAACCATAAAACATTAAATCCAGAGATAAAATACAAATGCGGAAATGGCACATTGTCAGCTCAGTTTTTTCAAATTTAAAATTTCAGTTGTACCTTGAATAAACTATCTCTAAATCATACATTTGGTTGCCAAAGGCAGCATGTAGCACCAACCAGCCGCATGCTAAATGTTTAACCTATATTCATGTTTTTATATCTTGTCTTGACCACATAAAAGTCACTCAGCTTCATCTGAGGATTTCCCAGTAGTTTCATGCTAACTTACTCCAAACTCAAATGTGCTTGATTGAAGATAGTGTGGGACTTTTGTCTTGCACCATAGGATTTGTTTCTAAGTTGGTTACAACATTTAGTTAAGATAAACTTGAAATTAATGCCTCCATTGAGTAGGTGTAAGTGCGTACTAATTGTTGTCATAGCAGTACAGTTAGAAAGATGGAGGAGACTATTGATAGAAAAATGAAAGCACATTTAATTACCGACATGTATTATTTCACATAATATTTATATATTTACACTAGGATTACATTTCCTTTGTCAGACTACTGTCCTTTACATTTGTGATGACAGTGACTGGCAGTGTGAGCTCTACAGTTAAAACTGTCAGCTGTTTTCACAAAGATGGAGGCTTCTAGAGACTTTTGTTGATGCAGCTATTATGATATAGCAATCCCCACCTGATAAGTATTAATTATTAATGTAGAAACATAATTGTGTATTGTATCATGTTACAGGAAACTAATTCTACTGTTATTCTGGTGAAAATGTATATTTTTATCATCAACAAATCCCATGAAAAGACCAAAACAGTGAATCTGTTCTCGTCAAAGCCTAGTGTAGGTTATTTCTCTGTACCAGAGAGCTGCATTGTCTATAAACTATCAAAACACACCAGTGAGCCACACTGTTGCACTGGCGACATGTTTCCGTAGTTTTGTTTTCTGTAGTTTGTTTAGAGTCAATCCCACTTACACTAAATGTGAAAATAGTCCATAACAAATGCAATATTTCAAACCAGATATATGGAGTGCACTGTGACAAAGTGAAGTCTGTAGCTATGTTAGCCTTTTATTTTCCGCATGAAATAAAGCATTTTGTTTGCTGTGTCATTATGGAAAAACAGTAATATGCATAAACACTAGTCTCACACATGTAACAAGCATGTTTAATTTCCCCTATTTGTTTCAGCTGCAGGAGCCTCAGCTGGAGCGGCTGGTGTGAAGACCATGGCAGACGGTAAGTGCACAAGTGGGGTGATGTAATTACTTGTCCTGGGACCTACATTCAGTTTGAAACCCTTCAGTGAATGAATACACATACAGTTAACAATAGAAATCACAGATAAAGCATCTTAAGTCTCAGAGGATCTGAGGCACAAATAGTCTGTTTTTAATTGATGAATATCAGTCTTCTACACTTTGAATATAGAGGGTATCTTGTAATGAAACCTCTCTTCAAAAGAAACATATCAAGTTGGCTTCATATTATCTATAAATCATGCCATTGTAAAGTCATTTTTCCATCTTTCCTTAGATGAACACTTTGTGGACAAACATCGAAACAAGCTGATTCAGAAAGTGACCAACATTGCATGCATTTTGGATGAGCTGCTCCAGAGAAAGGTCATCCATCAGGAGAGTTATGATACAATCAGGGCTCAGCCTACCTCTCAGGAGAAGATGAGGGAGCTCTACACTCACCTGACAATTAGTGTCCACAAAGACATCCTCTACGAAGTCCTTAAGGATAAACAGCCATATCTCGTTGAGGATCTCAGTTGAGAAGTAAACGTGATGAAATCCATTTTTAGACCAAACACATAATCTACCTGAACACAAAATATTTTTATACATTAACAATGGGGAAATTTTAATGTCATGTGTCTGTGGGGGTTTTCTAAAAAAATATTTTTAACTGTATGTTAATGTTGCCTTTAATTTTACACTTCATTGAGTTGAAATCTGGCTTCCTGCCCTGATCCACAAGGCTCATTTATTTTCTTCAGTTTGATGAGATGACGCCTCATGTGAGGTTCAAAACCAGATTTATCAAATATTTATCAGACAATCATGTAAAAAATAAAGGATCCCCCAGACATGTAATGTGTTTAACTAGGAAATAACACATGGAATGAGTCTCTGATTTTGACCCACTGATTGTATGTGAATTAAAACAGAAGTATCCAAATAATTCTTCATCATTTGTGCATGTAAAGCAGTTTTAACCTTTTATTTTTGCCAAGTTTGTTGTAATCATTTTATTCTGATCAATAAGTTGACTTTTGGAGGGTCATTCAAACTGTTTTCTGCTTTACATTTGTAATAAAACCTTGTGATTTATATGTGTGGCATTATCTGAAGTCTGTGTAATGATAATGGAGTTTAGAAATTGTTGTACTGTCTGAAGTGTCTTACTTCGATCTGAATAGATGGACGGAGGCTGAAAAAAGGGGCGCTGCAGAGATTTCATCATTTAAGTCTGGTTACACGTCTTGGGAGTACAACTGCACATGTAAAAAGTTGCATGTGGCTCTAAAGGGAGCTGTCTGATAAATGTTAGTTGGGGCAGAAGGCAGGCGGAGTTTAATTATATAGTATAGTATCAGAGTTGCTTTTATAAGGTTACAGCTGTTTGTTTCAGAGTTCATTGTAAAGTATTTCCCTCTGAAGAGACCACGTGAGGCTTTGAACCCAACTGGACACCCAGATGTGGTAATATTTTATGATTTTATCTGACACAGTGCTTTTCAGAATGTGCTGAAAACAACAATTTTGTATATAAATGATCATATATTTGTAATAACTGAACATGTCAGTCTGTGTCATATTATTGGATGTTTATGTCACTTATAGGTTTTAATAGAAATTAATAATCTGGTATTTGTGGGTAGAGGGTAGTAAATTAAACTGATGCCTGAGGGTTAAGTAGGCAGGTCTATGCACAGGCCACTTCGATCGGCCTTACACCCATGATTTATTTCCGGTTGGGAAAAATATCGAGAGTGAGTAAAAGTTTCCAACAGAGAGCGAGCAGCGCTGCAGCTTCCATATCTGCGCTCTGTTACGATTTATACGATCGAGACAAAAACTTTATTCGCCAAAGATTATTTTTAACCTCTCAGTTTTTATGTTTTTACGCCCTCAATTCCTGATCCTGTGCTCGTTTAATTTGTATTTGCGCTCTCATGATTATGACAGCTAAATGACGCCATATTTTCACACCTTCAAAGATACGGATGCAGACTTACTGACGAGAGGACAGACAGACAGACAGACAGACACCGGTGAGTTTACCTCCACGTTAATATAAGAGCAGGTTATCACGGTTAAAGTAGTTGAAATACAACCATGAATATTTTTACTCTTTTAATGAACGTAGCATTTCTTAAACAGCTCCAACAACTGAAGCTACAAGACGTTTTTAAAACTATATTTTCCTGCTTCTGGGTCTACTTTTATTTCTATGTACTTCCCCTTTCCGGTATGTATTTGTGAAAATGGGTCATTTTAAAAACGTAAGTTTAATACACACATTAACACTTAATCCAGGTATGTTTCTTTGTTGATTTGAGGTGAAGCAATGTAAATCCTAATCCATCTTCTGGACAACAGCCACAGCTGCTTTGTGTATGAAATGGACAAAAGGTTTATAGTGAGAAGTTAAACTCGGAGAAAACACTTTTTATGTTTTGTTGTTTGATGTTTTATGACAGTAATGACATTACGCCATGGATATCTGGAATGGTTTTTCATTTTGGATATCTGATGTTACAATTCTGGCCAGTAAAAAATTAATTGTTTTTTTTTTTGTATTTTTTCGTAGTAAGAATTATAAGAATTGTCAAAAGCGTAATTGCGGATATCTGAAATTGAAAGGCTATTACGCATGAATGGTGACGTCATTTGTGCTCAGCAGAATGCTGAAATGTCCATTTGGACCAGAAAGACTTTACTTTCAGATACAATATATCCATTTAAACAGCCACTTATACTTTCATGTAATTGTAATGTAATTTATCTACCTGATGAGTGAAAGTCTGAGTAGAGGAAATGCTATCATGGATATCTTGAGTGTAATTACATATAAGTGGGTGCGTAATTTACTGGACGGGTAGCCTCTGGCTGTCCTACGTATCCTTTACATTAAGCCTACGGAGCTTTAATCACTTTGTGAAGCCATGACTAAGCTCTGGTCCCTGAAGTACAACTGCTTCAGAACACATCTGGTTATTGACTGATTGATTACGTCATGTAACTAGTTTCTCTGGTAATTAAGATCAGGTGCTTATTGATGAAACCTCTAAGATCAGGCTATTAACAGCACTCATTTGACACATAAATCTACTCTAAACTGTTTACTTTGGCAGTGTAGGAACCAGATATGTTGTTGGATGTTATCTGCTGTTTGTACACGTGGTGTTGCTGTGCTCGTATAACTCAGGTAGGCTACACAGGTAGGAACGTCACTGCTGTCGGTGCTTTGACAGCTACAGTGCTAGCATACCCCTGGTTGATCTGAACTCAGAAAACAAGGATTTTAAAACTTATTTTTGTCATGGGCCGTCTGCTGTCTTCTCTCATTCTCATGTACATGAACAGAAGTATGCATAAAGTCACATCAATCTAACATCTGAATTCTTCTCCCTTTTTCACAGCTGCTTGATGCTCATCACCAGCAACAGATGAAATACGATGGCCGAACATAGGCGCTCAGGTAGTATGCACACAGTCAGGCTGTTTACAACAGACTAAACAAACACAGAATGATTATTATTATTATTATTATTATTATTATTATCTAGGATATGTTAGAAATGTATGAACTTTGATGGCTGAAATGACTTTCCACTGAAATTCAGTTTTAAAATGTTACATTTAGTTTTTAAATTATTGCTGGAACTGACTTTAAATTGTCTGGTTTACTATCCCTATTTAAAATAATTCAAATTATATCAGTCATGCACTTTTGTTTTCATAGCTGCAGTAAAAACAGTGATACACAGAGCACTCCATCAGTCGTTTTATGAAATATATCCTGATGCACCTTTTCTCCAAACAAACAGCTTTGTTTGTGTTTCCTTCGACAGAGCTCTTTGCAGATAAACATCGAGACAAGCTAATCCACAGTGTGAAAAACATTTCACCAGTTTTGGATGGACTCCTCTCACACGATGTTATCACTAAAGAAAGTTATGACGAAATCATGGCTATCCCTGACTGTGAGGGGAAGATGAGGACGCTCCTCTGTGGACCTTTGGAATCAAGTGGAGTCAGAGGAAAAAGGATTTTCTACAAAATACTTAATGATAATGAGCCACATCTAATAGAAGAGCTCAAGAGACCAGAGCATGAGGATAAAGTGCAGGTGAGTAAATCCTTGGTTATATAAAGCATCATCATGGAAGTGTGGATATCTGAGGTTGTGTCTCATATAATCAATGTTTTAATTTTTACGATACATAGATAGATATAATATTATCATGGTGATAAACATTAGAACGGCCACATGTCAGTAGCTCTGCCATTTATGAAATGCAATGAGATCAGTTTCCCTGCATTTATCCAGAGAATGAGTAATGTTGCATCACTCTGACTTTACACTGTGCAGATTTTATTCAGAAGATGAACACTGAAAATCATCTTCATGTTGAACATTATGATTGATAACAAACATTTTTATTTTGTTTTCCTCAAACAGTTCTCTCACAGCATGGTAGGGTCTGTTATAGTGCTGCTTTTGGAAACACTGGCTGATTTGAATGAATCGGAGCTTGAGAACTTCAGGGTGCTCATCTTGCAACAAATTTACGTACACGGGCACCTCTCAGGCTTCCCATTTCTTCACCTGAATACAACAGACATACAGGGCACAGTGTTTCTGTTCGTGGAGACCTTTGGCCGGCAAGCTGTGGAGAAGGCCAAGGAGGTTTTAAAGATGATGGGAAGAACTGATCTGGTTCAGAGGTTGTCAGGCGGCAGCTCAGGAGCCACAAGTGAGACAGTAAAGACAAATAAAAATATCTTAAGATCATAACACTGGTCTTTAAAATGGCATAATAAATGTAAAATGTAAACGTAGCTCTGTCTGTATATTATCAATGATACGATTCATAATCTAAGATTTACAAAGTAATCTAATCTAAAAAAATGTTTTGGGAGAGAGTAAAATCTGTGGTAAATTTAATGTAACTGTGGAGGTTTGAGTGTATTTTCTTTGTTGACTCCTTTTTATTCTTATTTTAAAAAGCAGTACTGCATGATGAAAATCGTCACTTAACATACTTTATTTCCCTTCTTTCCCCTCAGAAAAACAATCTGCAGAAGAACACATGTCTGCACTGGGCAACAAAGTGAGTAATGTTATATCTGTCTGACCATGCAGAGTACAGCTTTTATTCAATAAGATGCAGGTTTAAAATCATATCAACATCCGTGATTTTGATTATGATAAATTATGATAAATTAAACCAAACACATGATTCTTTTTATCTTATCAGACTGGGAGTCACTTTAAAAACATTTTTAGTATAGCTTAAGTTAAAAAATGTTTCTTAAAAATGGCAAATGAGGAACATGCCTTCTTGAATGTCCGTTTTTTATCAATAGACTAATGCAGAAAACTACATTCATTTTAATTAAAATGCATCATTTTGTTAACAATTGCACAGAGAACAATAATTATTTTTTTGCACATAAAAAATAGAATTGCTAAATTATTCACTGTAAAAAACAGTAAAAAAAACAACAACAAAACAATAACAATAAAAAAAAATTGGATTTGCATCCACATAGTGGGTGGGCGCTGGATGCAAATGCATGACTGTTAAATCACTATCTATCATTGAATGAGGTAGCGCAGTGGTGATTAAACCTTTGACTCACTGATGAGAGCCTGCAGAATTTGTGGAATTACCACCCAGATGTTGGAAGCTACTTTCACAGAAGTTAGCTTCTGAAAAGGCTTATAAAGACTTATAAAGTCTCACTCAGTAAAGGAATAACATATTTTGTCTTTGAATTTTCAAGGTGGCAAAAATGGTGGCTGTTAAAGAGCTGATTTTGGAAACACTCAAGGATTTGAGTTACAAGGATCAAAATAAGTTCGAATTATTGCTGCAGTTCACGCTCTTCCAGCGGAGCCTTCCAAGCTTGTCATGGGAACAAATGCCGGTTGATTTGTTAGTGGAGATGTGTGGTCAACAGGCTGTGGACGTGGTCAGGGAGGTGTTCATGGACATGAACAGGAATGATCTGGTGCAGAAGCTGTCAGAGGCCAGCGCAGGATCCAGTGGTAAGATGAAGAAGAAAGCTATCACCATATAAATTATCAATCTATAATAAGTAAATATGCATGGTTATATAACTATGGGACAAAATATTGAATGCAGCGCAACGACAACATGTTGGCCTGCCAAAGATTCTAAAGAATTAAAGCAACACTTTTCAAACACAGTGTCACCAAAAACTGAACAGTACAGGCTTCACATAGTTGTTTGTCATCTTAACAATAAAGGAATGTGTTTTCTACACTGAGGAATGAGGACGTTACTTTTGAGGCATCTAATTATGATGAAAGATGAAAATGACTTCAGAGCTTTCTGATTATGATTTAAAAGCACCAGTCAGTAAGATTAAGAGAAAGCGCTCTTATTTAGAAAATTTGAGTGAATATTCGCTCAAAGTCCCTCCCCCTCTCTCTGCGGTGCCCACCAGCTCGCCTCCGAAGCTCCACCCTGCTGTGCTGCTGAGTCTAATTCTCTCTTTTTAACTTGCTTTTCTTCTCTTTACTTGTCTTTCGTGCAAACTGTTGTTTATCCACCATTACATGTACTCCAACTTTGTGCATGCGCAGTGGAGCAGAACCTGTGCAGGAGCAGTGACTGAAGCGCTGTCAGATACTTTGTTCTGATTGGTTGTTCCGATTCAGACGTGGTGGATTCTTCTCAAATGTCCTTAGAGGCAGCAGGTGGAGCCAGACGAGCCTAATTTTGTTTTTCAGAGATTATCTGTCTCATGTTCTGCTGTCAGGACATAGCAGATATCACTGTATGTCATTTTTAAATAAGGTACCAACTTGTACTAACCATGGCATCATCCTTCCCTCAGTTCACACCCCCGAAATTGAAATATTAAAGGCTCTTAGTCTCAGGACCCAGTATTATACTCAAGAACACATAATAGCTGCACACAGCATACTTTTTATATGTATTTGGTTTCAGTACCAGTGAGAAAGGAAGGTGTTGTGTAAAAAAAATACTTAAAACACTGTTGAAATAAAAATTATGTATATTATTCCTGGAACTAAGAATAAACTTTACCCAAAGCTGTGTAGTTATTTTAATGTACATTTCAGTGTATGACCCTTTGACAGAGATTTATAACAAATGTGACGTTATGTTGACAAGTTCATTGGGTGAGACTGGTAGTTGAGTTTTATAATATTGCTATTAAATAAGATTTTTGAATTCATTTTTTATTGAATCCTTAATATTGCAATCTATACTTTCTGAGTGTTTGACTATAAAGCCTGATGTTAAATCAGTAATGATTCTTTTCCCTTTCTCTGTAGAGAAACACTCTATGGATGGACAATGGCCTGTTTTGATCCAAGAAGTGAGTAATGTCACATCTGTCTGACATTAGACAAAGCTGAAATAGTTTATCAATTAGTTGATCAACAGAAAATAACTTGCAACTATTTTGTACTATATACTTATATATAGTATATATACTTATATACTATAATGAAAATAGTCATTAGTTCCAGTGGTACCATAAACAACACAGCTTTCATTCAGTAGATGTAGATTTGAGATCATCTTCACCTTGAATAGTTTAAATGATGAAACCAAACTCATTGTGAATGTTTTTTTTCAGAACTGAAACGGTGTATAGTTTGTTGTGTTCACATGACGGAGGTCTTAAGTAGGTAATAAAATAAAGTCATGAATCGGAAATAACAGTAAAGAATTGTAAAAGAGGATACAAGTGATGTTGTACATCTCGATGTTGCTAAAGAAATATAAAATAATATACATACATATACAGTTAATAAAAAACAGTAAGATAAATGTTGTCATTTGTATCATCACCTTGTGTGATTTGGCTCATGTACTCTTATTGCATCTGCATTTCTAAAACACATACAGTGATGATATGTGAATAGAAAAATCTGCAGCCATCCTAACTGAGAAATTTGCCCCATGAACATTTCCTGTGAATTTACCAGGTTGAAACGATGGCATCTTTAATAGAGCTGCTTTTGGAAACACTGGCTGATTTGACTAAACAGGAGTTAAAGATCTTCAGGGATTTTCTCTTCATGCCCGAGCCCACCGGCAAACTGATGCTTTTGAATTCAGCGGACATTCAGGACACAGTGTTTTTCTTGGTTCTGTACCATGGAAAACACTTAGTGGCGAAGACTAAGGAGGTATTAGAGGAGGTGGGGAGGACTGATCTGGTTCAAAGGTTGTCAGACAGGAGCTCAGGACGCAAAAGTAAGACAATGTAGAATCATCTTCAAATTATTTGGTCCTTACCATAAGTTTATACAATCTTTTTTCACTAATGTGAAATATGAAAAATATTGTTGAAGAGTGTACGTGTATTTTTGTATTTTTTTACAAGGCAATACTGCTTGATAACAGTGTTCATGGTCAGATGTTAGAGAGTAATTTCTATGACTTTTCCCCTTTAGAAAAACACTCAGCAGATAAACATCACTCTGCACTGATTCACAAAGTGAGTAATGTCACATTTAACTTTGTACAACACAGCAGTCCTCTAACAGATTATACTTCAAACCACTAAATGCAGCATAAAAAAAGTGTTTCTTTGAGCTGCTGACTCCTCTCGTTTGATAGCACAGTGTGTGAAAAATGCTACAGCATGTAAATTACAAGTTAATAACCACTTTATGAGAATTAAATGTCAGAAGGAAATCATATTTTACTAAAAAAAAAAAAAGACATGCTAACATGCTAATCAATAAACAACGTGAACTTACTCTAATCAATACAACAGCGATTACCAAATTGATCAATACCTTGTGTGATTGGAGACACCCATGTATACACTAACATTAATGAGATACAAAGAGACACATCTGTAATTGTCCCAGTGAATTCAATATATGTCCTGTGAATGTATTGATTATTTCAGGTAGCAACAATGGCAGCTGTTCAACAGCTGCTCTTGAAAACACTGAAAGCGTTGAGTGACGAGGAGTTTGAAAAATTCAGGGACTCCCTGCTGGTGAATGTCTGCTGGAAGAACCACTCAGTCTGGCGGTCCTTTAAGTTGAGACAGTCAAGAGACACATCAGAAATGGTGGATCTGATGGTGCAGATCTACGGCCTGAAGTGTCTGGAGTTAACTACAGAGGTTTTAAAGGAAATAAAGTGAACTGACCTTGTGCAGAGTTTGTCAAAGTCCAGCTCAGGTGAGACAAAGAAGACAAAAAACTGTCAAATTACAAAATCGCTTGTGTCTCATAAATGTCTAATAAATACATTTCATAATTAATAATAAATAGTTATCTGCTTGAGTACAAATTCTAAGTCATCACAGATGTGAAAAATAAACAAGCAGGGCCAGGATAAATAAATCATTACTGAATTAAATCAACAACTAATTCATTCATTGTTGATTGTAAAGTTGATAATACTTGTGTAATGTATAAAATTATAATCCTCTGAGTACATTTTCATTTTTTTTCTTTTCTCTTTAGAGGAACATCGACCTGAGCTGTTTGAGAGAGTGAGTCTGATTTTATACAGCACAGCTTTCATATCAGAACTGATGCAGGTTGAAAACTGGAAAATGAATTAATGTTCTGCTGCTGTACTACTGGAGATGAGATGAGAAAATCTCAGCATGAACTTTTGTTTGACTTTTTTCAACCTCTCATGTTGTTTTATTTCTAAAGATTGAAATAATGAAAATGAAATGCTAAATGTCAACTACAGAAAAAAGTTTCTTTGACCCATTGTTACAAAATCAAATCTGCTTTAAAGGCTAAAATGAGCGAGGGAATGAATGTATACACATACAAAAGAAAACAATTAAAACTAATCAACACAATAGGTATTACCAAATGCATCATTGTCTTGAGTGATATTCGAGAAAAAGACACAGCTTATAACATCCACCTGTCTAAAAATTGACACTGATGAAATGCAAAGAAAGAAATCTTTGACTGTCTCAGTTGAAAATTGCACAATTGTCCTTTGACTTCTTCAGGTATCAGCGACGACAGCTGTTGAAGAGGTTCTTTCAGAAACACTGAATTACTTAAGTTATGAGGAGCTCAAGAAATTCAGGTGGATGCTACAGTTAACGTGCTTCCAGAAGAACCTGCCACAAATCCCATGGACAAGACTGATGTGGGCAGAGAGTGCAGAATTACTAGCATATATGATGGTGAGCAGCCATGGCCAGCAGTCTGCGGAGGTGGCCAAGGACGTTTTCATGGACATGAACAGGACTGATCTGGCAGAGAGACTTTTAAAACGCAGCACAGGACACAAAGGTTAGAAAACTGATGCCGCACAATCATGTGTGTCTCCTAATAATTGATAATAAAACTGTCAGGTCTGCTCAGGTTGATCACAGTGAGAGAAAGGAGGGGGGCAGAGAACAACGCAACAACTACACAATCATTATTTTCACTGTAGAGGCCTTTGAATTGAATCCAGTCTCTTTGACTTTAAATGATGTCACTTCTGAGTTTAGTGTCATTTTACAATGAATTCTTTGTATTTTGTTTTCTTTAAAAGCAGCCGAGCCTTACTTACAGAAAGCAAAATATTGGGCACAGTTTAAATTATGATACAGTGCACAAGATACTTTGACTTAACAAATTCCTATCAGCAGCTCTCTCACACTCTAATGATTTGACAGCATCATTAATTATATATATTGAAATGATAATGATATGATGTCCAACCTTTAATGTTATTTTGCAATGAAACCTTCATATTGTGTTTTATTTTAAAGGAAACTACACCTGACTAAAGTTGCTTAAAATATTTTGAATCAGTCAGTCATGAGTCATGATTTTTTATTCTCTCTCTCTTCAGAGGAACAACAGCCCAGACTGTTTGAGAAAGTGAGTAATGTCACACTTTACACAACACAGCTTTCATTTAATAGTAACAGGTACAGTAAAGATATGGAAGACAATTTTAAACCAGAAACAACCAGAAATGTTGCTGCTGCTCTGGGTGGCAAACTTTTAGAGGATTAGGGAAAGGAAATAAAACACAATTAATGTTTCATAACTTCAGTGGAGATACAACAATGCTCACTAATCACTTTGAATCCATCAGGAAGTCATTCTGACATCGATTAAGAAGGAGCTTTTGAAAACGCTCAAAGATTTGACCTACAGTGAGCTCCAGAAATTCAAGTGGCACCTGCAGCTCACTGAAAGTATGACACACACAGGACAAAGGTACGTTTCCAGCCACCGCATACATAATGCAAGAATAGTTGAAACAGTGGAGCTGCTGGTGGCGGTCTACGGCCAAAAGTCTAAGGAGGTCACCAGGATGATTTTAAAAAAGATGAACAGGACTGATCTGGTGCAGAGGTTGTCAGACATCAGCTTGGGAACCAAAGGTAAGTTGTACTGAAGGAAGGAATCCTATTGTCTGTGAGCTTTTTGTGAAATATCTAAAAAAGAAACGAGTGCCATGACATTTGGTTTAGATCTTTACTGTAGAGCATGGTTTGTGAATTGTGAAAATGTGACTTACTCATCTCACATTCAGATTTGTAATGCTCTCCCTCAAAATCCTACCCTCGTCTCGTACTTAAGTAGTCCCCGCTTGCACTCAGATATATTGTTGGTTGCAATTATTCTTGCTTCCTCATAATTTTTGTGTAACAACCCTATTAAATTTGTTGTGGGCGCATTAGTTCTACTCCCTAAAGCGTCCCTTATGGAACTGGGTTCATCCTCTCCTGCCCTCCATGGCTTTATTATATGTACTTTCCTTGCTTTCTTTATGACTTGTGGAATAAAAGCTTCCTATTGGTATGCTAGAGGGGAAAACAATGTCAGTGTCACCTCATGTGACACCTTCTAGAATAGAGATAGGAAAAAAGCCCCATACACAGATGATGCATCGTGCTGCCTCAAAGAGCCACCAGCATATCTTTAGACTCGTTTTTGTTTTGTTTTTTAACATTCCCAGAAATTAATTTTATTGTAACCAATGTGTATGCTGATATGGAATATCAAATCTAAACAAAATTATGCCTTAAATATAATGACTTATATTGACATAAATGGCCTTTTGTGGAGCTAAAATATTGGCATTATACTTTTTGTTCCTAAGATGACAGCTACTGCTTGAAATATTTTATTTTTTTATTTTGGTTTTTAACATTGTTTAAAACAAATTCCCCTGTGTCTTCACAAGGGCCCTCGACAAGCTTGGAACATAAGGGTTGTGGAAGCATTATGGTAATTATTGTACATTCATTGATTTATTGTTCCTTTATGTGATGTTGCAAAAATAAATATTTCTACCTTATCTGCAAAAATACTTCTGCAGCAGGACTCCAGTGAGTGGACTAAACTGGAACCTGAAGTGAACAGCTCAAATGCAGATGAGGCTCCAACTTACAGGTAAAAATAAAGTAACTACAGGAAGAAGTTATCCTTGGTTCTTGGGATCTTTTCACAGATGAAAAAACGAACTTTGCAACTTGTGCAATACTACTGTACATTTACTCTGTCCTGTCCTTTTATGTTCCCTACATACGCAAACTGGCCTTTTCTTGTTGTTCGTTCACATTTTAGCATACAGTGTGAAGCAGGTAGCTTTGAATGCAGTGTCTCTGGCTTGCGCTGGGTCTGTAAGGAGAAAGTCAGCTTTAAATACAAGTTTTGCTCTTGGGGGGACCACATGGAGAGGATCGAAAGCCTCAAATACATGCCTGCAGGTCCCCTAATGGATATCAAAGTCATTGCTGGGAAGTTATTTGAAGTGTACCTGCCACACTGGATCTGCATAGGTGAGTGGACATGAAGATGACAGTAGAAAATGTATGAACCTTTTAAATTTATGACAGCAGTGACAGCTTGTGCGCTCCTTTTTCTCCCCACTAACTGTGTGAACTTGTATTTTGTACAGATGCCCCCCCTGGTATTCTAGACAAGTTTGCAGTCCTACACATTGACGACTGTGGAGATGCTGTGGAAAAAGCGTCTGAGGTCACACAATCCCATGTCAAGTTATCCGAACCAGTTTTCTCCCCGAGAGCGGTCCTGATGAAAGCCGGCTTTCCTGTGAAAATAAGCTGTAACGTGTTAATATACTATCAGCCCAACACAGCATTCCTGAAACTGCATGTTTACCTGATCCCACATGATTCTGCTCTACAACAGGTTAGTAAATATCAATAACGTGATTCAAAATGGCATCAAAGGGTCAGTGTTAATAGGAACAAAGTCGTTTTTGAATCTATAGCAGCAGAAATGTTTTATGTTCATGACCAAGAATTTTAGGCATCTGCCCTCCATCACATGAAACATAACACAGCACTTAAGTTGCACTTGTATTGGCTGATCGGCATCTGTTGTTTGCAACATGCTACACACTGCTACTCCGATGATCAAGTAGCTAACCTGACACAGTCGGTGCTTCTCGCTTTATTGTGCTTCCTGGGGAATTTGCAGCATGCTTGTTGCTTAGATTCAGGATGGGGGGATAGCAGCAGCTTTATTGTTTTGGTGTAATAGTGTGGAGCTGGTTGGACCCAAATGCAAGACACAGGGCTGATGTAGACCAATAAGCACTTTAATAGTGTGATGGCTACACTCGCAGCCACACACAGAATAAATGATGATGATGACATGGTAACCCTTTAATTGTTTCATGTGTTACATTTACGTTTATGTTTATTGTGCTTTTCTTCCAGACAGTGGACAAGATGGAATTCTCCAAAGGATATGACATAATCCGAAAGCCACGCCCAGACAAGTACCTGAAGATGCAAAATGGCTTCACCCTAACAGCAGACATCGACACAGCAAAAATTCTCCCAGAGGTATCACTTTGTACTGTCTGTAAGCAATTCAATTACGTACTGTCCATAATGAGTTGTGTTTCAGACATGTGTAAGATACTATCCGATCGTGGCAATTGCATTGGTTTGACCAGTGAACTCTCTCTATGATTTCTGTTATATCCAGTTTAACTGGACGTTCTAACTTGAACAAAAAATAACTCCTCTCCCTTTTATGTTGAATGTCTTTACACAGAAAATAACCCTGAGATATGATAGTCAAGACCCAAATTTCTATGAAGTGTTCATTGAGAATCTAGACAGAAACTTCCACCTTACACTCTCACACCTTTACACAAAGAAGAATAAACAGCAGTCT
Organism: Scortum barcoo; assembly: GCA_023238725.1. NCBI lineage: Eukaryota > Metazoa > Chordata > Actinopteri > Centrarchiformes > Terapontidae > Scortum > Scortum barcoo. Next base: position 18,990,006 of record CM041546.1, on the reverse strand, counting down.
GACCCAGTATGGACCCGTGAAATTCGAAAAGGTGAGTTATTGAGATAGTGAGGTTCTTAAACAATATCACCTACACCACGTGAAAAAGAGAATACATTCTGTATTTTACTATAAATTAATAATGACGAATTAGAGAAAATGGTTCAAATGCAACGAAAGCCATTGTTATTGTGTCTTTCGTTGTGAATTCAGTACATAAAACTACAATATCAGCCATCTGTATTTGTTGTGCTCTGCATTTTATTTCAGATGACTATAAAAACTCTGGACGTTCAGTAGGTAAGGCACTGCATATTATGATGATTTAACTTACTAAATGAACTAATCTGAATTTTAGTCATGAAACACAACATCTGTTGCATTTCTCTGTAGAACAGAGTCAGTCGTTTGGTTCATGTTTAAAATGTTTCTTTTTTTAAAAAACCAAAAGCGCATTGTCAACTGAAGATGGAAATGAGCTTTTAGCTATATCTTGTGGAATAAATATATCCTGCTCATTGAATAAACAATAAAATACAGTAAAAATCAGGTACCATTTAATATCACCATAACAGTTTTGTAGATTCTAAATTGTAATTTTGCAATACATTCATGATTGCATTTGCACGGTTAGTCATTTTGTGTTGAGCTGATACAGAATGTTCATAGTAAGTTGTTAAATTGATCACTGATGCAACATGTTTTCTTTCCTTTGTCCTCAGAAAAACTCTCTGCAGATGAACATCTGCCTGCTCTGTTGCAGGTGAGTAATGTCACATCAGTATGACTTTTAACACAGCTGTCATTCAGTAGGATTCAGGTTAAATATAAAAAAAGAGATGTTGCAAACCAAGCTGATTTAAATTGGATGGCTCTCTCATAACTGATGCTGCAATAATATTATCCACCAATAAGGTTCCAGTCAAAACATACCCCCTGATTTATTCCATTTGAATTCTTCAGGCAGCAACAATTAGAACAGATGCAGAGAGACTTTTGGAAACGCTGCAAGATTTGAATCAGGACGACTTCAAGGAATTTAAGTGGCACCTACAGAAAAGTGACAGGGCAGGCTTCCCAGAGAGCCGACTGGAGAAGGTAGACCGGGTGTTGGACCTGGTGGATGTGATGTTGCAGACCTACAACCAGCAGTCTGTGGAGGAGACCAAGAAGGTTTTAAAGAAAATGTCCAGGAATGATCTGGTGCAGAAGTTGTCAGACACAAGAGGTAAGTTGGTGAACAAACAAACAAACAAACCAACCAAAAAAAAGTTTAAAATGTGTTTTCCTTAGATTAGAAATCCTAACCTCTGTATGCAAAATGTGATCCGTAGTTTGTCACTGAAAATATATTGTGACAGTCAGTCATATAGCTTTTGAATTTCTTTGCTTAGGTACGGTAGCAGATTATTTCAAATACAGTAGGACATCATATATGATTGCCGACCCATAAATTTAAGTGTGTGTAGCTAATGGATGGATGGAAGGTGATATATGATGTTATTTTTTATATACACAGTAACAGAGCTAAGTATTTGTTCTTGTGAAAGATAAATTCCAATTTTTCAGAATCCTCCAGCCATAACTGACATTTTAGTTTGGATTAAACTTTATAGCAGACATTTACATTACCCAGATTAAGTACCAGTACAACAAAATGTAGTATAGCATCTGCAAGTGTGAAGTGTAAAGAGTAGCCAAGTGGATATTACAACTGAATACTGGGCCGGAGGTTTTAGGGCAGGGAAATCTAATGAAGACAATGTCAATCACATAACCAGACATGTTGTGAAGCACCGGCCTGAGCACAAAGGGGTTTCTCCCAAAGTAAGAGTGAAAGTTCAAACAAACAACTTGTCATGTGTTGCAGCTGCAGGATCATCAGCTTGTTCATCTGGTGTAAATACCACAGAAATGAACAGTAGGAGTCCCTCATTGCATGGGTCACTGTGTCAGCTTTAACCCTGTAAAGTATTTTATATTTTCAGGCAGTTTGATTGCATACATGAGGTTTTTCAGGATATGATACATTTGGCATTAAAGGGTTAAAGTGTCATCGCATTGGTAAGTGTTCATCCAATAAAGCCGCTGATTGAGTCTTAAATGCTGATGATGTGGCTCTTGGTATGGCAGTGTTGGTTGGTTGGTTGACCACTTTGTTCTGGACTCAACAACTATTGAATAGATTACCCTGAAATTTCATTTATGATGTGATCTCACTGATTTTTTTTTTAAATCTCCTTTCTCTTCATAGAAACACTCTGAGGATGAACAACGGATCCAGACAGTGACACATGTCCGACTTCATGCAACACAGCTTTCCTTGAATAGATGCCGTTTGTAAATCATCATCACCTTCATCTGATCAATAATGAGATGAACCAAAATGCAGAAATGTGATGAATCTGCCGCAGAAATGAAGCTGTATTCAGGCTCATCTCTTCACTAGCAATAGCCTACCTAAATGTAACCATACTTTTTTATTTACGTCACGAAGATGAAATGAAAAATCTAGTGGGATGATTATTTTTGATGACTTTGTGTAAAAAAAACAAAAACAAAAAAAAAAGATTCTTTTTATATACCTTATATAGACTTGTTGATTTGAATTTCAGTCTGGCAAATAGCAATGAAAGCAGACCCATCTATCAATAAAACAGATTACACTGAGTTGCTTTGTTGAGGGTGGATGTAAAGACTCCCACAGCCAGGTACAATAGATTCAGACTCTTTATTTCAGGGGTGGCATGTACCAATGGCAGTTATTTTAGTTTTGTTTGTGTCTCTCCCATTAATCAAAATTAAAACATGTCAGGAAACTGTTTATATAGTTCATCCTGCTGTATCCCATACTCAAGTAAACGTTCTGATACCACGCTGAAAACACTCTATCACATGAGAAGGTCCTAAATTGAAGATTTTACTAAAGTATAATCAGGAAAAAGAAATATTACAAGTATTAAGTAAATGTACAATGTATATCCACTGTGATTGTTATTGTAAATACATGTATTCACTTGTCTTTTTTTGAAAAGCAGCATATCCTGAAGCAGGATGAAAAATGATTTGCCAGTTAATTTTCTGTCAATTGATTAATTGAGTAATCTGCTAATCATTTCTGCTGTACTTACATACATACCTATTTACTTTGTATTTTTATTTCTTTAAATACATCAAAAGGTCTGTCATAAGGCATTTATTAGTTTCTGATTCTGGGTGTAAACATTACTCAAAGCTACTTTATCCCTTAAGTATCTCTGTAACCAAATCACATACATTTAAGCTGTTCTGTAGATCTCCTTTTGATAACTAATGTAATAAATTATTATTTTTTTAACTTCATACTTCTAAAATTAGCCTCCGTAAAAACAGTTTGGAGCCTCTCACTGGGGACACCTGCTGTCTACTCTAGCTTGAGAATTTGACTTCTTAATAAACTTAACTTCTGTAAGTAAGTGAGCTCAGAAAATGTTTTATTTTTGTGTGTCCTTGTTAATGCAAACAGGAGACTGATCATCAGCAGGTATGTGTGCATTTACCCTATTAATTTATGTTTTAGCCTGTTATTAACAGTATAATAGTAAATGCTGCACACACATTAATGTGTATGATCACCTCCCCCTTTGCCATCCCTGGACCAACCCCCCAAAAAGAAGTACTGTCCAGAAGCATTTTTCTTTAGTAATTAATAGGTTTAGAGTTAATGCTAAGAGTAACCTGTTATAATAGTTATTAAGCTTTTCAAATATTGTTTAATGCACAAATAATTAGCTAACTTAAAGCTGCCAAATAATTGCAGTAGAATACATTGTCCCTCTATAATGTCATAGAGTAGAAGTGACATGAAAAGAAAAGTTAAATGTATACTGAAGTACAGTTCATTAAGCCGTCATGAGACCAAAATCACCATGGAGGGATGGGTTCAAAGCCTCATGTGGTTATTGGAGTGTTTTTTTTATCTCCTGGTCTCTTCAGAGGGAAGCTCTTTACAATGAACTCTCAAACAAACAGCTGTAACTTATAAAAGCAACTCTGATAAAAATATACTATACAATTAAACTTCACCTCCTTCTGCCCCAACATTTATCAGACAGCTCCCTCTAGCTCAAATTTATCACATGTGCAGTCGGACTCCCGAGACCTGTAACCAGACTTGATGTGCAAAATCTTCCCCTTTTTTCAGCCTCCCCACATCTATTCAGATTGAAGTAAGACACTTCAGAAAGTGCAACAATTTCTAAACTCCATTATCATTATACAGACTTCAGATACTTTAAGACAGCCCATTCACTCAACATATAAATGCCACACATATCAGTCACAAGATTTTATTACAACTTTAAAGCAGAAAACATTTTGAATGACCCTCCAAAAGTCAACTAATTCAGTAGAATAAAAATGATTACAACAAACTTTGAGCATATTTGGCTAAAGCTTAAACCTGCTTTAGATGCAGAAATGATGGATAATTATTTGGATAATTCAGTTTTAATTCACATACGATAATGAGGTAAAGTCAGACACTCATTCCATTTGTTATTTGCTGGTTAAAAACATTGCATGTCCGGCGAGATCCTTCATCCATTTCTCACACGATTGTCTGATATTAATTTGTTGAATCTGCTTTTGTTTTAGCATAGTGCTGTTTTTCCGTGACGACACAGCAAACAAAATGCTTTATTTCATGCTAAAAATAAAAGGCTAACATAGGTCCAGACTTTCCCTCTCAAATGCTGCACTTCATTTGCCCTCAGCTCCACTCAGACAGTGACTGAAGTCAATGCACATCAGTCAGCCGCTGTGCAAGTACTGCTTGTCTCCTGTTGGGGTCAGTGTTGCAGAGAAATACAAAGACACAAAAGAAGAAGAAGAAGAAGAGGAAGAAAACGACGAAGAAGAAAGAGGAAGAGGAGGGGCTCGTATGTAACATCAAGCCAAACACTGACAGGTGACCTACTTATCTGTATATCAATATTCATTCATGAGCTTTAATTATGTTTGTGCTTTATTCAGCTAAATGCTAAATGTCTCGTTTAAACTCTTTGCTAATCTCTTATCTCGTAGCGTTACAACTTCAGCCTCTTCAGGGTTGTTTTTTTTTTTACTTAAATCATATTAGAGGCACATCTCGGGTACCAAACAGTGGAGAGGAAAAGAAATGACTAAATAAAATCAGGTCTGTTAGTTAGCCTCAAAATAATGTCTTTCTGCAGCTCTTGTCTGTCCTTTCTCTCTGACACGCTTGACTGTTTCATCAGCTTGATACTTTATGTTTTTTTTCCTTTTATGTCTCATTTCTTTTATGTCTGCCTGCATTTCTTTTGCTCCACATGTGTGACTGGTGTTGACACTAATCCCTGTTCAGCACTGCACTTTCTAATGGCAATGGGTTAGTATTTCAATACCTTTCTACATATTGGGTTTTAATAAAGTCAGAAAAAAACATTCAAAGTGCAGCAGATATGTCTGTGAGGAGATAAAGCAAGTGTCAACACAACACGTGAGATGTTATTTTAAATGTGGTAAATATTTATCAACATATACCTTCTCCATTATAAATATTCTAAATATAAGGAATGTCATTGTGTCATCGGTCAGTCAGTTGATCTTTTGTTATTTCTCCCAGTTTGTTTTTCAGATAGATGAATTCAGTCAGCTGCATATCAGTACAATACAATGCATCTTAGGTATGGTTACAAAATAAAAATATAAAACAAACCCAGATCCTATAACATATAAAGGATGAACACCTCTTCAGTTCAGCTAAGAAATTGGCCTAAACAGACACAAAGGGTGATAAATAACTTCCTGAACAATAGATATGCAGCACCAGACCTGACCTATGACAACTATGATTTTACTTGTTACTTTGACAAGACTATTTAGCCTTTCTTGAAGCTTATTTCTACTACTCCATTTGAATACATAATTTCTTTCCAATAAACAGTAAAGATCATTTACATGACTTTTTCAAAAAAGAACTTTTGCTTTTCAAATCCACAGGTGTGTGCCTGAAATGAGTTGCACTTTCCACCTCCTGGCATCCCGCGGGGACCTCTACCATGGCCATTTTCTGCTCGTCTTGTCTCGACAGTCCCTGTTGCTCAGAACGCTCAGCTCCAGTCCTCAAATCAGCCGCAGCCTACAAGAGAGCTACAAGCTCCTGCAGCTACCTGATGAGAGAGACAGCAGTCCTGTGCAGGTGAAAGAGGCCTACCTGCGCCTTGCCAAACTCTACCACCCGGACTCTGGAGCTCCGACTGCAGATGCTGCTCTGTTCGCTCGGATTGAGGAGGCCTACCGTGCTGTGCTGGCACATCAGAGCAAGACCAAGCGGCCTGATGGAGGGAAGGAAGTGGAAGATGAGGAGAAGTCCAGAGGTGCAGCACTTCCACACAGACACTACCTCAGCTATGAGGGTGTGGGTTCAGGCACGCCCAGCCAGCGTGAGCGTCAGTACCGACAGATTCGTGTCGACCGGGCATCCGAACAGGTTTTGAACTACCGGCAGAGGGAGCACGAGAGGGCTGCCGCTGCAGAGGGGGCGCTGGTGGAACGGGACATGCGCCAACGCAGCCGAAAGATCAAGATCACCCAGGCCGTGGAACGGCTTGTGGAGGACCTGATCCGGGAGTCCATGGCCCGAGGAGATTTCAGGAACCTGAGTGGGGCTGGAAAACCCCTCACCAAGTTTGAGCACAATCCATATGCTGATCCTATGACCCACAACCTCAACCGCATCCTCATAGACAACGGTTACCAGCCACCCTGGGTCGTCACACAACGTGACATCCGAGAGGCCTCTGCTCAGATCCGAAATAGGTTATTGAATGGGAGGGCCAGGTTTGGTGACCCAATGACCCCCAAAGAGCACACCCATTGGGAGCAGCTTTGTGCATCAGTAGAAGAGGAGTTGGTGAAATTAAACAAGATGGTGGACAACTACAACCTCATCGTACCAATGCTCAACATGCAAATGGTTCACTTCAGTTTGTCACGAGAGATTGACCGTGCTGTGAAGGGAGCCCACCAACACAGACTGGACCAGAAGAGAGAGAGAGAAAAGGAGAGAGAGAGGAGGAAGGAAGAAAAAAAAAGAGCCAACACAGCGGCTAAGTCTAAAAATACTAAACAGGGCTTGATGTCTTGGATGCAAAATTTACTCAGATGAAAACACTAAATCTCTGAGTGTGAACAGAAAACTGATTTGAGAACAGTGGTTTGTTTGTTTCTTTCACTTAAAGCAATCATCACAGTTCACAGGGCAGTATTTCAGACATACCTGCTCGCCGCACAATGGTGCCACCATTTGTGTAATGACTTTTATTGTCCAGATGTGCAGGATTGTCATCAGGTCATCAGGTGAGAACGATACCGAGCTATCATGGTTGCGTGAGGAACTGCATGTGCAGATGACGAAGAAAGATTTTATGATACAGGTTGTTTCTGTGAAATTACTGATCTTAAAAAAATACAAACCTAATACTGTAACTTTTGGTTGCTACGTGACATTAAAAGTTAAGGAAATTAAAAATCTTGTGTCACAAAATTTTTTTAAATCTGTGAAAAAGCTGAATGTCTTTCTAGTCTGGCAGCTGCTCCTAGTGTTGCAGGGTTGCAGATGACGATGGGCTCTTTGCTGCTGGCCTCCCTGTGCAGAGCCTGAACGGCCCTGGTTGGAGTCATCACCTTGGTCCAGTCTTGGGCAATGTACTGGTGGTACGGATCATGAGAGCTCTCCAGCTTCTTGGAGCGAATGTAGCTGAGCATGATGCAGAATGTGAAGAAGCTGAACATGCCAACCACCAGGAGGATATACATCATGCCCTGAGATTGAGCATGGGCCCTGGCTCCCACCCCATGGTGCACAGCCTGCTGGGTAGTGTAGTTTTGTGGAGTCGGCGGAGACAGTACATCTGTGCTGTTGAGGCAGTGCTGCAGGAAGGAGAGCAGGAGCGACTGCAGCTGAGTGGTGTTTATGTGTGACATGGCTGACCTCTTCTGGACGCTCAGCAAACTGCTCCTAAGAAGGAAGAGGAGGCAGTAAGAAAAATATTAATCTCACAGGAAAAGATCACCAAATTTCTGGAGAAATGTTACTATATTTCATTTTGTGATTACTTAGGTCTATTGTTATCTGAATTATTCCTCCCAACCCACTTCTAGCATCCTGAGAGGTAACAGACAAATAAGAAAGGCATGATTCCTGAGTTGCAGATTACTAAACTCAAAAGTCACTATAGGATTTGCATATTAAGACATTAGAAGAAAATGATTAAGGACATAAGCATAATAAGAAAAAGTCAGACAGTATTTGGGGAAAATGACCCAAAGACTTGACTTTCAAAGACTTGTTTATCCAGGAGACAGAATATAATTAGGAGAAATTAATTCCAGGGTACTCATACATAGATGTTTCCAGAATTTAGAAATATGTGTAAAGTGACACTTTAGTGAAATAAATTCCTACAAATTATATGTTAAGTCTCATTAATCAGTAGCTTTGTTCAGTAGAAAGAGAAGCCTACCTTTTGAGGATCTGGAATCAGTTCCTGTTGACATTGGCTTCTTCAGACATCGATCGTTTCGGTTCAAGTGTCTTCAGCAGTACTAGAAACAGCTCGTCCTAAACTACACCTTCAATAGCAACACTCCCCCAGTGCTTCTTAGTCATAATGTGCCCTCCTTCAGGCTCATGCTTTTACACAGAAAAGATACGCAGCATGTTCAACATGTCAACACGTTTAATGAAACGAGGAGGTCACAGGGCAAGGTCAAAAGCTCAGCGTAGTGAGGCAGTGGTGTAACATATAAATTAAATGAGCAGTTTACTGTGGATGAGCATGTTTTGTCTTTACATCAGATCTCAGACCTTCAAGCAGTGCGACTTTCCTACGAGGTCATAAATATAAGAAAAATATGTCAAATTGGCTTTAACGTATTCATGTTTGCAACTGCTTGGGGCAAAGTCTACCAGTAGTGCACCATACATAATCAGGGACAAACAAATATGAGGGGTAACTTCACACCTGCTCGGGAGGACTGTCATCCTCTGTGGCGCAAGCCTAGTATTCAAACTCGGTTAGTGAAGAGGGTAAGTCCCTTTCTCATGTATAAAACTCTCTAATGTTCACCTCTTGCAGTAGGAGTGGGAGTGTGTGGTCGTTTTCAGGACGGTGCCGGGCTGCAGCAGGAGAACAAAGCTGCTTTCAGACCAGAGGTAGCCTGCAGAGTCTGCAGCACAGCTCAGAGTAGATTGAGTTACAACACCAATAACCTCCAAATGTCCTTTTACTTGGTTGTTGTAGTTGTGTGTTTGTGAGAAAGAAAGAGATGCTTGAAATCTAAAATGAGGTGGTATTTAATATAGAGATGTATGCAATCATATACTTTTGCTCTCATATTCCGTAGTGGAATTGGCAGGCGAAGGGCAAAGAGGTCAATGATATATTTTACTCCAGAACATTTCAACCCAAAGTTTATTTTCTAAAATACATTATATAGTATTTGCAAAAGAAACATCGCAGGCAACAAATGCCTGCTTGTTGCTCATCAGTGGATCACTGTCAAAGTTAATGCTGATAAGGTCATTACAGTAGTTTCTGTTTGTTCAAACAGCAAATGCAGCAAATGCAATGGACAAAAAATTATTTTAAAAAACATTTTATTTACAAACTTGGACAGATGTGGGCTACGACAAAAAGGTAATTTAGATTGATTAAACAGTGTTCTTCCCTGTTGTTACCAGTGTTAATGAATACACTTATTATGCTTAACATACATTGCCCTGAAGCTGGTTTGGGAGTGATGTCAGTGTCATGTTATTAGGACTGCTCCACTCATTTCACATTAAACTCCAACAAATCGGGACTTCTCAGATACAAATAAAGTCATATGAAATGAAAATAAAGAACTCTCATGTGGTATGATTAAGACAAAATTAATCACAAAGATGGATTTTTTGACACACTGCTTTGTGTGGTCAAAAGAGATGTAAAGGAGGAAATGAGCTGCTACAAAGGTCCATTAACCCAACGTAGTTATACACACCCACGCCCTGTGAGCCGCCAGTTTGCCTGTAGCCACTTCATTTAAAACTGCTGCTTTGTCAACACAAATTTCCATCAGTACTTGTGAATGAAATCAATCCACAGAAAAGAGAGCAGTCAACAGACACCTACTGATAAATAAGATTGGGATGTTTTAAAATGTTCAAGTAATGCAGAGTTGATAAGTAAATTGTTTGATTAGTTCGTCAATAGAAAATTCATCTGTGGTGATTTTGCTTCCATTTCTGTTTTTCAGACACCAAAAGTAAAAACATTACTTTGGGCATTTTTTATAGTCTGTAGAATAAAATATTAATTTACTCTACTTTAATCTAATAATTATTAATTATTAGATTATAAGTGTAAACTCTAAGAACAACACTAGATTCTATGCACTGAAGGCCATTTTTTTTTGGACAAATCCATAAACTTTCAAGAGTTAAATAGTCCCATAGGACACCTTAGACTTTGCATTTCACTGACTAAATCTGCCCTGTCTACTGTCATCTGCACCTCAGCTTCAATTTGCAGGTAATCATGCAGGTGCGTTTTGAACCGAGGGTGTCCAAGGCATTCAAAATCAACCTCTTATACAGTAATTGTTTTTTGTTAACAAAATTGTGATACAGTAATGAAGCTTGACTCTTGCAGAGGTGATCTCTTTACCTGGTGGATACAAAATGAAAAGCAGAAAAACAAAAAATGGTCGTTAAAGAGAAAATGCTCCACACATGTATCATATTATTACATTTTAGTAAATTAAATCTGTGTAATGGTGACCAACTCACCAGCAACCTTACTCTAGCTGCACCCCGTCACAGTTGTCTTTTGATTCCAACAGCCTGAAAATATAAAAAGACAGAAACAGCAGGGAATCATCCTCCAAAATGTGCACACATCTGTGAAAGTTCAATTTATATAAACCTCATTGTTAGAAAAAGTGTATTTTTTTAAGCTAAACCAATCTAAGACTGTTTTAGAATGAACCTAATGTGATGAAATATTCAGTACTGTGTTAAAGTACTTGAATGACTGAGCTTGAAGATTAATCAGGAACTAATCTTCATAGGAAAACGTCACATAAAGGATAAATGACTCACTCAGCCTGAGCCTTGAGAGCTTTACGGGCCTCCCGAGCTTCATGCTCCTCTGAGATCTTCTTGTAACAGTAGACCAGAACCACAATGAGCCAAAGCTGCAAAACCACGATCAGCACGTACATCATGATCTCTGAGATCACTGCTGTCATCTCCCGATTGGCTGTGAAAGAGGAACCAGTGATAAAGTATTATAGAAGAAGCAGTTGAGACTGTGTTGTCTGTGCAGACATTTGATGTTTTTTTCTTTCATTCATGGCATGCACTCATGGCTGATCCTGGACGATCAGCTCATATTGCTTCAGAGCAGGGAAACATCAACTGACAACCACCATGGCTAATCAAGATGCCAATTACCTTGAGCTGCTGTTTGTTGACAAAAAAAATCAAATAAAAAACAGTCTCCCTCAAAAGGCAAAGTCAGTATCATCTGCAATATTTATTGGACTGATTGTTCTGTTAAAGTCACAGAGAGCCAAAGTTCTGTCCCACATCTGGACAAGCCTATGTTATGTCAGCTTTTTATTACCCATTGTATATTCCTTTTTCAACCCCTCCCAGGATCCTCTTTACTTCTCAAATTGGCCTCCAGAAAATAACAAAGATAGTGACACATTTTAAATCCAAATCCAAGCTTCAGAACAACCTTTCAACAGTCACCTGACGCACACTGTGTCCATGTTGGTAGACCCAGATACATTTCAACAACTGCTGTATGGATTGCCATCTTTGGATGTTTGGTGCAGATAACCATGGTACCAAGAGGGTAAATCCAAATGACTTAGGTGATCCACTGCCTTCTCCTCTATTTCCACCAGTAGGTTAAAACTTTCGGTTATCCAGTGAAGTATGTCAAAATCTCCAACAAGGATTGGCACACATTTTTGGTACACAAATTCATGTTCCCAGATGATGGGGAGGCTTTGTTAATATTGTGCAGTCCAATTTAGCATCCCTGACCTTTAATCCAGCACCACCACCAGGTTTGTCCAATACTTTGATTTATCCATCATATAGTTTGCCTTTTCAAGATTAAGGGAAAGATTCAGTGAATACTATAATATATATAATAGAAACGATGAAGGCCTGACCGTGATGAAGATTCAGGAATTTGTCCTTCACATAACACTCTCCACTGTGTCTTTCCTTTTGTAATATCCTGCTCCTGAGAGAGATTGCTTGTTTGATAGAGGCAGAAGAATGCAAGCATGGTACTACTCTTTTGACCTTGAACTTTTCTCACTGTGTTATCATCTCATGTTAAACAGAGTGTCCTTTGGATTTTTCACTCCACTACACTTATCTAAGTTACTAGTTATTTTACGTACATGTTAAACAATCCAGAGTTTTTTAATGGATGCTTATACTTGTGCACTTTTACTGAAATATTCATGATTTTAAATTACTTTTACATGTAACTGTGTATGTCTACATTGTTCTATTAGTACTTTTACTTAAGGTACTTAAAACTTTCCGTCTTACCTACAGCCACCACGCTGAGTTCAACCTCCTTCTCCACAGTGACGTTCTCATTATACAGTGGCAGGAAGAGGGTGCGGTGGATTGTGCAGCGGTACGTTCCCGTGTCATTAAAGGTCATGTTATGAACGTAAATGGCTCCTGTCTGAATGTCGCTGTTTTGTGTCCCCCGCCACTCCAGGCGGTTTATGAAATCTCCATGGAGGATTTCGGCGCTTGGATGGTCATAGTGGAAAATCTGAGAAAAGAAGAAAAAGGAAACAAATGGGAATTTGTGAATATTCTTGTAATCCAGCTGAAGGGTTAAATGTATGGGCAATTTTTGATTCCTTGTTCCAAATACACTATTCATCCCTTGTGTATAACTTCTCTCTTTATGTTGTCATATACACTGGGTGGTGGACAGTGTAGCATGTCCTTCTAAAGCAGAAGAACTACAACAAATATTTTATTTATATATAAGTAATAACATAGTGTAAAGATATGCTTGTTTAAAATAGATTTTTTTTGGCTGTAATCACTCAAATGCAGTCATATGCACTGAAGATTTGGTGAACTCACGTGGTTGAACTCCTCCTCTCCCGGTTGTTTGAAGTGCCAGTCCACGGTGGCTCGGGCATAGACCTCCTCTCGTCTTTTACAGGAGATACAGCCCAGCAGGAATCCTTCTCCTGCCACGGCCTCAGTCATGGAGTCCACCTCTGCACAGCCGCCGTGGCACTGGGACACTGCAGGGTGAAACGAGGTGAGGCAGAGAAGAGAGCGAGACAAAGAAGTAGAAAAAAATAAATGAGGGTTAAGGTGGCAATGGTGCAAGAGAGGAGACATGGGAAACGAGGAACATGCAAGCATATTTTTATTGTGACAACTTATCCTGTACCATTTGGACTTTATCCCACGTGACAGGAAAATATGTTTAAGTTAGAAATAGCTCTTCTCTTGGTTATTCTAATCAAGAGCTTGCAGCTGTAAATATTGTATATCTCATCCTGCACTGCCCATGTGTTTGTTTGTTTTTGTATATACGGTAATGGAGAGATTTTCTAATTGAAGCTCTCACTAGTTCATTGCATAACGCCTTTCAACAACAACTGAAAATGCAGTTACAGTAAAGTGAGTTTAATCGATATTTAATTCATGCTAGTCTTTAAGGTAATTTTTTATTAAAATATTAAATATATTATTATATATTGTAATATTATTATTATTAAAATTATTTAAAATATTTGAAAGTTTTGGGTGAGTAAGATGAGATTTCCTTTGACAGAGTAATAAGAGCGTCTCTTTTCTCTGGTGATGCTGCTGATTTTCTGTCTGAGAGTTTTTGGTTCATGCCTAAAAATGTATATTCAAGAACACTTTCAAACATTTCACAATGAAGTTACAGTGAACATTCACTGATTCACTGATTAAGATTAAAGCAATCTGAAACCTGTTTTAGTTATATTATAATATTTGACTATAATATTATAGTATTTTTTTTTTCGCTTGCACATGTTTTATTTTCAAAAAGCTCTGATGAGCCTGAAAAAGAAATTCAGTTCACTTTAACAGTTTAACTCCCTTTAAAATGTGCAACTTCAACCAACAACATCAGCAGCTTCTTATAATCAAAGGTAAGGACACAAATGATTTTGGACTTACCGAAAAGACTGAGGACAACAAAAAGAGACAGGTGGCATATCATTTTGGCTGGAGGAGCTTATGTCCAGCTGTTGAACAAAATATTGAATTTAAACCTGCGGAGAAATATCTGTGACGAGCAAGATTACATTACTGACATAATGACACTTGATTCCTGATTGATCCCATGTCCTTCATGACAAGCCAGTCCACCCTCTAATCCATCACTTCAACAGTCTTGCACTGCTGGGCTGAAAATGCCAGAAAGCCTCAGAACAGAGAAAGTTTTTACAAAAAAAACAAACTTAAGCCTCCGTGTTCCTTCACAGTAACTTTAAGGCTCCCCAGCAGTCCCGTCTGACTTTAAGGCAGCTATATTTAGAGTGTGTGAATCCAGGAGAGTTGGACGTTGTGGGTGTTAAAAGCCAGCAGGAAACCTGAGCTGATGCCACCTGATCCATTACTAGAACATGACAGTCCAGAGTAAGATAGCAGCCATGTTTCCTCTTGTTCATAATCCGAACGTTCATGTAAATAGGGTAAGTTTCTGACATCCCCAAATATTTTCTTCATTTTTCCTCTGCACTGGCGCATTAATATCAATATTTAAAAAAAAAAACTGCTTGAAATGCTACACATGCTTGTTGCCTTTTCTTGCCTTGCCTAAATGTATTTGCACTTTTATGAAGTAGCTTTTATATTCTTTTTTTTTTTTTTAAGAAAAAAAAGAAGCAGGTCTCGCATGCAAAACCATCCCTGACATGTTTTGCTAAACAAATCATTTGGGATAAACACAGGCTCTAGAGTGGAGCAAACAAGCATGCTTGGCTTAAAGAGGTGGCTGTATATCCCTATGTCGTAAGGCAACATATGTTTTTTTAGTCTGTAAATAAATGCTGTGCTCCCCTGCCCCTCTCCACAGGTCAGAGATCAACTACAGGACCCTGGCAGGGGGCAGTGTTGTCATGGTATGTTTGTTGGGCCGTGAAGCACTGACAAGTCCCTTACACCAAACAAAGCACCCACTTTCCCCAATACTCAGGTGAAAAATTCAGTATTATCATCAATAGACTTATTCTTGTATCATTTGTCTGTATTATTATTATTATTATTATTATTATTATTGTTGTTGTTGTTTTTGTTGTTGTTGTTGTTGATGATGTATTTTCTTCTACTTAAACTATCACAGGAACTCTATATTCATGGTCTAGTTTTACTGTGTATAATTCATTTGAGTGTGATAAACTGACACTTGATTTTCCTCTCAGTATAAATGTGTTATTAATTATATGTCAATCAATAAATCATTCACCCACTAATTTCACACATTCCCGTCTTGTTCAATTACTAACACCAGAAAAGGTCACATTTTGCCGCTGCAACATGTACTGTAGTTTCTCTTCTTGTCACTTCTGATTCTGCCGTCACAGGGTCTGACAGTCAGTCAGACAGTTGGTCAGTCAGAAAAACAAGGCCACTGAAGTCAAGGCCGACAAAACAGACATTGACTGAAGGCCTAAACTCGCGTGCCGACTCCAGTGATAAACAGCTTCACATGGCTGATACAGACGACGTGTTGACGTGACGAATGTAATGAGTTGGTTTCTTTTTCTTTTCTTTTTTTTTTTTTACAAAGAGGAATGCCTTGTCACATGTCAAATCAAAAAAGACAGAAAGACAGTGTACAGGGTTAGGAAATGTGTGTTTCTGCCAGCCGGGCGGTGTGTATGTGCATGTTTGTATATTTGGCACTGGAGGTCAGGGATGTTGTCATGTGATGTAACCAGATGACATGGCTGAAGCACCCAGCTCTTGATAAGGGTCCTTGCCTCATCTAACCCTGAGGCAGCCTGTGAACGCTAATGACAAATGAAATCAGCCACAGCGGGCCGTTAAACGACACACACGTGACCAGGCGAGTGTAAGAGGAAGCCCTTGGGTTGGCACACGCGAGGGACGAAACTTCAAGGAAATGTTGACATATGATAAAACCCCGTGTGTGTGCGTGTTTGTATACTGTATGCGTGTGTGTGTGTTGTGTATATGGGGGGTAGGCTGCACCTCTGTGACCCTCCGCACACATACACAGCACAGTGAGCGACACACCTCCCTCCTCGCTATGCTGGTGGTGATTTTTTTTATTTTTTATTTTTAGCGCAGATCGAGTTTCCAGTCCCGGATTCAGCAGCCAGAGGTGCTCGGCGACACAGCTCCCCGTGTCAGTCCCGGGGCAGTTTGTCGTGGAGCCGGTGCAGAGCTGACCGCGGGGAGAAGGGAGACAGAGGATGCCTGGTAAACATATGGAGAATTTGAAATTGCCAAGTCATTGTGATGCTCTGCCATCGATTTGAAGGGAAGCAACTGCAGGTAAAGGCAAATCCACCACAGCAAAGGATGCGTTATGTTCTCAGGATGCGTGTGGTTAAATATGGTATATGTCTTTATTTAAAAAAAAAAAAAAAAAAAGTACTTGAGATGATAATGCTCTGCTGTCGTTGTGGATTTCTAGTCTGTTCCAGCTTCTGAAGTTTGGTTATTTAAGCGTGAGGATGTCTGCCCTCATGTGTGTCTTTAAAAAAGTGTGGTGTTTGTGGTAAGCATTGTGGAAAGTGACACATGCACACAGTGTACAGACAGATCGGGTGTGTGGGCTTTAGCAATGATGGCAAGTTGAAACAGTGCTTCCTGTTCAGCACACTAAATCTGTTGGCTTCATTTAAGTACACAAGACACAAGTCAATTAATCAGTTAGTTGATCAACACAAATATAAGCACCAACTATTTTAACAATCTAGTAATTATTTATGTATTTTTTTATTATTATATTAATTATTTATGTAAGAAAAACGGCTGATTTGTTTTTGCTCCAGCCTCTCAGTCATGAGGGTTTATAACATTTCTTTCTTATGGGATGGTAAACTGAATATATTTCATCCTAGGGTTGCTGGTCAGACAAAACAAGGTATTTGAACATTTAGTAAAGTGTGATGTGTTGTTTTTAGCATTAACACATTCTTTATCTTCTTTACTAATCATTTGCAAATGAATCAATAATGAAAATAATCAGGTACATGAGTTATCTGTTTCTCTGTATATTCTATGAGTACTTTTTAAACCAATGTGCATCTGCTGGTTAAAATCTCTGTCCTGTCTATGTGTGTACACTTGTTTTCAGGTTCAGACTAGGTGACCGGTCATTGGCCCTGTTCCCTGTATGTGCAGAAGATTCAGGCTTCAGGCTGCATCTGCCTGTAATAGTTGATGAAACCACGTGAAGCGATGCAGCTGCAGGAGGCAAAGGGTGAGATGAATGTGCTGAACTCTCTTTCTGAAACTGATGTTGAAATTCAGCGATCAGTGATTCAGGGGCTATTATTTCAGGAGAATTTCCGCTTAATACAAACCTCGCATAGGAATTGTAGTTTTTCAGTGACGTAAATGGTGATGGCATGATTAGTCAGGTTACAAATTATAAAGTGCAAACAACCGTGTCGGACACAAGGGGTCGCAATGTTTCTGTCCATTCATTTCTAATCGCATACTGGCTCCCTTTAAATTAACTCTGAAATGATGCTAAATGTGAGGACTTGCCTGCGCTTGTTGCTCGCGGTGTTACCGAGAAAGAAACTGACTTTATTTACATATTTACAGATAAAACAGCTGTGGTAGCTTCATGTTTGTACAGCGAAAAAAAAACAAACAACCCGTGGATTACGGAAACCGATAAAGACTGCTTCTATTTGCAGTGACACAACAAATAGGAATTATTTTAAATTTAATGATAAAATCAAAGTTGGTGAGGGATGAGGCAGATTTACACACTCCTTCTTTCGCCACATCCTATGGACAGTTATTTTTTCCGGACTGTACCACAAAGTTTGTTGCGGGGGTGTGCGTCTGATTGAGCCGGTGGCTGTGAACGTATAAATGCGTCGTAATTACTTTTATGTATAATTGTTAAAATATGACTAAGGGAATTGTCTCTGGATTGAGCCTTAGTGAAAATACACAGCATGGATAATACGTTTGTTGATGAGACTATTCGTATCGCATCCCCCCTCCGGCCGGGTGCTAAGTGACTCGCCCGGCTGACTGACTTAGTTGCTTTTCACTTTTCGACAATAAACCACATTGTGTGTTAAAAGTAACTCACTGAGCCGACTTTGGCCTTTAACTTTACTCAAATAACAGTGTTTTATACCGTGGTGCTTTTAAAGTGAAAATGGAGGACGTCGGCGCAGCGCTTTCCCAGCTGAAACTTGCCTCTTGCTAGCCAGATAGTCATCTTTTTGTAGAGCCGTGCGGCCTTCAGAGGTCGCGGGGGTAACGAAAGCCTCGGCTCGGTCGCCTGGCTGGAGGCTGAGGTGTGTTGGCCGGCAGATGCGCCTTTACGTGGCCGCAGCATGTTGATGTGCTCCTGCGAAAAAGTGGATTTTAACATCACTCCCCGCACCGTCGCTCGGCTCGTTTTCGAGGCCGAGCAAGACAGCAGAAACGGAGGAAACTCATCAAATGGGAGGTAGGAGCTCCAGCTCGCAGGGCTGCAAAGGTCCTTTGTTGTTTTTTGTTTGTTTCTGCGCACAACATGGCGCCATCACAACTTGCACACGATTCAAGTGCAAACCGATCAGAGCATGTTGAGGGGTGAACTTCATGCCACCAGGATCAGCTGCTCTTCAAACACTTGATGCACACTCACTCGTTTGTGCTCCGCATCTGCATTGGGTTGTGGTCGGTGTGTGAAGTATATACGATGGCCTGGGTCTCATGATTAAAAAAAAAAATAAAGATCAAACATGAGTGGACCAAAGAGTGAAGGCTGTAAAGGGATTATGGTGGATTATACTCTGGACAAACAAGTCTGTGCCAAGATTGTTCTTGTTCAAACAGATCACAGCAAATACCGTCAGACGTGCCTTGCCTTGGAAGTGCCTGCTTTGAAGGCAAAACAATGGAGTGACACACACACACACACACACAAACAAGCCTTCCCTGTTGGAGGACACATCTGCAGTATGTTTTCATTGTGACCTTGGTAGCCTTTAGTGGCAATTAGAGCTGGTGGTTGTTGGCTGTTTGTTTGTTCGTCAGGGTGTTGTTCATGTCTGCCACAGTGTGTGAGGTAGTCTCTGTGTGAGCCTGTGTTTGTTCTTCCTGTTCAGTATGTTTTTTTTTTTTTGCAAGTCCAGATTTGTAAATGCTGGCATAGATAGAGGACCTGCTTGTCTGTCTGGGGATGCTCCTTGCGGCAGAGATGTATGCAAATGAAACATGCTGTCATTGTGACCGGTGTCGGTCAGTCCCGTGTTTTAGCCATTTCTGAGTTACTTGAAGGGAGAAAATGTTGATTTTCGCTACTAAAATAATTAAATAATTCTTCAGAATGCACTTAAAATAAACGACCCCACCGTAAATAAATACCATTGATCGGCCCTCTAACGGGAACAGTATTTCATTGCAAATCATCACCGTCGTCATATGATACCTCTTATTCCCAGAACTGGCAGAGCAGACAGTATCACAGAACAGACAGAAATAGCCCTGGTTTTTGTTATCATTTGTTTTTGGTTGGACATTTTAACGATTACATATTACAAGGAAAACAAAAACCTGTTCAGAAGAAAGTCAGTCAGATGTAGGCCAGCCTTTTGAATGCAAAGCTTCTGCTCTTTTCACCCCTCAGGTAGCTACTTCCAGAAGCAGATCTGTCTTTGTCTGAGACTTCAGCTCTTGAAAAGACGAGCCTGATAATGCAAACACAAGCTTGGAGTCTGCCAAAGGGAGCAGAGCGGGGGAGTACTGAAGAAAGAGAGTGACACCAGACAGTGTGAGAGGAGCAGAGGAGGAAGGGAGAGCCACGTGAGCTAAATGCAGAAAGGGGATGATGGAGCATTTCATTCACTCTTAGCCAACATGTATATAGACTGCACAACTGGAAATGGATTATACAGGAAGAGCCGTGTCACCATCAACTTGTGAACTGCTGTATCATCTATGAGGAAATCAACTTGCCCCTATGGTTAGTATCAAGGTCAATTAAGCAACACTAAGTTGAAATAATCAGTGAGTTGATTTGCCGGGAGGGAGCACTTGATTAATTTACCCATCCTGTTTCTAAAATATATCACACACGAGCATGACTGGACTTCTTGGGTCAGTCATGGGTCAATTTCAACTCTACCTATAAGTTGCAAAAGGTCCCCGCTGATGCTCGTGACTTGACTGAAAGAGAACAATAAGCTTTGGCGAGCTCTGAAGATGACTATGTCCTCTCCTGTGGGACCAGAAGGTATCACGCCCGCTCAGCCCATCCCCGTCCCAACGCTCACTGTCCTGCCCCCGTCCTCTGACACGGAGTCCTGGTCCCGCTCACCTAGCCCCAGAGAGTCCCGCTCCAGCCGCCACGGCCGGTTCCACCGCAGCAGGACCCGCACCAAGAAACGAAACGAGGAAGATCAAGGCTGCTCTCCTAAGCGGCACTGGGGTAAAAGAACACAAATCCTAACAGAGGAGACTGCAGAGAAGGGCACCGTTCCCCATCGGAGCCCCTCGCCGTCCCCCTCTGTGGCCAGTCAGATGGAGGGAGAAGAGCAAGGTCAGGACAGCCCCCCACAGGACCTCCTCCTGCCGCCTTCTCGTTCCTGGTCTCGTAGTCCCTCTCCCAGCCGGCGCTCCCGCTGGTCCCTGAAGAGCCTGCTCAACAGAGATTCAGAGTGGGACACCTGCAGGTTAGTGTGCTGGATTCATCTCAAATAACCAGCCAGAGATGGAAAAAATGTAGATGAAAGAAGTTAATGAAATAAAGTGCTATTGTGCAGCATTTATTTACTGCCTCATGAGGACCCAAATTGAAGTGTGCTTTTCCCATCATTCTTTCATTAAGTTGACAGTTCTGTCTTCTTGCATATGGGCTGACTTATCTTACAGCAGCAGCACATCGGGTTCAGTGGCTTAGAACAGAGCGTCCACACCGTCAGCACTATGTTTGACTGCCTCATGGGTATTTTACGCTTATAGCTCTGTAAAACCTCAGCCAATTTGTATTCTGGCCCTCTGAGATCGACCGAATGACTGACTGGAGTGAGTAGCCTCTCATTTGTGCATGTTGGTGAGGAGTCAAAAAGGCCGTACATCTGACAGATTTACGCTCAGTCGACTTTTCTCAAATGCCACACGAGGTCAACCATTTTGGAACAGGGTGGACTTAATTAGCTAATGGCTAAAACTAGTGAGGACAGATTACACTGTTAAAATCCCGATTAAGTTGAGTTGATTCATGGTACGCTATGACGTCCGATGAGGAAAAAGCAGGCCAGCGCTCCTGTTGGATGGTAAACTCTCGGAGACAAAGCGAAAAATGCCCTTGCTACCCTGCACTAAAAATTTACAAAAACAAATACATGCTACATCCGACCTTCAATTGATTTTTTTTTTTTTTAAAGCTTGAAGAAAGGAGACCTGTGTTGATAGAAGCGAAGCAGCAAGGTTATGTAAACTGTAAACAAATAAAGTGACACCGCTGTTGTGGTGACAGCAAGGAGAAACAGAGCCAGACCAGGAGGCGGGGGCTCATGCGCCATTTATCCTTCCACTCGAGTATGACATCACTTTCAGCCAATGGGAGCGTGCTTTTGATCTGATGATGTCATGCGAGTCCAATCAGAGGATGTTTTGGGCAACACTGCAGTGGGCTACAGAGGGCAAGTAGAGGGTGATTCTCTCTGGTGCTCCACATGAACAGCTGTGCCCTTGTCCTATTCATTTACACATCATTTTATTGACCCACTTATGGAGTTTTGCTGGATATTAATAAACTTAATGTGCATATCTGAGTTGTGATCCTTTCAGTGATGATTTGACTGTGGCCTTTCATAGTGACAAACTTATTTTATACAGCTTAAAAAGCAAGGGAACGATTTAAGTTAAAACGATGTGAGGTTAATCTGGACACGTGTATGTCTTTTCAGAATAACGCTCCAGCAAACAAATGTCTAGTGTTATGTAAACCATAATTCAGATAAGCCAGGAAAAAATTAATTACCCTTTTCACACTGAAATTAATCTTTGGTTATCCAGTCATGATTCAGACAGATTCAAATTCATCATGGCAAGAAAAGACATTGAGGAAGCATTATTCCTAAGGAAACATTTGGACCCTTCTCACCAGATATGTAATGTACTTTCAATACATATGCATTCTTCACCTCACTGAAGAAAATTTGTACAGCGTGATAAGCTCCTCAAACACAGTTGATTTGCATTTACCAATCAACCCAGGCAAGGCTGTAATATCTACCCCAAAGGCGAAGTGCAAAGTTGCCCCGTGTGCTGATGGCAAATGTTTATTTTTGGGAAGTTTCTAGGAGATAAAATCAACTGAGAGCAACACATAAGACACAAAAAACACTTACTGTGTATTGGAGATTCATTGTGTAACACACAACCATCTAAACCAGATCTTCTCATCATTGGCTCGATAGATTCATTGCTTGTTGGCAGTGCTTACTCTTGACTTTTACCGTGTCAGTGGGGACAAAGTATTGTTTTTTTTTTTTTTTTTTATGAACATGTTCAAGTGTCTTTGATTTTGGGAAGAGTCAGTCATGTCTGAACAGGGGCTATATGCTGCGCTTAGTCCATATCATGCCTTAAAGCCAGGGTTGTTTATAAAGGCTCCATTAACAGACTGTAGCAGAGAAAATTACTTACTTCATCCAGAGTGAGCGTTCAGTGGAAACTACTCTGAAGATGTATCAGTGATAGTGTTCAGAGAGTACACCAAGACCAAAGTTGCTATGTGTGTGCAGCTGTAGATGCTTAACAAATGTTAGTTAGTTAAAATATGTTTTTTTTTTTTTTATAGCTGTGTCAGTTTCCTCCTGAGGCAACTGAGGCATTTTACTTGCAGGCAGCTAGTTTTATTGGACCAAAATATCTGTCTGGGCCTCAGCAAGAAGTGAAAAATTTGCGGGTGTGACTATTTACTGTACAAAATCACAGATGAAGGTAATGTCATAGTAGCTGGCTTGGCCAACAGGTCAATATCTTTTTATGTTTTATGATGTAAGAGCTATATCATATTAAGAGTTAATCTATGAAGTTTATATATATATATATATATATATATATATATATATATATATATATATATATATATATATATATATATATATATATATATATATACATATATATATATATATATATACAACACTAGTCAGTGAAGCCTCACTCCATCTGATGGATTCTTTACAGTTTCTACATGCTTATTTGCTGACTGCTGTCCCCAGCCGTTGAATGTTGGGGTTAAGAGGGACAAATTAGTGCTTTTTATTTCCAGTTAAATGTCTCACTCACTGGATGTGCTTATTTTAAGCTGCCCTCACTTGCGCTGCACAACTACCACAAATAGATTTTTTTGCAGGTCATCTGAAAAGGCAATTCCGTCACACACTGAGACCACTGTCGTCATATTTTGATGTAAACACGTTAAATGGTTATAACAACAATTTATCACGTTTCGCTTTAGAGATATGTACACTCCTACATTTTTAAATATTACTTATCTGTAAAGGTCGTGTCTTTTGTCATGTCTTTGGACCTCAGTTGCAATTTTTCAGTTGTTGAAATGGCCTGGATCACGCTGACTTGTTACTGAAGACACACAATTGCAACTTTTAGACAGGCTAATCAGTGCAACTCTGCAATCACTCAGCACTAAGGTCGAATATTGAACAGATGTTTTTATTTTGAAATCTAACTTACAGTGACATAATAGCAAAGGATGTTTAGCACAGCCGTATCAACGACGCGGTGACCTGCAGACGGACTCATCCTCTCACTTCCTTTCTGCAGCTTTGTGAGTTTTCCTGATTCACATAGTCTGTGTTCAGTTGGTGTTGTTTACATGCACTCGGTCTGATTATTAATCCACTTTGACAGTAACCTGATTTATTTCCCTGCTCTTGGTCACTATCTTATGTTCACGACAAATGTATCTACATTGAGAATTTTTTTTGGTCATTCTGTAGTCATATATTTACTGATTTATTCTGTGTTATGGATAGTGTTTATCTTTGACTCTCTGTATTTGGCACCAGGTGTATGTCAGGAGCGACTATCTCCTATTTAGCCCAAAGACATTGATCTGTGCTGTCACAGAGGTTCACTCGCACTGCTCTCCTGTCTCTTGCACCGTTGGAAATAGGAGGTTTTCTATAGGCAGGAAGGAAAAAGCATAAGAGAAGCACATATACATCTTCTCCCCTATACCCACATCCTGTTCTCTGGCTATTCTTCTGAGCGGCAGTCTCTTTTCTTGCACCTTTCTCAATACATACCCGGCCCATGAATCTCTAACATTATTACGGGCCATTGGTGGACCTCAGAAAAGCAGATTACACTGAGGGAGACAGAGTGGTGGAGATGTGGGCCTGGCTCAGCCCAGCGTGGATTATGATGTGGACTCTAATCCAGAGGAATGGACAGAGAGCTTGAGGGTTAAAGGATTTTGTGAGCTCTGGGCTTTGGTCAGGTGGATGCACTACAGGCAGCCGTGTTTACAACGCTAGTCGTGTTTTAGACAATTTGTATTTTTAAGTGTGCTTAGTATGTTTTTTTTTAGTGTATATTGCTCTCCTTCTCTGTCTGATTTTTATGAGGTGTATGCAGCTTGTTTGGAACATCTAGATGGAAATAAGACTTTTATAGCTTCTTTAGTGGTTCTTATATTATTGATTAATCTGAGGGATAATTATTCTTTTGATTGATCGTTTGTTCCATAAGATGTTATAAAGTTGTTAAAAGTGTGTGCGATTGATTGACAGAGGCCTAGGCGATGTCTTGAAATAGTTTTTCTCCAACCAGCGTTCACTTTACTGTCATAGTGGAGAAAACCTGCAAATGTTCACATTTGTTCACAGTTTATTGAATTTTTAAAAAACCTTTTCTCTTTAAAAATGACAAAAACCATTGATCGATCTTCAAAATAGTCAATTTATCCACTAATCATTTACTCACAAGGTTGATCAAGCCAGTATTTAAATCACTGCATCCCCTGGTGGCTCTGTGTGTTTTGGAGAGATGAGTGAACAGGAGAGAAGCGTGAGTTTGGTCGAGCAGAGGAGGCTTATGGGTCAGAAACGAAATGAATCACAAAGACAACAGTGTTAGTAAATGTTTCTGTGAGGACCTGCTCCCTCTGAATTCAGATAAAAAATAAGAATAATAGAAAGCAGTTTTGACTCTGCCCCTGTGACCCCCCCAGTCCAGCACCACTTCACTGTAAAAAGAAAAAACAAACAAACAAGGCCTCAGTCAACACATGGAGCCTCCCCCTCCTCCTCCTCCTCCTCCTCCTCCCTCGTTGTAAAGGGGATTACGGATGCACGCAGAGGCTGCAGCCCGTCGCCGGCTCCTGCAAGCGGCTCAGGGAGCAGCGGTCCGTCCGGTACCTGGGCGTCGGCCGCACCGCACGATGGGAAATTAACATCCGACCGCGGGACGGCGGACGATGGGCGCTTTCTCCTCCCCGAGGCCGAGCGAGGAAAACGAGGCGGAATAAGCGGACACACACACACCGCCGTGGCGTCTGGCTTGCTTTAGCTGCACACACACACACACACACACACACACAGCAGGATCACCGGTGCCATATTGATACAGCGGCGCACAGCAACGTGTGTTTTTTATACATATAGATATTTTTGTGGACATCAGTCGGATCGCAAACGCCTCATGACATGTTCGAGTAAGTGACCACTGATGAATAGCATATGCAGTGTGTGTGTGTGCGCTTGTATGCTGCTCACGTTTGCTGTGGTCAAAATGAGTCAGAGCTCGCAGATCCCCACCGATGATGATGATGATGATGATGGCACAGCTCATGTAAAGGCGCAGGTGTGTGTGTGTGTGTGAGAGATGTCAGCTGTGTGTACTCGCGTCCTGTCGGAGTCCTTCATCTCCTTTTTCCATTGTGCTAGCTGCCATTAGCCGCTCTGTGTGAACAGTATGAAGGTGAACTCACAGCAGAGGGGGAGCTGGAGATTTGTGTCCTTTTTTTGCATTTGTGCCGCTGGCTTTTTTCCTTTCTTTCTTTCTTTTTTTTTTTTTTAATTAATTAGCTCCGATTTGTAAAACGCGCCGGCACAGATCCACATCGCTCGGTGTCCTGAACGCACCACAAGTCCTCTGATGGCCTAAAGAGAGCTTAGTGTCACTCGTCATTACACC
Source organism: Scortum barcoo (assembly GCA_023238725.1). Lineage (NCBI taxonomy): Eukaryota > Metazoa > Chordata > Actinopteri > Centrarchiformes > Terapontidae > Scortum > Scortum barcoo. The sequence continues at coordinate 18,963,548 of CM041546.1, read as the reverse complement.
GCGCTCATTCACTGCTGCATTAGATAATATCTGTAGTGAGGCTCAGGGATGGACCCCCAGCTTCACTGCTTCCTTGTCCACGGCCATTGTGTCCTCTGTTTAAGCCAGTACATTTTGAAGTCTCCTTTCCCAGACAGATGTGGCTGAGAGGGCAGCACGACAGTGTTATTACAGTGATGAATATGAACAACGTAGACCACAAGACAACTTCCACGCGTTACAAGACATTAGACAGTGATCTGCCAGAAGTAATACGTTTCCTTACACGAGTCCTTCTGTTTCAGGAGAAAGGGGCAGCGCGTCTGAAAGGTTTCTTGCCCGACTCCGTCCTCACACTGCTCAGGCACCACTTGGGATGGAGAGAGAGTAAAAATCAGCGCTAGATGGAAGGAATAAACAACTAAATTGTCAACAATGAGGAAAATTGTTTGAGGGATTCACAACATAAATTGGGGGCGGGGTGGGGTGGGGTGGGGGGTATGACCGGTTCCTTTGATAGAGAAGTTGCAAAGTGATGCTGAATATAGGGATAGTCTGAGGAAAGATGGCTTGCTGTGTGGAGAGCAGTTTGGTTCGAAGGGCGCCAGTGAAGTGATGAATGAATTCTTGGTTCATTTCATTAATTAAATGACTGTAGCTCAGACAGAGCCACTGCAACACAGTGTATGCTGAGCGAGTGAGCAGAGCGCTCGTCAAGTTGGAGGCAAAGTAAAGTGCGGAGGTCACTGATTTAAAGCACTTGGGCAGCTTCATCTGATTTATGACGTCTTGCTAAAATGGGCGATGGACGATGGTAAATAACTGTGTGTGTATGTTTAAAAGACAGATTTCAAAGGTGACTGATGGTGAATCTATTTCACTTATAGAGGAATGAACGTAAAAGTAGCCATTTTCACAGGTCACTGACATGAAGTCTAGATGTAAATGTTTTTGTAGAGGCTGAACCATCTAGGAAACATTGCATTATGAGTTTAATGTTTATGATTTAAAATGTCAAATGTACATTTTTGAGGGAAACTGTGGGTTCTGTGTGTTCTGGCTCACTGAATAGCTTTCAGTGCTGTTCAAGTTAAAATGAGTTCAGCTGATAACGCTGGCCTCACACGGCCTTTTTTTGGTCTTCAGGACCAGCCATTTAAGATGGCATGCTGTTATCGAACAGGAAACGCCTGCAGCCTTTCTTCATAGCATGACATTAAAGGCATAATTTAGAGATGAAATGAGTTTCCTCTCCTTTCCCCTGGGCCACAGCTCACTCTGTGTCTTTTTTTGTCTCCAGTACAGCCAGTAACTCTCCACGCAGCACCCCCGGCAGCTCTCCCTCCCTGCGGCGCAGGGTCCTTGGGGGTGGCAGGGCCAGTGAAAGCGAGGGAGGAGGAGAGAAGAGCAGCGGTGGAGGAGGTGGAGGAGGAGGAGGTTCAGATAGCCCCCTGCCCTCCATACCTTCCGCCTCCTCCCTCACATCTGCCTACCCACTCGCTTCCCGCCACTTCAGCCGCAATGCCAAGGTAACTGAGCATATCCACAGACCAAGGTGAAATGTTATAGATGGGTGTTGAGCTTAAGTCAAAGTGCTGCTGAAAGGTCTGTAGACATGCAGGCATGGAGAGGCCAGGCTAAAGACAAGAACTCACGACCAGTGTCGCAGCTCAAGACACAGTACGATTGCTATGTAAGCTTTATGTGTGAATGAAGGAAGCTGTCATGTGATTCCCAATGAGCCATGACATGACTAACATGTTATCATCGTACTAAGACTATTTCTATTTAGAGGGAGAGAGAGAAGGGAAATTAAGTAGTAATTATTTACTTAAAATATATAAGTTATTTATTCTGCAGTCTTGGGGTGTGTCCTCGCCAATGACACAAATTATTTTTATGACTTTGATTAAAAACATCATTTATTAACAAGCTACCAAACATTTGTGCTTGAATTCACCATCCAGGCTGAAAGTTCACATTGTCTGAAAATTCAACAGCATTTTTAAAGTTTTGAAAGAAATAATTATATAGCAACAGCTGAAATACCAAAAGAAAAAGTATATACATGTCTGAGGCAATGGTTTGACATTCTGCTTCCACGCCTGTAAATTGTCATCTACACCAGGTTTCATGGGTGTATGTTAATGTTTGCTTTACATTTTCGTTAACTTCCACCTTAAGCTGTGTGAGCTCTAAGGGTGTTCTGTCAACAGGCCATAAAATGTAAGCATGTTTGCTCTCTGTAAATGTATCTACAAGACGTCTGTGATTCTGTGTGCCTGACATGTTTGCTTAAGCTTTCACATCCCATTACTCCAGGCTCGTTTTTGTGAAAACAGCTTGTTACACTATTGACCATTCATTACAGCTGGTTGGTGATACTTCCTGTGCATAAACAGATCATTTTGACACCTCTGAAGCCTGTAACAACCACACGGTTATGTAAAACAGGTTTAGCCTTGCAGCTGGACTGGCAGTATCACATGCACACAAATGTTGAAGTGGCTTACTTTACTAAAACAATGTATGCTCACACATACATGTATAAAATCAATAATAGTATATCAGTAATCAATAAATAAACTAAATAACCAGTATGTTGTAACTGAGAAATGTGAGTACTTTACCCCACTGAATGTGCTGTTCTTTTCTTTACAGAAAATGCAGAGCTGGTACAATGTAAGTATACATTAACTCTCCCTCGTTAGGCACTTTGACTTCAGGGTTCTTGACTTTGCTGATGTTCGCTGTTTGCTTTTAGCTGCAGGCGGTGGGAACTATTCCTTATAGTGAAAATAGTAATCACTGGTGAATTTAGGTGTTTCAGTTCTTATCCTTAAGAGGAACATAACGTTTCTCTCATTGCTTGAACAAATGTTTTAGCAGACAGCTGTGCAGACTTGTTGTGAGGTAGTAATGCCACGTTCTCCTCTCTCTCTGCTGCCCTTGCTCTCAGGTTCTCAGCCCTACGTACAAACAGCGGAACGAGGATTTTCGTAAACTCTTCAAGAAACTACCAGACACAGAGCGACTTATAGTGGGTGAGTGATAAGATAACTCTTTGTGTGGGGCGAGCTACGAAACCCCCTCATTTAAAAAGCGATCTCTTTTTGAAGTTATTCCTGATGTCTCCCTGTCCACTGACCTCTTTTCTTGTTCCCTGTCATTCCTCAGACTACTCTTGCGCCCTGCAGAAGGACATACTGCTTCAGGGCCGCCTTTATCTGTCAGAGAATTGGCTCTGTTTCTACAGCAACATCTTCCGCTGGGAAACCACTGTAAGTCATGCCTGTACTGTGTACACATTAGCACGCGCACAGTCAAACACACGCCTGCTGTAACCTGGTTAATGTCGCACCAGCAGTCAGATACTGAAGAAGTCCTTTTAATGCACCTATTTGCAGATCAATATAGATAAGCTCAGGCACTTGGTGAGATAGGAGTGTAGCGCACAGAAACACACAGCTAAGCGCGCACACACACGGTAAATCTCTGTCCTTCTCTATTCAGATCACCATCCTGCTGAAAGATGTGACCTCTATGACCAAGGAGAAGACGGCCAAGCTCATCCCGAATGCCATCCAGATCAGCACTGACAATGAGAAGGTCCGACTTGTGCACAAAGTTATTCCACAAACACGTTTGTGTAGCGTACCAATACATTTCTACATACATACAAGATAATTGCTGCTACGTAAGCGTGACAAGTATTGGCTGTTTACTTCAGATGATTTTGTCAGTGAAGCAGTATGAAATGAGCTGACTCAACTTTATCTCCACTGACCATGACAAAGCAAACATCCCGATTGGGGGAAACCATCCGTCAAATCCACTGTCACATTTTTCTGTTTTCTCACTTTTTTTCTTCCTTTCCCCACCCGGCCCCCCCTCTCCTATCTCCTTCCTGCCCCAATGATATTCACCCCCTCAGCACTTCTTCACATCTTTCGGCGCCAGGGATCGCAGCTTCATGATGATCTTCCGTCTGTGGCAGAACGCGCTGCTGGAGAAGGTACAGCCTCCCTGCCCGCACGCCTGCGGTTTATGCTGCTGCCTGATGTGACACAGTGGTGGTGGTGGTTAACATCTGAGAATAGAACACAGTGTCAAGACGCAGGAGACGGCCACAAACACAGGCTCGGGAGAACAGTTTAAATCACTGTTATTTGCCGTGGCTGAGTGTAGATATTTATTTGGGCAGTGTGATGAAACGTCATGTGCAGTAGAAACATTACAAGACATTGACTGGATGTCAGCGTCTAGCATTGACTCACGGTTTCACGTACAAATGGCCATGAGTTTAAAAACAAACAGGTGCTTTTAATTGGCTGTTCCCTGGTTGGTTGGATGTCCCCTTTTTCCCTTTGTTATATCATAATTACTATCTCATTGAATTCACAGAATTCAGTGGCATTCAAGGGGCATTGAGAATCAATCATAGCTGTCACATTATATTGCACAATGAACAGAGGCGTCCCAGTGACACCTCTCTGTATCATGTTAGCCACACCAGCCATACAGTATGAACCAACTGCATATACTAGAAAACTAGACGTGGCAGCAGGAAATGCAGAGATTGTAGAACTGCTATGTGATAAATCTTTGAAATACAAGAATGTGGATATAAGTGTGCTAATTAACTGTAAAATGTTCCTTTATTTTTGTAGTCCTTATCCCCCAAAGAGCTCTGGCACATCGTACACCAGTGTTACGGCACTGAACTGGGCCTCACGAGTGAAGACGACGACTACTACGTCTCCCCCACCGCCGAACACATGAACGGCCTACTGTGAGTTTTCATGTGCAAAAAAAAAAAAACATAAGTATGACGAGGTGGATGTTGTTGCTGTATGTGTGCAAGCATGTTGACACACAACAACAGATTGACAGAGTAAGTGATTTTATGTGAGGGCAGCGTGTCATTGGTAATTTCTTTCAGTGCTCTGTGCTCTGTTAGGAACAACATTTCTGGAGTACAGCACGAGTATGCTGCCTTTGTTCAGTTATTATTGTTTTAATAAATACTACTGATTGTCAAATTTGCTAGTGCTGGGAATTTTGTTTACTATCATTGACATTTGAATATCAGCTATATAAATTGCTACCTTAATGGTACTACAATGGTGGGAGAGACAGAGAGGCTGGAAAAACAGCCTTTCTCTGCATGTGTCTCTGTCTCGCTCACTCTCACTTCCTCTCCCTCCGTTCCCCAGGCCAGGAGACGAGTCGGTGTCGGTCACAGATCTGCTAGACCTCAGCTCGGTGTCGGTTCCCTCCATGGGCAGCTCTCCACCTCCCCTGCTGCCCTGCGGTCCAGCCAGCCCTCCCTCGGCCACCAACCTCGGGGGCTCCTCTCCCCCTTCCTCCGCCTCCTGTCTGCCCATCGAGGTGCCTTCCTCATCTGGACGCAGACTCAGCTCTGACCCCCTCGAACCCAGCCCGCCCAGCTCCCATGGCTCGCTGCCATCCACCACTCCCACCAACGCCTCTGCCTCTGCCCTGGCCTCTGCTGCTGCCTCCTTTGTGAGTCTTCCTCTAGTATCTACACATATTTGGGCATGCAGCATTGCAATAGGTAGTCTTCAGTGTAGCGTTATGCATAGCCTGATCGTGTTAGAGGTCACAGTTTTTTATTGGTTCTTTTGCAGTCGAGCAAGAACAATTAGAGACCACCTGCAAGGCTGTAATTCTTTTGCATATTTAGTACATAAATAATCCATACTGCTGAAATGGCTCCACTTCTCATAACCAGAGATACTGTCTTAGCAGCAAAGAAGGAGGAAACTTGGAGTCATAACAGCCCCATAAGCTGCATCAGGTGGTAACTTTTCACATCACAATTTACAAGACTGTTGTGACTGAAGACAGGTATCATCCTTGTGATATTTAAATAACCTTTTTGTGCACTTTTAATGAGTAACTGTGAGTTGGTGTTTGCCAAACAAGTCTGGTCCAGTACAAGCTGGCATTTGTGGTGCTTAGTATTTCCATTTTAACACTCAACCGCTGGAGTTCTTCTCCTCAATCAATCATTCACTGGCTTTTGAAACACTACTGACATGACTCTTCAAGAATTTTTGTAACTTTACAGCACTGATACAAATCTGGCCCTGTTTTACCTGTCATAGTTTTTTATTAACTGGATTCAAATGACACTTGAATACAATAGTAAATAATCTAGGTCAGGGCAAGTTTATTTGAAGAGCTTCTTTAAAACACAGGCAGTGCTTATATAAGGTAAAGATAACAAATCATTCAGTTAATACAGAATAAAATATAATACAAATAAACAAAAAAAATACTGATGTATATAAGTAAAGCTGTAGAAAACTGTGTGGTTTCTCTGATTGATTATATGCCCAATCAGTTCAGCTCAAAAACAGCTGCTGTGGTTGTTTTCCCTGCACTCTTGATCTGGACACGGGCAGATCAAGCCTAAGCCAAGCTAAAGTGAATAAATGGAGTCCTGTGTTGACAGTGTGTCGGTTTCAGATTAATTGCACAGCTACAGTGGTATGTCTGCCCAGGCCGCGTCAACACGAGGTCAGCTCAGCTGAGGCCTCTTTCCTCTCAAGTCATATGACAATGGGGTGATTTCCCTACGAATCTCTTGCTAACCGTCCTCTGGTGTGCTTTTTTCCCCTTCACTGCATCAGAATCTGGAAGAGGGTGGGGACAGCCTGTCTGAGTCAGCCAATCACATGCTGCCCCCGCCAACCACCAGTCTGGGAAACCTCTCCTCATTGGACATCACCAATGATGAGGAATTGCCCACAGACCCCAGCAACTCCTCTGACACGCAAGAAGAGAGTGAGTGTTTGGATGACCGAACCACCACAAGAGCCCAGTAGAGATTAGAAAGTGTAAATTATATGGATATACTTGATTAGAATACATATGTATTAATGGTAACTTTATTTGAACAATATTTATTTTAATGATGTACTTAGTGAATCGAATAAACCTAAAAATCAGGCAAAAGACAACACTCAGATCAACAAGGCCTTTACAAATCTGCCACAACTACACTACAGGCCAAAAGTTTGGAAAGCAACTTCAAGTTTCTGTTCACAATGCCTTTCTTAAAAACCATCATGAGTTATATGTATTTTGGGATGTATTTACTGCATGATCAGACTTTGCTTTCATTGATATGCACCATTTTCCTCAGTTTACCTTTAGGTATACATTGATGTTACCAGACCATTGCTGAATAAATGTCAACAAAAGAAAAGAAGGGCTTAGTTTTAGGGTCGAGAAGAGTCACAACTTCAGTGCAAAAGTAAAAAAAACAAATCACAGTTTGCATTATTCACTTTAACTCTTTGGCTTTTGAGAGTCTGCATACAAAAATCCCAATAAATCTCAACTGCGTTCAAATCTCTGACAAACTACCTGCAGAAATGGCTAGAAAGAAGCAACTGAGTAAAGAAACAAGAGTACAGATTTGTACATTGAGGAAAGAAGGATACACTGAAAGAGAAATTGTAAAATGCCTAATGGTATCCAACCTTTATATAATAATCATGTTTATTTTGTTGCAAAGTATACCAATGAAACTATGATCTTTTTTTGTACAAATTTGATCTTGCTTCCAAACTTTTGGCCTGTAGTGTATTTATGGCTGCAGATTCAGTGTCAGATTCTGTATTAATTACATCTTAAAACCCTCATGGGATGTCTTTTATACTATTTTTAAACTCTATATTTGCAGTGTCTTTGTTGTATACTGTGCCGCTTAAGGTCGTCCTCCTGTCTCTGAACACACTCTTCTAATGTTCTCCCTTCGTCCTGACCCCTGCTGATTTCTTTCTGCGTCTTTGTTTCCACCGCTTCTTCCTGCCATGTCAACAGTAATTGCAGGGAGTAATTCACTGCTCCATGGGTGAATCTCTCTTGAAATAAATCAAATAATTAAAAAAAAGTGTATGCATGTAATTGTGGCACAGTCAGATGATCGACCCAAAATTGCCTCCAAGGTGACATAATGAGATATTTATGTGGAGGTTTAATATGAAGCGCAGAGAGGGTGTTCCAGAATATTTTAATATGACAACCAGCCATGTAGCAGCTGTAAAATCACTATCAAAGCTTAAAAGTGTGATTATCAAAGTGTCAGGTTTACCTCTAAAACAAACATTTGCAAGTGTCTGCATGTTTTACCCTTGCAAAAGTTTAACGTTACATTTGGAATGCAACATGTGATTTCTGACTCCGAACAAAACACGTGTAAATAATGTTAAACCACAAATAAAAATACTGCGTCCACATGAGTACACAAAATCGAATCTTTCCCGTTTTCCACGTGACCTTCAGGTGAGGTGGAGTCGTTCTGCGCTGACCTGAACGGGCGGCTGCACATCAACACTGCGGTCCGCATGAGTGTGGACAAGCTGCATGACCTGCTCTTCTCTGCTGACACACACTTCATCCAGCACCTCTTCTCCCAGCGACACTTCACAGGTAGGTTAAAAAACACACCCACACACTCAGATATGATTCTCAAAACCTTTTAATTACTTGTACATAGAAGGTATATTTATTTTTTTTTTCTATGGTTACAACACTCATTCACTTTCAATTATGACATATTAAGGCACCTTTTGTTTTTATTTGATTGTTGAGCCCATGTTGGAGTGATCAAGCTCTCTCTCATGCTGTGATGATGTTACCATTGTACGTTGCCCAGAATGCTTTTCAGCAACCGCGGAACTTGCATTAACATGTTTCATAACATTATGTGCAAGAGAGCGAGTTTTTCCTGTTGAGACAGTGACAGTTAGGGCCCAGTGTTTCTTGTTGTGCTGCTGCTTATTGTGCTGTTGTGGCTGCTGTCAGTGGAAAAAAAAATCACTTACTCTTTCATTCTTTGTGTCTGTGACGAGAAGCAGATGTTTGCTGTTTGTGTTGATACCATAGATACTGTGGCATTTTTCTGCCATTAAAGCTCAGTTGTGTTGTTGGGGATGGGATGGGAGAAGACAAACACCTGCGAACATCCTCAACTGGAAGCACGTTTTTTCCTCTCTGAAAGTAGTTTTGTTGTTCTTATGAAGTGGCTGTGCTACTTGAACCAGCTGATGAATGCAAATGTAGGGACGTGGCCCTGCACCCAAAGACATGCTGTAGTCCACTGTATTGTGCCACTAATGAGGGTGCCACACAAGCTGTTTACGCTGTGTTAACCACCCACGCCACGCTGCTATTTTCATTCCTTGCCCCATAACTGCACAACCTTTTCTTTAATATTTGATTGACAAATACTTACAGTAATCTTTTCATAAATGTTGTATACTTTTTGGACATTTTTCTAGTCATTCAAATGAGAACAGAGGTGAAGCCGTGGAGTTGATTTGGCCGGTGGCTGCCCCAGTTGGAGGCCCAGCCCGCTTGGGAACATTGTGTCGCTCTAATTGGGGCATTTCTTTCTTTCTTTTTTCACGAAGGAGCGTGGATGACCCTGACTCTCTCTCTCTCTCTCTCTCTCTCTCTCTCTCTCTCTCTCTCTCTCTCTCTCTCTCTCTCTCTCTCTCTCTCTCTCTCTCTCTCTCTCTCTCTCTTTGTGAATCTTGTGGTCTCCGTTCTTTTCATTTCCAAATTCTCAACCTCTCCTGTCCCTTCGCTCTATCATTCTCACGTTCTCCTTTGACTCATTTATGTCCTCCCCTCGCTCTCTCTCTCTCTCTCTCTCAGACCTGTCGGTGGGTGAATGGCAGCAGGACAGCAGCAGTGGAAATACCAGCCGTGTACTTAGCTACACCATTGCCCTCAACAACCCCCTCGGCCCCAAGACCGCCCCTGTGGTGGAGACGCAGGTTAGTCCTTGACAGACACCGACCTTTTTTAGTTTCATTATTTAGCTCTTTGGATCACAAACCTTGCAAAAGGCAAACACGGACAGAAGCGCTGTGTTTGTTTTGCTTTACCTGGAGAAGAACTTTCTCTATAGTCGTATATATTTGTGTCTTGGGGACCTTTAACCGCACCACCATCACTTTACCATGTAATTTGGTCTCCAAATCCTCTTGTGTGTGTGTGTGTGTGTGTGTGTGTGTGTGTGTGTGTGTGTGTGTGTGTGTGTGTGTGTGTGTGTGTGTGTGTATATATATATATATATATATATATATATATATATATATATATATATATATATATATATATATATATATATTTTTTTTTTTAACTTAACTCTATTCCTATTTTGGTGTATGTACCTATAATTTATTTCTATTCTATACTTTTATGTGTTTATTTCTGTACTTGTACTGTTGTAAAAAGCAAATTTCCCCTTTTGTGATCATGAAAGGTGTATCTTATCTTCAAATGGTTCAAGTTTTGGGCCTAGTTAGGGTTCTAGTGCAGGTGACAGTGCTAAAAGTGATACTGTATTGCAACAAAAACACAAAGCAAAAGATATTTGTCACTTCTGATGAAGCATACTGGTATATTTCCAGTGTTAATTGTCAGCAGTAGGGTCAGTTGATGGTTTTGTTGTGTATCAGGGGAAACCAACATGTTTACATACCATTAACCATCCACTTCCACTTTGCTTCGTGCTTTCAGACTTTGCATAAGAGCAGCGCTCGGGGCGAGTGCTACGTGGTGGACTCAGAGGTCATCACCTCAGGCATCCCCTACCAGGACTACTTCTACACTGTCCACAGATACTGCCTCACCTCCATCAACAAGCACAAGAGCCGGCTCAGGTAGATTTTTTTTTTTTTTTCTGTTGTCTCGTTTGGGTAATCCATCTGAGTGGGGTGTTTTTTATCGTTCAGCTTTGAGCTCACTCATTTATTGTGAAAACCAGAGTCAAAACAGAATGACCACAATGGACAGTCATGTTCAGGAGCCTCGTGTTCAATTGGTTAATTTCCATGAGAGCTTACAGATGTTACTAAAGGTTTGTATTTATTGTACATAAGCATCGCTTATGTATGCCAGACTCAACAGCTCTTTTACTTTCTCTGTAGGTTTCATGATGAAAAATGTACATCTATGACTCAAAGTTGCAAAATATTTTTAGACAGTCACACCCACAATTAAATAAAAGACAAAGGAGGGAGCTGACACATGACTCAAACTAATGATTTTTACTAAAGATTATATAATCTGTGTGGTATGAAGGGAATATGATGACTGGAAGATAGATGTGGTAGTGCTCTGAAGTGCCAAAGGAACATAAATTCAAACCAAAGAGCACTGAAAGGTTAACACAGACTGATGCGTCTTAGAAAGCAGAGCAGCTGCTTATCGCAGGTTTGACCCAGAATTGTACAGAAATCTTAACAGTGAAGAGAGAGCGCCGCCGTTTAATCTCCTCTTTACATTTGAGCCATAGGTTTCTTGTTTACATTTTTTGCTATCAGTTTGGAGAAAAATAGATGATGCAAACTGTGGTTGCGTGGTTAAAGCTCTCAGCCTGGGGACCAGAAACTCTCGCAGGTACAGACGATCCCATCAGAGCTTTCTCTCCATTGTTTCATTTACTGTCCCCTGCTGCTTACCTGAAATAAATGTCGGCCCATAAACACTAAACAGCTACTGCTGATGCTGCTTTTATGTGATGGCCCCTTTTGCTCAACATCTTCTCTCACTTTCAGACACCACTGGATTGTATTTGACTTGATTCTGCAAATCAGCGTATTTCCAGTAAAATGAAATTTAAGTATCAAACAACATCTTAACGTCAGCATCTCAGGGTCAAAGAGCTTTTTTTTTTTTTTTCTCAAACAGTTAATTTAAGAGAGGACTTTGATCGTCTGCTTCTTAGTAACTGTATCACTAGTCGTCTTTATGTGGAGCCTTTTTTCATCGATAACCTGAATAGGATCTAAAATGAAATAAACCTGCCTCCGGTGGCTCAGCACATAAATTTAGAAATAATAAAGGATAACAAACCCAGATGTTACTGGACTGGAATATTTTAATTGCATTATTAAAATGAATTGGTTTACAGCAAGAGCTAGTTCTGTCTGTTCCAACGCCAAGTGGCATAAATATATTAAATATATATATATATAATAATATTATAATATTAGCTAGCTGACCACAGAGCATACCAATATTAAACCATTCTGAGACATTATTTGAGTTAAAGAAATAATCTGTCAAACTACATTCTGCCAAGTCGACTGTGTTTCTGATCGCTTTCTTTGGAACATGGAAACATGATACTTTGGCCTGTGGGTTTACACAATATTCGTGTAAAAACTGTCAGTAGGATTGATCCGTTTCAAACGAAAATCTTGGGAATTTCAGGAATTTGTATCAATTGGCTACACGGTCCTGTTTGTTATCAGTAAGATATCAGTGAGAACAGCACTCAGCAATGTTTCAGAGGAAATATTTTACCTCAAGATATTTTTATATTTTTCTTTGCAAAAAACAGTAATAGAAGAAATGTGATACACATTAGATTATGTGTTTGCTCTTCTCTGCCCAGAGTTTCCTCCGACATCTGCTACAGGAAGCAGCCGTGGAGCCTGGTTAAAGCGTTGATCGAAAAGAACACCTGGAGCGGCATTGAGGAGTACTACAGACACATGGGTGAGTCACATGGTCTGCCTTTTTCAGCGTATCTCTGTATACACACAGCGTGTGGAAACCAAACTGACCTTTTCGTGCTTATTTCCCTTTTCGAAATAACTGAACAAAAGTAATGTGAAACCAGGTAGGCAGAGCACACATGAAATGAAAGCCAAAGGCACAGTTTCATTTGCAGATCACAAAACAGAAGAACAGTACCTACTATTAATTTGTGTGTTATAGCCAGAAAATGTTTGCAGGCAACTTGTGATAGTGTAATAATGTTTGTGAGAATCACTCCAACTTTTTCTCTACGTAAATGGATGAGAGTCTGTTTGTGCTTCATTGTTTATATCACAATTTGATCTGACAGATACAGTTAACATTAGGATTTTCAGTGCTGAATACTGAAAAAAGCTTTCTTCAAAGTTTCCCACTCCACTCAACAATGGGTTTTCTTTTTGTTACTTCACCTGAGTGCTTGAGCTTCACCCTGCTGAATGATGTGCAGAAAACTAGTCTTAAAAACATTTGTTGTTTTCATACAGTCATACACACATTTTGCTGACATACCACCCACATATACTTAAAATTATCTAAAATATTACTTAAGTAAGGCATTTCTGCTCAAAGAAATAAGAAATAAAATAAGAAAAAAGAATTTAGTGCCAGCATTTTGTACTTGAAATGTTTTGATTCTGATGTGCTAGTGACACCAGTTTGTTCTTTCTTTCTTTCGCCTGTCTGTTCGCATTGCCTTTTGCAGAGAGCGAGGTGTGCAAGCTGGAGACGCTACTGCAGTCTGAAGTTACCGTGGTAACCACAGGCGAAGCGGTGGGCGCTGATACTGCCAAGACCCCATGACCCTCTTGCGCCGGCGCAAACGCACCTTGCTCGAGACGGCAGGGCGAGAAGGAGAGAGAGAGGGAGGGAGGAGGCATGGGCGCCGGAGACCGAGGGGACAGAGGAGTCGGAGAGGAGAGGGACAGGAGAGAAGCCAGTGAGTGGGCCAGGATACAGTTGTTGAACTGCTTTGGGTCTGTGTTGGGATTTCAATCCTTGCCTACAACACTGAAGGTCAAACAGAAAGCCCAAATCCATCTTCTGTACTATACTACCTCTAGTGGTTCTGTTTGGTGTTGCATTACAGAAACAGTAGTCTTTAAATCTTGAACATAACATGATGTCAAGAAAGATAGAGAGGACACAATCTGGGAGCAGGGGAAGTTGGGAAAAGTCAAATTAATTCGAATTAATCTGAATTTTTACTTTAATTTCTTTGTTGTTGTATTCCTTGTGGAACGTTTATGACCTGAAAATTGAAACCTCAAGTGATAGTGTAACATTCCTAGGGCCTGAAAACCTAAATAAGTTATCTTGGTTACAAATATTCATCGTAAAGACAATGGGGAACCCTGAGCACTGAAAAATTCTGCCTTTTTTTTTTAGGTGCTCAGTATATAAAGCTGGGAGAGCGATCGCGTGGTGGAGGACACAACAGTATATCCACTATCCTCCTCATCGTCAGCTTCATGTAAGTCCAGCTGTCCATCTGTCTTCCCTTCTGGCTATTTTAACTGGTTTCCAGTGTTTCATGTTTTACTACACACTGATCATGTGAATCTTACATCTTCATCACCAGTCATCTCACACACAATGAGTTCCTCAGAACAGAGATGACTGTTTCTAAATAGAGATAACGTTACATAAGCAAAGGATTTTCTGAGGGTACAATTATAGAGGGGAAGTCAGTGCAGTCTGCACATAAAAGCATGTGTGTGTGTCCCTGCATGTGGTCCTTTCCCTCAGTAGTACAGTACGTCCTTTCCTATATTGCGTAATCTAGTGGAATTTTAGGAGCTCCTGCCTGATCAAATCACTGGTTTGATTGTATATTTTTTATTTATATTGGCTTTCTGCTGTCTTGGTTCTATCCACGTGCTCCCTCGTTCAGACACGTTGGATATTGATCTTCCGCATACTAACAGCCTCACTGTGCCTTTCCTGCTATCTCTTTTCTTTCCCCTTCCTTTCTGCAATACTTCTTGCGAATAGGATCTGTATCAGGTTCGTATGAGAGGCTTTGATTTTATACCACTGACTGCATATAACATATATATGAGTAAGAATTTAGTAAATGATATAGGAAAAATCCACCCTTTGACTTTCTTGCGGCCCACCCAACTTTCCCTAAATCTTCACACAAATTTGACAGCTGCCTGAATTTTAGGCCACAAAACATCCAAAGAACTCAACAGATGCTGCAGTTTGCTAACAACACACACAGCAACCCCGCATGTGCGAGTGGAGTGTGGCTATACGTGTTCAACTTTGCTTCATATTCAGTCTAAAAGTACCTGTTGTTCACTTGCTTTTTATCTGGAAGAAAAAACACAATTAAGCACTGCTGCCTTTTTGAGTCCTGGTCTCCTTCGAGGTCACATGAGGAAAAAAAATCTAATTCTGGTGACTGACAGCAAGTCATACAGCACTTTACTGTATCTTATGCTCTTATTTATCTTCTGAAGGAGTTCACAAAGAAATAACTAATTATGAGTATCATTAATGACTTTGACTCAGCGGCAGTTTATGAATAATGGCAACCAGTTACAAACAGGATAAAAAACTTCAGTATTATGGTGAGGAATGGTTAATGTGTGGTTACTAAACTTCACTTCATTTTTAATGAGGAAGTGCCTGATGATGAAATGAACTCAGTAGTACACAATCAAATGCACCTCTGTTTTAGCTTCTTTTCACCTTCTGATTGATTTACCAAATGACACTTTGTTGGGCAGTTCATGACCGCAGGAGACACTCACTCATTTAGTTTAGCTTTTTAACTTTTGAACTCATACTAGAGTCACATCCACTGTCAGAAACTACTGTTACTGCTCTCAAAGCGTAAACGAACCGAACCGAGTCCACAGAGAATATACACCCCCTCCTTCAGGCGGTCTCACTTTGGGTGTTTATTCTCCACCCGAGTGCGATGACAGCTGTCGCACCAACCCACACTAAATCCACTAACGGCATAAACGCACCCTTAGACTGCTTTATATGATCAGTGTATATCAGTGAGCTTTCCGTTTTTGCTCTGCCCCCTTTACCTAAACCTGATTCATGTACCCCTCTGAGCCTGCCTTACATTTCCCAGAATGACTTTCAACAACCGTCATCGATCAGGACGTGACCAGTTTTCAGCTGTGGGTTCAACATGCAGTTAGAGACACGAGCAGCTATAGCAGAGCGAGAGGTTTTCCACACACTGCTGCATGCTGGTCTATCGTAGCTACTGCCAGTGGAGAGATTTGTATCTGTGTCAGTGTGTGATTGTTGACTGTGCAGTGGAGAACAGCCTATCTTACTCAGGCATTAAACCGTAAATATTACACCATGTCATCTCCACATGAGTACTTAAGAACAGGAACCAACACATACACACTCAGTAAAAGAAATCTATCCCAGGAATTCAACAAATGCAGTGTGACGGTAATGGCTGTTTTGCAATACTGACGTATGTGTGGGTGGATTTTTCCTGCAATAAAGTTACGCTGGTTTTGTGAAGTGGCGGGTTATGTGTGAAACACTAAACTATGTTGCTGTTGATGTCTTACTGATATTCTGCTTGTAATTCAGATTTTTTTTGAGCATTTTATACCAGTCAGTGAACGATACCTTTTTTCTCTCTCTCTCTCTTTCTCTCTCTCAGTCTGGTGGTGCTGGTGGCTCTCAACATGCTGCTGTTCTACAAGCTGTACGCTCTGGAAAGAGCGGCCCATACACTGGAGACATGGCACTCCTATTCTGTTGCTGACAGGTAAACACACCGCGCTGTTTTCCATACAAATATAGACTCTCCAATGTGGCGCTAATTGTTGTTTGGGCTCATGTTATTTTAGTGAGGTCTGAGGTGTGAAATATCCCTCACAGTTTTAAATTATTGCATAGCAACAAATCATCTCTTGCCTTGTGTAAGGTGAGTAGGTAAAAAGCTAGGATAATTAATATTTTATCAATAGTGAAAATAGATTACATGATTGCGTGCATGTGAAAGGTGTCACTTCTAATAATGAACCTACAAAAAAAAACTTTCCATCGATTCTATGGAGTGTTTTGACTATTTCTACTACTACTACTACTTCTCCTTTTACCACCTTCAACCCGTCAACCTCTCCTCTGGTTTTCCTCTCCTCCTCCCCTCAGTCCTTTGCCCCAGACTGCCGGCGAGTGGGCTCAGGTCCTGCAGCTTCAGAGGCAATTTCACCAGGCTCAGCTCAGCAAGTGGCAGCAGATCCTGCAGTCCTCTGTCACGCTTCTCGATCAGGTGTGTGTTTCTGATTAATTTACCCTCACGTAAAGTTCTTGAAGCGCGTTGACAGGGGCCGGTCAGCGAGACGAGTCACGCGTCACTCAAACTTGCTTATAGCTCTAGATAGCTATAGACTGTCACTGCGTTATGTTACTCAGTATATATCTGACCCTCTCTCACCCCATCCGTATTTATCTCTCAGATGAAGCAGTCCTTAGAAAAGCTTCACCGGGGCATCGTGGTCCCAGAGGTGCAGCAGGATCCCCCCACTGATACCATCACAGAGTACCCGACTGAGGCCTGAGCCCCTGTTTCATCTGGTCACCACCTCCCCCTCCTCCCTGACTGTCTCCCATCTCCAAACGCACCCGGGTGGATGAAAGAGGGGGGCTGGTCAACTTAGATCAGAACACCGTCTGCCCATTCCCTCGTTTCCAAATCGAAAACCAGGAGTGGGAGACTCAGGGGAATGGACATTACCCACAACTCCCCTCGCCTGACTGACTTGAAATGGCGACATTCGCCTTCAGCCTCAACCAGTAACAACTTCAGTGAACTCATTCAGACTGGAAGCTATCAGGACCACAGCAATAATTAACCTACAGCTGCAAGTCATCTGTATGTGGTGTATGGAAACAGGCCACTGGTGGGCCCATTCAGACCATTAACTCCTCAAGACATTTCAAAAACGGCCAACCTGCATTTCAGAATAACTTGACCTCCTTCGTCTTCAGACTATCACAGACTTCAGTTCCTCTTCTGACATGCAGCATTTTGTGGGTGGGATGGGAAGGGATCGGCGATTCTAGAAAGTGGGAGCTCATCCTCCTAGTCCTGGAAACAGTTAGATACCTTTTGCCTCTAGTGAACGCCTGCTGAAACAAAAACGTGGGGGGCGCCCGCGGCTGTGACGGACAAACACCCGGAGGGAGGGGCGAGAGTGCTGGGCGGGAGCAGGGCGCCTCTCTCGACCCCTCCCTCAAGGATTTGCTCTTCCACGTCCAGGCTGAGCACCGCCGAAGGCTGCCGATCCTCTGCGGTACGGGATGAGGAACATTTCAACACCAGACACTTTAGTTTTCACCCTTGTTTTTGGATGTAAATTGTACATCTAAAGATAAACACCCTCGCACTCCTCCCAGTCCTCTCTGGGTTTTTATCTTTTTTTTCAGAATCAGTGTGTTGGGTTGTTTGTTCGGACAGCAAGCTGCCTCTGACTGTTACAGTATTTATTATTACCAATGACTTTTGATCTGAAGTCCTGTCCTGCTCTTAACAAGTCATTTGGTGGGTATTTTGTGCTCTGATTTGCTGTTGCGGTGCGGACCAAGAGGAGCTACGCGAGAAGGATTACTGTCACAGCAATAATGAAATAGTGATTCTAGTTCTTTTTGAATGTTTCAGACAAAGTAGTATATAATAATGATAATAATAATAATGATCAACTGTGTGTGAATGTGTGTAGAGGCAGTGAAAAAAAAACAAGCAAAGAAGAGCTGACGTGTGCGTGTGTGTTCATGAAGAGTCCTCGATGTTACATTTTCACTTCAGCGTTTATGAGTTTGTTTTTGGAGATTTCCCCTCCACGGCCAGTTGCTCGCTCTCTGATTCGCAGAGCCGGACCTCAACAGTTCAGGATTTTTCGTATCTTGATCAGGTTGAAACCTAAATGTCAGTCAGCTACTTTGTTGTCGAACTGGGCCGGGCGTTTCAAAACAAAAGGACCAATCAGAACTCTGTAGACCCAGGTGAAGAAAAAGGGAATCTGTTTTGCAGTATTGTTTTTTTTTTTGTTTGTTTGTTTGTTGGTAAGATTACTTTGACTCACTCGTCTCCTCTTTTTATTCAATTCATTTTTCATTTTCTATCTTTATTATTTTGTCATCTTTATTTGTTGTTAGATTTTCACCCAGTCCTCTCCGTCCACTCGATTCTACCCTGTGATGATGTGAAAACATCTCACCCATCTGTGCTCCGTCTCTGCTTTCTTCTTCTCATCGTTCAACCCCACTTTTCCTCTCTTTCCTATATGTGCTGTTCCCATTCACTCGCTCTCTCTCTCTCTGTTTCATGAAAATGATGGCTACAGGAGCAGGTGGGCCGTGCTGTGCATGGTCTTCTATGGGTTACAAAAGGGTGTAATATTTATTTAGGGAGGGGAGGGTGGGGGTAGTAGGGGAGGGGGGAGGGAGACGGATACGGAGCAGGGATGAGAATGTACTGTAAAGATGTGATTGTACACCACGCCATGGAGAGAAATGAAAAGTTCTAAAACATGCAACAACTCCTCGCTCGTCTCTGAGTCTGTGTGTCTTCACTTTTAAAAAGATTCTGCGGTAGCTTGTGGTCAGACTGTTATTTTCGTTAGCGATTTGTGTGTCTGATATTTGGTCCAGAAGAGATCAGTAAATTGTTAATAAGAAAATAAGAAATATCCAACACAATTTCCCAAAGCCCAAGATGAGGTATTTAAATTGTTCAACCAACAGTCTAAAACCCCCAAATAATGACTTCTATATCATAGAGGATAAAGAAAAGCAAACTGCAGTTGTTTCTGCATTTTTGTTTAGTTAGTTAGCTAGTTAGTTAAATGTCATCTTCAGTTTCTCATTAACACTATTCACACAAGTAAATTTGAGTTAGTAAAAATCAAATCTATCAAAAAATAAGATGAATTGGACACCTGACGTTTGTCTTTGTGGTTACTGAGTGAAGCTCAGAAGGAGCTCCAAAGTAGGGCTGAAACTAATTATTTTAATTACTGATAAATCTGTCTGTTGGTTTCTAGACTGTTTAATCTATTCTGTATAATATATGAGAGAACAGCAGCTCTGTTTGAGAGATGTTTTTTTCCATTCTAAATGACTAAAAGCATTAATTGATTGTAGCTCAGTCTTAGCCTTCTCTCTAGAGTAAAGTTTGTGCAAGTTAGATAAGGAAAAGGCCTTTCCTTGATCAAATCAACACTACAAATATTGGTAACATTTCTGAGTTCACACAGTGACAAGATGAGATCAGTTTCTTCTCAGTAACACATGCTCAGTATTTGACTCATTCCGGTGTTTTTAGACTTAATATGTTACTTTGACTGCCTTCAAATCAACAACATAAAAAGGGCATAGGAGGCTTTCTAACAGAATTTAAACATTAAATAAAACAGAACAGTTGGTTCACTAAAATATTGAAAACAAACAAAAAAAAAACTTTATTTGTTTAAAAGAATTTTTGGGGGGAGAGAGTAGATGTGTTGGGGTGCCTTTGACTACTATTTCTAAAGTCCTCTGTTAAACTTTATCACCTGTGATGACACCCTTCCATCTGATCCCATAAAATACACAATATACATAATATACATACATGTGTTTGCTTTGCATCAACTGACCAAAAATGTAACCACAGGTCAGCACCTTGACTTGACTTTAAACGGTCATGCTTGGCCACAAAGCAGACTAATATTTGTTTTAACACATCCGAAAGAACGTCCTGACACCTTGCTGCATATCAACCATCTACACATTCACCAACAATGTAAGATCAAAAGAATCCAGGTGAGACACGGCTGATTCACAAGAATTTTATTTCTTTCCACATCACTTTTTTCCCTATCTCATTTCCTTTTTTTTTTTTTTTTTGGCAAGCAATGTTTCCACACCTACACAAGAAGTGAAAATTAGTTTTAGTCTTGCTGAAAGAAAAACACAGACACAAAGCAGACCAGCAATGTGGGGAGCAGTGTGGCTTTCATCTGTGCAGGAGGAGGCGTTTAGATTATGTAAACTGATGCATAGCCAAAAAGTAAATCCCTCAGTAAACAGTGTATAAAATAGCTTTAATGGCCTTTAAAGGAGATATCACTAGTATTATTTTTTACTGTTTGATTAGACATTCTGTGGTTTGTACTTAAAAAAAAAAGTGGTCTTTACTAATTTTATCAGTAAGTATGCAGTTCTATATTAATTCAGTTTGTGTGTTCCCCCGTTTTCGGTATCTCAAAGTGTATCAAAAGAGATGAAGAGATGAACAGTAAACATGCAGAGTGGCAGTGTTTGGCTGCCATCTAGTGTCACTAACCGGCTCTCTGGAAAGAGACGCGAGCACAGCTGCTACGCTGAAGGTTTGTAACAAGACTTCAGCTCTTTCCTGTCTTCCTTTTGGTTTCCACTGGCGTCACGCTGGGAGGCACACTGGACAGGTTTTGTGGTACGTTTGCCCACGGCAGTTAGATACTAGCGATACGCCAAGCCCTTAAGTTTCTACAAAGACATTAAGACGTTTGTGAAATTACACATCAGCTGGAAGGTTTCTACTTTAGACAAATTCATCTGAGAGTGACGATTTTAGAAAAGTGGTAGAGTTTTTTTTTTTTTTTTGTTTTGACACAAAGTGTTCTGGTTCAGTAAAGTGGGTGTCATCTTCTCATGCGTTACAAGAAATCACACTTTGGCCTCAGATGTCATTTTGACTCCTCGCCATCTGAATCCAGAGAGGGATGTTCTCGGCACTAAAACTTTGAGGAGCATTTTAAAATCGCCAGTGGTCTTCTTAAAAGGCCTGTCGTCACGCTGTAACATAAAGGGAATTCCTTTACAAATTAGCTTCACAATCTTGTTGTACTAAAATGAGATGATTTGTCACCGTGAGCTCTCCGGATCAAGGAAAACACAGTAAAAACATCACTTTGTCGTCTGAGGAGTTAATATTAAGCAGGATCTCATCTCAGTTGCTTCTCCAGTCCAACATGAAACATTAAAACACATGAGTGGCACTATGTCTTTTTTTTCCCCCAAAGTTTAAGCTAGAATTTACAGAGCCTAATGACTGCATGTTCCTTTTCTTTTTCGAACTAACGACTTGAAAAAATATCTGACTGCACTTTAAAATGGCGTCAAGCGCCCTCCAGTGACGAGCTAAACATTCAGCAGAACACGAGAGAGGTGGGCGATCACATTCCTGCGCAGATACGGCCGAATACCACGACTTTGACCCGACGTATGACGTTCACCTCCTCACAGCTCCTCCAAAAGTGACAGCTCATAAAACGTTCTCACATCTGCTCAACTAAAATCTGCTCTCTAACTATGTCACGTTATAAATGTCCGAAGAAGAAAGAAACAGGTTCGGGTGTGTTGCCAGTCAGGGTTGGATCATTGATATTGGTTGGCTAACGTAGGTTTAGATATTCAGATATAGCTTAGGTAAGATAATATGTTTAGAGAGCGGCCTGCTGTGTGGCCACTGATGACACGATAGACCAGCGATTATGTATATTTCTTTATATTTTTCATTGTTTTGGTCTAAATGCTGTTTTGTGAGACCTTTTCATGCTGATTTAAATGAAATTCAGCACAAAAATACTGAATACATTTGAATGTTTTGGCCTTAAAGCTGGTCAAAGTGAAGGATAAAACGTTAGCAGTGTTTCCTCTGTACTTTTCAGTAGTCAGTAGAACTTAGTAGGTGCATCATAACAGCAACAGAATTAGCAGTCAAATTTAGTGTTAATAGTTTTACATTTAAGTGTTATTTTAAGTCAATAAAATGTTTGGATTCATTTTTAGAAACTATTTATTTGCACCACTGAATCATAAACTTACAGAGGAAACACTGACATGGGTTCACTTCAGAAATCAGCTTTATGAAACCTGTCCAACACTGACGCAAACACACAGTGTGTGATGAAATACACATGATTAAAAACTCTGTCAGAACTATGATGTCGGCCAATACACTCGTAGGCATGCAGATAGTGGATATACAATGTAGGCCTATAATATACTCTACAGGTGTCAGAGAGATTATCTGTGCATACTTATACACCTATTTACACGACATCTGTCTCCCTCTCTCACTCTCTCTCCCAGTCTGTCCCATTTTTGACCACAACCTGATGCATCCCTCCGATCCCCCTGAACGAGATACAGATCAGTCCTTTCCATCCTTTTGCAGGAAGCCACTGAAAAAACCTTTCTGTGAAGATCTTTCTCCTCTCTGTGGTTCCATCTTTTCATCGCGTGGAGAGGATGACAGGAGGTGAGTTACTGTGAGAGGAGAGGGCACGAAAGTGGATGTGACAATCCTTAAGAAAGCCGCTTGGACTTCTTCCTTGACCTGAAAAGGTGTAATATGAAAGATGACGTCAGCGTCTAAAGAGTGTTTAAGGTACGTCAAACACTGTATTTTATTTCAGTATCAGTATATCTGTCCAAGATAAATATCAAGTTGTACTAATAAATGACTGAAGTAACACATAGTTAGAGTACAAATATACACAAAATAAATAATTTAACTGAATTGAATTAATTAATGTGAGGGCACAATTATATCACAATAATATGAGGGTAAAATGACTTATTTGAGGGTTGGAACAGAAGAGGTGCATTAAGAGAATCACCTGGTAATTTTAGGGGGGAAATGTAATGTACTTGAACTATTGAATCGCTGGAAGAAATTCAAGTGGTCACACACACAAAATGCTTTTTTTCAGTCACATTTTTTTGAGAGCTAAAATCCAGTGTCTGTTAAAATCTAATTTCCACTTTTTCCTTCTGTTGATGTAAATATATGATGGGATTGGCACACATACACCTTTCCACCTACTGAATGGCAATACAATAATTATGTTGTTATGGTGGGTAAATCACTCATGTTTAAGTTAAATTTGTAATGTTCACATGCTGACCAACTGGAGATGCTCATGGTGTTTGTTAGGGAGGTCACCCCTAGTGTTGGTAACAATCTGACAGGTGTAAACTCATTTTCTAAGTGCCTGCTTTGTAAAATAAACAACAAAGAAGAAAGGAAAGCACAAGAAGAAACTGAATTCAGGCGTCAAGTTTTAGTGAAAGAAATGGAGAAAATGGAGACCTACCTGTGCTATTCTGCCACTTGTACACCTGCACAATTATCTTTACTTTCCGATGCTATAGCTAAATACTCCGCTCTGAAGGAAAGAGAGTGGCAGAGAGGAGAAAAGGGTAAAACAGGGAGTCAAGACGAGCGAATCAGAATCAGAACAAGATATCAGTTCAGCGAGGTAAAGGAAAATGTCTGTTATTTTTGAAAAGAGCAGATTGAAACAGATTGTGAACTCAGCTTCCCAAACGGTGGCAAGACAGAAAAACAAGGGTGACAGCGGCTGTTGGGAAATCAGGACATTTGGGCGGCCCAGCGGGATCTGGAAACGAAGGACTGGCACTGAAGAGAGGCTGACTGTGTGTGTGTGTTTGTGTGTTTGAAGTGTTACTCACGCGCTCTCTCTCAGAGCTTCCTCTCCTGCCGCTGCGATCTTCCTATAGCAGTAAATCATCTCAACCACCAGCCAGAGCTGCAGCCCGATGATGGAGACATACATCATCACCTCAGACAAGATGGATGCCAGTCCCCGAGTGACTAAAGAGACAGAGAGGGAGATAAGTAAAGATATATTGTGCCTGTGTGCTGTGGGTTGGATTTAATTTGTTCCACGAAAAGGATGAGGGCTGCCCAGGCCATACATTTTTTTTAAACGGCATCAGTCATAACTCATGACCTTCTGTCCTGAATTACAGTGCGTCATAATTCAACATTGCCTGACTCCTGCTGCAGACACAGTTAACCTGTCTGATGCCCACTGGGGTTCAATGTTCTGCAGCGAAAGTCCCACAGTTTAAAGATTACTGCTCATTGCAGCCTGGACACAGGATTGCCTGCCTCATGTAATGAAAATTCAGAGGACTTAGCATTGAACCATGGGGGACAACTATGTGCTAATGGTTTTATTTAGAAAATCAGAGCAAGTACAACTTTCAGGTCCTTTGCCCTCTCTGTTTGGTGTGCCACAGTTCGCCTCCAAAGTCCCTCACCAATGTGTCTCTCGAACAGATTCCTTTTTTTAAGCTTACTTTTCTTCATCTCTCCTCTTCTGTTTGCTTGTCTTTCACGTAAACTATCATTTTCTCTTTGAGGTTGTTTGGTTGCTGTTTATCTGCCATTATGTCCGAGTTAGCACATTCGCCGAGGAGCACGGCCAGTGCAGGAGCAGTGACTGTAGCTCTGTCAGATACTCAGGCGGGGTGGATTCTTCTCAAATGTCCTTAAAGGCAGCAGGCTGAGCCAGAGGAGCCTGATTTAGTTTTTTTTTCTTCTAAAGAATAAGAATAAGAACAACTTTATTGATCCTGAAGAAAATGATCTGTCTCATGTAAATCTGTCAGTTCGTAGTTACAATTTTAGCAAATATGACTAAAGTAATTTTTAAATAAGTTTCCTACATCTACTCTAAAGCACTTTTTTGGCCACTTTAGGACAGTTAATGTGCCAAAACCTGTGGCTACTTGGTCTAATATCCACTGTCCTTTTAGCTCTGGTTTTGGTCTCCACAAACGTTTGAGGGAAACATCTGTCTCTTTAGCTTCTAGATGCTCCACTACTGCTGCTGTTTGGCGGTGGATATGTGGTATACAGTGCATTTTTAGAGAATTAAATTCAAATAATCAAATCAAATAATTCAAATTACTCTTTAAACCTACATCAATATCAGTGTTGGGTCCACAACATCTGTAAGCCCAACACTGACATATTATCATGTTATGCAGTTGATGTAGTGAACGTCCTATGAAAAAACAGTTACCTTTTCATGGATGCAGTGGATACGGAGAAACATGATCATTCATTTGGAGTACTGTGTTTAGTTTTCAGGAGTTAGTGATTGTACAGTTTGGGATCCAGTTTTGTGTATTAATAAATTTTGTAGCTTCTCAAAATCAACATAGGTTTCCTGTTTCTTCTTTTCCCAACTGCTGGGTGGAGGGAAGGGGCATAGGTCACCACCTTTGGCCCCGGAGGCAGAAACCAAGTCTCCCGAGTGCTTCCCGTCTGGGAGCCGAACAGGAAAAAGCTAACACCTGTTTCCTGTTTCTTCAAAACAGCTGCCTGCTGCAGCTGAAATTTAGGCAATAAGATCTATGAGACTGAAACAAAACAGTAAAGCTCAAACAATGAGCCGAAAGATGTAAAAACTCTCCACAGAGTCGAGGGGAACTACAAAGTTTAGTGATAATCCTTGGTGGGTTTGTAGCTATGAATGAGCGCTTTCGCATAGATCCACTGATAATACAAAAAATATTTACTTGAGCAGCTTTAATCAATGGCAGCTGTGACAGTACAGTTTACTGAGCAGCAAGGAAACGTCTACTGCTGTTCAGGCGTGTTAGCACCATTACACGATGTGCATCAGGACTCTACCGGTGATACATCTCTTTGAGCAGCTGCCATGAACACTCTGCTTTTGATGTTTCTATTTGGGTCACATGTGTTCAGCCTTTAAGCCGTGGATCCTGCTGGAGTGAGCCTGCCAAATATATTTGTTTTACTAGAAATGTTGTGAATATCTTTTTTCTTTTTCCCCCTTTTCTTTCATTGCATCTCATTATTTAAAAATCAGAACAATATACAACATAAATATAACTATTATGAGGCATGGTAGCTATGTAATTCTTAAGGATAAAGTCATATAGGCAACATTTTGACTAAAGAAATAGGAATATTACAGTAAATATTATAAATGTTACAAAGAACTATTGTAGCAAATTTTGCTTTCATCAGCACTAACATTGATAGAAATACCACTGCAAGAATATTCCAGAGAGGTCCCTTCTTGGATATTTATGATCTGTGGAGGAAAAACCACATCCGCAACTACTCTGCAGCTTTGTAAATACACTCAGGCGAATTTCAGCTCTGCCTGCGTGGCTATTTTTTTTCCTTTTGTTTGTTCTGAGACTTTGCACAAGGAACGCAGAAGGCAGTGTTTTACTAACACAGACACAAATCATAATCAGTTACTGCGTATATACTGCAAGAACAGAGCTGTCCTCGTCTCTTGAAGGAAAAACCATGCATTATTAAATTTCATCAATATTTAATGTTGAAGGCTGCATGTTTTTTTTGAGGATTTGTGTAATAGTGTGCTTTTAATCCAGCCTTAGCTATTTCTGATACATTTAGAAATTAATATGAATGTATCTGAATGATGTTTCCTTTCAAAACATGCCTTGTGGCTGTATTGCATTGTGGTCTTTAAGTTGGTATGGATGTCTCTGATGTACCTCGTTTAGCTGTAGCAGAATTTCCTATTATTTCATCCCAATTTTCTATTTTTCACTAGGCTGTTGTTTATTTGACAAATTAATTGCTCATGGAGATATTACATATTTTGCAAAAATAAAGTGAACCTTTTTAAAAGTTAATATTATTAATGTTGATAAAAAATCTGTTTCTATTTCTCTATTTCTGCTCAAAAACAAATGGGACTAATTTTGTGACCATTTGAGAGTTGTTTTTTAAGTTTCTCCAACACTTCACTGAAAGCAGCTGCAAGTCCCTTGATAAATGTCTATTATTCCAGTTATAGTGAATAACTTGTTTTACTCCTGAGGGGAGACAAACCGGAAGGATAAACAGAAGAAGAAGAATGCCGAGTCTCAGCTAATCTTGAGGTTTGCATTAAGCTTAAGTTGGCTCTTTTGTGCTTTCTTATGTGTAATTAGAAGTTTGATAGATATGTGCTCGGGTCTCCCATCTGCTCTTTAAATATCTCAATGTCACATTATGTTGTCCAAAAAAATAAAACAGAAATGCAAGTCCACAGTGGTTCTTGGCTTATTAAGTTTCCCTCCTGCCACCCAAACAAAACAGTACAACATCCCTCCCCCTTGTCCTTACGTTTTGGCACCACGTTAATGACGATAGTCTTGGTGGCGTTGGTTTGAAACTCGTAGTTGGAATACGTGAGGACCCGGTTGAATATGCACTGGTAAGTTCCCGTGTCGTTAAAGGTCACATTGAGGATGTAGATGGAGCCATCCTGTAGGTCATTGGTTTTCTTGCTGCCATTCCAGTCCAGACGCTCGTAGAAACGTGGGTCGATAATGTCGGCTATTTGATCTTCGTAGCTGTACAGCTGGAAGAGAGTTGCAGAATGTGTTTCTTTGAAAAGCAAAATAGAGACTGTGAACATTCAAGAAACTGATCAAAATTACAAGTGCTGAAAGACCATGTTGGTGTTTCTGCATACATGCAGCAGTGTACAGTGACAAACATCAGTACTTTTACAGTACTTTAACATTTTTCCACTTCTAAATAATTAGCAAATAAAATATTAGGACCCTGACACTTGCCCTGCTCTTGTGTTCAAGTTTCTTTTTCCTGACAGTCACTCATGTAGTGTGACTTTCCATCTGTTTTACACTTTACCTTTGTAAAAAAATGAAACCACTAAGGAAATCTGCTGTTTCCCCCTGAATGCTAAAGGTGTAAAACAAAGTGTTCAACTTTCCTGTCATCCTCGAGGCAATAGACAGCCGGTCTCCAGCTTCACCACAGCTGCTGTTTTTTCCATATCGACCGAGCTACAGTTAAGGCTTCACCGCTTCCTGGCCAATGAGTGGATACACATTTTAAATGGTCTAATGGGGTCTCTGCTGCTATAGGTATGTACCATAATGGCTTCTTTGCTTTGCCTGCTGAGGACTCTTTGGGTAAGCAAAAGCGCTGTCCTCCAGGCAACACAAAGGGGGAAAAAAGCCAGCCATGAAAAATGCAAGACTCTGCTCTCATGATAAATGCATTGCAGCCGGTTCCCAGAAGAGGAGACAAAGACCCTGTTGTGATAGATGCGTTTGGGGATCTGTGCTAATTTTATTTATTGCTTTATCTGGACACAGGATAGCTAGTTACATTAGGGAGATACTGATATAGATGACTGATTTAATGATAACTGTAAACTTTAATCATCCTTGACTCTGCTGATTCTATTTCAGACACATACATTTTTTTGAATAAATGTATTACCTAAAATGCCTATGTTAAAATGACTCACGTGGGAGAACTCTGTCTCGTCTGAGGCCATGAAGTACCAGTTGACAGAGGCCGTCGCAGGTACCTCGCCCCTCATCTTACAGGAGATGCAACCGAGTTTGAAGCCTTCGTTGGCAACGGCCTCTGTGTCAGAGTCCACCTCCACACAGGCGCCATGGCACAGAGATGCTATGGCGTGAAAAGGATGAAGAGCACAGTAAGAAACATCCTGTATCACCTCATTGCTCTTTGTGTATCTACAGGTTTCAGAGGTAAAAGCCGTGGGTGGCCATCATCCTCTTTATCAAGTACCCATGACTCGAGGGAAAGCTTGATATACGGGCAGAGCTCTGCTGTTTTCCAATATCTCAGTACTTGCAGGCAAACTGTCTAAACAGTAATGTACAATCCTACATTAGCTTCTGTAACTTTAATATTTTGGCGTGCTTGCTGGTCAGTGCATGCGTGTTTTTTTTCCTTTGTCATAGCCTTTTTCTTGCATATTTATTTATTTCCACTCATCATTTCAGCTCATAGATTATTTTGAATTTGATTCATTTGGTTTTTGTTTTGTAATGTTCATTTTAGGTGTTTAAATCTGTGAAACTGAGGGGAAATAAAGAGGTTGCAGTGAGCGACACTAGTTTCTTGCATTCTGTCAATTGGTAACTGAGCTAAATTCATATATAGAAGCGTGAGTCTATATATGCCATCATCACCATGACACATACTTCTCATCGGCCGGGAGTTACACACCTGTAACTCCAAATGTTTCTCTCTCAAACTGCACCTTGCAGTTTCCACTGAGGCCTCAGCATGACTCTCAACCAATGATCTTGTGCTATTGTCAACTTTGACCTCTGGGGATGCTTTTGTTTTGAATTGCAAGAGAAGGGGGAAGAGATGAGGGAGAGGACAGGAAACACAACGCTGATCAGATGAACTCAAGATGAACTGAAATCATTGAAAGTTTGGGTGAGACTGACAGAGGCTCTATTTCATCTGTTCCCTGGGATACAAATGTTGTAGCGCCAAAGTGAGACTTTAAAGAATTACACAAATACAAATGCCACCACACTGCAGACGAACATGGAGGGGAGGAATGAGGGGTGAGGAAAGAAAGAGAAAGTTAGCACATTATTAAGTAACAGCCCTTTCTGCAAAAGCATGGGGAGATGGGGAAGCAGGAGGGAAGAGACCTAATGTTGGCTGATGCACTGCAGAGAAGAAAGGGAAGGAGAGAGGGAGAAGAGAAAGTTAAGAACATAATGTAAGACTTCACAGGCACAAAAATATAAACTCAAATGTAAATGGACTCATTGCCACTGTAATTAAACAAGAGATGGACCCGTGCATTTGAAACCAAACACAGACCCGGCTCCAGCTGGACCCGAGAACGATTAAACCCAAGCCCGAATTTGATTGGAACTAATTATTTATTATTTTTAGTTGACCTGAACAGAGCTTAAAGACTTGATTTTTGGTGATCTCAAATTTGTTTCAAATTCATTGAGTTCTTGCACCAAAGCCACATTCAATCAAGTAATCGGTTAAATGCAGCATACAACTTGACATCTCATGTAATCTTATTTTCACAGTTTTTGATCATCGTTCCTGTCTGTAATAACATGGCTCTCCAAAGGTTAATTTGGAGACATCAGAAACACCCTCAGTCAGGTGATCACACAGGTTGTCAGCAATCCTTCAGGTTAGCCAAGGTGAATAATGAAATTATTACTACAACTGTCTGTTGTAGACATCCTGTTAGATGAACTCAAATGTGCCTGTATCAACACTCATCTTGTTTCAGATGTATTTGTTGGAATTTATTTTTAAATGGATGTTATTTAACTCTATTAATTAATTAAATGCTACACAGTCTTTCCATGTACCCCAAGGCAAGTACTCTGTATTTATGTATTTCTGGGAGGAGAATCACTGGTTTAGATTTGACCTAACTGCTGATATGTTTATGACCTGTTAACAGGCTTGTTTTTTGGGCCCTGCCTTGCAGCATAGTTGCTGTGTTCCCAGATCTCTGCAATTACTTTGGGGAGCACAATGCTATAATCACCAACAGAGTCAACGGACAAAGCTGTGAAAATATGACTGCAGTTGTAATAAACCATAATTTTCCTTTTAAGTAGCATTTACACAGACAACAATAACGAGGGAGGAAAACCTAAATGTCTGAACCTGCAAAACGGGGTTCGGGTAAGGCTGGGATCTTAGGTTTTTGGGTTTTCTGGTAGGCGGGTCTGCTAAGGACCTCAAGATTATAACAAACAGACCTGAGGCAAACAAAACTTGCATGTACTTCTCCTGAACTGCTTAGAGAGCAGGTGCACTCACTCACAGAGAGCAATACAGTGAGTGGAATAGACCAAATTGATGGATTATTTTAATTTTTTCATTTTAATCTCTGCTGTAATTAGCTTTCTTGGCTGTTACAAACGTGACTTGATTGTTTGTGTTAATTACAGGCTGCTGTAAGCTGCACCAGCTGTCAGTGCTGCAGCTAATCCTTGGTTGCCAATAGAGGTCGATGAAAGTCATTCACTTAATGCCCTGGTAAATTCTCACAGGAAAACATTTAAAAAACAACTGATTTTTTGCACATAGACACCACCAGATGTTTGGTTAAACTTTTATATGCAGTGATATTTTGACTCAAGTCTGTGAGAATTTCTTCCATGTCAGCTTCTACTGTGTAGAAAAGACAGAGAGGCAGAGAGAGACAGAGAGGCAAAGAGACACCAGACACACACGAGAGCAAGACATCTCATGCAGAAAAACACACAAGGGTTAAAGATGGGCAACATATTGACCGCTCAGAGAAAAGGGCGTGAGACCTGGAACACAGACACAGGAGACACATGACAACAACAACAATGCACAGGTTCGACGGGCAGCAGGAAATAAATGAGGAGGCTGCCTGAAGACAGAGGAGGGCAATTTAGTTGCAGGACAGAGAGCACAAAAAAAAAACAGAGGCAGATGAAAATCTATGAGGAACAGCAGCATGTACAGACAGTGCGAGGCGATAATCCTCGGGGAGGGTGGTGACGCAGCGAGAGGCGAGATTGTGCAAGGTGAGCAAGGATGCTGCTGACTGTCCGAAGCTGAGACGGCAAGTTAAGATGACAGACAAAAAAAAACACACAAAGAGAGAGAGAGAGAGAGAGACGAACATGCAAGCAGACACAAAAGGAACTGCACATCAAAAGTGCAGACTAAACAGAGTCGAAGCCACCGGGCTGCCTCAGCAACAATTCTCACAACCAGCAGCAGGACACAAACACACAGAGCATCAAAAATACAAATCCATTGCGTAATCTGTGGACTGAGGTTCAGGATTATGCAACGGATATTCCAGAAACTGCAGATTAGGAGTTTTTTTCCCTGACAGGGGGCTGGTTGCTTAATCCCTCATATCAGTTGCTGTATACTCCTGAGGCCTCCAAAGCACAAAAACTGATTTACAGCTTTAGGTGCACAAAAGAACATCCGCCCACTGAGGTTAGCTAGCTTAGTGTGTTGCTGGGAGCTAAAGGAAATACAAAAAAGGATCAAGTTTATTTGCTGAAATAGCCATATAAGAGAGAGGCCGAAAAGAAAATTGGATAAGCAACAGCAAAAAAGATGAGAGAGGACAACATCGGTTTCCATGGCTGGGTTACCACGGATGTAAACACACACACATACTGTCAGCATACATAACCTGGGGAAATGCCAAACATCCATGACATTTCCCTTGACACCAAGCAAGCAAGAGACTTTCCACTGGAACAAGTAGACCATCGAAGCACACTGCTCCGTGAGCGTGTCTCTGTGTCTTTCATTTTACTCCACAAAGCTGGTAAAGTCACAGCACACTGTTTCACCAGCAGAAGAAGCCTGAAGAATCTTTGTCCTTGTTTCTTAAAATAACTGCCCTGTTGGTCTAAAAGTGCAGATCCTATTTTGTACAAAAGCCAGAACAAGACCTCCAACATATGGCCTATTGTGACTTCTGAACAAAAAAAACAATACAGTTATCTCATACAAGATTTCCTCCATGAGTGAAAAATTTAGGAAAAGATAAGAGGACTTCTTAGTTGGTCTCAGCTTAACTTACGATATTAATTAAATACAACTTTGTCCCATTTCATTCACTTCTTTTTTTCCCTGCATTAGTTTCCTACGGTTGAAATAATATATGGGCAAACTTTGAAAAATAACCAAACGAACAAACAAAGTTCTTGACTACTGCTAGAGGATTTTATACAGTCCTATGTCGTCTATATATTTCTAATTTTCAACAGCTAATACACTTTTTAGAAACAGGATGCAAACTGAAATCTCTCTGCTGTCTAGTTTCCTGTTGATCTCACTTCATGCCTTTCAGTTGCAAGCTCTGTTCTCTGCAATTTATGCACAAAGACTCTTAGTACTGTATGCTCAATGACAGTTTGTTCTGCATAAAAGATCTGAATCTGTTTAGAAGAATGAAACACAAGGCGCACATTCATCCTTTTCTCAAAACATCCTGGGCTCAGTGATCTATTCAACACTCAGAGCTTTTCCATGTCACACAGTATTCCATGTAATCTCGACAAACTCGCATTTTAAAAAGCAGACGTATTAGCTTGTTACAGCAGGAAAAGCACAGGTGTAACTGCTGACATGATTTGATGGCTTTGTTTCATTTGTGTCCAGTTCCTGGTGTTGTGCATGCTGGCTCACAAACACATCGACACAGAGCAAAGCCTCATTAATTGTTAGTGGTTAAACCTGCTGTAACGAGGCCAAAATATCTGCTGTGAAAAAAAAGTCCTAAACTGCCACTAAGGAAGGCCGCCATTATTAATATTATGAATTACATTTGTGTGTGGTAAGTTCAAATTTGCGAGTGACAAGACTACTGCAGAGTTGGGGTAGGATGAACCAAAACTGCAAAATTATAAAACCAAAACAGTGAGCTGAAAGATGTTGAAATGTCCCTGTAGAGCCGAGAGATCCCTGGCATTTTCAGATACACGTAGCCATTTGATTCATTGTTGTTATAAAAATTATTACTGGTGCAGGTTCAAATTATATTGTATTTGAAACCCGGCGTCTTTGCTGGATCTGAAATGTCACTATTGAGCAGTTAACAGGAGCTGGACATGTTGCGACTTCAATGACCCTCAACTAAGACAGGTGACACACGGTTCAAAACCCTCCCTCCACGCACAGAAAATCATCTGTGTGTCCCGATTCGTACTGTTCATTTGTCCTTGTCTGCCTTTGTGCAGCTCTGGTGCGCGCGCACACACACACACTTATGCAATTTCCAGAAGCACTACATCAGTGAAGTAAGTGTACGAGTGAAGTGAAGCAGTACGTCACTGGTGCTGGTAAAGCATCAAAGCAGTGACAGCACTTATGAGCTTCATGTCTCTCCCCTCATTGGTCTGTCTGTCTCCAGGATGTCAGCTTTCTTTCTTTCTTTCTTTCTTTCTTGACTGATTGTTGGCGCTAATTCATTCTGTCGTTGCTGTATCTTCTTCACTGTCTCTTTTGAGTCTCTGCAGTGTTATTCTGTACATACAATGCTACACAGATGAGCAAGCTGTGCAGCTGTGTGATCACGTGGTAAGTCCAGGTGACAGTTTATAGTTCAACATCAGAGAGATTTTTGCCTTTTGTCTGGGTGAAAATTCTGGAAACTTGCCCCCGGCCAGACTGGAAAACTCTCAAGCTCAATACAGTACTATATTAGTACAATACTATTTTTCAGAAAGGTTTAACTGATAGTGACACTATTTGGTATTTAATGGGTCAATATCTAACAGGGCTGTGCTTATAAGATGTAGTTTTTATTTTTTCCAGTGGGATAAAACATTATTTTTTTCAGTAAACACAGGACATTTACTTATAGTTGTATATGAACCTGTATGATAGTGTGCTCATACTCTCTCTGTTTCACTTTAATCATAGGTTTACATAAAATGTTGTGTAAGTGCAGAGCAGAGCATTTATCTAAGGCTGAGCAAAAATACTTAATCATTTTGATGCTGTTAATAATAATTATCAGTAAACCTTTAAGCCCCCAGCTGTACAAATACAAACTGAGCTAAGTTGAAGGTCATCT
Organism: Scortum barcoo; assembly: GCA_023238725.1. Taxonomy (NCBI): domain Eukaryota; kingdom Metazoa; phylum Chordata; class Actinopteri; order Centrarchiformes; family Terapontidae; genus Scortum; species Scortum barcoo. The sequence continues at coordinate 18,928,776 of CM041546.1, read as the reverse complement.
TGTCCTTAAAAGCCCCTCTCCCTCCCTTCACTACCACCCCCCTCCTCTAGCTACAGCTGGATGAGCAGAGGCTCAGGTGTGTGTGTCTCTGTGTGTGTGTGTGTGTGTGTGTGTGTGTGAGAGAGAGACAAGTTAGTAGGACACATGCAGTCTGCACTTAGGGTGTGGCACAGTACCTTACTCCAGATCTGAGGGTTAGCACGGATCTCGCAACAACAACAAAAAAGCCTCGAACAGAATCAAACTGAAACCCTCCTCAGATTTAGACTCATGCAGCTTTGAGGCTTCAGAGTCTGATAGCAGCTGCAGATGGGGCAGTTTACAGTTTCTAAAAATCACATTCATGTTTTTGCTCCAATTGCAAAGCCACTCGGATGGAGTGCATCAATCAAGAGCTCCTTGTTTACAAGTGCCTGCTGTTCGTATGAAGCAGCAAATAGATGCGCACATCCTATATACTGTATGTAGCAGCCATTGCAAGTTTTGTAGAGCAGGCTTCTGCCAAAAGATACTGATAATGTAATATTTTATCAGGGGTTGAAAACGGACTCAATCAGAAGAAGAAGAATACAGATTCAGTTAAATTACTTTTATGGGAAGAAATAAAGCTTTTAGTGGAAAAAATGTTTATGCCGTAGCTACAAACACAAATCTGAGTAAGAACACTTTTCCTGAAAATTCCTGAATTAAAAGTACAAAGCATCAATTAGACTTACTAGATTTAAAAAAACTTGATACTGTGCATCACTCAAGTCGTTGTAATTAGTTTACGTATGTAAGCTCCTCTGTAATGTAATTACTATTTTGCACAGATGAGTGGTTAGAGTGGAAGTGATCAAATGGACATGGATCCAAATGGCGATGGTGTGGTTGCTCAAACATAATGCTGACAGTGAGCTCCTTTGACTATAGCTTCGTACTCAAGCCATTTGCAGACTAAATGGCTCCATGCTACATGCATTAGTTAAAGCTGCCATCAGATGCATTAGGTTTTATGAACCTCGGGTCTGGCTTACAAGCAAGAACACACATCTCTGCCAACTGACTTTTTAGCTTGTGTCACATTTATAGGCAACATGACCAAAATTAGACTTAATTATAACCATTTATTGAGTGTTACTAGTTGGGAATTTTCTATTCTCTCACAATTGATTACATTATGAAATGCATGCCTTAAAATTTATGCATCTTCAGTCTTGATATTTCGGAAAATATCACCACATGGTCTGTTCTGATGAACCTGCAGCTTCAACCAACCAATCTGGTCAACAAATACATTTTCCATCTCTGCTTAACTCCAAAGTGAATTGCTGCATCTATTCAGATGTTTCAAATTGACAACAGCTCTAGTTTGGTAGCATTTAGTTTGTGTCATTTAAGGCACAGAAATAACCCAACAAACTCTCTCAAATAACCAGTTTACTTGTGATAATCCACAGATGTTTTGCTCTAAAAAAAATTCTCAGACAGCAATGAGATCTGTGCATTATTGTGAAGGATCATGTCATTGCATTTTGAAAAGAGAGAAATCTTTTCGGAGCATCACAGTCAAAATGGAAGTGCGGTAAGGTGAAATCTAAGTCTGTTTTTTGTGGTTGGCTGTGCTTTCATTTCTCCTCTTTCTCCTTTTTCTGTTTGTTTTTTTCCCCAGCAGCCGTCACCAAATTTAATTCAGATGGTCTTAGTCTGACAGAGTGTGGGTGGAGCGTGTGATCATCAGAGCATTCCAGTTAATACCTAACTTTTGTATATTTTATTCCTTATAGATCCGCTGTCTTTCACAAGTTCTACTGTTATGTTTTGTTTTATAATGTTCAAAAACACATTTCAACATAAAAAGAGCACAACCTTTTTTTTAAAAAAGCCTCATTATGTTCCTTTCCTCTTCTTTTAGGGGAGTCCATCCAATTTCCTGTCTTGTCCTCATGCTCACTGCGTCCAGCTCCAGATGTTCTCACTCACTTCAGTCCTTAACTAACCCACTGGGTCCTCAACCAACCCGTCTATTTCTGCCAAAAGAGGTTGTATAAACTTCCTACTCTTTGCCAAGCTTCACATCTCTGCTCAACTTTCTGCAGCTCTGCCTGCTTGACTCAACTTTATATTCTAGTTATATTTCCACTTCATGTTAAGAACAACATCACTAAAATGATCATATTTTTAGACTATAAAGCTGTGTGGTTTGTAGTACTGCTTTCAGTGACTGAGCAAGAGACAAAGTGCAGCTGGCTGGCAGTGATAAGTGCTCAGTAAATCCCTCTTTTAATGCACTGGTTCCTTTTTTTGTGCTCAATTTTAAATCCCAGTGCTTAAAACAAGATCTGTGATGACAACATGCACCTAAAGAAAATGCTTTAGCTTTTCAGTTTTAACTTGGGTTGGGAATGTACAGTCAATTTAAAAAAGGTAAAAGCATTTGTTTGTTCATTTGCTACCATTTACACCTTGTTTATATTGCCTCCAGTCATTTTTAATAAATGCCAGAGGATCGTTTCATACTTAATCTTGTTTCCAAATAAGCCAAGAGGCCATAAATGAAGAGACATGGCTGTGATTGTAAATTCCTTAAGACAGGCCAGTGAAAGATAATTTCCTTGCAGAGTTGCTTCTCTTCCCGTCGGCATCAGGAGACCGACAGTAACTTCAAGGTGATGGATTATGTAGCTCAGGCTATTTTCATCTCAGTGGAAGGTGTTTTCCGCACTATGAAAGAATAAATGACTTCTTGTAAAGGTGAGAAATCAAGTTGGGATATCTCAAATGATGCATTTTTCACAATTTTCTACCATTTTATAAGCCAACTGTAAAGGTCGTTGATTGAGAAAAACATTGGCATATTATGGATTATGAAAATAAATACTAGTTGCTGCCCTAAAATGCAAACAGACACATAGATCTCGTGAGAGAAACACTATGCCCTATACTTCACACTATACAGGGAGAAATGAATCATCTGCATTGTTCTAGACCTTTGAATACAAAACGGCTTCTGCATCTGTGCATGTGTGTGTGTGTGTGTGTGTGTGTGTGTACACCCTCCATTTTAACACTGCCACATGGCTTCATCTCATTACCCTGAAAAAAAAAAGCCCTGAACAGCTGGGCTTTTAGCAAGCAATCCAGCACACAGTGATGGAACCACAAACACTTACTCACACATCAGCATCATCACACACATCCATAAACGCACACGAACCCCCCCAAACACTGCAGACAAACAGAGCAGACAGCAGTGGGCAACATCAGGCGACAGGAAACACCTCAACAACAGCAGCAAACTGCACAGTTAGTGAACAGGGGATTCGATGGTGGCTCATATGCATGCCAAGGTGTTGCCATCGCGGCATTGCCATGGCAACACTACCACTGCCCACTCACCTTGAAGTGCCAGAAGGGCCAAAGGTAGAAGCAGCAGCTCCTGTACCGCAGGCATCCTGACAGGAGAGTGAGGACTGGTGGCGGCTCTCAACGGTGTCAAAACGCGCCACACACACACAGCACACTCACACACACTGACACACTTCAGAGTGGGAGACACAAAATAGATCTAGAGCAGCTATTCCAGATTGCAGATGAAAAACCTCAGAGCAGTAAGAGGCCAGAGTTGTCCTGACTACGATGAAAAGTCTGGGAGACTCTTTCCTGACACGGCTGGGACGCTGGGTGTGGTCCGCCTGGGTGTCTTCTTCTCCTCCTTTTTTATTTCTTTTTTTCTCTTCAGCTGATAGGAGGGCTGGAAGGAGGGATGGATGGGTCCTCTTGCTGATCTGCTCTTCTTAAGCACCTGAAAAACCTGACAGCAGCAGTGTGGAAGGCGTGCGCCCTGCTGTCTCGTCTCCTCACCCCTCTCTGGCTCTTAATCACTCTGTTTTACTGAAGAGCCTGTCCAGCCTCTCAGCGTGTGAGCGTATAGAGTTACCAGAGGGAGGAATCACTCTGAGTTTCAGATTTCGGCCTCTTGTTGCTCCAAATGGGCCTTTGTTCAACTATTTACACTGTGTGGCACACCCTCAGGCCTGTTTGCACCAAATAATGCCAATATCTGGACACAGAGCCTGCTCAACAAATGGCACTGTCAGTGATTCACAATAAAAGCTACTGGAAGACAAATATCTGATGGGGGTTTGGGTGCAGAGGTGGCTGATGGACTTTGTGCTGGAGATGGAAGACGTGTGGTGTCAGAGTGAGTCAATGGAGTTGGAGTAATTGTGCAGATAAAAAGTCTGTTAAAATGTCAAAATGCTGTATGGGTGGGTGCCCTCAACAGGAACCACTGGGCTGACTTTTCCCTCATGTAAGTCTGGGCAAAAAAAAAAAAAAAGGCAAAGTCTGTGCTGGACAGAGCCAGAGGGTGAGGGAAATGGCAAATGGAAGCAGTGTGAAGTGTCCTCTCCCTCGTTTCCACCCCTCTTTGGCTTTGGATAAAAAATGACAATGATCACCTTTTTTCTGTCCTTATTGCCTCATATCAGTGTTATTGCTCTCTTTCTCGCTCTCTGCGGTCCAGATCGCAGTCTCACAACTACATATCTCTTCAGATTAAGCTCCCGGGCGGGCAGGGTGTAGGGCAGAGTCTGTTTGCGTCTGACTTTATTCAAGTGAAATCATCCGCTGCCTGTGCGCACCGGTGAGGCCATACGGTTTTTGCGCATGGCGCTCTCGGGCTCGACTGCGGCGGCACAGGTGGCCCCGGTGCTCAGATGGCTCACCAGCAGCACATGACACCAGTCCGAGCAGAAGAAAGGCATGCGTCGTCAAAGGAGGTGTGTGTGTGTGTGTGTGTGTGTGTGTGGCTATTTACACCGACTTCTGTGCGTCTTTGGAGGCTAAAAAAAGTGCGCTGTTCTGTCGTGCATTCCGTTGGTATGAATGGATAATGGGACGGGAGTCGGGACAGTCTACCTTCAATCAATGAGTCTGCTCGAAATGCGCAAAATCCTTAAAAAAAACACCAACAAAAAAAATTCCATCGACGCAGCAGATTCTTATTTTACCTGTCACCTCTTTATCAGAATACCCCTTTGGAAAAGAAAAAAACAAGAACCTGAGCCTTTTTATATCACTGCTCTCCCTGAAACGTCTCTTCCTTTAGACGGGGTGGTCGGCATCCATCCCGCCTCAGCCAGTCGGATCCTGGACGTCCCTCAGCTGTCACACCGGGAGATTTTAGGATCAGAAAAAAAAAAGACCAAATCTCCTCCTCCTTCTCCTTTTTCTTTCTCCTCTTCTTGTTGCCTTCAAGAATGTCCTCTGGAGACCTGCATAATCCTCATGGAGATGCTGACCGAGGCGTCAGAATTCAAGGAAAGCGCAGGGACGCACACGCACCAAAAAAAGAAAAAAAAGAAATCAGCAACCTCCAGAAATTACATGGTGTGTCAGTGAGAGGACGCGGCGCTAATCAGTCTTTGGGATGGGTGAAGGCTGGGGGAGGGAGGTGCATGCAGGGGGAGGGAGGAGTAGGAGGAGGATGGGGGGGGGGTGATGCATTGCAGCAGAGGGATGGAGGAACAGGAGGAGGAGGAGGAAGAGGGAGAAGTATAGAGCCGTTGTTATGGCAACAATGATTTCATGTGATGTTTCCATCCCTTCCAGAAACCCCCACGTGCTGGCAAAGAGAACAGTCAGATCAGTGATATCACAGGGAAGCTGAAGTTTATTAAAGGGGCATGATCAGAGAGTTATAGGTGTGTGGTGCGAGGACGGAGACATTTTACATTAGATGTTGAGATTTTTAGAAAGAAAAATGGCCCAAGTGGGTCCACAAAACACACTGGATCCCATGAAAATAACCTGAGAGTCACAACACCTACCTCCAAGTCAAAGGCATATATGTCACATACAGAGGTAATTTTGTGATGAAATGAAAGGTGTGTAAATTAATCACCTTATAAAAAAGGAAATGTAAATTATTTAAAAAGTCAAGATAAGAATTTACAGACATATGTCAAAAAAGTCTAATTTACATTTGTGCCCATTGCACACAAATGTGCAATATGCTGGGTGGTGCAAACACTCGTAAGATTAAAACAATAAAGTGCATCTGAGTTTTGTCAAACATTATTGATTATTAGGTCAGTTATTTATGTAACACGGAAACATATAAATGCAATCACATAAAACGGCTCGAAACCTTTCAGAACAAACCATTAAAAGTATTAAACTAAAGGAAAACACACTGATTTCAATCAAAACTAAATCTAAACTACGAATGTGGGCATTGTCATCCTGGGGGAGATTGCTCCCTTCAGGATAGAGATTCTACATCAGAGGATAAAGGCGATCACTCAGAACAACTTTAGATTGAGTCACAGAAATCCTTCCCCCGCCAGCCCCTCACTGTAGGGGTCAAAACTATAGGGGTTACTAACTATTCATTTTTTCCAAGAACTGGGGCTTTATATCTGAGTCATTTTAGAAACCCCCTTCTTCTTTCACACTGTGCCCCCTCATCAGTGAATACTTCATGCATCTTTAATATGACATTAAGCATTTATTGTCTCCATATACACTAAATCTCTACTGCATTAGCTTATTTCAAATTCTCAGACATTTGACAGATGTGTTGTACTTTAAAGGGGATGCTCAACTCAAAACAAAGTCATTAAATCACTCTGAACTACATGGAAAGTTCATGGAAGGTTTTTCATTTACTCGCCTCATTTTCAACTGACAGCCAGCTTTCAAACCCACTTTTTTGCCATTGTAGCTTTCTGTCTGAGTCATCAACCCACATATGCATGCACACACAACCACATGACCACAGGTACACTATGTGTGTGTACTGATCTTTCGTTTTGGCCATTTCATTATGCCAGTGGAGGATTACTGTGCTGATTGCATCCCTGTCCTCGCCCTGACAAATGCACTTTTCCAGTGTGTGTTTATGTGTGTGAGTGTGTGTGTGACCTTCCTGTCCCTAATTCCACCAACATCCCTTTTCATCTTTTTAAATATGTGGATTAACTTCCATCACAGCAGCAACACCAGTGGGGATGAATATCACTCATCCAGTAAGATGCACTGAGGATGAACTTGTTTTATCATAAACTTATCTTCAGGGAGTCTTGAACAAGAAAAGCAGGTGTCATGCACCAATAGAAGATACATTTTAATTGATAGGTCACTGGAGTTTTGTGTGTTTTACCTACAGATGTAGCTTGCTGTCATCTGATTGCTTATTTTAGTTTAGATTTAATGTTAAGCCTATGCCATATGGTTTTATTTCTAGTCCTTCTAATAAGTAAAGGGAATAAAAGGTCACTCGCAATGATCACTCCTTTGTGCAACTGCCCTCAGTCACCATTAGAGGGAGATTATGTATCAAAGATACCTTTTCTTACTTCAATACGACAGACAGGACTGTGAAGAAAATGATGTTGAAAACTGGAATTTGGAAAAAACTGGAAAAAACTCAAGGTTGGACTTTCCAATGAAGATGGAAGCTGTGGATGGGCATTCCCTTTGACTTTCTGATCAAAGTGAAAGCCTTCCTGGGAAATCAAAAGCAAGTATAAACATGAGACTGTACATATTAAAAGAAAGAGCAGCAAGAATCAATAAATCAGGGTAATAACAGTGTATTTATATTTCATTTGATATGTGAAGATTAGCTATTTTTATATTCTGTCACATCTCTATGCAATTTTATTCACTGTCAAACACGGCTTACAGTTTTAGAAGTTGTAATTAGATCTGCCCCAACTTGTATGTAGGAAGTTGTAGAAGTAGATTATCCCAAAAAATATTTGAAGTAAGAAAGTATTTGTAATGACTCATTATACAGTATGTTACAGAGACATATAGTAATTATTGTAAAATCTATTATCAGTAAAATCTATGCATTTTAAAGTACTTTAAAGTTAATGCATTTTGACAAAACCTTTAGTTACCATGTTTTAAAGTGAACAATAGTGAAGGAACAATTAAAAAAATATATCTTTGTACACTTATTCTGTATGGTCATACAAAATGTGGATTTATTTACAAGATAAACTGTAATATTCCTTGCAAATATTTCCTTTTAAAAAGCACAGCATTGTTTAGGACAAGTTCAGATGTCATATTTTTCAAATGTAATTTGAACTACATTTTTTAAGTAGCTTCAGTTAACCAAGCTTGATTTAGACTACCTTTTCAGTTTAGTTCTTCTCCCAGTGAGAAGTAATTGGTAAACTGCAAAGCGATGCTGTCAAAGTAGCTTTCCCAGCACTGAATATCACGATGTGTTTGAACCTGATGTATCATCAGTTCAGGGGCTGAGACAGTTTGCAAGACGTCCAATATTTACACCCTGCAGTGTTTTTGGCTGGACCACAGAGGGCCAGTCCTATAAACACAGAAGTCTGTCACCGAATAAGTAAATGATCAAATTTAATAAAGGGTTTGACCGAGTGTTGGTGTTTCCTTATTGGAATGTCAGTTATGTACACTAACACTATGAGTGCAGGTGAAGCCCTATAAAGCTACAGCTAGTCTGTAACCACTCTATCCACAAGAGGCTGAAGTTTATTCTGGAGGTGACTCCACCTTTAAATCACAAGTTGTCACACACCTCCTCCTAAATCTGGCTGCCACTTCCAAACCTGGGATGGTGGTGAATGAACAAGGCACCATGAAACAAGGAAGGGACAGTCATGCAGTCACGGTCATCATGAATAAAATTTTCTCTCAGAGTGTGCTCCCTGCTGATTGTTCCTGGTTATGGATGTTCATGAGTTTAAAGATGCCTTGGAGAGACGAGTCTCTTTTCTCCGCTGATAGCCTGGATCTGCTGCTCCATTCACCTTCTGCATATCAGCTGGGCAGCGACGAGGCCCAGCAGGGTGGTGATGGGCACCAGGAGGAGAGCCACGTACAGGGGCCACGGCTCTGGAAACGCCACTGCACCTGTCTCAGAGAAACACAAAATCACTGATATGAAGAATAATCCTGTAATCAAAGCCCAAATCGACACGGTGTTGGATTTACTGTAATCCCTTCTCCTGTAAAGGCAAAGTGAAATTAAAGGGAAAGTTCACCCAAATTACAGAAAAAAAGAAACAATAAAAGATTACAAAAATTCAGCCACCTCTAAGTCTGCAAATGTCCTTTCACAATTTGTGTTAGTTAATCTTTTAATATTTTCCCTAAACAACATAAGCAGTAGAAAGTGAGCTCTTGCTGGTGTGCTGAGACTCACCACAGACAGTTGTTGAACATGCTACTGAAACATTTTTTTCAGTATCTCCACCTTCTCCAGCCCCTAAGAAGAAAACATTTTGATGAACTACTGTAGGCGGCTACAGGTACAGTTTTTGTCAAATATGGATAGATAACTCCTGACAGGGTGTTGTTGCAAATAGATCACTGGAACCACAGCAAAGACGTCGACAGTGATGTTGAAGATTGTCTGGAAGCTTGCAGGACAACAGACTGAATGTTTGCAATAACATAGAACATGGCAGCATTTGTGTTTATTATGATCTGCTGAACAGGTTAAGGGTCATTTTTATATAAAGGCAGACTCGTTTTGGCTCCAACAAACTTCAGATTTCTAAAGGATGTGGTTTTGGTCTTGGGAGCAGAAATATATTATCTAGCTTAAAATAAAATACTTAGTATTAGCTCACATTCCTCCCAAGTCTGTATTAAAAACATACACATGCCCATATGAACAGAGGCATAGTTTCTGTCATCATTCCTGCTGTTCATATTGGCCATTAAAAGATCCCCTACCATGGTGAATCCACAGTGCAGGAATGGAAAGTTTATCTGACGTTAACATGAAGCTTCAGCAGCCAAGTAAGTCAAATCTAGTGGGTATCCTCAGAAGTGGAGAAGCCCATTTGAATTAATTAACTCAGATTACTGAGGCCTCACATTAACTTCGGATAAACATTTCAGTATATTTTTTTGCATGAAATGACGAATGCAGATTTTTTTTGTGCCATCATATACACATGGCTATTGATTTGAAAAATGTGAGGCTGTCCTTTAAGGCACTCTTTAATCAAGGAGAACTGTGGAAATCCACTTAGCATTGGGTTTATAGAGCACCTATTAGCAACATAGTGGTGTGTCTATCAGATCAGTGGTGAATAAAGTGTGATAGTCACTGATTAAAGAAAAAAGACAGAAAAGTACAGACAAAACACAGCAGCTTTTCTTCCTCAAAAAGCTGAGGAGGGTTTAAGACTCAGTGCAGAGCAGTACGTTTGTAATGTTAATGCATGAAGACCAGATCAGATCATGAAAAATATTATCACCTGCTGGATCGTAGTGGAGGGAATTTTTCGTTATCAGAACCCCATTCAGGTGTAGCTGACACTCATATTTTCCTGCGCTGCTCGGTGATATGGCCTCAGTGAGTGTCACATAGGGGAGACCTTCGATAGAAGCTCTGGGAGCAGAGTCAACACTTTGGAGCTTACGTCCATCATGAAAAATGGATAAAACAAATGCGGGATCCTGTGTCACGTTTACTTCACACTGGAGCTGAGAGTCATTGTGGCCGGTGAGGTTAAAGATCATGGTGTCTGAAAAGAGACACAAACATCATAAACACAAACATTTAAGTTAAAAGTTTTTTTTTCTTTTTTCATGAAATTCTTCCCTAGCAGAAACATAGCAGTTGATTTTTTACCTTAAGCAATTGTTTTAAGGCAAGAAATTGGAGAAATTGTTTATGTACACATTTGAACACTTATGGAGATTTTAAATTGATGTGTTAAACAGCACTCTCCCTCACCATCATCAAATAACCAAATGAAGGAATATCCTTTGGAAGAACAGTGTTCATCCATAATGTGAAGGAGCATTGAAGCCATTCTGGTGGGACGCGGTGGCCCAACACCTTACTTAGACACTTTATGTTGGTTTTTCATTTAATTTGTCACCCGTCTGAACACTACAAGTGTTACTGGAGTTTTAACCTCTTCAGACATTGACCCACCCACCGCATCCGCCTTCACAGAAATAGATTAAAAATGAAAAATCTAAAACTTTTATTTACCATAAACCATCAGTGTTGTTCCATCTCCTGAGGCCCTGGAGCTTTTTTGCCTCTTTGGGGTGATGGTGATTTTGCACAGGTACTTCCCGCTGTCGGCCCACTGGACCTCCTTGAGAAGTATACCCTTGTTTGAAGAGTTCCGATTATTATCCAGAAGCTCTACACGTCCCACATATTTCCCAGAGGGCTCCCACACTTTGTTTTTTAAGAAATACCAATACAGAACTGTATTCATCTCTAAGCTCTCATTGTGACTGAACTGACATGGCATCGTAACATTTTGACCCAGAGCAGTGGTAAGTACAGGAAGCTGGTGGACGGTGACCAGGGAGCGGGTACCTGCAAAACAGTCATGAAAATAAAACAGTGACAGGATGTTGGTTAACAGCATTAAGTTTCTGTGAAAAATAACCATTACATGTCTCTCACATAGTGCTGAAAATCCTCTGTTGTCATTCTGTGAAAACTTGGCTAAGATGATTGTGTCTATAGCCACAGGTAACAGGAAAGACCACAATGATTGAACATGCAAGTCTTTTATTGGGACATTTGCAGACCAGTATTCAGCTTAATAGAGAAGACTATTTTGGATTTATGATCATCCTACAACTGTAGAGCCACACACATTCTACATTTCAGATTACTGGAAAATACTTCTTTGTCTGTCTGTCTTCTCTATCTGTCTGTCTTTCAGCTGAGCCTTTTACCGTAAGTCCACAAGTTATTGGTCATTAGGACAAACGGCAGCCCCAAACATCAGTCTAGAGATAGAAACATCTATATAACATCAATGAATTCAGCTATAGATGTCAGAGGGAATGGTGTATAACCTGCAGAAAAATCAAAATGTAGACAAAGAGATACACAGCTCAGGTGGAGCTGAAATGCAGCAATATACTACAGGCTACCAAAACTTAAAAAAAACAAACAAAAATCTTCTCCTAAACTCCAAATAATAATAATAATAATAATAGATCATAAAAGTTTAACTTTAACTTGAAGCTTGTTGTTGTTGTTACATATCTGAAAAATACACCAGCAAAGAAAGCACTAAAGGAGGGTTGAAAATGCCTGAATGAAGCCTTATCAGGAAACTTTCAGTCTGTCCCTGGATTTGAGAAATTATTTGGAATTTGCAACTGAGCCCACAGAACATTTATGATAAAACACACTGCAGTGATTTGCAAAATGAGTAAATCATTTTTAAAACTATGAATCCTTAATGCAAACATATATAAATATATCATCTACAAATCAAAAATCTTCAGAAATTGTACCTGAGACCATAAAGCAGAGAAACGTCCATTGTGTCCATCCCCACTTCGTCCCTGTTAAGCTGTTAAGCTTTTTTGTCTGATGCATCTCAGACAAACTGATCTGTGGCTTGCCTCTTGACAAAAGACACATTAAGCCTCACTGAGTGAGAAATATGAAGAACATGGAGGTGTGTGTCATACCACTTCCTCTGTAGAAGAAAGATGTCTCTCTGAATCAGTTTTATGAAGAAAAAATGAATAAAGAAATTTGAAATCTAGCACATGTGCAGGTTTACACTACTTATTTTATCATAGTTTTGAAGGTATAAAGGTAGCATTTCCTAACTTCTGCAAAGCATTGTGATTGTCCAATTAAAACTGTGTAAATAAAATGTTTTGGTTTGAAAGTTTTAAAACTACTTGAAAACAGGACTTTTGGGTGTGTTTTTGAATAACAGATGGCTGGATGGGTAATTGGCTAAACAATCTCCAATCAAGGTCCAGTTACTAGCTTGTTCTGGAGCTTTCAGCTGTATTACATAGTCTTTGTTGGCAGATGCAGTTTCATTGCCACGAAACTGTAGATGTTCAAACTCCACTTTTAGATGTCCTTGTTTGTGTTGACAAACAGGGAAGAGAGAGATTGTGAGTTTTGTTTTTTGTTTTTTACTATTATTTCCAAGATCAGGAACAGAGTACGAGGCTCAACATTTAGGCCAACTTGAACAAGAAGTCCTGAAAGTTTTATCTGCTGATGAAGACCATGTGATCCAAAGCTCCAGAATAGGTGCTACTGTTCCAAGGTCAAGACTTAGCTTTCAAGTTACACTATAATAAATTGTCACCTGCTGACAGTTATTGTTATCTACACAAAATGCTGAAACTTCCATTTTTCCTGATTTTGCAACCAACAACAGGGGTGACTAACAGATTACTTGACCATGATGTATTGATACCTACACAAATCAGTGTCCTCTCACTAAGAGATGTATTGCCTGATAGGCAATTATGCACTTTTTCCGTGTGTTCTCCCACACAGGAGTAAATCATCTATCTGTGATATTTGAGTGTTTTTTTTCTAAGTGTTTTTCAGTTTTGCCCTGAATGGAAACCACAGTGCTTTAATAAGCCCACTGCGTTTTGCACGTAGACTCTGCAGAGGCGTGAAGACCACTAACTCTGCAACAGGATATATAACTTTCTGCACACCCACTTGCACAGCTGGGATCCTGTGGCTGTTCCACCTGCCTGTGATAAACTTGTGTAAAAAGCATTTAGAAGAACTCTCTATTTTAATGTATATTCTAAGAAAATGTTATGCTATTCTGTAATACTTTACATCTATTATTTTACTTTTATATTGGTTAAAAGGTGGGGATGTGTGTTAGGTAGATTTGGCTACACTTTCAGAAACAGAGGTACAGTTTCTGTCTCTCAAAGTATAATTTAAACCAATGTACCCCCTAAGGCTACTTATTGGACCTCTAGGTAACTTAATGTGTGTTCCCAAGCAGTAAAAGGTACATATATGTGCAATTTCTTCTAGATGTTGAGGCACAATATCATGAGACAGCATTATTAGGCCGAATACCTTGACAAAATTCGGTAATATATTTATTTAGCCTTGAAATGATGGAAATAAAAAAAATCCGGGTTGCATATAAAAACAAATCAGGAGAAACTGAGTTTGTTCCTGCCCAAGGGTACAAATAAGGACCCAATGTCAAAGGCACAACAGCTGTACCTTAGTGTTAAGCCGCTGTGGCCCTAAAGGTGCAACTTACAGTACATTATTTCTGACAATGTAGTGAAGTCTTTAGACAGAATGTGAATATTTTGTATCACAAATCATTAAAAAGTAAAAATGTTTTTATTTGTTTCCTATATCGCTTTATAAACATTACAAAGTTCTAAATATGAAAAAAATTAAAACCAAAAAAAACTTTCAGAAAAAAACTCCATTACCCAGACAACCATCTGCCAACGTCTTACGTCATAACGTCATTCGGCAGGCGTATTTCAACATGGAGGACATCGTAGCTGTAGAAAAGAGCCTGGTATGAATCAGTGAGATTGTTCCCTTTTTTTCTCTTAAAATTGAAAGACTTCCAGTGGTAGGCATTTTTAAATATATGGTTTTGTATCTTTGAGTCAGTGGTGGTTTGTCGCGATGTTTTACCGTGTGCTGGTTCGTTAACGAGCTCGGAACTTAAACCTGCCAATTCATTGTCCCGTCTCGGTGCAGCTGCTATGTCATGCAAGTTAGCTGTTAGCATTAGCACGAGTAATTTTGAAGTAGATCAAGGATTTGTAAAACTGTATCCACCATATGTTGATGTTAATAATTTGCGAGGTGTTTTTATTGTTCAAGGATGCATCTCAACCCGCTTTAAGGTCGTTTTTAGTTTAGTAGTTTAAAGTTAGACAGCTGCAAATTAGCTCAGGCTAGCTGAGGCAATGTCCCTGAGAGGTTCGGAGTAAAAATCCAGCACACTGTAGTTGTTGTTTATCGGCCAGTTTCCTTGAAGTAAGATGTTTGCTGATCCCTGCCCATGAGCTGAAAGTACTATGTGCCATAGATATAATGTTTGTGTGTGTGTGAGTGAGTGTGGGAAGTACAGCAGTATGTTCATGTTTAATGTGTTTATTGTGTCACTTTCACAGGAAGAAATGCCGGCAATACTGACCTCCAGACCTCAGACAGGTCTGTCCTTTCTGGCACCAGAACCAGAAGATCTTGAGGACCTGTACAGCAGATACAAGGTCTGGTACCAGCTCATAACGTGTGTCTTAAATGTTGGCTTCAAAAGTGAATGTCGTGGGTTTGTTTCTGTGTCTTAGTGGATAACAGAAGACATGATCTGGTTCAATGTTACATTAAAGGCAAACATCTAATAAGTCAGTCTTGAGTCAAACTTGTACACACCATGCACAAATTTACAGAAGCCTGGTTTCAAACCTCTTAAATGTAACATCTATGACTTTTCAGTGATTCAAGCAATATTTATAGGAAAAACAAAATGTTTGGAGCAGTACATTTGTTCCAAAATTACATTTGCATGAAGATCATCCATATAAACACATATGCTTCTGTTCACATTAAATATTTTTAAACATGTTGTTTTAATACATAAACATTTTGGTGCACCTGTAAACTAAACTAGGCTACTTATCAACAGTGATGAAAAATAATTACTGGATAGTCTACATAGAAATGTGTAACCACAGAGGCTGGCTCATAGAAAGAATGAGATATAATGTGGTTCTTTCAGTACAACCAGGTGCCCACTTGTTTGCATTAGAGCTTCTTTCACTTGATGTAAGGGCAGCACAGGCGGTGTTGGAAATTGGGGGAAAAAAAAGGTCAAAGTCCATTTAGCTGCTTTTCTGCATCTTTCAAATGTATCATGGTCCTAATAGGTTTACATTTCTGTTGCGACAGTAAGATCCAAATCTGCTGATGACAACTGAAATTAGACATTTTATTTAGGCTCATGATCATTGGTGTTCATTGACACTATATATAAGGAGAATAGTCCTATCTATTGTTTCGCTCTTATTTGTTCAGCTCTGTTGTTTGTAGTCTATTCCTGTCAAAGTACACTGAGAGATATGAAAAATCTGCATACAAACCATTAATGTAAGTCTATGAACTCCAGCAAGCAGATGGCTGATATTTACAGCAGGCACTCAAACTTTTTTCTTCCTCTCCTTTTGTTTTGTGTTTGCAGAAGCTGCAGCAGGAGCTAGAGTTCCTGGAGGTACAGGAGGAATACATCAAAGATGAACAGAAGAACCTGAAAAAAGAGTTTCTCCATGCCCAGGAGGAGGTGAAGAGGATACAGAGTATCCCACTTGTCATTGGCCAGTTCTTGGAAGCTGTTGACCAGAACACAGCCATTGTAGGCTCCACCACAGGTACTATTAAAAGAAAAAACTGCCTAAATGTAAAGCACCTACACCAGCTTGAAAGAATTTTGTGCTGCCAGTATTGATTTGGGAGCTCTGTTTGACTTTGCTGACAGTCCCACAGAGCCTCACCTGCATGTCACTTCACCTGTTACAACAGGAAATTTTGCTGGATGTCTTTGAGTTGAAAGGCTTTGCATTTGCATTTGCATTTGCAAATTGTATACCTGACTGACAAAAAGACCTTTGAGTATTTTACACAAACCCAAGACAAACAACACACAGACCCCAGCAGCGCCAACTTTATCAGCATTCAGTTTTTACTAGTGCTACGTCCATGCATCACTTTATTTCTGAAGTTTCTTCTACCTGTTGCAGCTGTGCTCATAAACACTGATCTAACAACCTGTAAGAGCTGTGGGAATTTTTTTGCCCTCTTGTTTGCTCTCAAAAAGACTGAATTATAACCTGTTTTTGTTGTCCACTAACTAAGTTGAAGTCAACTAACTAACTTGAGTTGAGTATTTTTCACACCTGGGAGCAATGCTCACTAATGTTAAAATTCCAAGAGGTGAATAAAAAATAAAATCGTATGCATTAAAAACACTGAAATACAGCCTGTGCAAAATAAATAAATAACTGAATAGATAAAGCTGAGAATTAAAAATGAATGAAATGGCAGACGATGCATACAAGCTGTATATTTGAATGCTTTATCATGTTCAGGCTTTCAGAGTCTTTTGAGACAACCTGGAGGAGATGTACTGTGTGCTGTTAAATCTGAATTATTTAGTGTGAAGTACATGTTTTAAATATGTAATGAGTTCTGTTCCTGTTTTCTTTCTTCTTTAATTCATCATCGTTCCCCCTCTCAGGGTCCAACTACTATGTGCGCATCCTGAGCACCATCGACAGAGAACTGCTCAAGCCAAATGCCTCAGTGGCCTTGCATAAGCACAGCAATGCCCTGGTGGATGTGCTGCCTCCTGAAGCTGACAGCAGCATCATGATGCTGACGTCAGGTGAGATGCTCTGTCCAATGTTTTAATAGCTCCTCTACAAAGATGATGGCGGTCGTAGAGTACGTTTTTTCCACTATTGCTGCAGAAGACTGAATTCATATGATTAAGATCTCTGTTTGGTTTAATTAAACAGCCTAGCTACCCTTTTCTTAAGGTTGTAAAGAAGGCTGGCGATGTTGTATAAACTTTACTACGTTTGAGCAGCAAAGCTGATAACTTTCCTCTTTGCTGTGTTTTTGCTCCCAGACCAAAAGCCAGATGTGATGTATGCAGACATCGGTGGTATGGACATTCAGAAGCAGGAAGTCAGAGAAGCTGTAGAGCTGCCACTCACACACTTTGAGCTCTACAAACAGGTCAGTTAAGAGTCAAGAGTAATATAACATTTTTACATAAACACTGGCAAATACTTATATGGATCTTTCACTTCTTGACACTCTTTGAGGGAAATGATGTGAATTTGCTCTCCTTTTCTTTCTCAGATTGGCATCGACCCACCCAGGGGTGTCCTTATGTATGGACCTCCAGGTTGTGGGAAGACGATGTTAGCTAAGGCTGTGGCACACCACACTACAGGTAAGTCCCTTATATCAGAAACTTACAGCTTCCATGCACCACCATTGAATATGTTCTGTGTATTTCGTAGTGAGATGTTGTCTTGTTTTATATCAAATGAGACAAAGTCAGTTTACCCCTTTATGTTGATAACACAAGATGGATTCAAATTAATGCATACATTACATCATTATTTAATGCTTTGAGGTTGAATGTTCTGTTTACAAATAGCAACTAACATATCCTACTCATTATACCTTTAAAACAACTAATTACTACAAATTGCCAGTAATATCTGCAGTAGATGTTGCATTTTAGCTATGGATTATTGGTAGGGAGTGTGTACTGCGAAAAGAATCATCATTGTCCAATCTCTCTCCCTACAGCGGCGTTCATCCGTGTGGTGGGCTCTGAGTTTGTTCAGAAGTATTTGGGGGAGGGCCCTCGTATGGTGCGCGATGTCTTCCGGCTGGCGAAGGAAAATGCCCCGGCCATCATCTTCATTGATGAGATAGACGCTATTGCTACTAAGCGTTTTGATGCACAGACTGGAGGTATGGTATATCAGTTTTTTTTGTTTCCTAGATTACATCCCTGTAAATGCCATAACACTGAGGTAAAAATGTACACTCTGACCTTGTTTAATTTTTTCTTTTGCAGCTGATAGGGAGGTGCAGAGAATCTTACTTGAGCTGCTCAATCAAATGGACGGCTTTGACCAGAACGTCAATGTCAAGGTGAGTCCAAGTCTACCTGTCTGAGAAAGCTTTTAACTTTTCCCCCTCTGAATGCACCATCTCCATATGTGCTGACTTGCGGGGGCCAGTGATGGAGCCTGGGCACCGTCAGAGTGACAACACCAGTCATTCTTTCACTGCGCCGTTGTCACTGTGCCTTGTATCCACTCATTCAACATAGCAAGCACCCAAAAAGGTTTATGTTGTCAGTCTTCAAAACCTTAAATACACATTTTGCCCATAAGCTATTTGTGAATGCTGCTCAGACAAAAAAAAGCCTTCAGTGTTGAAAGAGGATGGCTGCTTATTTCTAAGAACTGTTTTTTTCTGTAAAGAATTGAATGTTCCAAGGGCGTGCTTTTAGGCAGACACTTAACAAATGTTATTGACAAATCTCGTTAACTGTACAGCTGCAGCTTTGTACTGTGTCCTGTTAAACCATAAACAAAACAAGTAAAGCTCTCTTTTTTTTTTTGGTTGACATTTTTGGTTTCTACTGGCATAATAGCAGTGTTACATGAAGTGTAATGTCTGAAGAATATTATTATTTGTAGGATTATTTACGCCACCAAAAGTTATCGATGTATGGTACCTTTGTTTACTGTATCGTTTTTTTGCAGCTGATCAGGATGAAATCAACTCTACACAGTGACACACGTTCTATATGAAATCATAGCTTCACCATCTGCTGAATGATTGATTGAAGTCTCTTCCCATGAGGTTCCTTCTATTAGGTCACCAGTCTCAAAGGGTTGGCAAAACCACTGTCCTAGATACCAAGGCTGCAATCAGTCTTGGTAGTTGAGCTCATTCGCCCTCGCTTCAGTGAGCCAGAACTAAACATTTTATGTGGAACCAAATGCACCCGGCATCACAGTATGTTTGCAGTTAACCATCGTGATCACATAACGTCTATTAACATTTGCACTTGTGATGATTGTAGGTGATCATGGCCACCAACAGAGCAGACACGCTGGACCCTGCCCTGCTACGTCCTGGACGGCTGGACAGAAAGATCGAGTTCCCCTTGCCTGACCGCAGGCAGAAACGTCTCATTTTCTCCACCATAACCAGTAAAATGAACCTCTCAGAGGAGGTTGACCTGGAGGACTGTATCCTTGTTTTACTTGTGTTGTTTAGTATTCATGAATGCGTCACACAGCACTATAGTAATTCCCTGCTCTGTAGCCATATATACATATTTTAGATATTTAGTTAGTTTAGCTAAAACCATGTTGTTATCTCTGTAGAAAACATAACAGGGTGGTGTTAATGTTAAAATAAAGCAGTACTGTGTAGAATATAATGATAAATCCTCAGTTTAGTTCTTCTGTAGACTGAATGACCTTTGAAGTGTGATGCAGGGATGACGACATCCCATTTGAGTGATAACAGCTCTTTGTGGGTGCCACCAGACTCTGGGCCATTTACGCTGCCTGCAGAGGACAAAAATCCTAAAAAACAAACTCAGAAGCATAAAGACAAAAATTAAACTCTAATCAAACACAAAAGCTGGTTCATCAGCAAATTTGAACAATGCTCAGGGAAAGAGACTGCAGCTCATTTGTGCTGTGTCATTCCAGTATCTTAATGTCTGAACACTTGCTATACTGACAATGCTGTGTGGTTCAGTCGTCCTTAACTGATGTACAGATGTGGCCAGACCCGACAAGATCTCTGGGGCTGACATCAACTCCATCTGCCAGGAGGTGAGCTACAGCTTTAATTATCTGTTTATTTATGTTTTTTTGTGCATCAGTGTAAAATGACAACTAATGGAGATGTAAACAGTCTTTCCTTTGCGTATATACCAACTTGATACATGCATATGTTTTTTTTGTATTTTCCCCTTTGCCATTTCAGGCTGGCATGTTGGCTGTGCGTGAGAACAGGTATATCGTCCTGGCCAAAGACTTTGAAAAAGCTTACAAGACCGTCATCAAAAAGGATGAGCAGGAGCACGAGTTCTACAAGTAAAGAGGAAGAAAAAGCAAAAAAAAAGGTGTCTAGACACACACATTTGTTATTGATTTATGTCTTGTGTGTGTATCTACAGTGTGTCCCTAATGGATTTGCAGTCCACTGACTTGCATAGATTTTTGGACTAAATTTACTCACTGCAGCACGAGGCTTAATGTCAGATTAGCCCCGTGTCTCCAGCCTTGAGAGGACACACACATGTGATGGAGTGTTTTTTCTACAGGCACTCTACTGGTTCCTAAAAATATCTGGCCCTGACTGTAGCTAGGATAGAACATTTGTATCTACATGTACTCACTTAACACGTTATGTAAAAAAAAAAAATCCATTAAAGATGTTTTCCATAATAAAGGGTAAATGATGGTCATTGTTTTTCCTACCTGGTATAATATGGCTTAATTGAAGATACTTGATTATAAATATGCAATGAATTGTCAGTGTGATTTTTAAACTTGACAGAAAATTTATTGGTTACTATTTTGATTGGTTAATAGTTAGTCATTTTTAACTCACTGGTTCTAACTTAAATGGGAATATTTGGCAGTTTTCTAAGTTTTCTGTTTTAGTCCATTAAATATTTGAAGGTTTGGGGCTGTTAATTGAACAGAACAAGTAATTTGAATATGTTAATGTAAATTTATGGAATTTTATTTATTTATTTTTTTTTACCTACTTTACTACTACACCTTCTGAACCAAATGATTACTTGAGAGAAAAATCAACAAACTGATTAACAAATTAATTAAAGTAATCATTTGTAGCAGCAGTTACCCCAACTGTAGTCATGCATTTCCTGACCTCAGTACTTTTGCACTACTTTTTCAGTAGTGGTGCTATGTTTCTTGTCAGCAAAATTACTTTTTATTTCTTTATTTATTTTGAGAGGTGTACCTACATAAACACTCCCAACAATATCAGGCAATGGAGATTGGAAATGTTGCCTTAAAAGTGGAATCGACCACTTGGACAAAATCAGTGACAATAAAATTGATATTAACCTGAAAATGATTTGTTAAAAAATGAACCATATCTGCTACACACAAAAGCCTGGAACAACATCAGACACATGCTAAACATTCATATCTGTAATAAGACTAATGAATGATTGCAGTTGGCAAAAACTTGAGATTGTTGGCAGTCAGCAGAGGCAGCCATACATCAGGTAAATATACTCTCTTGTGGATACGCTCCTGCCAATGTATGGATCGTGCAGTAGACAGATTCGACTCAAGTGGATGCCAGTGCTGGGCCGGGCATCTGGATTAGTCCTCAAATGCTGTCTTCCGTGCTGCTTGCCGGCCCTCTGCCTCTCTTGTTTTAAATCTGCCCATGAGTTGAAGCAATGCAGCCTGAGGTTGCAGCTCTCCCTTCAGGCCACAAGTAGGGGGAAGATCATTGATTATAGCATCCATGCTGCAGTATCAGTTCAAACAAGTGTACACCAAGCAACACAGCAAACATCGCCTCTGTCTGCCAATCGTATGGCCTTACATGGACAGACTGAGGACCAGAGTCCATTGAAGAACTGCTCTGACTTTAATGTTTTTGTTGTACCTTTAATTAAAGTTAAAATAAGGGGAGAATAAAAAATGACTATTCTGGTCAGGGTGTTTCACTGTAACCTGCCATTACATCTAAAACTACAAAGCTAATAAATAGAAGAAAAGAAAATAACAGCCTGGGGTCAGTGGAAGTTTGGAAACCACCTGAATATGACTTGACTAGGAGTTGATTAGGAATTAATGTTGTTGTACCCACATTTGGCTCACTTGGTCTCTGGTAGGCAGGCTGTAAGTGACCTGGTCGAAATAGTAGGGACAGAGCTGCAGGGCTGACAGTTCTGGCCATTGAGACATCTTGGCAAAGATTTGATCCAGCCTTTGGTTTTGTCCAAAGTACGGTCCAGGGAAGAGTCTGCGCCACAAGGCTGACACCAAAGCATCCATGCTGGCTTTAGCTGGTGAGGGCCTGTGATAAAATAACTGGTACAGGGCTGGTTGGACAACCATTTTTGCTAAATCTGTCCCATCAAAAACAGACAAGATCAAATTCAGTGTGCTGAACAAAGCGAATAAGCGTGCATCCATGTTTACATGTAGTTATACATACATTATTTCCATTTGACTTTTAGTAATCAGAACTGGCATTTGCTCTTATAATGAAACAAGAATATCTGTGTGTGTATTTATTATGATGACTCAGAACAATTAAAAGAAAATGATTGTTACCTACCTACCTTGCTTGTGAAAAAAATCTGCTGTATGAAATGTGACTTTTTTGTTTTGTTTTCTTTCTTTTGTGCTGTTCTAGAACATGTGACTTTATTCAAACGATGACTGGGGACAGTCACATCACAACTTGATGATGACGAATTCATGCATACACAAACACAGGCACATAAAACAAGAAAATAAGGTACAACACAATGTGATCTCACTTTTAAATTAAGCCTGACCTACAAGTTATACCTGTAGGCTCGGTCAGCTTCTGTTTGTTGTACGTTTTGGACAGGTGAAAGTTATTTGTTCTGTTTTTTTATTTTAATGTTTTTCGCCCCACATTTTTGTTAATATGTCCTTCAGTGTTCAAGGCCTGACTGCTTTAAATAAACTTTATACTGCCTGTAAATAACACCTCTACTGTGTGATAATTCCCCCTTACTGTTCATTTCTCAGTTTTTATGACTTAATTATTTCTATAGTGTGTTTTTTATCCAAAGGGTTGGTGGCTGTGTGTTTAAAGCCTTTGTGCAGCTTGTTTTATGTTTATAGAAAGGTCAAACATCACCCACTAATGTTACTTTAAACAAGGTAGTTATACAGCCTGTAAATAAATGATAATACCACTGCAGCTGATCGCTATCAAAATCAAGATTATTGTAGTATTGTATTATTATTATTGTAAGTAGGTTTTCACATACAAGGAAGTTGTCTTTCTGATGCAAAAAAAAAACAAAAAAACAACTATAAACACAGTAAGTAGAAAAAAATATACAAGGGGAAACGCACAAAATCAAATACTTTGATTCAGAGGCTAAATATAAAATAGACAATATCATAAAGTAGACATAAGCATAAAAAATGTAAAAAATATTAAAAGAAGATAAAGACAAAATGTTAAGACATCTAAGCTACACTGCAGATGAAAATACTGTATTTTTTGTGTTTCCCAGCTTTATAATTCAAATTACTGGACATGTTAAGTGAAATTTGACTTATTCAAATGAAACAACTGTATAGGTTGTGCAGGGACGTGCAAATAAAAAAACGTTAACCATACTACTTAAATAACCAGGGTCCACAGCTCGGTGTTCACCAGCAGTCAAAGTGAAGTGAAGTGAAGAGGAGAGGAGAGGAGAGGAGAGGAGAGAGAGAGGAGAGGAGAGGAGGGCACGTCCAGCCTGCTGCTGCTCCTCCACACCGACACCGACACATCACAGCGTCAACTTCAAAACACGGCCCAGACCGGGAGCAGGGAGGCTGCTGTCGACGGCCAGCTGCTGCTTACCCAGCCGAGGGACGAAAACAACCACTTGGGTAAGAATAAAACTGAATTATGTCGCTAACGGACACAAAAATAAAAACATCTTCGTGTGTGTGTGTTGTTGGCTGTTAGCTAGCTAGCCAGCTCGCTATCCGGCAGCGAGTGAACCCGCAGCGGCTCGGCTCGGCGCGGCTCCCCGCTACAGCCGCCGGAACTCGGCTGCGGTGAGAGAGAGCGGCGTCCCCCCGCGGAGCTCACAGCACGGTGGGCTTACACACATAAAGAAATATGTCCGGTTAAGTCTTTGTTTTTAGGGTGGGAGGGGGGTACACATGTGCCCAGGAGCTGTGAGGTAAATAAAACGCGTTAGCTCGAGTTTATGGAAACAAAACAGCGGTAATGGACGGCTCAGAGGTCGGGCTGCTCACACGGAGGCAGAAACAATGGAGGACACGCGTTTTATATGCGGCTAATTATTATATTTTTTAAGTGGGGTAGCAAATGAAGTTAACATGGCCACACAGAAAACGTTATATAAGCTAAATCTTCAGTCGATATTGGTTCAAGTCACGTTGTTTCCCCCCTTA
The DNA here is from genome assembly GCA_023238725.1 of Scortum barcoo. Classification (NCBI taxonomy): domain Eukaryota; kingdom Metazoa; phylum Chordata; class Actinopteri; order Centrarchiformes; family Terapontidae; genus Scortum; species Scortum barcoo. The sequence goes on along the minus strand of CM041546.1, from coordinate 18,904,254 downwards.
ACACGTCTTTGTCGCAACTTTTCAGATGAACCGCCTAAAAGTTTTAGCGCCCGGGCGACACAAGCTAAAAGTTTAGCAGTAACTTTAGGGACAGCGTGACTTGGCAAAGTGACTCTGTTGATTAATGGCTAACCCCTTTGTGAGGAGCTCCACGTTGCCAGAAACTGGTGGAAAATCCTCACAGACTGCGCTATTTCGTGCCACTTTTTCTCCTGAAGTGTCTTGACTTCAAGCTCAAACATGTTTCACAGCCTCTGGTCTTTTCCTATATCATCATGTGTTCCCTCCCCAGCAGGACAAAAAGCTGTACTCGGTGGGCCCCCTCCTCCCCATCTGGACTGTGAGATGTCTTGAGTCCAAGTTTGAGGAGCAGGGCAGGAGGCCCCGGGTTTAATTCACCTCAAAAGGACACACTGAGGGTTTACTCTGCTGACAGCCCGGGCCGTCATCTCTGTTTTAACGTCAGACGTTGCTGGTTTGGTCAGGATGTTTCGCTCTGCGTCCTCTCTTCCTCTTGCGTTTTGTTTTTCAGACACACTTCTGTGTCAGGGGAAACTTGCACCTTCGCTTGCAGTCGTTTCACACTTGATTTAAGCAACTGATGTATTTCTGTGACCTGGGTACGGTTTTATCACAAAACGCAACGTGTCATGCATGACAAATATACACAATAAGTGACTGACTCTAAGTTATACAGGGAAGTGCCATTAGCTCAGATATAAATGCAAACACGTTGGCCCATTTTAACACAAAACATTAACTACTAGGTGAGCTCAATGTGTCTTTACTCTGTTCAGTCTACTCTTCTGACACCTGTGCTTTTCCTGTCTCTGGTACATGATTGGTACCGAATTACAAAAAGGTTCCCCTCCACACATGACCATTGGCGGTTATTGCAATATTGAGGGAGGTTGTGATGATATAATCCTGTAATATCCTGTTTTTATCACGATACAGGTTTTACAGTTATCACCTTACAATTTTCCTTTGACCGTAAGTCGTACTCTTGCTTATTTCAAACCAAACACTATTCTATTAGAGGTGAATATACTTTATGTGCCACCAGGATACTAGATCATGAAACGATAAACCACCAAATACATGTTTTTTTTAATCTACAATGGTAAGATTTAAGATATTGTCAAATTATTGATACTGAGACCCTCAATTAAAAATGACACTTGTAAATTGTCTCTATAAAAGCTCCTGTGGATAGTGTCTGATCTGTTTTTTATATATATAAAAAATATTGTTTTAGGAGCTTTTGCTCTGTGTAATCTTTCTACATTAGATACATCATGGAACAACTGTCTGCAAGTGCTTCAGGCTTGGTTGGTTGTTTGCTGTTTGTATTTTGTCTAAATAGGCTCAATACTACAGAATCTGCGGTGTCAACTTTCCTATTTATGGTACAACTTGTTGCTCCAGTTTTGTTGTGGCTTTTCTGGCCACATGGGGATTTTCCTATCTCCATGGTTACCTCTGCTAACTTTGCAACCCCAATGTGATTAGAGAAGGTGACTGTCCCCCCCCCTGGGCGTTGGGAAAAGCTTGAGGTGAACACTACATTATGGAAAAAGCACAAGCAACTAAAAGCGAAAAGATGAGAAGAAGACTCACAAAAAAGTGTAAGGAGGGAGGAGGATGACGCGTTTCCCCCCCCTCTCCTCAGCAGTCTGTCCCAGCAGAGTCATACTTGAGGGAACAGCCATAGAGACGTGTACCAGCTGCACCCACAATGAATGGCCAGGGCTCAGGATGGGTTGCCATGACAAGGACGCTGGCACGCGTTGTTATGCCGACACCTCTTTTCTCAGGGCATGTTTGCACATTATTTCATTGGGTGCTGGAGAGAAAAGGCCTGCCTGCATATACAGAATCGGAATCATGTTTTTACCTTAAGTCTTTTGTGTTTTTAAGACTAGTGGTGGTTTGTATATAGAATATGTTTACTCTTGTATGCAGTATTAAACAACACCGGTTCCTGAACCAGTTAAAATAGTCCAAAGTCCACTGTGAGGAATTGAACCGGTAGTCTGGATTCCTAAGCTGTATCTTGCTTTTAAAGAATGAGAAATTGATAACCTAATGCTGTTATTAATTTCTGTTAATGCTGCATGACGAAGTGAAGGCTGACACAGTTGACATCTGTTTTTGAACTATTCATCTACATGCACATTTCAACAGGGAAGTTATTATTGCGCATGAGTGTGTGTTGCTGCTGTGGAGAGTGTCATGCAATACTGATTGCAGATTTTGCTGAACAGTTGCCAGTTAAAAAAGAAAAATCACACAGAAGTATAAGGTTAAACTTCCAGAGGAGGTATATCAATGCTTTGATTGGACTTTGGACCACAGTTGATTGAGCTCCAAGGCGAAAAGGATGCAAAGCATGACTCTGCTGCCTGGCACGGATTGTTTGTTTTATCGGTGATGGAAATAGTTAATGTGGGGAACTATGCTCTGGAAATGTTTTGTTATAAAATTGCTCACCACTAAATACTTGAATCTGGTCAATTTTTATGCCAAAATGAACTTTCATATTTTCTTTGACTTTTTGGATTACTGACATTTTAGTCAACGAAGAAGTGCAAGAGTGCCTTTTTCTGTTTTAACAAAATATATGTAGCAGACTTTTGTTAAACTTGGCCTCAAACACACTCCTCCTTTCTCTTATGTTCGCTCTTTGCCTGTTGTTTTTTTTTTGCTGTTCTTCTTTACCTTACTAAAGTTTTTAGATAATCCTAATCCCTACATTTTGCCTTCTCCAGGGTGTACATAAATGGAAAGGACAAAATAAAAATAAAATGCTGTACCACACAACCCAAAATATCTCTCAGCTTACAATAAATGAGTCCACTCCTCTCTGACAAGGCGTGAACAAAACCTTATATAACCTTATTTACTGATGACCTAGGTCTAATTTTATCTCATTACACATGTTGATTATGAGATCTTTTATGAGAGCTTCCACCTGTCTGACTCTGGACAGGGTGCACTTACTGACACGTTGCTCCCTTGCAGACTAAATAGCAGGAGATTATGTCCTACCACGCCTTCCTAATTCCCAACGAATCTGTGCTGGGCTGTAGGTAGGACATGAAATGGATTTGGCTTTCATACAGACACTTATAAAAAGCTACTCAGGCTCAGGTTTTCTTCCATAAAACACGTTCCTTAGGTCTTTAAAATCTCAGCTGGAGTTCTGTTAGCTTGTTTCCAGACCTACTGAACCACTGCTCTAAATTTTAAAGAAAAATGGCAGTTCAGTCTGATCAGGCTACAGTGCTATTCCTACTTAACTTTTGTGTTTCAGTCCATTCCCACCTCTGCTTTTCCTGCACTCCTTGAGAAGGCCCAGAAACAGTTGACCACAGTGTACAGATTTGAATTGAATTACTCTAATTTTACTTATTAGTTATTTTCTCTGCAAGGAGATACACATTAATGAACACTCTAGTTTTCTGTAGTGTGAGGCTTATGTAGGTTTTTTTTTTTCCATGACTAATGTCAGACCAACAAACCTACACTTCATTTCCAGTAGCTTTTTAAGAAATGCTCTTTTTTTCCTGCCATGCTCCTGCTGAACGAGACCCAGGGGACTGTACATTTACAAAATCTCCCCTGCTGACTGTCATCTTTAATGCCAGCTCTTCTGTTATTTAATTGGCAGATGTGTTTAAATGTTTATGTCCTGCTACCTTGATCTTCTTTCCACGGTTAGACACAAGATGTTAAGGATGATGGGTGACAAGTCCTTCTTGTAGCACAGAGGAGTCTTGTGATGTATCCCAGAATACAAGCTTGAAGTGAATCTTTGTGCAAAAGCTAGTGGGATTTGAAGGACTTTCCCTCCACTAACAGCAGTGAGACTTTCACAGATTTAATAGGTCACACATTTAAGACTGGAGAGCACTCGCTCATCCTCAGTAGGCTGGCACATATAGAGCTGATGACACACTCAGGCAGATGCGAAAGCTTCATCCTCTAATGGGGAGCCTTGCTATCTGCTTCAACAGTGTTAAGAGGTTAAGACCCTTTCCACACAGTGCAATCTACGTTTTATGGCAAGCTTTTCTGTCTTCTGCGTCTTCTGCTTTCGTGTTTAAAAATATGCAAAGCACACATGTTAAGAATTTCCACCTTTCTTTTCAGTATTTACTTGGTAAATAGTGGCTATTGTTTGCTTTTACAGCCACTGGCAAATAGAGAATGACACATATTGCTCATAAGAACTTAAGAAATAATAGCCAAAAAACAGCCAATTTTCAACAGTAAAATTAGCAGTGTATTCGAGCAGGGATGGGCCCCTTCTCTGCTCTGTACTCTGCTGATTTGTTGTGATCCAGCTGTGCCTGGCATTTCTGGTTCAGATAGAGAGATGAATGACTGCTGGTATTGAAAATAGGATGATTTGTGCTTAAACGCTTTCGATCAGTTCTGGTACAGGAACTGGGCAGCCTTGGTAGTTGGAGAAGAATTTTAAAAAAAGGAGTTGGGAGAGAGAAAAAGTGACTCTGGTGTTTGGGCCAGTTAGTAGGAATGTCTGGCTCTGTGGTTACCCCCACCGTGCCTTAGTCTGGCTGCTCGTTTATCCCCTGTGGGTTTGCTGTGGCTGTCCCTTTAGGATTTGAACAGCAGTGACTGACTGTAAGCTCCCTGGATGCTGTCCTTAGATCATGATCTAAATATATAACTCTATACCCCCCATCGCCTTTTATTGTCTTGCCAGCTCTTCATTCCATGCGCCATGCAAGCCCTCTTGGCTCCTCTTGCATTCATGCATGTGTGTTCAAGCATGCATGTGTACATACCATATATCTGTAATATTAATTCCCCGTGGGCGGAAAAGGAAAACATCCCATTTGTTGGCTGTCATGTGCCATCACTTTTGAAAGCACACGTAGCACAGTGAGGACATGGAAAAAAAGAGGGGAGACCGGAAAGGGCCTTTTTGCTGTTCTGGAGTAAATTATGTCACGCCAAACCTGCCTCTTTTTTAAATTGTAAATGTAGAAGGGAAGGCTGTTCAGGCAGGAGAGACAATGAAGTCAAAAGAACATAGTGTAACCAGACTGTTGGCTGCTCTCCCTCTCCCCTCCAGCTCCTCTCAGTTTGCTTTGTCCTTTTCTCTCTTTGTTTCACTCCTCATCCCTCAGTCTTTTTAGCTAACACAGAAAGATTCGTCTAAATCTAGTCACTGGGTCTCTTTTTATATGCGTGTTAAGTCAGTGCCTGAGCTCCGTTGAAGGAGGTGCCTGCTGCCAAGTTCTCTCACCGTATAAGCCAGCTAAAGCACAGTATGGCCCTCAAGCACTAAAGCAACAAGTCTTATCATTTCTCTTCTTTTGTAAAGACATACGTATATCTCATTACAGATGAATGTGACACTGGACTTAAGGAGAATAGGAACGTGCTGTTACAGGAAATTTGAATGCAGTCCCTGGGGTATTCCTAATGCATGATGCTTAGTCATGTAGCAGCTCAAACTTGCACACCACATTGATCCTATCGGCCATGTTTTTTGTCTCTGAAAATATGAGAGGTTTAATCATTCATATTATTCTAGTGAGCCTGAAAGACCATGAACCAGTAAGTAGGTCTTATTCATTACTTTAAAAAAGATTACTGTTTTCCAGGTCGCCTGTTTTTGTGACCTGGATCACATCTCTGAGTAGTGGAATTGAATTCTCGCCTGTGGGATTAACCAGTCTTTATGGCATGATCTTTATAAATCATATCCATAATCTATGCGGTTATTACAGGGGCCAGGCAAAGTGAGAGGGATAAATCTCCCATCTGCTCTCAGTTCCACATGTAGATGAAAAGCATCTGCAGCAGCAAGCAGAGGCTTTCCGCTTCTTGATCCATATTCCCCTTAGAGAGAAAACCTTTATTATCCGTGAACTGAATCTTCACAGACAGCTGTCAAGGCAAAATGCAGAAATGCATCAAGTTCAGCAAGCATGAGTTTGTCAGACGCCATCAACATGTCTGTGCAGGTTTCACAAGTACATAGTGTTTTTTGATTTTCTTTTTTTTTTCCAACCTGGTTTGTAGATTTAACCTATTCTCTTTCAGCTATGAAAGCATTTAAGACCATCCTCACTAAGAAAACACAAGAATGTGATGACGCTGTAAGACTTTATTTTCCATATGATCAGTTATTAAACTGTTGCATTGCAGAGCTAATTCCTTTACAACCAGATGTTAACATTTTTTGAAATAGTGTAAATAATCAAGAATTGTAATTGTAATAAATCACTTGATTTATATATAATGCAATATAATAAAGACGAGGCAGTCATCCTTCATTTTGCCATCTTATGTCAGGTCATGCTTTCTTTTTTTCTGTTTCCCATCTTTGACGTCTCCTCTCTTTTTTCATGTCTCTTTCATGCTGTGAGTAGTAGATCTGTTTTATGACTGACAGACTAAACACGAGAAAAAGACAAGCTTGAGAACACGGCTTTTGAACGCTAATGTACTCTGCACATACAAAAGTGCTCATAATGCATTGTTTTCCCCCCTTCTAATTAGCATGACATGCTCTAAGGGCCGAAGATGTCGGCACCACACCGTTGATTCAGTAGGAACCAACTACAGGGGCATAAAACGGCTGCACTTCGGGCGTTCATCAGTTTCTGAATTTTCTTGAAATAGTTTTTGTAAAGCACACAGAAGCAAAGGAAATTGTACCACAAATAATGTCGGATCCTACTACTTAAGTCCAAGTGCACTGAAAGGCGTTACAGTTCTGCTTGGCTTTAGACCTTTGATCCGGTGCAACAAACTTTAACAAATCTGGACTTTTAGGAATGAAATCACAGCTGTAAAATGAGTGATGGTATTATATGTAGTTGAGAGGTTGGTAGAAGCTCTGATAGTTTTAAACTGTTATTTCTTTTTCTTTTCCTGTCCGTCTCGCTAAGTCTCTCCACAAGCCTCGTCGCATTCAGTGGGATTAGGATTAGTGGTCTGAGGCTGGCTACTTTAACAAGCACTAATTGATTTGCAACTCAGGATGTGTTAATACTGCACCTGACAGCACCAGAGCAGGGGTAGGGGTGACGCAAGGTCGGCAAACACAATGTTGCAGCAACCGACAGCAGCACTGAGTTTGTTGGCTCAGGAACTGTGAAGTTTCATCCACACGACAGTTCCCTGCTTCCCGTCTGCCATCCGCTGTGGGCGGCAGGCCTCTCTTTGAGGAAGCATCTGCACTGGAGCCCACGCTGGGCCTGATTAGTCAAGGCTATCCAACTGTGCTGTTGAGCCTCCATGTAAACAAACACAAACTATTTATTGGGCCTGCACTGCACACAATTAGTCATTGTTTGTACAGGAAAGACATTGTGCTGTAAGTACAAAAATGCTGATGTCACAGTTTGAACAGTTTGAACCAAAGAGCATCAGTCTATGTAACTGTCCCTCCTCCTCTTCTGTGTTTTGTCTTTCAGAGCTGTGCTGGAGTGATTGGTCCAGTTCCTGTCCATCCAGTGGCTGTCAGCCCAGTGAGCTGTTTGAGGTGTCTCATAGCTGTGGATTGCATCATTATGGGACAATAGCAGTGGGAATTAAAACTCTCCCTCCCCCTTCTCCTCCATCTCCTCCCCCATTTCTTTTTGTCTCAGCCTGACTCTCTGCTGAAACCCCCCCCTAACAAATACACAGTCACCCACACACGCATGCAGCCCTCTGACCACTCCTCCCACGCTGGTCACGGTCCACTCCCCCTGTCTCTCCAGCCAGTCAGGCAGTGAGTCGATGGAAGCTGTGTAATCCTCTGTAAAGTATAGGGCCTATACGGCTGCATATGCTCCCTTTTGTCATGGCGGCTGTTATTCTTATGGAGGCCTCCCTTAGGAGAGAACATGAGGGAGAACAGAAGGCAGCGTAAAGCTCACAAAGGGAGGAAGAGAGAGCGAGGGACTGAGTGAGAGACACTGACGCTGCCATTTATTTGACTGGACGAGAATGAGCTTCACGGGGCAATGGATGGAATTCAGTGAGGGTGAAACCACATGATGATGCGGGACTGGCATTACCACCCCACATCATTCACAAATTGGACCAACAGTCAACTTTGGAGATATTTACCACGTAGTGACCAGCAGCAAGGAATGCAGTGAAATAGAGAAAAGTAAACCAGACTCTTTTTCTTGGTTTAAAATATTTTTCTATTTAGCTTCTCCTTGGTGTTTTTTTCCAATAACAGCCCACCAAAAGTGCCTTTTTTTGCATGACTTTTTTCTGTTCTTTTTTACTCATCTTGCTCTATATTTATGCTCCATATTGCCACAGATTACTGCATGTAACTTTACATACAGTAACTGACACATTCATTGTGTGTTGCCATATTATAGAGAAGGTACAGAGTATATTTGACAGTCTCAACACCAGCCTCTATCATATACACAGTTGACAATCACCACCTTCCTGAGTTTTGTTTGTGCCTGGGGAGCGCTCGCATAGCCCTTACGTTAAATCGCTGAGAGTCAGGTTGCTTCAGACTAGCGTGACTCACTGCGCCGCCTCCTCCTGAACTCTGTTGCTTTGACGATACGGAGCAGTCGCCATGGTCAGCATCCAGTCCAAATGGCGCTACCTTTTCATGTTTCTGGGCATCCAGTTGGTGGTCATGGCACTGCTGTCTCGAGAGGGATACCAGAAGAGGGTTTCTTACTTCATCCGCATCTTCCGCAAGCCTGACACCACTGGTTCGTCAGGCCGCAACCACACAACAGCTGGCATAACTGGAGGGGATGTATATGCCAATCTCTCCCACCTGTCCAAAGCTCATGGCCATGGAGATGACATGCCCTACTGCCCTAAGACGTCCCCCTTGATACGTGAGTTTTTGAAAATTACAGTCGCCTTTATTTTGAGATATTAAGGTGCCTGTTCAGCAACAGTTACACCTGAAATTATGACATTTCAGACATTTCCATTTAGCACAATAAAGTTGAGCCATCACTTGTGTAATGATAGTTACATAGTTAAACCTTTATTGCACTACGTCGAATAGAGTTGTAGAAAATCAGCTGCTGCTTTGTGGTGCTTTCAAGTTGTACCTGTTCTGGTTGTCACCATCTTCTCTTTGCGTTCCACTGTTTAATGTGATAGAGGTGTATTAGCTGCAGGTTACCAAACTTAGGCAAGTTGAACAAACAATGTGATCCTTCTTTGGATCTTAGGGCAAAACTTGTATAGACTAACTAACTAAGATCATTAGTATCACTGAGTGTTATTAGATAGCAGAACATGAACAAAAACCTTTGGAGTTTCACTGAAACTGGTTTAACAAATACTAGCTTTGACAAATACTCAATGATCACTTCATCTTAAACTGGTCCACCAGGGCATCAAACAGTAACTGTCTGTGTACCACAGCAGCTTTAAGAATAAGAACCAAATGCCACCCACACATTTGCAGTTTAACAGTGATGCTAATGGATTGTGTGTATGCATTTTGTTCACAACAAAAACTCTCAAATGTGTTAAAACATCTGTCAGTAGTATCAATTGTTATCAATTCTGTGAAACCTCTGATCCTGATGCAGAATCAGAGCAGATACTAATATTCATCCATCAGTCACTGATGACTCAAAGTTTAAGACAGAAAACTGTTTTTATAGGCATTGTATCAATCAAATGAGATGAAGGTGACTCACACAGACTAGTTTGGTAACAGTAACAGCAGACAAAAGTACTACACTTCCTATGTACATCCATTACCATCATGACGGGTAATCACGAGCAAGCAGATACATGCATAAAATAGATCAGATAAGATGAGATAAACCTTTATTGTGGGCACAGTTATTAGTTTTGATGTTCCTCCTAATTTTGGTGATTTGAGTCATCTGTAAGAGACTTTTTAGGGGAAGCCGAAACAGCAAACATCTTGTTACTTTAATAATCATTTTCTAAAGAACTATGCAGTCACAGATTCAATATGGAGAAAGGCTTGCATGCTTTGCAACACATTTCCCAGGCCACTTGTTTTGTTTATCGTAACACAGAATAAATAAAAACTTGCAAACTTTAAATGTAACACACCAGTGTTGATGAAGCTACTTTGCAAGCGACTGATAACTTCACACTTGAAGAAGCTAAACTACAGCAAAGCTACTCTAGAGGTAAATCTAGTTGAGGAGTTACAATGTAGATGTGATTTGTCAAATTATAATGAAATATAATCCCAGTCAGTCACATGCCAGCAAAAATACCCTTCAGGTGAGTTTCCTCAAGGCGTGATCTCCCCAGAACTGCCTACTACAGTGTGCTTTTTGAGCACAAAAATGAACCCAATTATTAAATTAAGTTTCCATTTGCTAGTTGTATTCCTCCAGATGTCTCTTTGGTATGCATGGGATCCACTCTTATAATGTTGCCTGTTAAAGCAGGCTTAGTTTTCTGCTTTACAGGCTCTGCCCTTTGCCCTTTTGTTGCCGCTTCAGTGCTGGTAATTTCAAACTACATGCTGATAACTGAGACACAAAGAATTGACTACTTTCCTAGAAAAAAATAAATGAAGGTCATTGAGGTATTACTAAATTTACTGTGTGGCAGCAGGAAGTGAACAGAAAATGTTCAAAGTTCAGAGAAACAGGTTTGACCGGTAGTCATATTCTAAACACACTCAAATATTTTGGTGATGCACATTTGAAAATTTTGCAATAAAATCCTGTAATATGATCCTTGGCCTGTGTTAACAAAGCACTTCATGTCCTCATCAATCATTTATGTTACTCGAGAATCTCTCTTTTTCCTATTAATAGTGTAGTCTAGAAAGTCCTACAGAATTGTGAAAAAGTTTAGAAACCCAAATAGACATTCAGTTTACGGTCACATGAAACTGAATGAATATACGGCGCTAATCTTAAACATAATGTAATTCAATTCCCCAAAAAAGGCCATAGAAGGTATCAAAATCTTGAATTCAATTTATAGTAATGATAAATATTTTCTCTTAACTGCCATAATGTAATAAATCATTTTAGGCCATATAATTTACTAATTTAACAGAATAACCATGAACCATGCATTAAATTCTATTTTTATCTGACTTTATTAGACAATTAAAATAGCTCTGCCCTTTTGTTGCCGCATCAGTGCTGGTAATTTCAAACTGCATGCTGATAACTGAGACACAAAGAATTGACTACTTTCCTAGAAAAAAATAAATGAAGGTCATTGAGGTATTACTAAATTTACTGTGTGGCAGCAGGAAGTGAACAGAAAATGTTCAAAGTTCAGAGAAACAGGTTTGACCGGTAGTCATATTCTAAACACATTCAAATATTTTGGTGATGCACATTGGAAATTTTGCAATAAAATCCTGTAATATGATCCTTGGCCTGTGTTAACAAAGCACTTCATGTCCTCATCAATCATTTATGTTACTCGAGAATCTCTCTTTTTCCTATTAATAGTGTAGTCTAGAAAGTCCTACTGAATTGTGGAAAAGTTTAGGAACCCAAATAGACATTCAGTTTACGGTCACATGAAACTAAATGAATATACAGTGCTAATCTTAAACATAATGTAATTCAATTCCCCAAAAAAGGCCATAGAAGGTATCAAAATCTTGAATTCAATTTATAGTAATGATAAATATTTTCTCTTAACTGTCATAATGTAATAAATCATTTTAGGCCATATAATTTACTAATTTAACAGAATAACCATGAACCATGCATTAAATTCTATTTTTACCTGACTTTATTAGACAATTAAAATAGCTGGAAATGAATGTTCTGTCAAAACACCAACAGACCGGCTACATCGAACATGTAATGAGTGCAAGCCATTCATGAAGTGGCTACTGCAACACTAAGCTTCCACTATAATCAATAAAAGTGGTTGCATCAGGTGTGAGAGCAATTTATAAGTGGTGTATATGCACAGCAGAGGCCCACTCTACAAATATAAAAAGGCCAGAAAACCGACAGTGAGCAATAAATACTTCGTCAAAGGCAAGAAAACAAAGTAGGATTCATTTATTTCATTACACATTGCTAAGCGGTACAGCGAGCACATCAATTACTTTTAGCTGGTCTCTGCAGCCCCTCAGTGGCTTTAAGTTTGGGCTTTACATGGCTGCTACATACAAGGGTCATAACGTGTCTATATATATATATATATATTTTTTTTTTTAATTAAACTACCAGTATACAGGAAATGACTTGTGGGCAGTTTGGTTATGAAAGTTTGGAGTCTTGATCACCCTGTGGCATTTGTTTTAGCAGTACCAGCTGGTGGCTGCTTAGTAACTTAACCAGTTAACCAATATCCGTAGATACTGACCCATATTACACAACAATGTGAAAAAGCTGAAGTTTAATGGCGTTGTGCTTGGTCCAGAAGCACAGAAGACACTAAATGAAAGCTCACCTTTTTTGCCTGTGACCCACACAACCCTATGTTGGAGGTGTGATGACAGTCTACATCACTCCTTTATAAATTAGCATACAATAATCTCATGCATTAGCTGTTTAGTATCCTTTAAACAGGCTATGTCTCAGAGTTATGAACACATCCCTCTGGCCAATGTAATAGTAAACCAGTAAGCCTGTAATGTTATATGGTCAGCAGTAAACCTGTAACCTGCCTGTAGCTGGCGATAATCATTAACTACTTTAATGTTAACTTTCACATTAACTTAGTGACTGACCTTTCCATGTGCACTTTCAGATGACTGATAAAGGTCGCCATGAGGTCTATCCATTTCAATTCAGGCATTGTGTGAGGTTGTTTTAACCAAAGGTTATGACTAATGGCATCTGTTGTGTTAAAAGCCTAACTGCACCGCTCATGATTTTTTGTTTTTTATTCTGGGAAAGTCGCTGCTGACACATGAGTCATAGTTCTGGAAATGCTGCAGGCTTTGATCAGTGGCCCATAGGCTCAGTCACCATTGTGTTGGATCATTCACTATCAGGGATAGTGTTTTAACAGACATTTATTTAAATGTAAACCTTTTAGATTATTATGTTCATGCAGCATAAAAGAGTCCAGACTGCAGACATGCCCCATCTCTATTATAGACATTAAACTTGGTGAATGAGATAAGCTATGTGTTAATATTGATATTCTTAGTTCTTGCCTTGTGCTTTTAATGCCTTGTAAGAATTCAAAATGTTGAATTTTATATTTATGGGCAATTTTGTATTTGTGGGCATGTACAGAAATTCTTGACTTTCTTGTGCATTCGATTGTACTGTGCTGCCTAAGTTTAAACAAAGGAAAAGTGTCAGCACTGATTTACTAACACATCCAGCTCATTGTCAGAAGTTCAGTTTATCAAGTCTGACTCAGAAAAGATCATTTTAAAGTGGGATTTCACATTAAAATGACACGCTCCACATCATTAACCAGATCATTTGCCTTCAAAACCTTAAAACACATCTGATTTTCTTACTGGTAATGACAGCACACCTATTTTTGCTCACAGGTGGGCCGATTCACGTCACCTTTCCATCCGGGCTCACTCTTGCTGAGGTTCAGAGGAAAAATCCACTGGTGTTGCGTGGAGGACGCTACAGGCCACCCGACTGTGAGGCGAGGCACCGGACAGCCATCATCATCCCGCACAGACACAGAGAACACCACCTTAAGTTCCTCCTATACTACTTACACCCTTTTCTGCAGCGACAACAGCTCCACTATGGAATTTACGTCATTCACCAGGTGAAGCACACACACAGCCAAGTCATGTAAGATAACTGAAGACAAATGGTGAATAATGGATAGAGACATTTTACCTCTGTTTCAAATAGATTTCACATTTGGCAAAAACATGGTTGTTTTTTGGCTCAGATATTTATAGCTGCCATTAGTTAATAAAGTCTGTATGAATGTGCAGCCTTCATTTGGTGTCCGCTACAGTTCAGGCAAGGTGAAGAGCGCCCTCTAGTGTGTGTCACTGGATGTGCGTGTCAGAGCATGAGAATGTACATGTGGCTTAAAGGCTTCAATCTTCTTAGCTGCTCGTAACTGTTCATTCATGTTTACTCTGCACCTTATCTTTTACGCCTCTTGAACTAGAGTTTTGCAGTCATTTTGCTGAATGTTGCTTTGTATGGTTTTGTCTCATCTCAGCTCAGTGAAGACTCCCAACAATAAGTCTAATAGGGTGATGTGAAGTAATGTGTTTCTTGATTTTTAAATGTAATGCCTTCCTCATAATGGATGTGAAAAGTAGGAGTGGGGACCAATATATAAAACTTATTAACCCAAAAAATTATCTTTTCTTTATATTGCTGAATGTGTGTTAGTTATTCAGTGTTAGTCACTGGATAATTTTTTTCTCACTTCATCACAGACTTAATGTATCAGACATCCACATTGAGTGTCTGTGTTTACTCTGCAGGCTGGAAACTACACTTTTAACAGGGCCAAGCTGATGAACGTGGGTTTCCGTGAGGCCATGAAGGAGGAAGACTGGGACTGTCTCTTCTTCCATGATGTGGACCTTATTCCAGAGGACGATCGCAACACATACGTCTGTGACTCTAACCCCAAGCACGCAGCCATCGCCATGGACAAGTTTGGCTACAAGTATGTTCGTTTTTGTCTGCGAATATCTGTGGAAGGGTTTTCACACTTCTCGGAAATACTTACCTTGGTCTTTATTTTCCTCCAGGCTTCCGTACAAGATGTACTTTGGGGGAGTGTCAGCTCTGACGCCACTGCACTACCTTAAAATGAATGGTTTTCCCAACAACTATTGGGGCTGGGGTGGAGAGGACGACGATATTGGAGTCAGGTGAAAATAGTTGAGCCCAGACGTGCCTAAGGATGAGATGTTCCACTCACATCCAGAGCCAGACATAACGCAGACATTTCCAGTTTTCAAGATCTGCTTGAATGTTCTCTGATTCTAAACACAAAATAAAACCAGCGCTTTAAAACAGAGCGCTGTAAGTCAGACTCAGATGATCAAAAAAATACTCGTAATGCAACTCTGTTAGAGTGGAAACTAGATTGTGATGTTTTGGTTCATGTTGCCTTGAATCACAGGAGATATGTTTGTGTGTGAGACCCAGTTGGAGTGTGAAATGCTGACATTTGCTTCTCTCTTCTCAGGGTGTCTCTGGCTGGAATGTATATCACTCGTCCATCACTCAAGGTTGGCCGTTACCGGATGATTAAACACAAGCTGGACAAAGGCAATGATGTGAACCCAAAGAGGTGCGCTAAACAAGAGGGTGCATTTGGTATTTGTGGGAAGTGCTGACAAATTTGAAATGTGTTGAGGTTAAGGGGACAAACTCTATTGCTTGATCTTAAATAGAAACAGAGGAAATGATACGCTACACACTATATTTTTGTTTTTTACTTTTGCTCTCCATTTAAAGGTTCAACATGCTGGCCAAGACACGTCAGACCTGGAAGTTGGATGGGATGAACACAGCTGAATATGAGACAATCTCACGGGAATACCTGCCCCTTTACACCAACATCACTGTCAACATCGGCACCGAGGCCGGTCTACATCCGCCTGCCCCGACGCCACCACCTGCAGTCAAAGCACCTGCCGAAGTCCTAGCGAAAGGCCCAGCCAAACCCCCTGCCAAACTCAAAGAGGGCCACTCAGAGAAATAGTCTACCCTAAGAGACCAGTAATCATGTTTCACTCTGCCGTAACTTGGGAGGATCAGTACATGCTGTATGACGGTTTCTCTTTCAGGGCCTGGTTTGCCCGTTTTAAGCTTTTTTGTCAGTGTGTGGATGAGCTGGCCTGTGGAGAATCAACATCATACTGCCTGCGGACAATGGGGTCTTCATTTGGGTGATTAAAAACACCTGATTTGTTAAAAATAAAAACAATGATGAGTTTTTCAGCTGTTGGGTGACGGCTCTCCACCTTGGTCCTTGCCACATCACTGATTATTCTTCCAAAGGAGCCACAGTGTAGAGTGAAGGGTAAAAGTTGGACTCTATGAGTTTGTATATCTACAGCGCTGTGGTCGCTGGTTAAACCTTGTGATGCCTTAGATTCTTGTTCTTTTTTTGTCTTTTCACTTGTACCTTACATTATTTAGAATATTGGGTTTCATGGAGCAGTAGCTGCAGTTTCCAGCAGTCACACTGTGCTGCAACACAGTCTGACTTTTTTTGTCTCTTGAATAATGAGATGGTTTTTATTTCCAGCTGAGTGTGTGAAGCTGCTAAATCGAGCACTGAGTGATGGAACTTGATGGATTTGTGTATGGATTTACTACTCTTCTACCGCTTCTGACATAACGATGCACATATTCTATCTGTCTGCAAATATCTGGGCTTGTGTTTAGAAGAGGCTTCTCCACATAGATGCTGATCTATACTGGTTTGGTTTGCTTATCAAATGAAAGACTAAATCTTTCTAAATGTTTAAGATTTCTGGATGCTGCACACATAATTTTGCCTCTTGTTACATTCAGTGGAATTACCAGCGTGAATGAGAGAAAAACATTTGAGTTCAGTACACAAGGTCAAGGCCAAGGTACAGTTCCTCTGTGTAGCCTTTTTTAGTCAGTGCATTCAGTTCAGCCTTTCAAATTCCAGCATATCAACCATTGGTTGACTTTTCTTTTTTGTGTGTTTTTGTGTATTTGCCTTTATCAAATAGAGCAGGTCTTGGTGACAGTGATTGGCCCTCTACCTTCAGATTATCTTGTGATTCACATCGAAATGGAGCGTTTCTTGCATTTTTAAAAAGAAAAAGTTGATCATGCGTGTTGTACTCTATAGATCCTCATGTAAACTTATCCCTAAAGAGTGCTGGCTTGCCCCCTTAACACTATATGCAGTCTGTAATTGTGAGCTTTTTTCTCCCACCTCCTGTTCTTAATCTCCACAAATCATTGAGAAATTGATTCATTTACTCTGAACAAACAGAAAAATAAATACATTCTGCAGTGCCATCAGCTCAGTGCAGTGATCGTGCAGGAGGTTTAACAAATGGGATTAACAAATGCTGCTGTTCTCATGCTCAGGTTACAGGAGCCAGATTTATCCATGTAGACAAACAAATTACTTAGGTAACTCGAGCTCAAAGCATGTCATAATTTGTGCAATTTGCATGACTTCAGTTCAGTTGAAGGATTTAGTCTTCCTCCATCTTGTTGGACTAATTTAATCATTTAAAAACTTACAAAGTTTCACTTCATTCTTCATTATCAAGTTGGCTTTTATAATGTGACTGTTTCATCCAAGTGTCACTGTGAAAAATGCTACAGGTATCTTTAGTTAAATTACAGGTTGGCCCACCCAAAAGGAAACAAACTGTTTCTTTGTCTGCTCTTTTCTCATTTTATTCAGTCTTTTTATTTCAAACCCATGAAGACGATGTCACTTGGTGTCATGCCATGTGTGACTTCAATATCGACTCTGATAGCGTCCTCACACAGAGACATCTGCCATGTCCTTTTCCACTAGAGCCCACATACTGCATGTCCTACTCTCCGCCTTCCTATTCACGTCTCTCAACCCTGACAGATTTGATTGTTTACACAAGAAAGAAATAGTCCCTTTACCCAGTGAGTGTGTCTGGACTGGCAGGTGAACAAGCTTAAACCAAAGACCACTGCTGTGATGGTGGCTACGAAATGTTTGTGAATGATTTCCGTTACGTTGTTCATCTTTTCTTCCTATCAATATTTGTCACCCTTTTCAGTTCTCAAACCATCTCTCTCAAACCAACATGTATGTACAGTAAAAAACACAGATGGAGAAGATTTATTTGGTAAAGGGACGATGAGGTTTAATGATTTCCTTTTTTATTTTTTTTATTTTGATGTGAATTCATATTCAACTCTCCACTATGGCCTTAGCAACACATACAGTGCTAGTATTTTAACACAATCACTAATGGCATCTTTATATCAAGACTAGATATGCATGGCAAAGAACCTATTAGTAAGGATATGGGAATGTACTGAGCACAATGTGGAGATGATGCATATCAGTGCTCACCTAGAAATATGGAGCATTAAACCTGTGTGTGTGGGGGGGGAGAAAATGCTGCATGCTGAAGTGTCTATGTTGTGCACTGGAAACTGTCTTATTGTGACTTTAAATGCAAGTTTCTGTGCGTCTGCTGAGCGGAGTTCTCCTCGTGTAAAGGATTTTTGAGCAAAAGGAAGCTTCTGCTCCCAAAGTCACCATGTACAGTCTCCAATGTTTACTGTGTATCATGTGACCTGATGTTTATTTTAAGATACTTTATGTTCGACTCCTTCGATGTGGATGAGCTCAGCAGCAATAGAGCTGTCATCACAGGGTAGGACTGAAGCAACCAGGGGTGATTTGGCTTTGTGAATTATTTCTGCCCTACCTATGAATTCTGCACAGTCCAGAGTGGCCTTAAATTCATTAATAAACTGATTATTCAAAATAAATGCCGTTGCTTATTTTTGTGATTTTAATTGCCTGAGTGATGAGAAGCATACCTCATTCCTGACACACATACACTATTTGCAAAGTGCAGGTGAAACAAATACAAAAATACAAAGAATTATAACATTAATATAGCAAGAAAATTATTTGTTGAACTAAATAAAATACTTTGATATGACCCCCACCTTCCTCCAGTCTCATCCAGCCCGACACAGAGGGAGCCCAGGCAGATGTTTACATATATGATTTGGTTTTAAATAGTACTATATAATACAGTACTATAGTAATAATACTATACAAACAGTCATTCCTGATTACATAATTTCTGTACAGGCTATTTGTATGGCTATCTTTTTCCAGATGAATGGGAATTTAACAACAATGGTGGACATGATTGTCTTGTTTGTTTGTTACTGTGGCCTTTGATAAAAGAAATTCTACTGGAGCACATCATACTGAGAGGTGTTTCTAATATTCTGTCCAGTCCATGAGGGTGGCAAAATATTAGAAACATAGTATTTATGTGTGTGTGTGTTTATCATTTGATCCTTCACTATCTTTAAATGTGAGGACACGTTTGCACCTCCACTGAGTTTTTATACTAAAACAAAACATTAAAAAGACACCATTGAATCAGTAATTCTGTGGTGTCATGTGGACTTTTCAACAATAAAAACAAGTATTATTATAAGTTCTCAAGAAAAATCTCAGTCACCACATACTGAAATAGTTAATTCTACATAAATAAACTAATACAACTATATTTAAATAGCAAAAATCACTTAGCATTGTTAGTCGGTGCAGTTTATGCTGTAGTCATATAGAGGGCGCTCTGTGACCACGTGTGCTGTAACTGCTTTACTAATTTAAAAACAGTCATATCTATCACTTGCAGTCCAGTCCTTTGATAATTTAAGATCCCATGTAAAGTTAGATGAAGAATCAATCAGTAAGACAAAGAATTAATTAAAGTGAATTTTAACATGCAGGAGATTTCTTTTTGTATTCTTGATGGTAACAGTAAAAGAAGATAAAAACAATAAAATAAAAAGCAAGTACTGTAAAGTCAAGACACAACTGTAACTAAAATGTATGAATCTATAAACATAAACATATTCTTAGCAATGGCTATGTGGAGTGCATAATGTACAATGTGCCTGCCTTCTGTCTATTTACATATGGATGAACCTTCATTTACTTCCATGTGAATAAATATCAAAAGCATGTTTGTTTGATACGCCTGCCTCTCTCCTCAGTGCTCCTTTCACTGGTTTGAAGTGGGTGGGGCTCGGATAGAGAAAGGTGATGTGTTCTCATGTTGCAATGCAGTGTCAAATTAAATCAAACTCAAACTAAATCAATTAGTAATTACTGTGAAATATCTAATAGATAACAGTGGGTGGTTTGCCATGAAATTTAACACTTAAGTGTTTTTATTTGTTAGTCATTTGTTCTCGCAGTTTGGCAGACAGCTTGCTCTTTCTCATGCTACTTTCTAGCTTTTTGAAGAAATAACCGAATCGAAACATTGGGTTTTGTCAGCAGACCACCTTGTGCTCTTTTTTTCCGTTGATTTTTTTTACTTGACTTCTCCAGTGTTGCCATCTCCATTTTAGCATGTTGGCATACTGATAGTTAGCAATTAGTTCAAAGCACAAACTATTTTACTTAAACGTAAAAACGTATTCTTGTTAAACGTGTTAAACGTATTCTTGGTGCACAGAATCTTGACATGACTTTTTGTTGCATCATATTGTCCCTGCAGCCAATCATAAATATGAACAATGGAACTGTATTGTATACCACATAATAATAGTTCAGGCATCCTACACTTGATTTAGTGACACTAAATCTTGGGGTGGGATGTGTACGAAGAAAGGGCCATGAACACACCACCGAACAGTTCGTCCTACCCAGCTGGAGTTTTGCAAAAATACTGCTGTGTAGCTTTAAAAAGCCCAGAGAGAGACATTTTACTTTTCAACTCTGCAGTGGAAACCACAAATGCCGCTTCCTTTGTATTTTACATAGACTGCGGGATTAACTGCTTCACATCTACAGATCACAAATCACGTCTGACACTTGCGAGCAGAAGATTTTGAGCTTGTAGTGTCATTTTTTTGGAGGAGCAGGTAACACGTGTAAAGGTTTTAAGACACATCAGTGTGATAAGTTTAAGTCAGTGTGCTATATTGTGGCCATATTATTAAATCTATAGTCAGTGGTCGTGTCTACAATGTGGATTCCTGGAGTAAAGGCGAAATAATATTCATATAATGCACTGAAGCATGGTTATGTTATGTTTGACTGAAAAAAAGCTATAAATGGAGCTGCATAAAACAAAACTTTTCACTCATGTCTTAACACGTTTGAAGAAGAACTCTCTGACTCACTCTGTGTTGAATCAAGTGTGTATGAAATAGACTCAGTCAGTTATGTAACATAACTACAGACCCTTCAACTAGCTGATGAAAAAGCTGGTTGGGTGCTCACTGTCAGTCTCAGGTGAAGTTTGGCACCACAAAGTGAGACCGAGGTCTGACCCACGTATTAAACAGATGTAGACTGAAAGCCTTAAATGCAGCACAAAAGATGGATAAACGCACCCAGTGGTAGCTTTAGAGAGCAGCGCCTGTACTCATAGTGTTACAAGAGCAATGAGAAAAACATTTGGCCAATCAATCATGTAACTTCCTCTGTGGTCCAGCCGAAAAAAATGGTTGCAATCTGACACAGAGTTCAGTTCAGTGCAGTCAGCAGTGTTGATGTTTTAAGGCACTGAGGGCAGATTACTTGATGGTGGTGGGGTCAGATTCAGTTCATTACTAAACCAAAACAGACCGATGGACTGTGAAACAAGCTCTTCTGGTTTTTAAAAGGGTCAGTAGAATAAAAAAACACTGGCTTTTTGTTTTTGTGTCTCTGAAGACATCACCTTGGGTTTTCAAAAATTGTGACACGACTTTTCACTCGTTTAGATTGCTGTTATAGACTGATCAATAATGAAAATAATCAGCTTCTACAGCCCTATTTGCGGCCTCTAAAAACAAATACTTCCCTTTTTAAATTTTTTATACTGTTACCTTTGTCTGCTGCTAAAATCATCGCCACCTTTCATGTCACTTTGGTAGCTCTGATCAAAGCATGCTATTGGTAAAATAACTAATGTGCACACAGCTGTTAAGGTAGCACACTAATTAAAATATGTTATTTTAACAATGTTTTGAAATACCTGAATCATGCCCCAAAAAGGTGAAATTTCAAGTGAGTCACACCTACCTACAAGTGAAAAATGATCAAATTTAACTAGTCTGACTTTCTACCAAACTGAATTAATTAGCAAACAAACAAGACTAAAAACCTTGCAACAATAGAAGCAGTTAGTAAGCAGTTTTGTTTATAACCACCAACTTTAACATTTAACAGCTTCTTTTTGTTAACTGCTTATATTTTCTGACTATTTAATCAGCAATGACAAACTAATGAAAGATCCTTTGTCCTAAATATGAGCATAAAGCAAGGAAACTCATCTGCAAATGCAACTGAGATCTCAGAATTTATTTATATGCATAAAATATACAGATCATGTTCACAGTCTTTTACCTTCAGATGCTGAAAAACATTCACAGATGGTCGTTCATCTCTGCAGACATTTGTTTCTTGGCAGGTACATTAGAAGCTCAGTCGCTTTCTTATGTCATGTCACATCATATCATGTTGTGACACGACCAAAACCATTTCAAGATGTCCACTCCTGACTGCTTCAGTTTGCCAAATTGTGTTCATCACAGGTTTTAAGTCCATATTTACTGTATACCTACAAGAAACAGTTTCCTGCTGTAGATGACCTCACTTAACTCTCTAGCTCAGTGGACATGTTTTTTTACATGCTTTCCTTGGAAAATACCAAAGGTCAGGTGACCCTGAATAACTATTTGAAAACAACATGCAATTCTTTTCATGAACAAATTCTTAAACCCCTATTCTTATTTGCTATCAAACTTGACATCGTCATACTTCACTATCTTCCCATCACGAGTCACCACCTCCTTTTGCTCCCACCTTCCAACTTCCCCATCTTTCTCCTCAAAGCGGCGCACCACCACCCTCCCTGTTGTGGGCAGGTTGCAGGGCAGATCCTTAGCGGCCTCTTGGAACAACCTCATTTTCATGAAGTCTTGTGTGAAGTCGGCACCGCCTGCTGGGACCAGAGCCCGGTTTTCGTTCTTGTCCTCTGTCCTCTGAGGGGAAGGAGCGAGGTGTGGTGCGGCTTTAGGATGCATAACAGGTTTTGGTGTGCGGTCCCATTTCAGCGGCGATGGAGACTTGTGGAGTGGTGAAGGATCTTTGTTAAATGGTGAAGGTGCCCTGTTCAGTGGCGATGGATCCCTGTTAAACGGTGATGGAGCCATGTTCATTGGCGATGGATGCCTGTTAAACGGTGATGGAGCCATGTTCATTGGCGATGGATGCCTGTTAAACGGTGATGGAGCCATGTTCATTGGCGGTGGATCTCTGTTGAATGGCTGGGGGACCCTGTTCGTTGGCGAGGGATCCCTGTTCAGCGGAGAAGCACCTCTGTTCGCTGGAGACGGAGACTGGTCTTTGACATTAACGTGAGGTGAAGGTACCTTAAGATGATCTGTTTGAGCGGCTGCACTCGTAATGATGCCTGCGCCTGCAGCCCTTCGTAGCTCACTCATGACCCCAGCTATGGAGGCTCTCACGGAGGGGTCGGCCTCCACCATCCTGCACACGGCGTGGCAGTACGGCTGATCCTTCAGGGTCTCCTTTATCTTGGCGGGACAGACACTGGGCGTGTACAGCCGAACACGGGCACAGAG
Source organism: Scortum barcoo (assembly GCA_023238725.1). Taxonomy (NCBI): domain Eukaryota; kingdom Metazoa; phylum Chordata; class Actinopteri; order Centrarchiformes; family Terapontidae; genus Scortum; species Scortum barcoo. The sequence goes on along the minus strand of CM041546.1, from coordinate 18,881,023 downwards.
CTCGGCGATGATCTTACCCATGGCCCAAACGTCTGAGCGCTGGTCCCGCTGGCTGCCAATCTGCAGCACCTCAGGGGCTGAGTAGGCCTCGTTCCCCATGTCTATGGCAGAGTTGAGGCCATGCCGGAAGAACTTGGCCAGTCCCAGGTCGATGATGACTGCTCTGTTAGTGTTATGCTCCACCTGAAAAACATATTGAACATAAAAAAGAAAAACATATTGAAAATAAGAAAGGTCATTCTGCTGCAGCTTCAGCGGGTGATTTAGTGGACCCTTCATATAGTGTGCTGGCAGTCTGAGCAGGCCTGTACTCACCATGATGTTTTCAGGCTTGAGGTCTTGATGGACAATATCTTTGGAGTGGAGGTGAAGCAGCCCTTCACACATGCCGATAATGATAGTGCCTTTATTAGCTGGAGTCAACTGTGGAGGCCAAAATTTGAGATCAAGTTTAGCTGCACCCTCGTAATATTCAAACTGACTGATTGAGTTACACGCCCTTTGCCTTCAGGCCTGAATTTGATGTGCTAGTTTGAAGTTATTAAGGTGCAATTTGACAGTGAGGCAGGTACACGCATGCAGAAATGTCAAACATAAAGAAGGATTGACATTCGCAAAGAACGGTTGCAGAACCTCACCCTACAAAATTCACATTTGGATTTGTCCAGATTTCAATCAGAATTTTTTTTTTATAATATTTAAGATTATATCATGTTATAACCTAAACCAATGCACAATGCAGAAATTATGCTTGTGTGTTACTGGCTTTGCACAGTTTTGTCAAACCTAAACTACTATCCTTCATTTCACCTTGAATTGTGCGCCTTTTGTCTGATGTCATGATCACTTTACCTGTATTTTAGATTTTAACGCTTTGAAGATGGTGGTCTCTAAGTCCTCTCCGAAGATAAACTCTAGAGGAATAATCCACTTTCCATCTTTGAGAGTTATGTTGCCCAGAAGTTTCACTATGTTTGGATGATTTGCTTTGCTGCAGATCAGTCAACAGGTCATAGAGAGAGAAAGAGAGAGAGAGTTTTTAGAGTTAAGATAAAAGAGGCAGAAATGACTATTATGGCTGTAAATGTACACTGAATATCTACTCCTTGTTTATGTCTCATTTTTTTGTAGAGTTTATGATAAGGAATTTCTTTCTTAAATGCATAGTATTTATACAGTATTGCATTACTAAAATGTTGTGTTTTGTTGTGAATAAAAAAAAGAAAAAGAAATTGAGGAAAAAAAAACAAAACCACATAAGAAATGATGACAAAGCTCTTCAGACATTTTGGAATATTAGGTGTTTTAGTGCAATCTAAGAAATCACCCTCTCCTTTTTCCAGTAATGCCTTTCTTTTAAAATAACTTACTCAACCATTTTTCAGAGAGAAAAAGTCCCACTTGCACTTACTTGTACACTTCGCATTCTCTCTCCAGGTCCTTCCTGTTGATGAGATGTTGGGGGACTTTCTTTACAGCAGCCCAGGTATCATTGTACTTCTCCTTGTACACCTTCCCGAAACAGCCCTGTGCGAGAGTGCCAGTGGAGTACGCCATCTAGGACACTGGAGAGTGAGGTAATTTTTATAATCATGTCGAAGTTCAAACAAAACAAAGACAGTAAGAAAGACCATGAACTGCAGTAAATGCCGGACTGGCAATGATCATAATGTTCTCTGCTCTCTCAGTCAGTTTTTTTAGAAGGTCTTTTAGTGAGCTCTGTTCCTGTTTGCTAATGCACACGTCCCATGTAAGTTTTGGGACTTTCCTCTTTGTGACCTTGCATAATGATTCAGATTTTGTGACTGTTTGTACTATTGCAATTATAGTAAGGAAGGGAAACCAAACAGATGACTCACTAAAAATTCCAATTAGCAGTGTGCATCAGGTGTATTTTAAGTAGTACTAGTAGTAAGTAGTAGTAGTAGTAGTGGTAATAGAGTTAGGAGTACTAATACTTGAGTGTTTCCACTTCTGCTATTTTATACTTTAACCACTTCTCTTCATTTGAGGGATTGTAATGTAATTTTTACACTGCTCCATGCATTTGAGAGGACGTTTCTTTGGAGATAAAGGTTCAAAATGTAAAACACATTAGCAGCTAACAAAAAAAAAAAAAAACTACAACAGCAGGATGAAGTAGGGAAAAATGCATCTGTACTAATAATTTAATACTATAGTATAACACTGTCAGCTGCCTAATGAGTACTTTTACTTTTGATACTATGAAGTACATTTTACAGCCTCTAAAAGGAGGCTTGTTCTTAGTATTTTTACTCTAATGAAATCAGTGAATACCTGCTCTATTGCTAACAGCCTCGGTGAAATCATGAAATCAACCACACATGTCTTCCATGTGAGCTTCTTTTCAGCATGAATGAACCTGTCAGCGGTCAAGAGCACATAGTTTCAAAGTTGAAATAAGCCTTCCGGGAAAGGGAGTATCTCTGTTGAGTAATGTTGGAGATTCAGTTCAAAAGAAAGGGCCACAGCCTGATGATCCGACTAACCTGTTGTTTAGTTTCGCTCAATTGAAATCAGTTTTTGAATCACTGATTAAAGTCTGAAGTCTGGAACCAGATATCCCGAATCCTGGAGCAACCTACAAAAAATGTATTAATTTTACAAGCAAGTGGCTCATCTGAGTGACTCTTCAAATCAGGCATAACAGAGCCTGTTGTATAAATAACAGCTCACATGTGCTGATCTAAAAGGATTGTCCGCAAGTTCATGTTCAATAAATACTTTTTTTTTTCCTATAATTACAATCTCCTTAAGCGCAGTGATCTCGTCAATCCAGAGCCAAAAACTGGACTAGACTTTTTCAACAGAATGGAAACAAAAAGTTAGGATATTAATAATTTTAATGTGACACTAACCTACAACTTTTCTGAAAGTGGATAAATCTATGTTATTCCACAGAAATCTTCTCAGGTACCTACCTTGTTTCCGTATAGGGGAAAGCAGCTGCGTCAGGTCTGAACATGAGCTGACGTGGTTTTCTGTCTTTATACCTGTTCCACACCTCCTTGTACCCGGTCCATGGCCCTGAATGAAGCAGACACACCTGAGCTCTGCCTAAGCCTGGCTGTAGGTCAGGAATGTGAAACACACTGTAAACTGATGACATAACCATGAAAACAACCAATGGGAGTCAAACAGATCTGATTAACAAGGGGATATGTGACTCTGCAGATGAGACTGCATTCCCACTGTGAAGACTGTGAGGAAAATACGGGAGCAACACCTCAGATATAATCTAATATGGAAGGACTGCACGTCAGTGCCACAGACAGAGTATCAAACAACTCGGCCACAAAGACACGTGAAAGCAATCATTTCAGTGCCTAAAACCTAACTGAACAAAAAGCATTAGGTTGTCACATCATAATTTTTTTTCAACATTGATTTGAAAGGCACAAAAAATGTGTCATTCTAGTTGGCATAGTCAAACAACTATTCCACTGTATGCTTTGGAGATGTTGTTGCGTGACAAATATTGAACAGATTGCCACAAAACAGTCACCCTGGACTTTTCCCTCATGCCGACATGAGGTTGACATTTCTGGTTTTGAGTGCTATGTCTTGACAGCTATTTTTAATTGACATTCATGGTCCCCTTACAATGATTTAAAATAGCTTTGGTAATCCCCCAACTCTTTACTCTAGCACTGCTGTCAGGTTAGGAGTTTTTTTTCACCTATACAAAGTATTGTGGGGCAAAAATATGAATGTCGAATTATGTATATAGACTGAGTTTCAGCTCTCCCAACTCTGACTTTTCCTGCCTTAAAAAGAGGGTCCCACCCAGCTCTGACCCTTTGGGCTTCTGGGTCACAGATGGTTGGCTTATGCAGTCATAGTGAGAGCAAAATTGTGTCTTTTTCAATTCAGTTTAATTATTGTTAATTTATTCAGTTTTTTCTTTTCCTCTCTGTGCATTTTTTTTTGCTCAAATGTTGGTTTCACCACCATTTCAGTTCCACTGAATCAAACTATTGTAGCATTTCTGGCTAGACAACAGAAGGCCAACCCTAAAAAAAAACAAAAGTGGGTCAGTGAGTTAGTGACTGAGCAAGTGACTGACGAAGATACATGACTGGTTGGCCAAGTGCTGGGAGTTTCCTCATTGGGTGGTGCCTACGGCAATGGTAGTGGGATAAATCTGCTAGTGGGTTTATCCCTCTCTCACGCAGCATGTAAGACTTATAGTCCACACCTGCTTGCTAAGTGGGACCAACCTCAGTCTCCCCTTGTTGTGCCAAACTTTAACTGACACAGATAACTGGCGCCAAACCAGCTTTTAGAGTTATAGTACATTACTGATGGTCTATTTCATCGCTCTATTTCATCGCCAGCGGGATAAGGGTGAAGCAGGATGTGGACCATGCCCCACTTGGCCCCTCCAGTACCTACAAGCATAAACACACACCAACTTCAGGTGAAACTTCAGGCTGCTCTCTGTCAACGCGTCGCAGCACAACAACTCCTCACAGCACATCACATGCACACAGGTGGCACAGAGACAGCAAAATACCTGACATACACCATGAGGGAATGAAACTATAAAACAAGATAAGCCTGCTGCTTTGAGACGCTGGATGACAAAACACTCAATACAGAGTGAGTCAGAAAAATGGGAGACATCTTGCAGATAGAAACGACTCAAAGAGTTAATATGCCATCAGAATAATTATACTGACAATGAGTTCTCTTTCACATCAAACATGAATGGAAAGTTCTGTTCTAGCAAATGCATTCTTAACATGTTTTTATTCATGATATGCTACACCCGTGCTCTTTAACATCAAATACTCCTGGGACCACAACAGAAAATTGCAGGTGAACACTTAATTTTCCAGATTATAGACACGGCCAACGACTATGCCTGTAATAATCTGGCCACAGTGTAGCACATTGAACCCACAGGGTCTTGCTCACACACTGAGTACTACTGCTGTGACTGGCAATATTGCCGGGCTCCACACGACCTCTGATTTGGTTTCCAGATGACATGAGAGGCAGTTCAGAGTCTTGTTTGAATGGTTTCATCACATATGACCCTTCATCACCTATGAGACCGTGACAAATACCAGCTTCCTCTTTTTAGAGGATAAATGACATCTTTGATAGCTCCGGCCACCTCAGGTCGAGACTATTTTCCCCCCATAGTCTTTCATTTGCTCTTACATCTTAATATAGGCAAGTTTCACAATAATAATAAGTCTCATGATATTAATGTGAAAAAGTGATGCCAAACAGGATGTACAGAAGCTAATATTTCAGTTCTAATTTTTTTTCTTACATATATTTACTCTCAATTCTGTGACCAAATAAGCAACTCTTAATGCAGTGATACCGTGATCCTAAAATGATGTGCTTTTAAACAATATTTAATTAAGGTTTGGCATCTCAAATGAGACATGAAACCTCTCAGTCTGCATTTGATCTGCTACTTCAATTTTTTTGTTATTTATTCTATTCATTATTCAGTCATCTCAATAAATCAGAAACAGGAATATGGACTACACTATGTAGTTATGAGGTCTGGAAATAGATCCTAATGACGCCTTTCAGCTACACTGTGGATGATGACTCAACGGGAAGACAATCTTATTCCTTCCCTCTCACCCTTTTTGGTTTTTAAAGTTATGGAGTGGACAATCCCCGACCGGACCTTAATCCAATAGAAAACTTGTGGGGTGACATCAAAAATGCTGTTTCTGAGGCAAAACCAAGAAATGCAAAGGAATTGTGGAATGCTGTCAAATCATCCTGGGCTGGAATACCTTCACAGGTGCCAGAAGTTGGTCGACTCCAATGCAACACAGATGTGAAGCAGTTCTCAGAAACAGTGGTTATACAAGTAAATATTAGTTTAGTGATTCACAGGAATGCTAAATCCTATAAAATTTCAGTTTATACAGTAAATATTTAAGTTTGTAAAGAAAAATACAGACACTGCTATTTTTTTGAACAGCCCAATATTCATTTTTCTTCATTTTCTGTAAAGTAATTTAAAAATTATACATTTTTCTTCATGTTTTGATTTAGAATATGATGTGCAGTGTTCCCAATGCATTGAAATAAAAACTATTATAAGGATTTTGAGCTTACTCACGGTTTTAAACACACTGCTATTATTTTGAACACAACTGTACATCATTTCTAAAGGTAAGTGATTGCAGTTTATTGTAGCTTAATTTTGTTGGTCTGGAACCAAGATGCTGTTCACTTACTGGTGTGTTTACTGGTGTGTTTAGGGTCGTTGTCTTGTTGAAACACCCATTGCAAGGGCATTTCATTTCTCTCTTCAGCATAAGGCAACATGACCTCTTCAAGTATTTTATTTTGATATTTACAAACTGGTCCATGATCCCTGGTATGCGATAAATAGGCCCAACACCATAAGTAAGAGAAACATCACCATATCATGATGCTTGTACCACAAATGCTCCACTGTCTTCAGAGTGTACTGTGGCTTGAATTCAGTGTTTGGGGATCGTCTGACAAACTGTCTGCGGCCCTTGGACGAAAAAGAACAATCTTACTTTCATCAGTCCACAAAATGTTTCTCCATTTCTCTTTAGACCAGTTGGTGTGTTCTTTGGCAAATCGTATCCTCTTTAGCGCGTCTTTTTTTTTATTTAACAGTGGGACTTTGCGGGGGCTTCTTGCTGACAGATTAGCTTCACACAGGCGTCTTCTAATTGTCACAGTACTCACTGGTAGACCGTCTTTGATCTCCCTGGAGCTGATCATTGGCTGAGTCTTTGCCATTCTGGCTATTCTTCGATCCATTCGAATGGTTGTTTTCTGTTTTCTTTCAAGTCTCTCTGGTTTTGCTTTCCATTTTAAAGCATTGGAGATCATTTTAGCCGAGCCACCTATTATTTTCTGCACTTCTATATACATTTTCCATTCTCCAATCAACGTTTTGATCAAAGCACGCTGTTCTTCTGAACAATTCTGGAACGACCAATTTTTCTCAGGTTTTCAGAGAGAAATGCATGTACAACATGTGCTGGCTTCATCCTTAAATAAGAATGAATGAATGACCTCACTAATTGAACTCCACACTGCTATTATTTTGAACACGCCCCTTTCAATTAATTATTCAATTACACAGACTCAGGAGCATGCATATCATGAATGTTGGGTCTGTTAGTTTTCTATGACTCTACAACACCTTCTGGTAAATTGTTTGCCATGTAGTAATATAATTTCTACCAAAAACAGTGATTGATCTGGTTAGTCATGTTGGACTGCTATTATTTTGAACACAACTGTAGGTGCAGAGAAAACTATGTCATGGACATTAAATGAATGTCAAAAGTAAGTCAAATTGTGTTGGAGAAGGAGGAAGTCTGAAAAATGTGTATCCATAAATTCAAAGTGCTAGATTGGGTTCACGTATGTTTTGGGCAGCGTGCTCTATCACCCATAATGGCAGGTATAAACTGGACTTCTCTTTCACTTTTTCTTCCAGTTTGTCACACATCTGCAGCCACACGAAGGTAATTACAGAGAAAAGGCTTGAATGCGTAAAAATCCACTGTTTTGAGTCCCTCAAAACTAAGCTAAACTGCCTCAGCTTCATTGGGATGGACCTCTTGAAGACTTCTTGTATATATTTACTTTACTTTTTTTCCACTAGATGGAGATATTGTATTATACAGAGTCGTTAGTTCATGGACAGCCATATAATTACGCGTTCATTTCCTGGATTGCCACTCTCATTTCGTGAGTCTCAGAGGCAACTTCTCTCCCCTGCTGTTCCTCATCTTGACAATGACTCGTGCTATGGGATATTTTTCTAATCCTCAGCCAGAAAGTAAGTTTGTTTACTTAGATTGCACCATTTAATAAGTAAGTGGGCAGGAGTTTTACTGTGCTCATCTTTAAGGGTCTGCTGCATGTCTCATTCTCATGTCTCATTCATTCGAGGCCTGCAAACTGGCTTCAACAGGTTTTCAGTCACTGGCCTCTGAAGGCTAAACTTATGTAGCCTTCGATTAAATTACAGCTTTTACTGACTTTTGTGACCAAAGAAATGATTTTGCTTTTAATTTTAAAGCTAAAATCTCAATCAAAGAAGTCAACAGCATTAGTGTCGCCATGTTGTGTAGACACATTTATCAGCTGATTTTTATCAGGTTGTTTTAAAATAAGCAATATATCTGACTGGTACTTCTCCTAGTAATTGAACGTAATCCGTAAAACAAAAAGGGTTTTGTAAATAATAACTGTTATGATAATAATATACATTATATACATTATTTAATGTTTTTATCTTTTACAACTGAAGGTTGCCAGGGCCTACACATTCAGGAGAGTGGGTATGTTTCTCTATCTCTCTTTTCTCTTTTTATTTATGTATGTATTGGTTTGCATTTACGTGGCTAAAATGTGATAATTAGTTTAAAGTTATTTATTACTTATTTTTCTGGAAGTAACAGCACTTTTGTTGGTTCTGCTGTACAAAAAAAAAAAAAGTTAAGGAAGCATTGTTTTTTATTTATATCACAGCGATGCTGGGCTCTCCTCCAAGCTGAAGCACAAATTCAGTGATGAATACACTGAAAGTGCTTTTCCTGTAGCAGATAAAGGCAGCTGTGTGGTGCCGATTCCTAAAGGGGAGCTAGACATGTTCGAGTACCCTGGAAAGATTTCGTCACAGCAACTAGTCTTTAGACACCCTGCTGTGGCAAAAGCAGAATCCCACCCTCTGTCTGTTGAGGAGGGGTTCATAAAACCTTACACTCTAGATGTGGTTGAAAAAAAACACTCCCTACCCAAAGCACTGCTGGAGAATGACATGGAAGTCAAACTTTTACCCGGAACAACAGCCATTACACAAGAGCAGCCAGATGTAGAGGTAGCAAAAGATAGCTGCCTGAAGATGTACACAGAGGGAAGCCCAACAAAACCAAAATGTCTACCGCTGGTCCCTAAAGCACAGAGGAACAACTACAACTGGAAAGAAGGTACCTGTATTATTTGAAAATAAATTACATTTTAATTAATATTGTGTGTATGATATAAATATAACTATATACAAACCCAAAATATATTTTTTAATTTGTGTTGTCTGTATCCAGTTTCCCTCTTCTGTTTGATAGCATTCATGCAGTTTCCTGGCTTTGTGGGCTTTACTGGTATGTCAAGATTTCAAGATTTCAAGAATTTAAAGTCATATGCACAACAATTTTCATCAAGCAATCAGTGGCAATGAAATTCTTAAATTTCAGGCTCCCTAAAACAATGCTCAAAAATGTTAACAAGAATAGAATGTGGTGAAAAGTGTCAATATAATTCATTATCACACACAGCTATGTGCATGCATCACTGTATTTATTCCTTTATGTAGGGTTCTATTACATTTTAAAGTGTGCCATTTTATTTTGTATTTGTATTTTTTTAACTTCTTCATATAATCTGTCACATGTGACACATTATCTGCCACAGGTGCTCAACTTGCAGCAGACCAAAACGGTAAGTTAAGACATATTTTAAACTAGTTGTTTTTATTGTTATTAGAGTTCTTTGGCTATTTACATCTGTTACTCAAATGTTTTCCGTGTTTTAACTGCAGTTACATGTTTTACCTGCATGGACCAGGCCATATGTCCAAAGTTGATAACTAACCTGACTGCCATGTGTTTTCATGCTGTGAAAATTGTGAACATAGTTCAATGTCACACACAACTATGTGCATGTATCACTGTATTTATTCCTTTAGTTAGGTTTAATTGTCTTAAATTGGAGCTAAACTTTAGCTTTTATCATGTACCATTGTATTTTCTATTTTTGTTTGTATACATTTTAAGTTTTTTGTTTAACTACTTGATATAATCTGTATATTATCTGCCATAGGTGCTCAACTTGCAGCAGACAAAAATGGTAAGTTAAGATATTTATAAACCTATTGATTTTATTGTCATCAGAGTTCATGGGCTATTTACTCCACTGTTTTTCTGTGTTTCAACCACAGTTACATGCTTTACCTGCATGGACCAGGCCAAATGCCCAAAGTTGATGACCATATTTGACGCTGATGACTCTAATGTCTACCAAAGAGAACATGATTCACCTCTCAGAAACTTTCCAAGATGCACTGGAATGCCTCCACCCACTCTTAAGAGCTGTGCTGTGTGCCTTAACCAGTCCTCTGTCATCATCATCTGCTCAAAGGACGTTGGAGGGCTGGAGGGGGAAGATAGTGATGGAGCACAAATTGACAACATCACTTCAGTCTGTAAGTACAACATGGGTGTATTAAACATGAATCTCTGCTGTTTAAAATTGAGCTGTTATTTTTTCAAACATTGGGGCTACCTATAACTGTTGTTTTAACAGATCTGAAATGACAATTTTTCATTGCGCGACAACTTCTAAATACACTTTGAAAGAATAGTCATAGTAATAATGATGAGACAACAGTTATCAGGGTTTTCCCCAGGACTGGTATTAGCCAATGCATTTCTTCACCCACGTGTACTTTGGGTTGCACCTAGTCTAATCACAAGATATACGCCTTTTCCTCTGAGAATAGGTGCCTCTGTTCTTTTCTCATAAAGAATAATACATTTCGTTTCATTAAATGTTTTCATTTCTATCAAACTGTTTGAAGAGGTGTTAATTCAACTCTTTATTCTTTTGGAGGCTGCAGACTATGGTGCTTTTTACCTGTGTTATCATATACAAACATGTGGCTCCATTATTTTATCCATGCTAGTTATATGAATGAGGGTCAGCTAAATAACAGAAACACCTGTCAATATAACCGTAAAATTAAACAGCATCACTACGTGCTTGAAAATAAGCATGCAGCTCAATCAACACCTCTCAAAACGGTTTCAACAAAAACGTAACATGAGGATTTATTGTGGGACTGTTGTAGGTTGAAACTGAGGTTTGCTCTTCACTTACTGCATATATACAACAGGCTCCAAGTGTTTCCAGTAGTACACTGTATATATGTATAACTACAACATTATTTCTTTCTTAAACAGCTTGTGCCAACCTGCACAGTTCTGATATACCACAGCACACCCCTGGCAGTGGACACTATGGAGGTGATTGGTAGCTTTGGTATGTATTTAACACAAGCACTGAATGTCAGTTTAATAGTGATGCTGATGAACTACATGACGTTTAAAAAAGACTGACTTTTTCCTGTTGAACTAACCTGACTGCCATGTGTTTTCATGCTGTGAAAATTGTGAACATAGTTCAATGTCACACACAACTATGTGCATGTATCACTGTATTTATTCCTTTAGTTAGGTTTAATTGTCTTAAATTGGAGCTAAACTTTAGCTTTTATCATGTACCATTGTATTTTCTATTTTTGTTTGTATGCATTTTAAGCTTTTTTGTTTAACTACTTGATATAATCTGTATATTATCTGCCATAGGTGCTCAACTTGCAGCAGACGAAAATGGTAAGTTAAGATATTTATAAACCTATTGATTTTATTGTCATCAGAGTTCATGGGCTATTTACTCCACTGTTTTTCTGTGTTTCAACCACAGTTGCATGCTTTACCTGCATGGACCAGGCCAAATGCCCAAAGTTGATGACCATATTTGACGCTGATGACTCTAATGTCTACCAAAGGGAACATGATTCACCTCTCAGAAACTTTCCAAGATGCACTGGAATGCCTCCACCCACTCTTAAGAGCTGTGCTGTGTGCCTTAACCAGTCCTCTGTCATCATCATCTGCTCAAAGGACGTTGGAGGGCTGAAGGGGGAAGATAGTGATGGAGCACAAATTGGCAACATCACTTCAGTCTGTAAGTACAACATGGGTGTATTAAACATCTCTCTGCTGTTTTTGGTAATTTCCAAGCGGTGTGTAGACATCCAGTTTAAAACTGAGATAAATGTTATTTTTTCAAACATTGGGGCTACCTATAACTGTTGTTTTAACTAGTCTCTCTAATCACAAAATATATGCCTCTTCCTCTGTGAATAGGTGCCTCTGCTCTTTTACCATAAAATATCATGTTTCATTTCATTAAAATGTTTTCATTTCTATTAAATTGTTTGAAGAGATGATAATTCAACTGTTTATTCTTTTGGAGGCTCCATTATTTTATCCATGCTAGTTATATGAATGAGGGTCAGCTAAATAACAGAAACACCTGTCAATATAACCGTAAAATTAAACAGCATCACTACGTGCTTGAAAATGAGCATGCAGTTCAATCAACACCTCTCAAAACGGTTTCAACAAAAACTTTTACATGAGGATTTATTGTGGGACTGTTGTAGGTTGAAACTGAGGTTTGCTCTTCACTTACTGCATATATACAACAGGCTCCAAGTGTTTCCAGTAGTACACTGTATATATGTATAACTACAACATTATTTCTTTCTTAAACAGCTTGTGCCAACCTGCACAGTTCTGATATACCACAGCACACCCCTGGCAGTGGACACTATGGAGTGATTGGTAGCTTTGGTATGTATTTAACACAAGCACTGAATGTCAGTTTAATAGTGATGCTGATGAACTACATGACAGTTAAAAAAGACTGACTTTTTCCTGTTGAACTAACCTGACTGCCATGTGTTTTCATTTTGCAGTCTTCCTTTTGATCTTGGGAACGGGGCTACTTATCTACATCGTGAGTGTGAGTAAATATGGTCTCAAAAAACTGATCACAAAACTTTCAACATGTGAACTGAGAAACAGTACCATCTCAAATCAGGTTTCCTCATAAGTCACTGAAGTGATTATAACATATTTTCAGTGTCATTCAAATGATAAAATTATTGTATGTTTTGTATATATATAATACCTTAAGTTACATTTAACTAAATCTGTTTTTATTGTTTCCTTTTAGCAATGCAAGAAAAAGAGGTATGTTCATTTGGTTTCAGTGTATTTAGGAGCCTTTAAGAGTATATAAAGAGCCCACTTACCAGTATCATTTCTGTTTACATTGTTAAATGAGGAAACTTTAAGTTAAGTGAGGTACAAAATCATTCATACCTAGCCAGGCAGGATTTATATTGCACTTGTAATTTCACTCGTAAATGAATCAACGTTACTGTTAAAGTATTAATTTCACATCTTAATTTAAAAAATACAGGAGGTCACTTTAGGCACTCATTGTGTTTTCTCTTTTTTTCTTTTTAGAAATAGCGTTGATATAAACTACAATCAAGAACACCACATGACGACAGCAATGTGATGTGGCCATTCTCTCTTCATCTAATAACCTCTAGCTTTGCTGCCATATAGATGCCATATAGAAAATAGCTGTCATTGGTTCATTGTGTAGTTTTTAAAATGTCCAAAATTATGTAATCAAATTTCTTGTTTTTTCCACTTAACACACAGGTAGTGGTTTTTGCTATAATAGCTTTAGTGATGAATTGATTGACAAATGAAGTGCATTTTATTCTTCTATTGATCTGCCTTAGCTAGTGTTTGAAATTAGTGAGCTTTCTGCAAACATGGCCTGATGTACCTGCTGTCCTAATAAAAAATGCTTTAAACAGCACTGTCCCAGAGTGTTTTAGTGATATATTCAGTGGTGGAGGAAATACTCTGATATTTTACTTCTAGGAAAAGTAGCAGAGTGTAGATGTACAAGTCCTGATTTGGAGTTTTTACTGAAATAACTGTGGCCTATGCCATAAACAAAACGAAACAAGCAAGCAAGTAAACAGAGGTAGTTGCTAAATCTCACACCTACAGATCTCCGCAGGTCCATATTTGGTTACTTAGTTACTCCTCGCTCTTTCTCTCTCTCTCTCACACACACACACACACACACACTCCCTCCCTTGCTCGGGTTGAACATTAACAAACAGTGCTTTGATAGTCTTATCAGTGTCTGGGTCGTACCAACCTGCATGGAGGTGAAACTTTATTTTTTTGGTCAAAATTTCTTTCTTGACAAAGAAAAGATGCGACACACAAACTCTTTCGTTTAGTAAAACTTTGCCCTGCTTTCGTCTTTTGTGTTTTTGATGTCAAAATAATTTACCTGGAAGCAATTAAAACATATAAAAAACAAGACGTCACAGTTTGGACGCCCCTGAGTTTCGCAACCTGTCTCGCAGAGCTCACCTGTTGGCTGCGCGGCTGACGTGGGGCGTTCAGGTACTCCCTTCTGCTTCGACGTACAGAGAGACAAAATGGAGATGAGACTGCCCGACTGAGGGAAAAGTACTATTGCGCACAGTATTATGCTGAAGTTGAGGCTTTGTTTGTGGATTTAACGAGATAATAATTAGCAAAGTCGACTGACACACCGAGAAACGAGGATTAAACATGTTCTGGACGGTAATCATCGCCGCTTTAATGGCAACAGGTGAGATGGCCTGTTTTTTTTGTGCGTGTGTTTTTCCAGACAGGGTGGGCCCTCTTCCGTAAAAGTCCGTTTGTACATGAAGCTGCTCGTCTCTCTCTCAGTTTCGACGCTTTCTTTTTGGGATTTTGATCGTGTAATGACTGATTTAGGGCTATTTATCTTCATCTGCGAGGTTATTTTGTGTGTTAAATGAGTTAAATTGTATTAAATGATCAAACAACAGTTTATTAAACTAGATATTTGAACCACCTGTAACAGTGTGTCCTGATAGCTGTTTCTCTTATGCCTAGAAATATCCTACTTTTAAAAGGTACTAATAAATATGAATATTTAAAATACAATTTCCATGTTTTTAAGGCGTGTTTTTATGAAATGAAAAGAGGTAACATATTTAGTTTAGTTTATTCAGTTTACAAATGAGACAAAATGTCGTTGCCATGAAATTTTTATGCTGAGTGGGCCCCTTAGAAACCACAATTTTTTTTGTTTTAGTGCTTTGTTGTATAGCTCCTGTAGGGTCTTTACATTTCAGATGAACAGGAGTCAAACAGGATGAGAGGAAGTTTGTATAATAATATTTAAGGTGTGATTTTTTTAATTTAATCAACTGTGGTGCCTTTTATTGAAGTGATATTTCTTGTTTGTGTTGTGTGGTTCTTTTAGGAGCTTTACATTGAACATGAGAAAAATTGCAGGGTGAGAGAGAAAAGTCTACAGTACACCCACAGAGGCCAACAAACAAGCACCTCGAGTAAAATGAAAAGACCAAAACCACAAATCTAACGACTCCAAGTCTGGTCTGAATTCTTCTTTGAGTCTCAGCGCATGCAAACTAAAGTGTGCATTCCTGTCGTAATTAGCTCAGCTGCAGTGGTTAGGCTGAAAACACAGAGCCCAGAGGTGACTCATCACGCCCACTCTCAGTGATACCAGCACTGAGGACGTTTGTCATTTAACACGCCCTAGGGATATTGTAGACTAGCCAGAAAGCTTTACCCAATGTTACAAAATGTCAGTAACATTAATAATCATCATCCTCATCAGCTAGCTTCTGTTTCCTTTCCAGAGTCCACCATGGGCATCTCTGTGCAGTGCCCAACAAAGAGGTACGTAGTCATCCTCTTCCAGCCCGTCACTCTCACCTGCAACTTCCAGACAACCGCCACTCAGCCTCCTGTTATCACGTGGAAGTATAAATCGTATTGCCGGGACCCCATCCAGGCTGCACTGAATCCCAGCAGTGCGGAGAATATCCTGTCTCAGAACAACCCCAACTACGACCCCAACATCGAAAAGTGCGCAGACAGTCAGAGGACGGTGCGTATTGTGGCCTCCAAGCAAGGCAATGCGGTGACCCTCGGCGGGGACTACCAGGGTCGCAAGATCAGCATCATCAATAGTGAGTTGATTAAAACTTGCTCTTTGATGTCTCTTTCAGATGTATGGTAAAGACTGGGCTGTACAATTAGATTTTTTTTTAAAATTCTTAATATATCATTGTCAATTAAAACCAACTATACCAGGAAAGCAGCAAAATTACCAGTTTGACAAGAGTTGCAACTTGAGTCAATAAACAGAAGTCAAAGTAAATGTATTGTACTGAACTGACTTCTTAGCGCCCGAGTCAAAGGTGGTGAATCATTTTCCATCTGCTCTGTCAGTGATTGTTTCTTCCTTCACATTTAATCTGTAAATTGTGTCTAGACTCATTTCTTAATATATCAGAGCAATGTGTGACTTTCCACTTTCATTTCTATTTAGATCTATTGTACAAACTGAATTAAGGTCAATATGTCAAGATGGGAAAGGAAAGATTGATATCAAGATCAGCACAGTTAATATGTGTATCAGACTCTTCTAGAAATCAGGAGTCAACATTCAAATTTTTATTTGTCACATACGTGTATATTAAACGTGCAGCTAAATGCATGGGTGGCACACTTGAGAGGAACAAAAAAAAAAAAAACAGAGAAGAAACATACTGCACGAGTCAGATGTCTACTGTGCTCAAGTTCCCGTAAACTACACACTGCTGCTGGGTTTTTTAATGGACCCATAAATCTTACCCACCTGCAAAGCACACGTCACAAACAAAAAGAATCAACTTAGAGAACAGGGATCTGCTGATACAATTGATTCACTGTTAAAATAATAGGGTTAGGGTTAGGGCATAATAGCTGTCCCATCTGGCCATCCAGTAAATGTTTGTCACATTTATATTGCCTGTGAAACTGAAGCTTGGCATTTTTGTGGTATTTCTTTGGTATGATACTGTTGAGAGGACCATTATCATCAAAGGTGGATCTGCCCTCTTTTACAGGGCTGGAGGAAGGTAAACATACTAACAACACTAATAAAAAAAGACAAAATGCCGGAATTAATACATGTGAATATGGGTTTAAAATATATAGCTAAAATAATAAAACTATCAGCACATTATGCACTGACAAATCAGTGAAGAGTCTAGTCTAATTCCCCCTGAGAGCTCATTCCAAAGATTTGGAGTTTTTAGGAATGATGTGAGAACAAAGAAGAAGGAAAAAGGGAGTTTACAGCTCCATGAAGTAGCTGGAGGGCTAGCTAAAGCGTTGAAAATGAGCAACACAGTAAAAGGATAGAACTTATGATAGGCTAAATGTAGACTAAACTTTAATATGTTAAAAACCTGCTTTAATAATAAGACTTAAAGAACTGCACGTACCACATCAACAGTTTTGGTTGGAAAACTGCCACATCTGCATCTTTAGGTCCAGAATTAATCGTACCAGGACTCCGCTCTCACTCGTCTGAGGCTGCCTGTTGACATCTGGAATCGAATCAGATGTGTGTCCGTTTTTCACACAGCCTGAAAGACTTCTTTGTGTAGAAGAAGACACTCAAAATGCATTTTTGTGTGCTCTGTTTGCACAGACTGTAATCAAAATATATAATCAAATGAAGCCACTTAAAAACAAAAGTCCATTATTTCTCATAGATGCAGACCTGAATATCGCACAGACGGCATGGGGTGACAGCGGCGTCTACGTCTGTTCTGTGATCTCTTCCCAGGACCTTTCAGGAAATGGTGAAGATTACACAGAGCTAATTGTACTCGGTAAGTTAGCTTCGTAGGTGTATGTCACGTTATGACATCATATGTGTATTTATGTACACACACGGTTTGCTTCTTCATTTCTTCTCTGTACTTCCCTTTCTTCATTTTCCATTTGTTACATTCCATTGCACATCAAATAAGAGCCAAAAAGATGGCCTGACAAATTTCCCAAGTGGTAGCTGAGCTAGTGTGCGGACAGATGTACAGTCATCAGCTGCCATGCCTGCCACCAGCCCAGTTCTGAATAGTCTTTATAGTCATTTGGTTGCAGGCAGTAAAATTAGACCAATACCACTTTAAAGTAATTGTGGCTTTATCTTTCTTTCACAGAGAGAAAGTCAAATACTACTGACCTCCTGCCTGGCATTGACTTACTGGTTATGGAAGGTAGTACAAGCCACTTGATAAAGCTCAGTGATATTTTAGCCCAACAGTAGAGATGTATGGGGTAGGATACGGTTTTATTTCAAAGCAACTGGGATTACCTTTCTAATAACATTTCTTACACAACACTCTGCCTGCATTGCCTGCTGGCAAATAATTTTCTGGGTGTTGTGTTTTTGAAAGATTCAGAAATGTATATTTCCTTTGCAAAGTTTGCAAAATTATTTGAACTAATAAGGCCTTAAGACATAGAATAGACTTTCTTGTACTCAGTGTGCACAACTACCGACAAAGTGGCCACTATGACTCATTTTGAAAAGACACCCCTGCGAAAGCATCCTGTGTGTGTGTGTGTGTGTGTGTGTGTGTGTGTGCACGTGTGTCTGTCTGTCTGTCTGAGTTTGTGGGATAGCGAGAAAAATGTGACATTATATTATGCAAACTAAACTGTTCTGCTTGTGTTATACTTACATGCTGTTTCTACTTTCTGTTCCTTACACTCCTTCCTTATCTACCGTTTGTCTATCATGGCTCAGCTCCCGTGTGTGACTTTCTGTGGCTTAGTGTTTGGAACAAAAGAGCATTTAGCAAACATTTCCTTATCGGTGTACGTGGCCAAATGATGTTTTCACGCTGTGCTCTGCCAATTTAGTTTCCATTTTAGTTGATTAATTTGAACATACAGTGTTTCCCCTCTCTTTGCATTCTCTTCCATAACAGGCCTGAACTGACATGTAGAGTCAAATCATGCTCTCTGTACAAGAACCGGCATTACCGGTTTTACAAAGCCTTAAAAAACACCTAAATTACCATTGCAACCAACATGTTTTGTTTTTCTATCTTTCTAAATTAATGTTGTCCGACCACTGAACCAGATTGTTTGCATTTATGAACAAAAACAGCACAGTCAGATATTAGACTGCGTTGCCACAAACTACTATTTCTGCTTCCTCTGACTGTTCTCCAGGGAACCATTTGTGTACCACTCCTCAGGATATCTTGTTCAAAGGAAAAATCCAGAATAGTCAACTGCATCTGTAGTTCAGGGCTGCAAACTAACTTCAGTTTGATGTGTAAATCCCTTTATTTTATTAATATAACAGGACTGTGGAAAAAATGCATTCTTATTTAATTAACTTATGGCACTGTTTAAGGGGAAAAATCAAGTCTTGTGGATGAATAATGTAAGTCTTTGATATAAATGTATCAAATGTACCCCTTGCTGGTCCCACACAGACTGGCTCCTGGTTGTTCTGGTGGTTTTGGGCTTCCTGTTGCTGTTGCTCTTGATCGGGATCTGCTGGTGTCAGTGCTGTCCTCACACCTGCTGCTGCTACATAAGCTGCCCCTGCTGCCCTGACCGCTGCTGCTGCCCACGAGCTTGTAAGTATCATATGTAAACCCAGTGAAATTTAACCTACACTTCAGTATCATATTATACAAAATGTTATCAAAAAGTCAAGTACCAGCAAGTGGGGAAAAAAAAGTCTGGTCAGATTCTTTGATCAGTTTCTGTTTTTCAAATTGTAATTTTACCAATAGACTGTGTTTTTTGTAGACAAAGTCCTTATATGGCTATGTGCACTTAAACATTAAACATTTGATAAATTTGGCTTTTTATAACTGAAAAAGGTTTTTTTTTTTTTTTTTTTAGAATGAACATGTTCAAGTAAGGGATAAAAAATGAAAACACATGTTCTAACCTTGCAGAATACTAATTGAGTCTCAAAAGGCTTTAAATGGTGCCACACCTGTTGGGCTCTGCTGCTCTGATTACATTTATCAAAAATGAAACCCTTCTGATGGCACAAAAATTTGCTCCTTAAGTATATCAAGCAAATGATAATTTTGCTGTCAGTACTAAAACTCAGATGTTGTACTTGCTTAATCGTACTTAAGTATTAAAAATGTCAAACCAGCTGGATTGTGACATTAGAAAACGGTTTTACTGCACTTATTCATATACCTTACTTTTGTTGTTTTTTAATGTGGAAAGTAAAGATAACTGGGAACTGGAATTCATCTACATTTCACTGCTTTCTTATGATCTGAGTTGTTTTAGTAAAACTGCCTCACAAATTGGGTTTCAACTCTATATTTATTATAGATCATAAAACATGCGGTCGAGTTAACAACAAGATTACTGTATTGAATTACTGTTTTTATCACCAAAAACATGATTACACTGAGTTTTTCAAAGTGTTAGTTTTACACTCTAGGAAATCCACCTATTTGCACCACTGTCATGTTTAGTAGAGTAAATATGAAGCTACATCCAGCAGACATTTAGCTTCGCTTAGCTTAGTACAAAACAAGGAAGCAGAAGGAAACGGCCTGCCAGGCTCCATCCAAGGGTTAAAAGAATGACGTACCAGCACCTCTAAAGCTTATCAACTAATATGCTGTGTTTATATTATTTTCATCTGTACAAAAACTGAAATGTTAAAATAAAGAAATTGTGGTTTTGCAGGGACTATTTGTTGCTGCCTGTTTACTGTGTATACCAACCAGCTGCTGGTCATAGCAACATATTTAACACTGACACATATGATCAGTGGGAATTAAACTATGAAGCTTATTTCCAAAAATGTTGAACTATTCTTTTAAGTTTACACCTAAAATTTGATTGGCCTTCAGCAGTTGTTGTGTGTTAGTTTCTGTCTTTGTCACAAAGCCTGTCCATGCCCTCCGCAGGTGGACTGTAACATTGTGCCTTAATGACTTCTTACAGGGATGACGGACTCCTTTCCACATGAGGCATTTCTGCTCCTCCACACGATCATGTTTGCTTTCCACTTTAACCAAATGTCTTCCATTATCTCACAGTGTACGAGGCAGGAAAAGCAGTGAAGAAAGGGCTGCCTAGTCAATATGCTCCCACCCTCTATGCTCCCAGTATGTATGCGCAGCCAGCATACAGTGGCCATCTGATGAACCACCCTGTTGTACCCATGCTTCCTCTACCCAATGGAGCTGGAGGCCCACCACCCATGAATGGCTATGGTCGTGAATATGATGGTGCCAGCTCGGGTGAGAGTTAGTCACATCGAAAGCACACCTTTGTTTTTTTCGGTTCACCCGTTTCAGGTTATTTCATTTCTGTGGCGGTTCCGTGATGAGCTAAAATCGCGTGGGCATTATGGGTTAAAGTTAGTTAACTGAAAGTTTGAGTTTCATAATGACATCGTATATAACCCTTCCCACATAATTTGTTTGATGTTGAGCTTTGTTGAGTCCTTACGGTTTACACGTGGTTTGTTGTGTCTTTATAGTTGGACAGGGCTCCCAGGTGCCTCTGCTGCATGACCACGACAGTGGAGGGGACAACAGTGAGTAAATGGGGTGGGGGTGGAGGGAGGGGAAACATTTGTTAAGATTACAGCATTTCTATGTATATATTGTAGACTTGCCACCTGCACCACAAAACCTGCCCATTCGGAGATTTTCACACCTGAAATGTTATAGTAGAAACATTTTTACATGTTTCCTGTAAATTGCATTTTCACTCTAGGATCTATATGGCATGAAAAAAGTACAATCACTATATAACAAATATTTGTGATATTCCACTTAGTCTATTTATATAAACAATTTCTTTATAGTTACAAATATTTGGCTTATGTTTTTAAATGATTCTATCCCCTTGTGTCTTGTGAACCTATCACCAACCTTCTTAGAGAAAATGAGTGTTTTATATTTTATTACTTCATTTGTTATTGAACGTTTGTGCAGGGCAATAGCTGATTCAGTGTATTTGCATGAAACTGAAATCTGACTTCCTCTCTTCTTTTCACAAGCTCGCAGTGGATACCGTATCCAGGTGGACCCTGATGGGAACGCCACACGTGCCATTTACTATATGGAGAAAGAGCTGTCCAAATTGGACCCATCCAAACCTGCCAACTACAACCGCTGTGAGTGACTGATCACTTCCTGCTATTCTGTTCAGTTACGTGCCGACTGAGCTGCAGACTCCTGTGGGAGAACATAAATCAGCTTTTGGTTAAAGTTGTGGAGAGTTAAAGGCAACCGCTTAACCACTGCTTGCATCTATTTTATATTTCCTCCAAATTGTCCATTTTTTTCATTGTTGGACAAGTATTATTCAGCTCCTTTTTTGTAAAGGAGGGTAAAGAACGGGGTTGTAGCTATATTAGAGTCAAGCTCAGGACACTGAATTTTATGACATGCACTGTCTGAGTATTTTTAGAATATAATTAAATGTATAATATAATGTTACAGTAGCAAACATGGACCTGTGTCATCCTGAATAGAGCTTGTACTACTAATTGAACTAACATTACTGCCTCTGAATGAATGAACTGGACACAGACTTGTGACAGCATGTGTGGTCAGATTACATTGGGCTTACATTTCAGTCGGTATTAAGTACCTGACTGTAATGGGAAAAACCATGGGTGCTATGTAATATTAAGGGTACACTGAACCATATATACCACTTTTTTCTCACAGCAGCTTTCAGTTCTGATTATCATTTTCCTCACAAGCCGCAAGTGACTAACCAAAGTAGAGCATGACAAAGAACAAGCTCACAGACTCAGACACACAACTCACAAATGTGCCAGAAATGACAAGTATATATATATTTTTTTTAACAATAGTTTTGACATCAGGTGTACATTTCACCAAAATCATTTACTGTATTAATTATAATTTGTGCTTTGGGGCTGCAGGGATTTTTAAGAGCCTACTTTTGCATTTCCCATTCAGATTTTATTCTAATTCTCTTTTAACACCACCTGTGCTGATCAGTGAATTTAATCCCATCTGGAACATCTATGTGGGTAATATTTCACCACATACCCCAGAAAGAATTACAGCTGCAATTACCTCTTTTTTTTTTCTTTGCAGCAAACTTGCTGGTCTTCTTGAAATTTCAATCCCATCTGGAGCAATGATTAATATTATTAGTATTAGTAAAGTGCTTGATTTTCTGAAAAATTAAAGTTACTGGAGAGCAAAGTTCTTTAAAAGCTCATCAAATGGGCTGTTGTCATGTCAGCTACAGGTAGCTTGGTACTAGTATTTCTTTACCCCCCTTTGTTACTTTTTTTGTTTGTTACTTTGTTACTATACTCTATATTTGTTTACATTTTGTCAAATTGAATCCATTAAAAGTATGTCAAATTAGCTATTAGCAGTTCCTGTTTGCAGTGTACCCATGTGCATGTGGAATACTTTAATGATGAAGAAAAATACGATTTTTTTGTGGAAAGCTCTGGAACTTTTTAATCCTTTTAGTCCTGTCTAAAAGGGCCTTTACCCTGACATAATCTAATCTGTTTTTTCTCCCTCAGTGGATAATATGAGTGAAGTTAGTTCCCTGCATGATAGCTTGGACCCTCGGGGCCGGGGCGGTCGTTCCCAGCCGCCACCTCTGGCCACAGTCTATGACCGGGATGAAGCCATGAGCACCATTAGCAGTGTTTCCCAGCAAGGTCACCACCATGATGACTACCCGCGCCGTGGTGGTGGGTACACAGGGGATCGTGTACGTGCCCGCTCTATGGACAACCTTGATGACATCGGACGGCGCCACGGCCGAGATGACTATCCACCACACCGACGCCCAGATGAGCCCAGAGGCAGGAGAGGGTGAGTCTCATTTTACCCAGCAGAACCTCCTTAGAACCGTTGTTTACTGGTAATATAGATGTGTTTCTTTTATTTTTTAAACCGCAAGATATGCCTTTCAGTACATATTTTGGCCCCAATGCTTTTTTAAAACTCTCTTAATATAGAGATGATAGATACTTTATTGATCTCCAAGAGAAATTCACATTTCCAGCAGCTTGAAAGGTGGAAACTTAAGGGGCATGCAAGTAAATACAGTAAAGATGCAAAAAGAAACAATAACAATATAACAATATAAAATTAAAAATATGAAATTAAAAAAAATATGAAATATGAAATAAGCATCTGGCAGTTCTAATATTGATACCACTATACTATTCTCAGAACAGGGACTTTTTGGGTTGCATGGGGGGCTTTCAGTGCTGAATATATATGATGAGTACTCGCAACATTTTATTTTGTCTAGGCTACAGCCCAAACTTTCCAAGTCCACGGGGAAAGTTCCTGTGATGGAAACGCAGCTTATCACAGCATCACAGATCAATATAGATGTTTCACTTTATTCATTGCTTTTTATTTGGAACATTGGAAGCAGCAGCCCAAACAACTTATACTTTAGTTCTAGCTAATTTTTTCTGTAGTATGTATTAATGTTTCACTTATTTTACTTTGTGTCTATGTGAATATATATGAAGTATATTTATACCATATTTATAAGTATTTATGCTTTTATACTTTTTGTGTGCATGTATGCTACATTTATGGTATACGTGTATAAATGTAATATCTTTATACTGTATATATTTATTTTACGATATATATCAAGTTGTATGGCCACAAAAATTCCAGCTCTGTCTTGTCTCATCTCAGTTTCCCCCAAAGAGGCTTTCTATTTTAGTGTGCTTTGTGCTTTGTGGGGCTTTCCGGACAAGTCAGGCGATTGGGTGTATTATGAAGAAACATAAGGTGCTCTCCCTAAAACTGAGATATGCATCTATACTATACTATCTTATCCATACTATAAGATGCTGTTAAGTGCATTTCTATTTAAACATGATGAGGTTTGTAGCAGAATGGCTACCACTGTCACCCCACAACAGAGCTGCCCTGTTTTCTCCAGGCATCCCGGCTTTACCCTCAATCTAAAGACATGCAGATTAATTTGTGACTCTAAAGTTGTGAATGTGAGTGGTTTGTCTGACTGTCTGTCTGTGTCAGCCCTGTGACTGACTGGCGACTGCCTCTCACCCAATGGCTGCTGGGATGGGCTCCAGCACCCCCACAACCCTGTATGAGGATAAGTGGTATAGATAGTGGATGGATGGATGCAGCAAGTAATGTGTTATGGGTTAGGGGTTAACACACATTGATGTGTTATGCTTATGTCCACAGTAATGTCAATCAGACAACAAGATATGTTTAACATGAATGATGGAGTAGTATATCCAACATTTTCCTTTTTATACAAGCAGCATAGTAACAAATTTAATGGATTGGTAAAAAAAGCAAAGAAGGAGGGAAAAAAACAGCATAAAATATGGATCTAACAAGCAGGATAAATATATCGTTAGTTGTCAGGTTTCAAAGAGACATAACTGAAGAATAAGGTGATACCAAAGCCGTATCTGTTATTTCGACATTTTTTACACAATTACTTTAATGTTGTAAATAGGTTGTTTAAGTTTAAGTTAAGGGTATGCAGAAGAAATTTAAAAGTGTAAGTTTTAATGAATAATAATAACAGTATTATTATTTTTGTAGGTAGAGAGGAGATTGAAGGGAATCTTGATTTTGTCATTTCAGAAATGACATGATCAGTGTCCTTCCAGTTAAAAGATGTGCAGAGATGTGCACAGGGTGGGGCTTCCGAAACTGAACTGACTCTACGTAGCGGAAGTTTCAGTGGTTTAACCAGACAAAATGAAGACAGGTTCATCTCTTGAGATACACATATTTGAAATTGCTGACAAAATTGTTGGTATCCTTCTGTTGAAGAAAGGAAAACCCACAAAGGTCACTGAAATAACTTGACACTGACAAAAGTAATAATAAATAAAAATTTACTGAAAATTAACTTAATGAAAATCAGACATTGCTTTTGAATTGTGGTTAAACAAAATGATTAAAAAAAAAAAACAAACTGGCCAGGACAAAAGATGATGGTGAGTTTTTCTTTCTTTAACGGAGGGGTACCAACAATTTTGTCCATGTGTGTTAGTCTGCAGTGCATTTGTACTGTTTCAGTGCAGGAGGAGGTCACTCAAAGTATGTGATTCAATCAACCATTGTAAGTTATGGGTCTTTTTATCTGTTCCTCACTTCCTTAAACAAGATTTGTCTGTCTGTCCAGGTCTGTTGAAATGTGTTGAAATATAAAAAGCTTTGCAAACACTGTCTCATTCATTAGGGAATGCTGCCAGCATAGTCCACACTTTTATTTTATTCTTTAACTTTTAATCAAAATTTCATTCACATGTACATGTACATGCAAACAATGGTCTTAAAGACCTAATCCAGTCTATTCTTGGGTTTACACTCATTGATGATATTTTTAAATACAAACAAGATTTTTCTTTTGCTCTCCTTTGAGAATGGTTAGGTAAACCTGTTATGTTCCATTTTGAAAGTACGTTTGCTAACTTAAAAACATTCAACTTTGTCCGTGTTCTGTGTTGTCTGTGAAATACAGGTGGCCATAATTCAGTCCCCACATATTTGAAATTGCTGACTATTTTAATAATTGCTGTATATTGCTTGTGTATTGCTGTGTAAGCACATCTTAAAAAAA
Source organism: Scortum barcoo (assembly GCA_023238725.1). NCBI lineage: Eukaryota > Metazoa > Chordata > Actinopteri > Centrarchiformes > Terapontidae > Scortum > Scortum barcoo. The sequence goes on along the minus strand of CM041546.1, from coordinate 18,854,825 downwards.
CTGTCCTTGCGTTACATTACACACAGCAGCACGTAGCTGAAACCTCAGATGCTGGGTCTCTCCTAAATTTCAGCTCTGATTTGAACTGGAACTGAAGACACAGCAATGATTTTTATGTCCCAAATTTAAACCTTTTTAGGTAGCTAATCTGATCTAATCTATAATAATAATTTATTGACAGCCACAGTATGTGTCTGTCCCCCCTCAATTTGTCACTTTTTGTCTCTTTAGCTCGGATGATGGGTGGAGCAGTAGCGCCCGCAGTGGCCGTGACTTTGATGACAGCAGGCGTCGTGACTACTCTCCTGATGATCGGCGCAGAGGAGGGGGAGCCCATAGTGGCCTCCAAGGGAGACGCAGCCGCAGCCGTGATGATCTGATGGACCTGGAGAGGGATCGCCGGGCTGTCGGTGGTGCCAGGGGCGGGCGAGATGATTATGATGACAGCTTCCTGCGAGAAGCCATGGAGAGGAAGAAGATGGGCGAGCAGCAGAGGGCACGCAGCCGGGAGCGACTGGACAGCGAGAGTGACCGCTCAGATCGGGGGAGGGCGCCACGTGGGCCCCCGCCTCTTCCTCAGAACCCACCCTCTGGATACCCCAATCGCCGTGATGATTACCCGCCTCCGCCACCACCACCCTACAGCGATAATGAAAGTGTGTCATCCTCAAAGAGAAGCAACCTCCGTAAGGTGAGTCACAGCAGAACTCTGTACATTCACATATGAACACTGTGGTGTTTCACAGCAAAACAAAAGCCTGGTGCCCGTATGAACATTGAAACAAGTTCACTCAAGTTCACTGTAAGGGTTCTCATCATGGCCCGCAGGAACAGGAGGAATCATCACTGTTCGCATGGGCAGCTGTCAAACATGTGAGATTATTATGATCAAAGTTAGACGTTTTGTGACTATTTTTTCCCCATTGTCAACAAATCCCTTGTTCATTTATTAAGTAGATTTTTCTTGTCTTACAGAATGGAGCTGTGAGTCGAGAGAGCCTGGTGGTGTAAAACCAACCACGACGTGAGCAACCTGTCCAATAATACAGCTTTGATCCAACTGAAAAAAGGACCAGTTAATTTCTAAGACCATACATATTGGTCGCACTGCTGATTTGCTGTGTTGATTTTTATATTGCATAATTTACAGTAAATGTATCTCAAATTGATGCTGAATGTGTATGTATACTTGTCTAGCAGGGATTAAATGTGCCTTTTTATGTATAAAACATTGTGGCTGCCACAAGTGCCTTAGAGTGTACAGAATTTTACGTGTAGATGTGAAAGTCAAGTGGATAAATAATTCTCTGTAAAGCTCTTTACATGTTGACTTTGTTAATGCTTTCAACTTTTTATGTAGTTTCAGTTAGCTGATACAGGTACTGATGTAGTTTTGTAGGGGTCTATACATTTTCTGGCTTTTTACTTGTGAAAAACGTTTTTTTTTTATAAGATGTTCATTTAAAGGAACTGATTTGATCTTTTGCTTTTAGCTGTGTTAGTGTTCAGTGTGGTGAACACACACCTGGTGAACAAAATAGTATTGGTTAGAATAAGTGTTTGAGTACTTACATTTTATTTTTGTTTCTGTTTTTTGTTACACACAAAAAAAACGTTTTAACCTGCAGTATATTGTACAGCCAACCAGTAATATAGTCTGAAAATGCAAATGTTTATTGTGATGTGATGAAACCTAATTTTACAATAAAGGTCTTCATTGTCAGGCCATTTGTTTGACTTGCAGAGTTTTACCACTAGATGACACCATCATGTTAGTCTGTGATTTAATAGCACAGCAGACTGTAGCACTGGTATGGTAATGGACCATCATGTCTTTTGGATCTTGAGATGTATTAATCCATTCATCCATTAATTAATTAATCCATCCAGTCATCCATTTCTGCTGGATTTGGAACAGTACAATGTTTAAGTACACCGTGAGGAAGTTGTGATGAATTTCAGGATTTATTTTCCTCTCATGTTATCTGTAGGAAAGCTTTTGTACTAAAAGTAAAGTACTTCTTCATTATAGATTTCAGCAGGATTAGTCCTTCAGTTTGCTGTCAGTGTTGGTACTCACGGGGTGGACAGGAAGTCAAAAAGCAGGAACACTTGTACAACGCAATCCATCATAAAAAATCTGTGACACACTTTGTGAAGCTAACGATATAAAGATGATGTCGGTTCAAGACCATGCCTCTGTGTAGGACATATTTAAACAATACCACAAATTACAGGTTTAAATTTAAGTTTAAGTTAAGTCAGTGCCTCTCTGACAGAGTTGCAGCATAAATTTGAAAATAAAACTTTGCAAAGGTGCAATTTAAAATGATAATATTGTATTACTTTATGTCTGTGTTGAAAGTCCACTCAGATTGTAGGAGCAAATATAAGTTACAGATCGCATTACAGTACTCATAATAGTGGTACACTTACTGTGCAACTACTCCGGGTGTATAACACAAGACGCAGTAGATCAGATTTTAGTTTCCCAGGCTGGAAAACTACGGCCCTTTGTCTGTTGGTCCCTACAAAGGATTTCAAGGTAACTTTCTTAGCAGGTCAGAATATATTAGCAAAACATTTATGCCACATTTCTCCACTAACAGTCAGAATTTAATTGTATAAAATTGAATGATCTTTTTTTTTTTTCAGAACTCACACCATCGTCTTGACTTTTGGCAGTTTGTGTGCTTTTCTCCACGATGGCTGTACGTCCTTCCTGCTGTCAGTCAGCACCCTGAGGTGACAGTGACCAAGGTTCGTGCTAATTATCTCCACATCACCCCACACTTGTGATGGTGGTTACATGTACGTGGCTCAAGTGAAACTGTGGTGACATCTGTTTTGTATTAACGTGTTATTTAGTGTTTTGAGAACGTCGTGCCACACATGTCAATGCCCACATGAGACAAAAAGGGGCACAGCATGCAACACAGCAGGATTAAAGTGCATTATTTATCATATGTTTAAAGTGGGTGGGAAATACTTTGAATGCATGTCACAGTGTAATTGTTTTTTTACACACATAAAGGAGGCTAATATTGCATTTGATAGTCTACACAATTGATCCCAGGTATTAAGTGTAACTGAGAGTGTTTTAAAAAAGTTCATCCTGAAAGTCCATTGCTTTGTGAAGTTTTCCTCAATGAATTCAGATGAGACAGTTTGGTAATTTGCATAGGCAGGCTAAAAGCTGGCTTCATCTCAACGTCACCAAATTCATCCTAAACAGATATCCTGATTCTGTGTGTAGTGTGTTAAAATCTGAGATCTGGTGGATTCATCAACTTGGGGTTCCAAACTTATTTAAGTGCGTCATATTAAATATATATGTATATCTTCTGTAGGTTGGAGGCAGCAGAGTTGTTATGTCAGTGAAATAATGGTTTAATTGTATTCACCAGGGGACACACTCTCACTTCACATCAGGAACCACAGACTGGTACCCTCCAGTGCACAAGTATTGAACCACTGTCAACAAAGAAGACTGATATCTCGAGCCTTGTTAAAATTTATACTCTTACTTTAAGTCTCTTGAAGTCTACTTTAAAAAAAACAAAAACACAGGAGTAACCGCTTCACTTTTATCTTGGAGGATTTAGTGTTACACTTCCACAAAGTTGGGAGACTCACAAGAGCCAGATTTCAAGAATAACGAGAATTGTTAAAGTTACTTATTTAACAAACTCCACTTGCATTAAATTAAAAGGAAGTGTGAAATTCATCATAGACTATGCCTGCTGTGTTATGAAGGCAGCATGTGATGCATTATGGCTGTTCAACAAGACAGCAGGAAAAACCTAATTTAACTTGCCATCAGTAACCTGTGGCCTTAACACTGTAGCTGATTTTTTTACGAGTTCAGTTAGTTTATTTTTTCCATCAGTGTCTAATTTATGTCGAAGGTTGTGATAAAATGTATTGCCCTTTTCTTCACATTCAGCATGCAGGTAAGTAAAATGATGTTCCCAAAGTTCTACGGTTCTCTCAGTCAAGAAACAGATGATGAAAAACAAAAACAGGCAAGTCAGCCAGTGTGTCCCGCCAGAGATTTTTCAAAGACAGAGGAAGGGATTTGTTTGGCAGTTTGCTGGTACTGCATTAGTCAAAGCTGAACACTGTCAGCAGAATATTCATATCACACCCACACCAGGTTTACTTACTCACATGCTGGATTGAACACAGCTCACAGTGTTATTGGCCAATCACACCAGTGGAACACCAAGTGGGTGTTTGTTGCACCCTCATCCCCAGACAAGAAAATCAATGTTGGACGATGCTGTAAAACCCCAGATTATGTTCAGTAACAGTGTCTTGATGATTATCGCTCTCCACAGTATCGCCACATAGCAGCTATTGTGTGGTTGAGGTGCAGGGTAAGATCACGTTGACTGTCAATAAAAACACAAATGTTAATTGCGGGTCTGTGACGGGAGGCAAACGGTAGTCTGAAAGCTGCATGAGAGTGTGACGCGCTACACACCCCGTCCACCACCCTGACAGTTACAGTCCTCCTCACTACATACAAGACAGCGTTGAGATTGCACAGATATTGTGAGGTGCAGAACGTCCAGGGAGATTGGGCTGGTGCGTCTATATCTATAGTAACGTTTAAAGAATGACTCCAGTTCACCACAACTAAGTCACAGGTCCCTTTTTTTTTCTTTTAAGTTTTGGCTATTCTTCCTATTTGTACTAACAGTGGCGGACTCAGGCTATCTGTGGGGCAAGGGCAAAAAACTAAAAAGGACACCAGCCACATGCAGTGGGATGACAGAAAGTTGTGATGCTTTCATGGTTAAGCAGATCCAAACCCTGGTGGAGATTAAGATTATGGCACTACATCGCATTTTATCCACTGGAAAGGCACAGTAGAGGGAACTTTGTTTTATCCACCACAGTGGCATCCACAAGGACACTTTTGCAGTGTGTTTTTTTTAAATGTGATCACCCCTGAGTGCTCCTGTGGGCGATAATAACACTTTGCTCAGTAAAGTTATTCCTGAGACTCTGATAAAAAAGTCAGGTGGTGCAAGAGCGAAGAGATCATCAGAAAACGAAGACAACATGATTACTCATAACGTCTGACCATCACAGTGTATAGACTGTTTCTGTCCTGGTGGACTTTGTATAGTGATGCAGCTGCGTTCCCAGATCACAGCAATTACCTCAGTGATTACAGTGTTATCATGACAGTGGAAACTATGGCCAAAACCATGAAAATAAGACTGAACTTATAAAAAGAACTAGAGTGTTCTTAAATGAAAAATAAAATGATATGTGAATGTAAAACCTGAAAGCTTCTCCCCCATTACAGGTTCTGTGTGCCAAAAACCCAATCTGCTGACAGAGAGAGAGAGAGAGAGAGAGAGAGAGAGAGAGTGCAGTGGAGAAAGCAAATGATGCCGAAGGAGAGAAGACGACTCTCTGAGCTCCTCACTGGCTTCAGATCAGCTGATAAGGTAAGAGCTCTGCTACTCTCCGATCTACAATCATTTTTCATTACTTTTAGATTTTCCTCCTGTGTAAACCCAGAACATGCTGCTTCACTCATGTTTTGCTTCACTCTTAAGTCGTAACACCTTTTTTTCTGTTCTCCTGTGTGTTTTAATTCTTTTTTTTTATCTTTTCAGTGCAACAGAATGGCAGAGATTAATATTGTAGTCATGGTTGGCGAGATATCTCACAGCAGTGTGGTGTATATCTGGCAGCTGCTTTACACATTTTATTATTATAGTGTATCCATATTTGATGCTATAAACACATGTTAAGGGATTACAGCTGAGATTGATGCACAGAAAATAATGAATATATAATTTCTCATGTTTGATAAACATGCATTATGTATTTATTGGAAGACAGCAAAAGGTTTTTCAATAAGCTTGTAATTTCTCCAATATTTTGACCAAGGAAAACAACAAACATGGGGTTCTTAACCATGGCAAATTATCACCTAATTGTTATGTTCAGCATTTTTTGTCATCACAGCCATGTAATCCATCATTTTGTGCAGACATCACTCTCATTGCTTTAGATGTCTGTGGTGTCCAGCTTGTCACTTGTTTTTCAGTCGCTGGATAAATAGTGATGAAGTGACATTAAAGCGCAGAAACAACTTTTTAAGACAAATAATCATAGGTTTTGAGATGAGTGTTGCATTTCTGCAAAAAAGCTCAAAGTAATCTAAATGTCAGTAATGTAAAAGAAAAAAAATGTAAAAAAAAAAAAAATTACCTGCATATCAAACACAATCCAAGCTGCTGCACAATGACAGTTGGATCGTAATATGGGAACTTAGGCCAAGTAGGACAAATTTGAGATTAGTTGCACCTTTGGGAATAAAAATCCCATGTAACACAGGGACAGCAGCACAGCATGTCTGCGTTGATGGATATAAAGTCCTAAACTGGGTCAATAATCCCTCATTGAGATAAACAGAACATTTTAAATTCTAACCCAATACAATTCTGCAGATGGACAAAAAAAGAGAAAAAAAATGTTCTCATAACTTTGAGGATGTCATCGCCACCAAATCTAAAGTTCATTAATCATAATGAATAAGGACAACATCATTTTCATTCTGATAGGACAGAAATGAGATTTTTAATCTGGCACCTTTCCAAAGTTGCTCTCTGTTGGACTTATCCCAAGCCAAATGTTTGAATGTTGACCTTGAGTTTGACTTGGGAGTTGAAAATATTCCCCCCTCCCTTTTTTTTTTTTTAGAATAAAACAGACAGACAGAATAAAACAAAACCTGAGAATCTAGATACCTCAGCAGAGTTGGTAAGAAGCAGCCTCAGTAATTTCTTTCCATTTATTTTTGCATGTCCAATAAGTGGCCAAAATGTAAAGTATTAAGGTAAACACCCTCTAGGTGGAGCGATAAAAATAAAGAAAATGCAGTCGTTTTCAACAGTTTTGCAAATGGCAGCCAACCACTGGACACTGGACAATAGATCCATTCTCACTGTGTTGTTCTGTCACCAGTCTCTGTCCAGCACAATCCCAACAACCCGCCCACACCACCCTCCATGTCTACGCCATGATACCGTTAAAGCGTATGTGTGTGTGTATGTGTGCTGACACTGTGGATTCTGGCCTGTGTTTTACTTTTAGTGCCTCATCAAGGCGTGTTGCCCAACTGTCGCAAAAGGAAAGGGGAGCAATATGTTAGAGGATTTGAAAGCTGGATGAAGAAACACTTTTGAGTGACCAAATTTCCTTTTTTTGTGCAGCTGCCGTGAGTTTGAAACAGGATTTGGTTGCAATAAGAGTAGGAAGCAAATCATCACTGCCCATGTGTTCAAACTAAACAGAACAGCCCTGTATTAAGCAGCTTGACCATGCATTTCTGAGATATGTCATTGGGGCTTTTAAAAGCGCTATACACCCACACAGGTGTTTTAAATGATTCTTGTTGATGACACTGAACGAATGACAATGATAAAGCTGTAATCTGCAGAGGGTTAAAGCTAAATCTGTGCTTTCTGGGTCTTCAAAAGATTTTAGAAGCTTTAATAATAAGATCATTTTGTCAGTTTATTAAGAGCGCAACAGTGTGGTCATGTTTAAAACCAGATAGGTGTTGGTGGGAGGCAGGATGATACCCCCGAACAGACACACTGAACAGGTGGAAGGTCACATCACCCTGTGAATGTTATTGAAAATCATGTGTATGTGTGTATTTTCAATCAGGGGCAGGCTTGATAATTGATTAGCAAATTAATGTTTGGATAGATTGTTGATTGATTTTTGATAAGAGCAGTTTGCCCCAAAGCCCCTTCTTGTGTTCGACCCATAATTATTGATGTCAGCCATGCTTCCATCAGAAAAGCCTCCGCTCACAATCGGGATGTAGCCGGTGGAACTTGCTAAAAGCCACAAGAGTTACAACCAAGAGGGAAAGGTCGAACGAGAGACAGAAACAATCGAGCGAGGGCAGAGAAAAGGGGATTGTTGTGATTAAAAGACAATTATCTGTGCACATCGACTTCCCAGTGTTGTGCGGTGTCAGGCTCGAGCTGAGCTGTTCTGTCCCAGAAGGCCTCGGGAGACAATGGCCTCCTGTGTCAGGAGGAGGAGGGGGTGTGTGTGTTAACAAGTCTTAGGGCACCATGCAACTGTGTGAACACTTTCAATGCCACATTCAGGTTTAATAATGTGTTGTGTTCCTATTAATGGCAGGAGTTGGCAGGTTGATACAGACATATTGTATTTCCCAGTTTGATGTACATTTGCCTTAAAAATAACCAAATGACAATGTGGTGAAGTTGCAAATAGAACATTTAAAACAGGCCACAATTAGAAATATCATCTCATCAATCTCATAACTTAAATTAAGTTACCAATAATGGCTTTCGATTACTGTCTTTTGTTGTGTTAAATATCTTGGGGATGCTGAAAAGTTGCAAAGTGGAACAATTGCACCGACTGTAGAAAAAGAGAACAAAATCAATGTGTTTAAAAGCAGCCTCACTGTGTGGTTCAAGGACATCAAGGAGGAGTCTGTAGTGTAGTCTCTAGGATTAGAGAGGCGGTGGAGATGTTTCTCATACACGACTCTTGCGTGCCAGCCCCAGATTTATAGTAAAGTGTAGTGAAGTGAACTTCATGAGTGTCATTAAGGTAAAACAATCATTTGAGTGTAATTTAGTCTCATTATGCACTCATCTGTATTAATTATGACATTTGATCTAATCAGAACAAAGACGATGGCAGTTTCCTTCTAAATAAAACTGCTCATGTTTAACGAAACTGGCGCATGAAGTTCATCTCTGAACTTAAGAAGAACAGATTTCTGCATTAGAAATGACAGCATTTTATAACCAAACATCTATGGCTGGTTGAAAACATTATCATTAAAGTTACATTAGCACTAGTTCTGTGTTCATGGCATATTGGTCATTCTGATTACACTTCCAAACTTCTAAAGACTGTTCACATCAACATCTAAGTTTTATGACTGGGGAGCTTTGATTTTTAAGACATTTTCTGATATAACCAATAATACAGATTTGACTCACATTACCTAAAAGTCTGTCAGTTGGTCTCGTTAAACGGAAATTCAGCAGATATAGTGTTGTATTGCTTTGTATTTTCATACCAGTTCTGTAAGCATATAACCGTCTTTGAGTTGGCAGATGACATGACAAGCTGTGTACATGGGTGTCTTTCCATTTCTGCCATCCGTCCCATATGACACAGTATAAGAGCAGATGACGCGTCAGTGGTATCTTGGACGTTTTATGAAATATTAGTAATATTATGTGTGAGATGTGACACTGAACTCTGGTGGTGTTTGTGTCGGAGCCGGCAAGCGTGACTCTTTGTGAGGAACAATATTAGAGTTTAGGCAGGTTTTAGGTCACGTGCTATGAGAGATCTGTATTTCACTTCGTATTGCTGCCTTTCAGTCACAGGATAGCAAAGTGTTCAAGGTGTTCTTATGAGCCTCCACTGTTTCACTTGTTTCTTTTTGTTTTCCACCGATTATCTTGCAGGAACTGTTCAGATATGTGACGATTGTTTTTTAATTACCAAACCATTGCTACACAATGTAGACCAGATTCAAATCTACACTTTCAATTGTGGCACCACATCTGAGTAACCTTCAAGTTGATTTTTGTTTGGTAGTGAAATGATTGGAAACCTGTGGCTGCTGGAAAGTAGGAATAGCTAAATATCTTAACCAATGTTAACCAATGTCCGGCTCTGTGATCACTGGAGTAAACATGCAAAAACAAAACTGTTTCTTTAGTTTCTCTGTCCTCTGAAGTGCTGAGTTACAGATTTGACTCAAAGACACTGAAAAGCATTTAGGCTTCCTCAGTACTTTCCCTCACGTCGGCCCCGTTGCATCACCCCCTCCCAAACTCACTTCCTGCCTTCTGTTACACTGACCTCAGAAACAAATAGAAATGTGGATGTGCTCTCCATCAATCCAAAATGATCAAATATGCTCAATTCCCCTCCAGCGTAAACCAATTAGCCGTGCTGGACAGAAAGGCCTCGGAGCTCAAAGCCTCACCCATATTTGTTGGAACGACGGGGAACAGTGTGGCCCTTTGTGGCCCTGTGTGTATTTATGAATGGCTGAGGCTCGGGACAATGCCTCAGAACAATGCTACTACACTGAGGGACTGATTTTCATATGGGAGGGGTGATGGTGATGGTGATGATGGTGGCAGCGGGGAGGGCAGTTTATTCCCCACCGTTGGGGCTTGGTACAGAGAGTGGCGAGAGGTCTTGCTGGCAACTGGCTGGCGTGACGCTTTGCATGTGAGTGTCAGAGGGAAGGCTACTGGAGGTGTTCGTACAGGAGTTGCTGAACGCTTGGAGGTCGGCCACGGTGACCTACACAGGTGAGCAGCAGCACTTTTGTCTGGTTTGCTAAACATCTATCTCTATTATCTATCTATCTATCTCATCTATCTATCTATCTATCTATCTATCTATCTATCTATCTATCTATCTATCTATATCTATCTATCTATCTATATCTATCTATCTATCTATCTATCTATCTATCTATCTATTTTTGTTCTTTAAGGTCAAACACCTACGATCGGTGTGTGCTTGTTTGCCTGGGCCGTCATAGATGCGGTGATGAGTGAACGAGTGAAAAGATTGAGAGTTGGATGAGTCACAAGTTAGACTCAGTTAGGTAATGAATAAGTGTGTGTGTGTGTGTGTGTGTGTGCATTAATGAATGCGTGAGTGAACGTGTTTGTGATGAAGTGTAACCGTGCGCACCATGAGTGAGTGTGTTTTCTGTGCGTGTGTGTGTTCAATGTTAGCGGGGGCTGCTAAAAGCCCTGCCAATTATTACTGGACGGGTTTCGCTGCCTGTACCATTAGTGCTGAGCCGTTCCTGTAATTGCCAGAACGTATTACCACATCCAAACAGACATCCAATGCCAGGTAGAAGAGCCTCCGATTACACAGCCAACCAAAACAGTTTTACAAATAATTAAGTAATTTTAGTAACATTGGTCTATATTATTCAAACAAGTGAAAGATCTGTTTTCTTTAATGACTCTGCCAGGAGCCACACTGTTTCACTGCATCTGAAAATAGAATGATTTTAGACAAAAATGATGATGTCTCACAGTTTTAAAAAAGAGTCACAAGAATATTTGAAAAAATCTGAGCGACTGGTGGTAAAGCAGTGTCGTTTTGATTCTTAATTATTGCCCAATTGATGAATTTTGAACTGGATCAAAGTGCCAAAAGCACAATCCCTCCACGTTAGGATAAATCACATCAGCGATGACACATTTGAGTTTCAGATTTTGACCTTTAATTATAGCTTCCCCTTTAGGCCAATTAATGTATTTTGTAAGAATCTGTGGACGTGCCTAGAAAGTTTCTCCATCTACTTACACTTTCAGTCTAAGATTTAAGGCATTTTTTAAAGGTTTTTGATTATAATGCAGTGAGTTTAGCTCATATAAATCTTGGTGGTGATGGCAGGACAGAGGCTGGCAGGTGTATGCTCTCTTTCCTGGTTTGGAACAGCAAGCCAAGTGGAGGGTTTCAGGATTTATGTGCACTGGGATGGAGCCACGCTTTATTTGTCTGTGTGGCTGAACAGGTGACGGCTCTGTTTGTCACCCCCTTTTGTTCAGAGCGGAAGGGAGAGCACTCTAATGAGAGAAGAGGCCTGTGGCTCACCATCTGCCCACTGGGCTGGGGATTGCCAGAGTCATCAGGTTTGCCAGGTAGAAAAGATGAAAATAAGCTACTGGTGCTCCTGGTCTCTTATCGTGTTGGTGATCTGTCAGCTGAAGCTTTGTCGATTGACATGCTCACTCCGTGTGCTCTTGGTAAAATACTCCCAAAATGCGATCTACTTATCTTAAGATGAAGTTCAACCAAACTGAAAAATGCATGGTGTAATATGGAAAATGCACGTGTATATGTGGCATCAGTACAAACTACAGAGAAAAACACTCTTAACATCCTAAAGTCATAGTTCTCGACAGACCTCAGATAAAAAATTTAGAAAATAATCATAAAAGCAGAAGTAAAAACAAAAGCAGATGTACAATATGGATTAAAATGACTCAAAACACTAAAACACTACATGCATAATTTAGAAAATAAAAATAGAGTTACCTTATATACACCTTACATACACTTCAAAGTATCTACTGTAAGAGGCAAGCAGCAATGGTTTGATTACCTCAAAGTCCAGTCTGAATCTTTGATTTATGCCAGCACTCTCTGCAGTACCTTGGACAGACTGTGTGACTGGATATTGGCATATCTCCGTGTTTATGTTTGTATGTTGTGTGCATGCGAGTGTGTGTGTGTATGCGCTGCGCTCATCGCAGCTCAGTGCGCCATGTGTGGGAGGGGGAGCAGTCATGTTTTAAGACCATCTGCTCCTCTGAGTATTTTAGTGGGGGCCTTAGCTTGTGGTGGACCAACGCGCGTCACAGGCAAACAGCAAAACGCAAGCTGTGAGCGGGCCTGTTCCGGAAAAAAAATTCCTCCAGTTTCTCCCTTGCACAATGGGCAGTGTTCTGCATACAAGGTTGCCATTCTTTTTCCCCCCTGTGCAAGAGCCATGGCGAAGCTCTTGTACACGGGCCGCGAGACGATGCTCACAATGAAAATGTTCTTCTTGGCACAGTCGATTGTTTGTGTGAGCCTTTGGTTTGTGTGAGCAATTGCAATAATGTAAAATGACTCATAAAAGGTGTCGTGGCCTGATTTAGCAGAGATGATTGTTCAGATAGCATCTGTTTCCCTGAAGCGTGATGTGGAATAATTATGTTGAGGTTTGAATACCTTAGATATTAGAAGAGGAGGTTCTAAACACGGCAGCAGAAAGATCAGATGAGGACAATCATGCACTGATGTGTTTTTCAATTTCACATCTTCAAGTCTAAACTGAGCCTGGCTTTGTCCTTTGGCTTATCACACTTTTCAACTGCGCGAGTTCTTATCTTTTCTTTTGTCCTCTTCACTGTTTTCCACAGAAGCAAACATGACGTGCTCAGCTGGACTCTCAGTCCATCTGCTCGTGCACATTTAATGTACACATACTGTATATACAAAGGTTACAGTCTCAGCAGGACAATGGGGCAGGTCTGAGCTTACAAACAGCACAGAGGGGATGCAGAGGAAGGTCACATAGCTGCACACCCCACACTGAGGAGTGTGTTGGCATGGCGTACACTGCATGTGTGTGTAGGGGGAGTGTGGCATGCTGCTGCGTATTTGTACATGGCTCCAGAGCGTCAATGCAGCATTCTTTTCTTCAGCTCCTCTCCAGACTACGGAGGGATTCCCTTGAGGTTATCCGTGGTTCAGTCCATGCCATCACTTGGCTGGTGGCCCGACGGCTTTTGGACACAGTGACTCACCCTACATGTAACAATGAGAGAGGAAAATGTTCCTCTAGGATAGACAAGTTGCCTTTGTTACTTTTTATATGTAAACTAGGTGGTCCTCTCAGTGGATCCATGCTTATGCTCCCCACCTACAAACATTCCTCAGCAGGGAAAATATTAGATCTACATACGACTGGAAAGATCAGTGATCATGCCCTGAAGCCTTTTTTCATTTCTGAAATTCAAATTCCTTCACATGTGGCTTCAGATTCAAACACTTGAGTTTAATTGTGTGATTCAGGCTCTTTTAGGTGGTGATTAAAACAAACAAACAAAAAAAAAAAAAACCTAAGCTGAAAATCTTTATCAAACTAATGTAAATTTACATACATTTACATAATCACATTCATCTCACAAGTTCTGTGATCCTCCTACTCTCCATATGTTCCTTTAACACAGCCTCACTCAAAGTTATATTGAGTCATCATTCCATCACCATGCAGCTTCTGCCCCTGTGTCATGGGCACCACCAGCATGAAAAAGTTAAACTAAAGTCAGCTTGTGTTTCTTTGACCTCAGAGGCATGTCCGATCAAGGCCCAGGGTTCAAGGGATCGAGAGACACACGGGCCAGCTCAGGGAGTTGGTGGAACTGAGCAAAGGAATGCTGAGTGGGCCAACGAACAGCTCGAGAAATGCCTGAACGCATATTCAGAGCTGCCCACGACGCATGTAAACCAAAGCTCACACGGACTCCCTCTCTTCCCCTTCCCCTTGTCTCCCTCTCACATCTCTATTTATCTCCCTTTTCTGTCCTTTCCTATAGAATCTGACATAAAGGATTCAGAGCGAGACGCCCAACTCAGGGAGACGAAACAAAACCAACGGGCAGAAGAAGAAGAAGAAGACGAAGAGGAAGACGAAGAAGAAGAATAAGTCAGGACTAAGAGAGGGAGCAGGAGCCTGGTGCTGAGGCTGGTATGAGGCAAGTGTTTTGCGTGTGCAAGTGTGCACACGTATGCTGTGTGCTCTATGCCAGCCGTTTGTCTGCCCCATCAATGAGGCCGTTGTTGCTGGGGCTGGTGGTGGTGTCAGTGGCCCGGCCTGGCTGCTCGGCTCTATTCTCTCCTGCTGCTGCTGATGCACGGCCTCTCTGCCTGGACACACTGTCTCAGCTCTTGGCATTTTGTTGTAGTGCAGATGGTGGAGCTTGACGCAACACTGGAGAAAAGTTAGGATTGTCACAGCCCGACACTGTGGCATTATGGGCCAAGACGTCTTGAAGTGTGACCCACTATAATCAGTATTTTTAGAACAACGGTGTATCAAAGGATGAAAGGTAGCTGCTGGCCAAGTGCTGTAAATGTTTGAAATATCCGTGAATTTGTGACTGTTTGGCGGTGGAACAGCATGATAGGCAGCATGACAAATCCACGACCTCCCGCGGTGTCGAACTAAACATCATTTTTTCACTTCATTCCATCAACAAGGCTAATATTGGCCATGGATTCTCCGGGGGATGTTGGGATGTGTTAATCACGAAGCTCTAAAACACAATCCACTCCTAGGCCTGCCATCTGCACACACCGGCTGCTGCAGCATGAGGCTAAATCCTCTGCCTCTACTTCTGCATGTTTTCTTTTCTACATCCTATGCACCAGCAACAGTCATCATGATAATAATAAACATTTCATTTAAATCGAATTTACACGTTACACAATTCTCTAAAAGTTAATATGATGAAAATGTGATTACAAACCGAACACAATGCATGCACTAATGACATTATGTTACACTCATGAGTGTAAATAGATTATTTACAGTATT
Organism: Scortum barcoo; assembly: GCA_023238725.1. Taxonomy (NCBI): domain Eukaryota; kingdom Metazoa; phylum Chordata; class Actinopteri; order Centrarchiformes; family Terapontidae; genus Scortum; species Scortum barcoo. The sequence continues at coordinate 18,839,653 of CM041546.1, read as the reverse complement.
TTGTGGCATTGCTTCAGACTGCAGAGAGAAGAGGAACGGTGCTGCACATTTTCAGAGTGAATAACTGAAAATAAGAATTAAACATCATTTGGAGAGAGAGATGGTGTGTTTAGTGTTGAAACGGGTCTCAGGATCTCTGGATGTAATTTACTGTTGACGTGTAATTTATTACTATAAAGAGATTCGCTGTTAGTCAGAGGGAGCACTGCAGTGTGATTTGACTGCAGAGGTACACGTTGTTCCAGAAAAATGTAATGGAACACAAGGAGTGATGATCATGTAAAGCTACAAAACTTATTTATTTATATCTACTCATTCGAATGTGACAATGTACTTTTAAGTTGATGAAAGTTGATTATTGGGGCATATCCAAGGTTGTGCTTGGCAAGTCTGTCTTTTCAATTAAAATTTTTAACACAGAAAACGTAAGAGACTGTAAGACACTGTGGTGTTAGGAATTGAAGTAGACTAGTGTAGACAGAAATAGCTAATCAAAGCTATTCTATTCTGGTGTGTGTGTGTGTGTGTGTGTGTGTGTTATATGTACTTGTGTACTGTAAATGCCACCTTTGCTTCTGTTCTCCACTTTGGCAACCCCAGTCAAAACAGTCTGGACATGCCTCTGCTTTGAACGTATTTTATTTACTATAAGGTCATTGTAATGATGTATACTTTCATTCATTTAAAGGGAAATACTTCTCTCAGTTAAGTTTACTGAGTTTAGATAAATGTATTCAAAGACCCAAGAAGTAAAGAAACAGTTGACCTTACTTTCCTCCTCTCACAGGAGTAGGACTAATCACACATTTACCTCTCACATGTCTCGGGAGGACAGAGAACTTGTAGTGCTTCAGCATAAAATGAATCATTTTCTTCACATGGTGACATTCAAGTAATGTATTGTTCAATCCTGGGTAAAGTGATATTTATGGTTACTGTTTAATGGCAGTTGAAAGGCTGATGTAATGGCCTGACTGACAAAAGATGAGATTGAGAGAAAAGAAAACCAACAAAAGCAACCGAGGCACAAAAGACATGATTAATGGTTTTCTAATTTCATAAAGATATCAAGTAAAAAAAACATCTATAGTACGATGTCGGAATAAGTTAGAGATTTAATGCTGCTGTGATACAAAATGATTTATGCATCTTTTCTAGTGCTATTTTCTTAATAAATGCAGTGGCATGTGTTTACATATGTTGTCAACTTGATTAATTTCTAGTCCAGCACAGATAGTATCAGTAATCTACTGATGACATGATGTGTGGTGACTAGGGTTTGGCGTTGTGTCAGAGCTCTGCCAACAGTGATTGTCATTCATTGGACAGGCTTACATATGGCGACTGTAATGAGTGACTCTACTGAGGGGCAGCAAACAGGTGCTGACTGACGCTGAGTTTGTGTGTTTGTGTGACTTACTACGGCTCTGTGTGAGTGAGGGGACTGTGAGTGATGTCAACGCCTGATGACGCTCATGTCATTGTTTTTTTGTTTGTTTTTTTTAATCCACAGAGAAGAAGGCTGTTGAGCTGTCTGGGTGTGAGTGAACACACACTCGTGGAGCTGCTGACAAGCTGACCTGTAGAGCTTCTGTCTGTTTCTAACCATCAGCTTTTTAAGGTAAAGGGTACACAAATTGTTACGGCAAGTCATAAAAAGTTACAAACAAACTTTTATTAACTGGGTTTCTTTTTTAAGAAGAAAGGATATTTAGCCATACATGAGGACCGAACCACAAATATTGCTTTTACATAAAACATATTCAGTGAACAGCTGTCAAATTGTGATTGAGAATAAAGTCAGTTTTCATCCATCTCAGCAACCAGAAAAATAGCATAGTTCTTGTATATAGCCAGAGATATAACCAACTATCTAAATGAAGTATCTAAGCTAAATGACAGATTCTTCACTGAAATAGCAAATGGGCATGGGTGAAAACAACAGTAGTACCCATCTTTTTTTTTAATTGGAGTTCAAAAACGAGTTAAATGTACTTAAAGATACTGTAATACATTCAATTACATTCGGATGTTTAAAAATTGTAATGGGTACAAACTACTCATTTAAGTTGTGAATAATAAATATATATTCCTTTATTTCTCAGTGAAGACCTCCCTGAAGTTTGAGTAATTTCAGTTTCTTCACCATCTGTAACACTGTTATTTTGTTCACTGCAACATGCAACATTTCTGTCACCTAATCCAGTTATTTAGTATATAATGTGGTCCAAAATGTGTACTTTTGTGGATGAATATTAGGCGAGAAAGAGACATTTCTCTAATGTCTTTTCTTATTCTGATAATAATAACAGTCTATGAAAAAAGGGGGTTTAAACCATCAAACACTGACATAACATTACATGTCTCCTGTTTTTAGGTTTATTGCTGGAAGAAAAACAGTGCATCGTGATGTTTTCATAGATAAATGTCTTTGAATCGTGACTGTGGTGTATAACTATTTAGTTTCATCTGGGGCATAAAATGAGCTAAGATGAATACTGATAGAAGGATTTTCTGTGATGAGTTATGGAAATATGAAATTGGAAGAGACTGTTTCATTTTGCGGAGGAATGTATTGCTGTTGTCATGCAAACATCGCCTAACGTCAAAGGACAACGTGTTCCTCTGTGAGCTGAGCAAAATGCACAACTCCTGAGATGTTTAGACAGTTTTGAATTAAAAAAGGTTTAGTTCAAAGCTGAGTTATGTTTCCTTGTGTTTTTTGTTTTATTAATACATTGTACTCAGAAAGGTTTTTGATGGAGGGTTGCTTGCTATGCTACACTCAGAACGCAGAAACCAAACTGTTAAATCTCAGAAACATTAGAGGTAAATTAAGTGTCTGAGTCACCCAGCAGCACCAGTGCTTTAAACCTGACACATTTCAGTTTTTTTTTTTTTTTTTCTCTTGATGATGCATCAACTGTGACTGACGGGCTGTTATTTGTTCCAGAGGTCTATGGTCCAACATTGAGCAGAGACCATGTGGTGTTTGGAGCTGCTCTTACCACTGTTGTTGATCATCAATGGTAATAAATTCCTACCTCTTTGTTGTTTAAAGACATACTCCTCCATGGTACCTTGCATTCTTCACTCTGCATGCAGTGACCCAGTGATTCTGTAATCATAATTCACATCTCTGATCTTCTCTCAGATGCCAGTTGCCAGTGGAACGTTTGGGTACCTCGGGACATCTCGGCCATGACAAACTCCTGCGTGGTCATCCCATGCACCTTCATGTATCCGTCTGGTATCAGGCCGTACCGCGGCATTCACGGTATCTGGTACTTTGGCCAGCCGTACCCTCAGCTCTTCCCTCCTGTCGTCTTCAAATCACGCACAGACGTCGTGCATGAGAGCTACAAGGGCCGCACCAAGCTGCTAGGTGACCTGCACCAGAGGAACTGCACTCTGCTCATCAACAACATCGGCACAGAGCACTCAGGGAGATACTACTTTCGTGCTGACCTCGGTGGAGCCAACATGTATACGTTCCCAGACTACGCTGAGCTCAAAGTTCTGGGTAAGCCGACAAACCAGAAATATGAAATCAGTTTATAAATGAATTATTATTAGTGTTTTAGTGGCACAGTTGCTAGCACTCTTGCCTCACAGAAGGAGGGTTCTGGGTTTGAACCAGTGGCCAGCTGGGGCCCTTCTGTGTGCAGTTTCTCTCTGCCTGCATGCATTTTCTCTGGTACAATTCAAAGACATGCAGATTACATAAATTGCTGAGTCTAAATTGCCCCTAGGTGTGAATGTGAGAGTGAGTGTCTGTCTGTCTGTCTGTATGTCTGCTCTCTCGCCCCATACCAGCTGGGATCTGCCCCAGCACCCTTGCAACCCTATCTGAGGATAAGCGGTATAGATAATGAATTATTAGAGTTTTGCCTTTAATTACTTAAACATTCATTGGACTAAGTTTTTATACATTTTTCAGTTTTAGCAATATATATCATTTCTGAACAAATCTGTGTATGGAAGTTGAACACTTCACTTTAGAAATGTCAATCTTCTTATTAGAAGAGTAAAACTGAGTTAAGTATGAACATTTCAGTTAATATCATGTACTGTATGGAAAGCTTTCCATTTATTTCAAAGATGACATTTTGAAGACCTTTTCATTTAATCTGGCATTTCATTTAAGGCAATCTTTTAATGTTTTTATTCTTTGTCATTTCCATCCTTTTTGATTCTATTTACTTTTTGTTTGTTTTTGCTAGTTTCTTGTTAGTGTTTGAGCTGTGTCCCTGCATTAAGACAAAACGCTGTTTTACAAATAAATTCCTGTCATTATTATTCCTTAAAGAAATCCACTAATGTCTTTGTATCTATCCACCAGATCAACCAAACATCGACGTCCCAGAGGAGATTGTCAGCGATGAGAGTCTGGAGCTGACGTGCTACGCTCCAGACAACTGCCCTGACATGAGTCCAGAGATCCAGTGGATGTACACCGACTACCTGCCCGACCCGGAGTTAAGCTCTGACTACCTGGAGGAGAGCAACACAGCGGTGCTCTCCAGCACCCTCACCTTCATTCCGAGGCCCATGCACAACGGGCAGCTCTTGGGCTGCAGGGTCTACTACCCCAACACCACACTGGTCTATGAGAGGCTCATCTCTTTAGACATCAAGTGTAAGTTAAAAAGCACCTCACACTGTAAGGTTAACCAGTAAAATGATGCTGTCTGTAGTCTCAAAGGGACTTTTTGGCCTGACATGTGGTTGTGACTTGGAGGTGGCTCAAACCACTCATAATTCTCTTAAGTCTTTGTGTCATCCATCTCCACCATTTAAGGTCCCTGAGGTCCCTTTAGTGTACCCAGAATGATGTTTTAACAACCTTCTAGCTAGCACCAAAGCTAGCTTCAGTTGACAGCAATCAGGGCAGGAAGAGCAGAGTCAGCTTTTCAGAATAATATTCTCCAAAAGCAAAACATGACAAATCCAGATCCAAAACGTGGCAGTTAACGAGGAATTTCTGGATTAAATGCTAGTGCCATGCTTGTGGCTTTGTGAGGCTGTACTTAGGTACAATACTGCTCTGAGAATAAAGAACAATAAAAATGCAGGGATATTTAATTTACTCTTATTTATGTTTAATTATTCTATCTGATGAAAGAAAGTATCATAGTGTGTATAGCGGATGCTTTTTTGCAACACCCATATACAGCCAGGATAAGTTAAAGGAAAAAACAACATAAACCACATGCTTCCAGAGCAGCTTTAGTGCTCCTTGTCTCTGAACTCTACTGGGGGGATGAACACCATTCTTCAAAAGATATTCCCTCATTTGGTGTTTTGATGATGGTGGAGGAGAGCGCTGTCTAACACTTTAACATCCAAAGACCTCTTGTGCTCTATGTGGGCAGTCTTCCGGGAAATTGATTGGATAAAGATGATCATTCAGAACAACTTTGTATTGATTTGCAGTGACCCTTCACTCTAAGGCAACACATGGGCCCTAACCATGCCAGGAAATGCTTCTCACCTAAAGTACTGTTATTTTTGGGACATTTCATTTAAAAGCAAAAGGCCAGTGGATCACTAAAGACAATATCTTAAGCGTTTTGTACAGAGTGTGATAGCAATCGGTGGTAGACAAACTGACCAATTGACATTGCCATCTGTGGAGCCATGCTGCTAGCTTAGCCAAAAAGTGCTCAGAGAAGATGCAGAAGAATTGGCAGGTTTCCTTTATTTGGATACTACATCATCTTGAAATCCTGGGGTTGGGGCTCGCAGGCGAGCGCCTGGTGGCCGGGTCTTTGCCCACGGGACCCGGCCGGGCTCAGCCCGAAATGGCGACGTGGGCCCGCCTTCCAGTAGGCTCACCACCCGCAGGAAGGTCCATGAGGGGCCGGTGCAATGTGGTTTGGGTAGCAGTCGTGGCGTGGCGGGGGGCCTCAACGACGACCCAATCCCTGGACCAAAACTCAATAGGCAATAGGGACATGGAATGTCACCTCGCTGGGGGGGAAGGAGCCTGAGCTCGTCGTCAGCGGGAGGTTGAGAGGTACCGGCTAGAGATAGTCGGGCTCACCTCCACGCATAGCTTGGGCTCTGGAACCCAGCTCCTTGAGAGGGGCTGGACCCTCCACTACTCTGGAGTTGCCCAGGGTGAGCGGTGGCGAGCTGGTGTGGGCTTGCTTATAGCTCCCCAGCTCAGCCGCCATGTGTTGGAGTTCACTCCGGTGAACGAGAGGGTCGCTTCCCTGCATGCCTTCGGGTTGGGGATAGGTCTCTTGCTGTTGTTTGTGCCTACGGCCGAACAGCAGTACAGAGTACCCGGCCTTCTTGGAGTCCCTGGGAGGGGTACTTGATAGTGCTCTCGACTTTGGGGACTCCGACCATTGTTCTACTGGGGGACTCAAGCTCAACGTGGGCGTAGGCACGTGGGCAACAACAGTGATACCTGGAGGGGCGTGATCGGGAGGAATGGCCTCCCGATCTGAACCCGAGCGGTGTTCTGTTATTGGACTTCTGTGCTAGTCACAGTTTGTCCATAACGAACACCATGTTCGCCAAGCATAAGGGTGTCCAATCAGTGCACGTGGCACCAGGACACACCCTAGGGCCGGAGGTCGATGATGATCGACTTTGTTGTCGTTTCATCTGATCTCCGGCCGTATGTCTTGGACACTCGGGTAAAGAGAGGGGCTGAGTTGTCAACCTGATCACCACCTGGTGGTGAGTTGGATCCGCTGGCAGAGGAGGAAGTTGGACAGACCTGGCAGACCCAAACGACGTATTGTGAGGGTCTGTTGGGAACGTCTGGCCGAGCCCTCTGTCAGTCAGGAGGTCTTCAACTCCCACCTCCGGAAGAGCTTCTCACAGATTCCGAGGGAGGCTGGGGACATTGAGTCCGAGTGGACCATGTTCTCTGCCTCCATTGTCGACGCGTGCAATGGTTCGAAGTTGTGGGACGCAAGGTCTCTGGTGCCTGTCGTGGCGGCAACCCCTCGAACCCGGTGGTGGACACCGGAAGTAAGGGATGCCATGTCAGGCTGAAGAAGGAGTCCTATTGGACCATGTTGGCCTGTGGGACTCCTGACGCAGTTGACAGGTACCGGCAGGCAAGCAAGCCGCAGCCCGGACGGTCCTGGAGGCAAAAACTCGGGTCTGGGAGGAGTTCGGTGAGGCCATGGAGGAGGACTATCGGTCGGCCTCGAAGAGATTCTGGCAAACCGTCCGGCGCCTCAGAAGGGGGAAGCAGTACTCTGCCAACACTGTTTACAGTGCAGGTGGGGAGCTGTTGACCTCGACTGGGGACATTGTCGGACGGTGGAAGAAATACTTCGAGGATCTCCTCAATCCCACCGACTTGCCTTCCAATGAGGAAGCGGAGGCTGGGGTCTCTGAGGTGGACTCGTCCATCACCCAAGCCGAAGTCACTGAGGTAGTTCGCAAGCTCCTCCGCAGTGGACAAGGCGCCGGGGGTGGATGAGATCCGCCCTGAGTACCTCAAATCTCTGGATGTTGTGGGGCTGTCTTGGCTGACACGCCTTTGCAACATTGCATGGAGGTTGGGGACAGTGCCTCTGGTGTGGCAAACTGGGGTGGTGGTCCCTCTTTTTAAAAAGGGGGACCGGAGAGTGTGTTCCAACTACAGGGGGATCACACTTCTCAGCCTCCCCAGGGAAGGTCTACGCCAGGGTACTGAGAGGAGAATTCGGCCGATAGTCGAACCCTCGGATTCAGGAGGAACAATGCGGTTTTCGTCCTGGTCGTGGAACACTGGACCAGCTCTATACCCTCCACAGGGTGCTTGAGGGTTTATGGGAGTTTGCCCAACCAGTCCACATGTGCTTTGTGGATCTGGAGAAGGCATTCGACCGTGTCCCTCATGGTATTCTGTGGGGAGTGCTCCGCGAGTATGGGGTCCGGGGGCCTTTGCTAAGGGCTGTTCGGTCTCTGTACGACCGGAGCAGGAGCTTGGTTCGCATTGCCGGCAGTAAGTCAGACCTGTTCCCAGTGCATGTTGGACTCCGGCAGGGTTGCCCTTTGTCACCGGTCCTGTTCATAATCTTTATGGACAGGATTTCTAGGCGTAGCCAGGGGCCGGAGGGAGTCCGGTTTGGGAACCACAGGATTTCATCTCTGCTTTTTGCGGATGATGTTGTCCTGATGGCTTCATCAGGCCAGGACCTTCAGCATGTACTGGAGCGGTTTGCAGCCGAGTGTGAAGCGGCTGGGATGAGAATCAGCACCTCCAAATCCGAGGCCATGGTTCTCGACCGGAAAAGGGTGGCATGCCCTCTCCAGGTGGGATGGAGAGGTCCTGCCTCAAGTGGAGGAGTTCAAGTATCTCGGGGTCTTGTTCACGAGTGAGGGAAAGATCGAGCGTGAAATTGACAGGCGGATTGGTGCAGCGTCCGCAGTTGGCTATGCGGTCGCAGTTAGTGCGGTACGGTGCGGACCGGACCGTGGTGAAGAAGGAGCTGAGTCGAAAGGCGAAGCTCTCGATTTACTTCGGTCAATCTACGTTCCCACCCTCACCTATGGTCATGAACTTTGGGTAATGACCGAAAGGACAAGATCGCGATGATACAAGCGGCCGAAATGAGTTTCCTCCCGCAGGGTGGCTGGGCGCTCCCTTAGAGATAGGGTGAGAAGCTCGGTCACTCGGGAGGAGCTCGGAGTAGAGCCGCTGCTCCTTCGCATCGAGAGGAGTCAGCTGAGGTGGCTTGGGCATCTGTTTCGGATGCCCCCTGGACGCCTCCCTAGGGAGGTGTTCCAGGCATGTCCCACCGGGAGGAGGCCTGCCGGGGAAGACCCAGGACACGCTGGAGAGACTATGTCTCTCTCGGCTGGCCTGGGAACGCCTCGGGGTCCCCCCTGGAAGAGCTGGAGGAAGTGTCTGGGGTGAGGGAAGTCTGGGCATCTCTGCTCAGACTGCTGCCTCCGCGACCCGGTCCCGGACCAAGCGGATGAAGAAGAAGAAGAAGATCATCTTGAAATCTATTCAGGTTAAATCTGAGTGTAATTTGAAAGTATGCACTTCCAATTTGGGTGAACCCTGTAGGAAATGTGGCCTCGCTATTACAAACAAGGGTTTCTACAATTCCAAATGTCTAACCCAAAAGGAAAGATCAACACAAGTGTCATTCAGAGTTGTTCAGACACACAACCCCTGCAACATTATGTTATCCGTCATACTTTCTCTTCCAGACGCTCCACGCTCTGTGTGGGTAAACGTGTCCTCGGAGGTGATGGAGGGCAGCTCTGTGACGCTGCACTGTGAGGTGGACAGTAACCCTCCTCCCAGGATCTCCTGGATGTTTGGAGACCAGGAGCTGCTGTGGGACACGGCGTCCAACGTCTCCCTCTCTCTGGATGACGTGACGCCTGCACAGGAAGGAATCTACACCTGTGTCGGGGACAACGGCTACGGCATCATGAACACTTCACTGTACCTGGCTGTCAAATGTAAGTCTCTCAGACAGTAGCTGTTTTCCACTTCCAACATATACATACAGTATTTTTACACAGTGTATTGTATAATAAGTATGAATTGGGACAGAGCAAGTTCAATTGGATTTGCATGTGGGAGTTTAGATGATTAATTAAAATAAGTTTCAATAGTAGAATCAGCTTGAAATCTCTCAGAAAAGAGTAGTCCACTGAAAATGTTTTGACTGTCAAATACTCAGACTTGCAATGTTAAAAGTTTGCATTTGGGCAAAGCTGTTGTTGGCCTTCACAACAGCTACAGTGGATTTCAATGTGGAACAAATAAACCTCAAAACATTCATAGAAACCTCTCAAATCACTGCTCTAGCTGTTGTTGATACCTGTGCTCAGTATTTTCCAAGCTACCGTTGCTTCACCAATAAATCAATATTCACTGCAGAGCTTCGGAGCCAGGAGGAGGAAATGGCAGAACAATAAAAGAAGCGTATTGGGTCATATTGTGGAAATACCAGATACTAATGGTACCATAAATCAAATGACTTTTTGTTTTGTACAAACATCAAGTGACAAAAGACACAATAAAAGTGTGGCCTTAGAATGCTGCTGCAAATTAAACTTCACAATGAGAAATAAAACATGTTTTCTAAAGATTTATTACTTATTTTCTTTATTATACATGCATAAAAACCCACTGCACACTACCTGATCAGCACAAAAGAGCAGACAGGCAGAGTTAGAGACTAGATGGTGAACATGGTGGAGCATTTTGCAGTTAAAGAGACAGAAATATTTTCTTCAGGAGTTGGTAGAAGCCAAAAATACAGTGAATGTTGGACAGACTGATTGGTGTTTAGAAATTTGACTCCAGATAAATGATTATGTTGCTCAGAAACTGCTGGATTTGTAAATAAGCAACTGTTTGCTCACAAGTTTGCAATATCAACTTATCGTATCATGTGTCACTACTTGTTTCTGCTGCCCCCAAGTGACCAAAAAAAGTATTGCAGGGTATTGCAAGATGCAGTTGTGCATCCTTTAAACTGTGTAAAAAGACACAAAAAAATATTGTATTAATGACAAAAAAACATTCTGAATATTTCTGCATTTTGTTGCAGACCCTCCCCGTGAGCCCCTGGTAAACGACTCTATGACAGTACTAGAGGGCACCTCGCTGGCCCTACACTGCAGCACCCAGGGCAGTCCGGCCCCAACCCTCACCTGGCTGAAGGACGGGGAGCTGGTGGGCACCATCACCGCTGATGAGCTGTCAGTGCTGGAGATCATGGAAATCACACCGCAGGGAGACGGACAGTACCGCTGCCTGGCTGAGAACGAGCACGGGAGAGCCAGCAGCTCCCTCAACATCACTGTGGAGTGTGAGCGCTTCACTGTCCTGCATTTCACCCAACACTAAAGTGCACAGTGTAAAAAAGTTAAAAGAGTAAAAATGACCAGTAATGCATCTCTCAAGTTGTACATACAACTTTTTGAAGCACAATATTCAGCTTATCTGAATTATACTAGCATTTCAAAAAATCCCACCTCCATTGAGTAAATGTCTTTTTGTTTGACGCCTCTTGAAAAACATCTGTTCAGACCAAAATATGAAGCCCAACTCTGAGAAAAAAAAACACTATGTTTCATGTTTTCATATTTTTTCATATTCAAATGTTGTACCACTCTTCTCTCATACTTCCTTCATTAGATGCCCCGGTCCTTCTGGAGGAGTCAAAGTGCACAGTGGTGAGGGAGGGGGTCCAGTGCGTATGCATGGCCACAGGAAACCCTGAACCCACCATCGAGTTCTACCTGCCTGACCTGAACATCACCATCAATGAAACAGATGGCCGATACAACTTCTACACGCACACAGACGGACACACCTCGACGGGTATGATCAAGCTGCGGGAGAAAGGCGAGCGTGTCGACAACGGCGGTCCCGCCGTCAACGTCCACTGCAGCATCTCCAACATGTATGGAAGAGAGAGCGTACACCTGGAGCTACAGCAGGAGAGTGAGTAGAAACCAACTGTACACCCAAAGTGATGTTTGATTAAATCATATCAGAATTTCCTCCCTTTGCCTCTTCTTCATCGTCTTCATTGTGTTATGCAGTTTCTCTTTATTTAGTCCAGGGTAACAACGATGTGATTGGTAATATTTTGCTTTTTTTTTTGTCAGCAAATCCCATGAAACCCAACAATTAAGTATTGTATGTGTAGCCAGAAACATATCTTATTCATCTGTGCCATAGACCTCCTTGTTGTCCAGAAACTATTAAAAACATGTGAGTGAGCCACACCATTGCACTGGGTGACATGGGCACTGTAGTTTATTTTGAGTTGATCCAATATACTCTGTCCTGCTGCAGTAAATTAAATGCGTATTGATCCGCAGCAGAAAATAGTTCCCATCAAATGCACAGTTTCCTCATGTTTTAGTAACATTTGCTAAAAACTAAAGTGCCCAGTGTATTGAACTTCTTTTGGAGGTTATTAAGCATTTTTTAAGAAATTATAACATATCTAACCTTTGATTATCTTTTACATTTTAAGCACCGACAGAGGGACCTGGAGCTGAGTGCTATTGATAATGGAGTCTGAGTATTGAGGGAAAGACTAAAAGGCCTTTTTACAGAAAGCACAGTTGACATTGTGCAAAAAAAAGCCACTGTAATGGAGAGAGTGGCTGTGCTCTTTTGGGCAGTTACACAAGTTAAGATAATAAAAAAAAAAAACAACAACATATTTTTATGTCAGCCATATCCTTTAAATTGTATCGTGTTCATGAAAGTACATTATGGCTGTTGCAAATAGTTGGTTTCCTTCTCATACTACTCTTCTCTTTGTCCTTATACTGCTTCCTTATTGGCTAAGTAAATAGTGTCTTTCCCTAAATTGATACAATCAAGCTGTGATCAAGTGAAACATCTTTTCACTTTTGGTTGGCTGCATAATGAAGTGTAATGTTTGTTTGATGGTGTCTTCCTCTTCCAAGTGCTGTTTTTTGTCTTTATGAGGCAGCCTCATATGGGGTAGGTGCACAGTTTTTCTACAGTACGTTTAGTTGAATGCGTTGTTTGTATGTCCTTTGTTTTCAGAAAAGTACATGATGGCAGTTATAGTTGGCACCATCGGAGGAGTGGCAGTCATAGCCTTCATTATCGCAGCAGTGAGATATGTTGGCCACAACAACAAGAAGTGAGTATGAACGACAAACTAATGGAGAGGCCGATGCGAGGCAGAAGTAGTCATTTTCCTCACTAAGCATGTTCTGAAATCCAAGGAAACACTTAAGCCTTGTCATCCATTCTAAAACACATTGATGCACATAGTATATGAGTGAATGTGGGATTGATGTGGACGTGAGAATCATTTCTCCAGAGCAATTTCAGTTTATTTGCCAGGACAAGTCCCTGTTGAAATCCTTGGAGATCCACTTTGGCTGCCTTGTGGAGTGGGTTAGCAAGCTGGACTAACCTTATATTTTGCAGGCACAATTCCCTGCTCTGACACCGCTTCTGTATCCTTGACCCGCTACGCTAAATACAACCCAGGTAGCCCTCTTTTAACCAAGGTGCTTTATTTTGGCCTCAAGGCATATTTGGACCCTCAAATTTGCAAGCTTTCTCTGGCGGATCACATCTGAAGTGGGTGAGAGCTCAGCGACTAAACCCATTAAATAACCACGTCACTCACAGCCACAGTTGGCCTCCAGCATAACCTTACAGAGCTTGTTGTTTTAAAATGGATGCCCAGGCTTGGCGTGTCACCCTGCGTTAGTGGCAGCCGAGAACGAGTCTGATTATGTGACTCCGTCCCCCAGAGAGAATGGCAACCCTAGGCAGGACGTGGTCCTGGAGAACCCTGCTTTGTACTACAGCGCAGTCAAGAAGGACAAACAAAATCTGAGGAAGAAAGTGGTGAGACATGCTGATGTCAATGATTATGATTATGATGGAGGATGGGTTGGATGACCATTCTCAGATTGTTTGGGGTTACAGTTTTGTGTAATGCAACAAGTTGTGAATTATCAGACCCCATTTTTGACCTCTGAAAACTAGGTAGTAGAACAGGAAACTCCCACTGGCAGTCCAGTAACTCGAACCATGACCTTTCCAAACACTGTTTTCTCTTGCTTTCATCGCTGCTCTGCATTTTTTCTGTCTGTTTTTCTCTCCCCTAACTCTTGCACAGCTTAAGACAGAGCTGTTGGGCTCAAAGTTTAACTCCATTCTAGAGGAGACTACGGTAAGGTTCCTAAACGAATCCCCATTAAAAACACAAGCCTCAGTGACAGATGCATCTCCTCGCATATCAGCTTCTGTGTTCTGTACACTGCCGTTCATTTTCCGAAACTGCCCTCTGCATGGCTGCCTCATCGCTAACACAAACTGCCAAACTAACAGGAAACATCTCAGTCTCCTTGTCAGTTGTCGACCAGTAACCACTAACATCTCTTTCTTTATGGTGTCTGTCGCACTCTTCTGTCATCCGAGGTGTCGCCGGCACCTTGCCAGTCATTTGTGCCGCTGATCACTCCTTCTGTCCGCAGGGAGAAGACGGGGATTATCAACCTGTGGGCTCTTTGGCAGGACTGGAGAGGCAAGAGCTGAATTACGCTGCTTTGGAGTTTATCGGGGGCAAGCCCAGAGAGGGGGCCTCAGGGAGGGGGGATGACGGCAGCAACTACACGGAAATCAAAGCCAAATGAATCGCGATCCTTCCCTGATCCCTCGGCTATGCGAGACGCAGTGGCAGCCCCAGCACATCTTCTATCCCATAAACTGTGTAATAACCCCCCCTTCCTCTACCGGATTTCACCCTGCATACGATGACTCCTTGTCTCTCATTTCCTCAGATTTGTCACATATAATGTACCGCTCGATGCCAGTACTCCCTCCTCATGCTGCCCCTCCTCCACGGGATGCCCCATTCACATGCCATCATTTGGGAGAGCTGGTACTTTTTTGGGTTAAGAGCAAGACCCACTGGACAATGTCAAAGAAATTATTTAAATTTCTAGCCTCATTTGCAGTACATGGGCTCTAAAACATGCAGTGTTAACCAGTGTCCATATTTTTGTTGCTTTCTCCATGGTCTTCATTGTGATCGTTGATGTGACTGTCAAACGACAGTAACGACATTCGAGTGCTCGCATCCGTCTCACTATTTGCTCGCCAACTGTCTTTTATAACTGTCACTGTGTCTGCTGCCAGTTGAAGTGTCAGGGCAAGGAGTAACAGTGCTTTTTGTTCTCTTATATTTATGTGTGTCTATCACCTGAGAGCCAGTCTCTCCTCTCTTTCCTTTGGTTAATTACATCCCAAGAAGATAACCGACCGGGGCGAGAGATGGAAATGCATCTCAGCATCTTGTCTCCGCATAATTGTATTTAATGTGTGCTGTGACCCGGTGGCCTCTCATAATAAACGAAAAGAAAAAAAAACTGTCACCATCACTTTTGATAATAACTGAAGAGGTGTTGTAAATTCAAATTGTACATTGTCCGGCTCTGAGAAGTAGTCACAGCCTCTTTCCAGTGTAGAATGTGTTGAGATTTTTTTTGGGGGGGGGGGCGGGGTATCCTGCACTGTGGCCAACGCAAAATGTCTGTCTCATTATCTCCATCCACTTTGTTTCCCTAAAGCATGGGTTCTAGCTCTCTGATTGATCTGGAAAATACAGACCTAAAGCACAACATATTTGCGCGCGAATGGCCAAAGCGTTATCTCTTTTAGACAATGTGTGTGTGTGTACATGCGTGTGTGTGTTCAAATCGTGCTGAAAGATCATAGGACACTGATCACTGGGATGGGAGGTTCAAGCATTGTTATACTTGAGAAGTCGATGCTTTATTTTCACAGGGCTGCATCAAATGTTTGAATGACAGGACGTGATGCTGACTAGCCAGTTGGTTGTGCTATTTAAAGTCTTTTGATGAACCTGTGGTGTAATATCAAAGAGCACTAATAGTCTAACTTGATAATGATGGTGTCAATAATATATATTAATAAGATGTATATTGATAGGGAAAGGGAGGCTACGGTGTACAGTAAATACCCTGCATGACAGTTTGATCAGCAGGCACACATTTAAGTATGAAATTACGGATAAAAGCCAGTTTGAGAATAATAAAAAACAGTCTTATCATACATCATTCATAGATCTTTGACTGAACACTGTCTTAATATGAGCTTAGTAAGTAGTACCAACCTCTAACTAGTGTTGACTATAGTCAAAGTCAAATCAGAGTTTGTGTTTACATGCAGGGAGTAACCTGTTTTTTGATCGTGACTGCAGCTGACTTAAAGTGTAATTAAAACCTGCTGTGTTAATCTATCTTTTCTTTAAGCTATTGAAAGAGAACTCCAGCAGTTTAATAGTGCACCTCAGTTCAATTTTTGACTCACAAGAGAAAAAACCTAAAAAAAGAAAGGTCAGAATCAAAGTGGCAGAGGGCGATACGTTCTGACTTTTGGAGTATGTGTAGTAGTAAATTAAGTTCCAAACCACTGGATCCTACATTACCCACAATGCAACAGGTATTATTTTCTCAGACATCTCAGAAAAAAAAGCTTCTTCAGAGCTGCATTATCAGACATTATCGGACATTATACAACTGCTCTCACAGGCTGAGCTGTGCTGCCAGTGACAAATACCTGACTTTTACGTCAGCATCTAATGTATAAGAAGAGTCTTGTCCCTGAAGCCACCACTGTGCTTCCTCCGCCTCACTCCACTACGTCCACTTTGTTTACATCATGTCTGGCCTTAACTGACTAACACGATCTGCCATTTAAAATAAGACAAGTTATCATACATTGTTATTTTTTAAGGGTCTATGTTCACATTCAATTACATAGTGAAACTACAAATCACTTTTTACTCTGTTTTGTGTGATGGCTTGTAATCCAAATTTCAAAAAGTCATGATGAACTATTTTGCTGTCTAAATGAGTCACACAAAACAGTTACCTAGTCAGCTGTCTCTGCAAGAAATTATTTCTAAAATAGCAGTAACAGCTGCAATTTTTCATTTTCTAATCTAGGTGTGCTGAACATCAAATATGCAACTCGTCCAACCTTTTCTCCTCCTAAACAGACACTGTTATACTTCATGTACTGATGCTTATAGAGGGCTCAAATGGAAAGTAAAATCTAGCTAGAGATATGCAATGATTGAAATTACTTTTGATAAACGTGCTATGACTAAGGCTTTATAAGTGTAAGTTATGAAACATCGCCGCACTGTGGCAGTCTCATTTAAAATGATGGATTAAGTTCATCAAAGCAGCAGTGTGTATGTGTGTATCTAATTGGTTTTACAATCAGCAGGAGTACAAAACACAGCAAAGGCCTCAAAGTGCTAACTGTTAACAGCATCTACGGGTAGACCGTTCATAGACAGCAGTGGCAATATGAAAACAACAAAATTACACTACAAGGAGTACTTCAGTTTAAGCTGTTCACTGGAACCCAAATAAATACCAAAACTTCTGTTGAATAAACGGTGTTGATGAAGCCTCAGGCTGCCTCAGAGCTAAGAGAGACGATAAGAATAAGGTGTATAGGATCATTTTCATACCTGTTATATTGTGTTGTGCAGCTCTGAGTGTGTAAACTACAAATAAAACAAGTGAGATTAGTGTATTAGAAACAAATGCATTGTAATAATGTTTTACTTGCAGCTCAGTGGTGGCATCACTGTCACTATTTTAGTTGTCACTTTTTCTGTTGTTGAGTTGTTGCAGGTTTTCCCTTCTTAATCTTTTCACTGTACTGGCCTAATATCTTAAGAAATAATTAACTTGTTTTACTGTATCCTGCCTCGAGTCACATTTGAAGTGGAGTGCAGATAAATGAGCCAACTTTGCACTAAATTTGAAGTCAGAATTAAATAATGTAAATGTATGTAATGTAAAAAAATGTATTGGAACATAATACAAAAAGCTAGATATTGGGAGTTTTGTAGTGTTATTTATACACCCATGATCAAAACAGTCTAAAAATACACTTCTCTGTGCATGTAAACAAAGCTACTCTGACTCATACTAGCCTGGTTATTAAGACATTGTTCTCTTGACTTAATGATGGATATGCTGGCAAGCATTTTTAAACTGCCTGTATGCACCAAGTCAATAACCAGTTTCTGTTTTGAATGCCTCATGATTTTTTTCCATTTTCTTTTTTAAGTAGAAATATCATCGTATGTGTTATCTAATCTTCTGTCACAGTGTGTTGTAAAGCAAATTTGTATGTCCTATACTTTGTGGTGGTTATAATCATTATTATGCATACTTTTTTTTCTACACATACGATTGACACAATAATTCAGATCAGGGTTTTGGAATATCTCTGTAAATTAGCACTGTTACTTAATGACAGTAGGATTTCTGCAATGATGTAGTTTGCTTGCTTTTTTGTTTTAAACAAGTCTTTCATGCCTCAAGCAAATTCATCTGTCTTCAGTCCCACGCAAACATAAATAAAATAAAAACAACACAAATTGCAAACAGTTGATTATTCACAGAAACCAAAGTGTGACCTGTCTATTTCTCGTGTTGTCTCTTTTCTTTGTAAAGCTACATCACCATGTTGAAACTGTGCGCTTTGTTTTTTTCCACTTCTTGATTTCACCTCTTTGGTTGAGAGAACATCAGCCCTCAATTACAAAGCATAGCAAAGTTTAATCTGGGTTTATTGAATGTTACAATCTTACATTTTTTGTTTTTTGTTTTGGTGACATAACATTTCATTAGTTAATATTATTTATTGACAGATTAGACAGATTAAATGTTTGCGGATGAACAAAGGTAAGGGTATCAATAAAACACACACAGGAGCATCTATCTACCAACCATCTTTCCACATTGCAGTACATTATGAGCATTATGAGCATTATGAGTGAGTCTGTATTACTGGTTAATATCTGGTGTGCCAATCATAACATCAAAGATAGTTATTATGACAGTCATTAATTTATTCATGTATGAAAAGACAACACAAAAAAAGTATTTGTATTCATCCTACTTCTTCATTCTCAGAAAGAACCCCTATATTTGCAACAACGTTGGTTTTCATGGTTTATTTTTCTTGAAGTTGTGTTCTCAGAAAAGTCTTACAGCTAAAATGTCATTTTATCTTATGTATATGTATCAAGCTTGTAATGTGGAACTTTAATGATAAAACAAGAATCAAATGAATCAGGGTTTTTTTTTGTTAGATCATCTCCATGACTATGAGAAGCTTTGAGTATTTATAGTATTAGTCCTAAGAAACCAACTTTTCTATCTACCAGTGTGCATAGTTGCATAGTGGGGTGTACATAAATGTGAATGTTAATATCTGCACATATCACACAGTCATTAGTTTTAACAATGTATATAGAAGACAACAGCTGTAACTTATCCATTAAGTAACTGCAGTTTTATCAGGACAGGATTTATATTACTAGTTTCAATTACTAGATCTGAATTCAGCTACATACAGCCTCTGAAAAATAACCTCTGTATAGTACAGTATATATATATATATGTGTATATGTTTTTTAATGGTTTTATGTTATATTGTTCAAATGTCAAAGGTGCATTGATTATAGATTTAAACACTGCCTTATATGGCATCACCTTTTTCTTTCTATGCACTATGTGCTCTAGCCTCTTTTTTAGGCCTCTGCTCGAAAATGACATTCCCAAACTAAATAGGCTATATCTCTGCATCTACAAGGTCTATTAGAATAATTTTGGTGTTATAATAAAGGGTGTGAAATTTGTTCTGATGTGTCTAAAGTGACAACAGGAGATTCTGGATAGTACATCTGCACAGCAAAACATCCGAATTAGACCCAGGTGGAAAAAGTCAACGTAACAGTGACCTGTCAGTACACTGTACAGCTGTTCTGAGACAGAAAACTTCTTGTTTCTTCTCATCAAGTAACTGAAATTATGAGTTTAGAGCAGAGAACAGCCATGTTATTCCTGAATAACTTTCACAGCTACAAATACATGAGTCATTTTTCATTTTTTTTTACTGCAGAGGACAGTTACTGTATTTGCTTTAGTCTCAAATGGAAATTGGATTGTTTTTAAAGATCCTAGTGTTTCTTGGAATCATTTACGATGCCTTTGTGGACTCATTGAAGCCACATGTTCTCTGTTAAAGTTACTGTGTGTCGAGCCTGAACATTTTAGACTTTGGCTCCCTCCAGTTGTAGTTTTTAAAAAACACACTGCGACAGACAATGTACAATATCAATCACAAAAAAATATATACACAGTGATGTTATATTTTACTGTTTATGTATACCTCATTAATTCTATATTATATATCACTGTGCTATATATTTGTTCATACATGTTCATATAAATTGTATCTATTTTTAAGACTCAAATCTATATTTCTCAATTCAGCAGTGCAGATACTAAATATAACATGGCATACTTTATTTTGTAGGACTCTTAAAAAGTCAACTAAATACCCCTTGAAGTCTCTTGGAACTGCTCTACTGGTTTTATTATAATTTGCTTTCATGGATAAATTTGAAAGATTTTCCCACAACATTTATATAACAAATATTCTGAAGTAATGTAATGTCTGAATGACTTTGGCCTTTAAATGTCACCACTGAAATGATGGTTTTTATGTATTTAATTTGAAAAGGAAATTCTCATCTGTTTCGTTCTTAATTTTAACTACAAATGTGTCATTTAAACTTTGCTTCACAGATCTGAAGAGACCTGTGATCACCGACCCTCTCGTTCACCAGCCCACCACCCCTCACCCTGGGCAACTCCAGAGTAGTAGAGGGTCCAGCCCCTCTCAAGGAGCTGTTCCAGACCCAGGCTGTGCGTGGAGGTGAGCCCGACTGTCTCTAGCTGTTAAGGCTCACACTAATGAACTAACACAATGTATGGCGGACCCAGAAAATGCAGACCAAGAAAAAGGACCAGGCAGTAGAGACAGACTTCACCGAAAAAAAAAACTAGGATCTTTAATGAAACAGAAAGCGTCTTGTCAGGCAGTGCCAAGGGAGAGAGTAACTGAGGAAAGTAACAGAGGAGGGGCAGCGGACCAAAGCTAGCGTGGCCGGCAGGAGCAGGCCGATCCGGGGCGGAATGGTCAGGTGAGTGTGGGGGGAGAAACGGGCAGACAGGACTGGACAACTGAGCCGATGCTGGCGGGGATGAGAGGTGATGATGCCGTGAGGAGGACGAGGAGCAGCAGGCGGACAGAGGGATGAGTGGCTTTGGTGGTTTTTGGGGGGAAAAAAATCAGGCAGAGAGACAAAGTTAAAAAGCAGAGCATAAGCTAGAGCCGCAAATTTACCGATGGTGGTAACACAGACGGTCTGGCATAGAGTGGAGGAAAACGCCGGTCTTTATGCTGCAGTGGAGGAGGTGGCTTGAGTAGAAGATCGGACACAGGTGTGCAGGTGAAGCCAGGCGTGGAGATGATTGACCTGGGGTAACCTCCTCGTCCTCCTTGGCAGACAGACAGACAATGACAGACAGAGGAAGACAAACACACACACACACGAGGGAGAAGGGGAGAGAAAACAGAGGAAAACACACAGGGGCCCTAACACTGGCCGGGTACCTCTCAACCTCCTGCACAAGCTCAGGCTCCTTCCCTTTCCCCAGCGAGGTGACATCTCATGTCCCTGTGGCCAGAGTTCTGGTCCAGGGATTGGGTCGCCGAGTCCCCCTGCCACGACTGCTACCCAAACCACATCGCACCGGCCCCTCATGGACCTTTCCTGCGGGTGGTGAGCCTACTGGAAGGCGGGCCCACAGGACCCGGCCACCAGGCGCTCACCTGCGATCCCCAACCCCGGCCTGGCTCCAGGGTGGGGCCCCTGGTAACACCAATCTGGGGAACATAATGGTCCTTGATTGTCTTCTATCCATGATGGGCTTATGAACCGCTCTTAGTCTGGTCTGGCCCGTCACCTAGGACCTGTTTGCCATGGGAGACCCTACCAGGGGCGTAATGCCCCCGACAACATAGCTCCTAGGATCATTCGGGCACACAAACCCCTCCACCACAGTAAGGTGGCAGTTCAAGGAGGGGAGATGTGAAATAGTCAAATAAAATTCAATTTTAATTTGACTGTGATGGTGTTTAACTGTGTTTGCAACTTTGTCTTTAACTTTGTGCCTGGAACACATTCTGTAATATCTACTAAAGAGGAGGATGTTATCTTTGCATTGTTGTACACAGACCTTTTTTAGACAAAAAAGTTTATATTTTCATTTGTACATTTGTTGTAGTTTCTTCATTAGCTGTACAGAGTTCCTTTGTCATGTACTATAAACCAGCAAAATTCATTATGGCCACACAGATCTTTTAATATTTGGCCCAGATAATATTGAACTTGATAATCAGACTAGATGGCACATTTGTTGACACTCTTATACAGAAAGTTCTGCTCTCTATTAAAGTTGGCCACAGACAGACAATGATTCACTTTTACAGATGTAAGGAGATGAAATATGACACTTTATTCTAAGATACATGAATGTCTATCATTGTACGAGGAAAACTATGACTGTAGGCATGTACAAACTCAACTATCATTATTTGAGTCCTCTTATTGAATGAGACCTCAGCAGACAGAATATGATATGATGTCTTTCTCACCAGCTGTAGGTACCTGCATCCACCTGACAAACTATTGTTACATGAACTTGGAATCAAATATTTGGTGGTAGAAGACAATCAGAGAACAGAGAGAGAAGATTTTAGCTGGTTGGTCTTCAAGTTGGGGTTATCATGTCATGAACTGGATAATTAGATTTGTGGCTCATTTTCTCTTTTTCAGTGATTGAATGTTGGTCGATCGACCACTGAAACATCTCAAAAACTACTGGATGGATTTTCATCACATTTTCAACCTGTATTCATGGTGCTCAGACTTTAATCATTGATCTCTTGATTTTTCCTCTAATGCCACCATGAGGTTTCATATTATTGGGTTTGGTTTTGAGTGAAATTTCTCAAAAACTGTTAAATGTATTGCCAATAAATTTGTCCAGCAGGATAAGTTATGATAACTTTGGAGATCCTCTGAAGTTGTATGTGGTGCCATCATCAGGACAAAACAGTGATTTTTTATTTTATTTTATTTTTTTACTTTGATTTAACACAAAATACCTGCACTGACTAAAGAGTGACATCAGCCTCAACTGTACTCTGTGTTAAAACCTAAACTAGGAACATTAGCAGCTAAACATCACAATGTAAGCATTGTTATTGTGAGTGTGTTAGCATGCTGATGTTAGTTTGCCACTAAGATTGCAGTTTTTTCTGTCATGCTACACACAAAGTGAGTCTGCAGCTCCTCATTTTAAATTGTATCATGAGAGGCAGCTTGAGTGAAGATCAACAGCAGCTCAAAGTGTGAACAGGAAGTTATCACACATGCCTACACTGTGATGCTACATAAGGTCAAATAACTGAAAAATGAGCACACTGACTTTACAGGAAACAAAATCTTGAGATGCAGCATTACACGAAAACACAAACGCAGAGCTGATTTTCAGACTTTGTTTATTGTAAAATTAAACATATGTGATAAATGCAAACATTTTTATTGTGTAGAATGTGCAGCTGATCACCTCTTGTTTTATTTTAATAATGGGTAAATTCATCTTAAGCAGATCTATGTTTTTAAATAGATAATTGGCTTTTTTGTTTTTAAAGGATTTGCACCACTGATTATTGGGTTAGTGTTGTGGGCGAATGTGTACCTCTGGTCAGTCTTCCTTTGCAGAATAAATAAATAAATAAATTTGATGAGCATCAGTTGTCCATACTTGAATATAAAGTTTGAATACAACACACATCTGATGTTAGGGAGGGGATCTTGGTATACAGTGACACAGTTAAAAACCTACAGTCAGGAATACTTAGAAGACTGAACCGAGCTTGAAAAATTGAGCGAGCAGAACTTCCATATCCCTCCTCATCTCTCTGCTGGCCTCCAAAGCCTTTCCCCGCAGTGTTGCATGATCCAATTCTTTATTTTTAACCTGCTTTTCTTCATTACTTTACTTCTGTTTATTTACCTTTTGTGTAAAGTTTGTTTGTTGTTTTGTGTAAATTGTTGTTTTGTGATTAATAGTTTGTACAGGACCAGTTTGTTGTTTCTTGGATTTGCTGAGAGGCACAGGTCCGATTTTTATCACAGATGATCTGTCTCATGTACTACTGTCAGGACATAGTGACAGTTTTAGCCAAAATGACTAAAAGGTCATTTATATAAAAATGACTTGCTTCTGCTTTAAAGTAACAGCACATTCACAAAGATTTATACAGCATGTCTCACATCATAAAGAATCCTATTTACTCACACCACCAGGGAGGAGGCAAAACAATGTGTGTAAATCTCTGTCAGTGTTGTTTCTCATTCACTGTTTCCAGGGAAGTGTGAAATTTCTACAGTCTCCATCTGAGCTTTGTCTCTGGACACAAAGAGATCTCTGACATAAAGTGTGCCGAGTGTGAAGGACTCACCAACCGTGTCAATACACGGATTAAACCTCCTTTCATGTCCATAAATGTTTACCACAGTTAGTCATGGAGACTATGTTAAACAGAAAGAGTTTCTCTTCCATTTGTTTTTAAGTAGTGAAGGTGGAGCTTCACATCTGGAAATTGTGACAACTAATGTGAAGTACCTTGAGATATTTCAAACACGAGATGTTATAATACATATAAAATGCAGAGCTCCTTGCTAAGAGGCTGCTGGGGTGAATGGTGATTGAGTTTTTTTCAGTCTTTCAGACGCGAAACACAAAGAGAGAGGGAGAAAAGGAGAAGGAAGATTAAAAGAGTCAGCTACTTGAAGAGTAGCGTCACTAAGCAGAAATCAATGTGGAGACGAGCGCAGAACAAGGCAGAAAGGTAAAGCACAACTTTTACTTTTATAAAGATCTTTTGAAGTGATTCAGTCTTCCCTGTATGATATGATGTAAAATGTATTGGTGATGTTGTTGAGCTGTTGTACAGGATTTTGCTCTCAATTTTATTTATATAGCAGTGACAGTCTCTGCGCCTCTAAATAAAAACTGGTTTTATTAACTAAACTTTCCACTTGTTTTTTATCTTTTTTGTAAAAAGTGTTTGTGTGTCTGAAAAGAAGAGTTCGTCCTCTGGAAGGAGAGACCGTATGTTTCATCAGATCAGGATGTTTGTTGTCATCTGGGCGACTCTGTTCTTCTCTGTGAGAGGGAACAACGCTGACACAGGTTTGCATCTGTATTATAATCTTGTAATGAAGCCAAGATTATATTTTCAAATAGAATTTAGAACTATAAATAGTCTGAAATGATTTGCAATAATAAATATCTCTTTAAATAATTTACAAAAAAATGAACTTTTCCATTTTGAATTTAGTCATAAATAAATGTAATGTCTCAAAGCAGCTGATGATGTGGACTTCTGGATAGATTATTGTTTAAATGAAACTTTTTTTAAACAGAGACATTAACCAATAAATAAATGTGTGAAATATTGCCAGTCCATCATGCTGTTTTCTCAGTATTGCTTAAAATCTCCATTAAATATCTGTCCCTGTGTTTCTCTCACTGTTTGCTTTAACAGGTGCATCAGTGGAAGGAAGAACAACCTGTCAAAATGGATTCTGTATCACTCTCAGTGAAGCAGAAATAACAGCAGAGGCTGGACTCTGTGCTGTGATACCGTGTTCTTTCACTACTCCTTATAGCTTTACACCCCAACATTTAGTTTGGTACCAATGTGAACAATCTAAATCAAAATGTAGTGATTCAGATGTGATCTTCCACACTAAGAAGAACAACAGAAAAGTTCAGTCTGAGTTCAAAGGACGAGTGTTTCTGTTGGAGCCTGACGTGAGTCTGAACAACTGCAGCATCATCATCAATGACCTGACTGAGTCAGACTCTGGATCATATCAGCTCAGAGTTAATGGGAGATTAGATGGATTTACATTCTCTCCAAGAGCAACTGTCTCTGTGGTGTTTCAACCCTTCAGCTGAACACCACGACACCAAAATCACCTGTAAGGTCATCTTCACAGGAAACAGGACTACAGAGGAGACAGTGACTCTGAATGTGACCTGTGAGTGAAACATATTGTACTTTATTCTCTCACATTTACTCTTCACCGTTGAAAACAATATTCCAAGCCAAAAATGTATTTTTATTTATGCAGCAAATAGCTTTAAAAAAACCTGTGAACCTACAACTCTGCTTGTGTGTCCACAGTGTGTCCAAAGATCCTAACTAGCTCCAAGTGTGAGATTCAGTCGGAGGTCCTGACCTGTGTGTGTATCAGTGAGGGGTTTCCTTTACCCAACCATCAGATGGCCGCTGTTGAAGAACCACACTGAGTACTCTGTTATTAACACTGTGTCAAAGCACACAGTCAAGCAGCAGCATCACCCTAACTGTGAAGGAGCACAGCAGCACTTCTGTTGAGTGTGTCAGCAGCAATGGAAAATGGGGAAAGCAAAAGAAAACCTCACCATCCACAAAAAAAACATCAGAAAAAGAGGGTACATGTTCTCAACTAAAACACTTCTGCTACCACAGAGCGCTGCTGTGAGACATGTTTAGCGACTTTTTTATTTTTTACTGTGACTTCTGTATTTAGATAACTACTGGGCAACTGGTCAAAATGAAATGAACTGTTGCATGTATTATTGCTCAGAACAACATGGACATTAAGAGGTTTTCTTTTATTCTTCTTAACTTGCAGGTCAGTCTGAAGAACTTTTAACAATTATTTCACGACCAGAAGTCATCGTGTCCTTTTTTATTGGGGTTCTTCTTTCAGCAGTTCTTTACTGTTTGGCAGCAAAATGCCACAGGTACACCATTACTTCCAATAAGTATTTTCTGGTTTTGTTTGTAGATTATCTTTACATACATTTACATTTATTGCTTTTTGAAACCTGTTTTTCTCCAGAAACAAACAGAAGATCGCTGGAAATGTTGATGAGACTCTGGAGATGACGACCAGTCGAGAGGATCCACTGGTATTTCCATTAATTTATCTAATATTAAAAATATGTTATGTCATTTACATTTTGTCATGTTTCCTGGCACATATGGCAATAGTTAGTAATTGCTGGTCTTTTCTTTGTTTGTTCAGCCACAGTAACAGTAATAGTAATAGTCTTCTCACAACACCGGCAGAAAGCATTTTTTTATATGAAAGTCACTGCTGACACCCGGGCCGTAATATTGCACATGCAACGGCTTTCATTAGTGGGTCATACGCTCAGTCACTATTGTGTTAGCTCATCCAGCAAGAGATAATGTGTTAGGTTAGGTGCACGGTGAAGTGTAGTTGGACCCAGATGCAGACGAGGCAGGAGGCAGATAGACGTTTGACTCTTTATTCACGGCTTAAACACGGGAACACAGGAACACAGGGCACGAGGCAGGAACGCAGCAACACGGGTAGCACAGGGAAGCACAAGTTAGCACTAGAAGCATGAGGAAGCACGAGGAAAGCACGAGAAAGCACGACATAACACAGGTAGGAACAAACGACACGACCCAGAACAAAGGAGAAGGACTGACTTAAATACACAGGAGGAAAGGGAAGTGGAAACAGGTGAGGAGACTAATGGGGACAGGTGAAACCAATTGGGGCGGAGCAGGCAATCAAAAAAGGAGGGAAACACAAAGGGCAGGAAGTAAAGTGCAAAACCAGTGAGTAAAGACGAGACTACAAAATAAAACAGGAAATACACAACAACAGGTAACATACACACATAACATAATGACTTAACAGACTTTTATTTACATGAAATTCCTCAAAATTATAACTTCAAGTAGTTAAAACATTAGTTTTCTTCACAATCTTCCTCAGTATCAAATGTAATATTTTAATGTGTGTATGTGGCTTTCATTGTTTAACATGTCAGTTAGACAGCCTTTCGTTTAAAGAATTGATGATAAATAATAAATGCATTTACAGTTAGATTTGGCAGAAAGGACTCTTTTGAAACGCTCATATAATTTACGTTGTACCTGACAGATCGATGGACCAAAAGACCTGAAGTACGCCACCATTGATTTCTCCGTGTTGAAGAGAAAGTGTCCCAGTGAGGCAGCCAAAAAGCAAGAGAGCACAGAGACAGAGTACGCTGAAGTTAAAATACAAGTTAAAGAGGAAAGAGAAGATCCTGGTGAAGAGGAAGGTGAAGTGTTGGAGGAAGAAGAGGAGGCGATGATAGTGGAGGATGAGGAGACAAAGCATTGTGTCCCTGAAGAGGAGGAAGGGAAGGATGAGGCAGTCTACTCCAATGTGAAGGATATAATGGGTGAGAATGAAGATTAAATCTATCAAATATGATGGACTGATGTCATGGACTGATGATGGATTGTTATTGAGTGGATGAAGGACGGTCCTGTGAACAGTTTCTACCACAGAGCTCAAGATAATCTGAAGTGGCCGAGACACTTCACACCTCTGCATGTTGGGTGTTGTTCAGATTAATTCACTCAGCTAAGAGTGGGCTGGATGTTGGACAGAACTTCCTCATTCAGGTGTTGCTGTTCTTCAGTGTGTTTACTTTTTATAAGCCTCACAGTAGTTTACTCACCCCCATGAAAAAGTTTACAGGGTCATTACAGCATAAAAAATTAGAGGAGCGAGCACCTCTGGCCTCTCTGCTCTGACTGTGCTTTTGTTCGATACCTTTTATTTAACTTGGTCTATAATGTGCCTCGAGTGTACTTCTGATCAGACCAAAGCTCTTCTGATTGGACAACAGTTTTTTCTGCCTCAAGCAAAACTGAAGCCTCACTTTCAATTTCAATGTCTACACGACATAAATGGTCCCACAGGGATGTATCCCAGTAACTTTGCTCATTGTTTGACATTTTCCCAGTTCCTGACTGTATATTTCTGATTTAACTTTTGCTTAATTAGAAAATACAGATCATTGTGAAGTCGTTAATCTGTCTTTTGTTTGTTTCATTCTATTATTATTTTTTTCTATATTTTCTTTTCAAACTGTTGAACCCTTTGGCTTGATATGTCTTAATAACTTTCATAGAATATAATAGTTTAAATAGTTGTCTTTTTTTTTTTATACATGAGTAAAATAATAACTGAAATAATGACTTTCTTTGACATATGACCATATTATTTAACTGGCACTCCAGATATTCAGCAATAACATTCACATTCATGCAAATCCCATTATGCACAAAATGTATTTTCAATTACAATGTAGAAGGATAGGTGGTAGATAGAAAAGTTGGTTTCTCAAGACTAAAACTTCTAGTGCTTCCTCTTTCTCAGTTTTTCTCACTGCCATGGCAACAAGCTTTAAAAACAAAAAAACAAGACTTGTTTCATTATGCAGTGTTAAAGATCTACATGATCAACTTCATAACATGTGAGATAATGATATTTTAGCCATAAGTGTGAAAGTCTAAGAGTGACCAGCAGTGTGCAGAGAAACTTCCTGGAAAATTGTTGTGGTGAAAAGAGGGAAGAAGTAAAAAGTGAAGAGGAAGAGTCAGTTCAGAGCAGAGACACTGAGCAGAGATCACTGAGGAGAGAAGAGAGCAGGAGAACAGGACACAAAGAGGTAAAACACAATATTTAACTTATCATTAAAATATCTTGTAAAAGTCAGAAGTTGTAGATATTCATTTCAGACCTTTAGGTGCTACAGATACGTTCAGTTATTAGTCATTCTTCCTTATCAGATGCTTTTTAAAACTCCTGTCTTCACTTGTTCAATAAGATGCACATTTCATTGTAAAAGTCTGTAGTTGTAGATAATATAGATCATTTCAGAGCTTTTCAGGTGCTACAAATACGTTCACTAATAAAATAAAAACTCACAGCTCAAGAAGAAGATGTCAGCTACATTCATTGATGCAAGTACAGAAAGGTGAACATGCAACAATGTGCAGGTGTTTGTGGTCCACTTTCATCAGCTGAAACATTTAATGCCTAAAATGTTTTTTCCTCTCAAATGAAAAGTTTGCCGTTGGAGGAAAAGACTGACTGTCTTAAGCAAATCAGGATGTTTGTTCTCATCTGCACAACTCTGTTCTTCTCTGTGAGAGACAGCAATGCTGACACAGGTATGTGTCTCTGTTATAATCTTGTTTTTAACCTTGACTTTAGCAGCTCATTAGTAATATTCACTCAGTTGACTTACTAAGAAATTCTTGGGTAAATATTGATGTAAATTAATCTATTATTTACCAACAGCAGTGCTGCTGACAACAGCATTTTCTATAAAAGAAAATAATCAGTTGGCTGTTACTATGCTTCCCTCCTACTATCTGTGAGGAGTTGTAGCATTTCTTTAGCATTTATCATAGTGTGTTGTCAAAATGTAAATATCTGTCCCTGTTACAACGTTGTGTTCACATGCCATGTTTCTCTCGAATGTGTATTAAATTATTTTTTTTTACAAAGGTAAATGACAGCGTTTGCTTTCCAGGGAGGTCTGCGTATTGTCTGAAAATGTATATGAATGTATGCAGGTTCTCAATATGCATAAAAGCCCATGTGTGGGGTTTTGTGGAAGTATTTGAATTGTTTTCTTTTGAACAACGTATTTTCTTTGATTATATTTTTGTATATTTATTTTTTTATATTTTTGACAAAATGGATGAACCAAAGTCTGTATCACTCTCAGTGCCCCAAAGCATTGTGTCCTGTGTGGTACTCAATTCCACGGGCTAACAGAAATAAGAGCAGAGGCTGGACTCTGTGTTGTGATACCATGTTCTTTCACTACTCCTTATGGCTTTACACCCCAACATTTAGTTTGGTTCACCAATGTGAACAATCAAAATCAAAATGTAGTGATTCAGACGTGATCTTCCACACTAACAAGAACAACAAAAAAGTTCAGTCTGAGTTTCAAAGGACGAGTGTTTCTGTTGGAGCCTGACGTGAGTCTGAACAACTGCAGCATCATCATTAATGACCTGACTGAGTCAGACTCTGGATCATATCAGCTCAGAGTTAATGGTCTCCTGAATGGGAAATCAAATGGATCTATATTCTCTCCAAGAGCAACTGTCTCTGTTAAAGGTATGAAGAGCTACAACAAATATACACACTGAAGATGTTTATTGTTGTACCAATGAACTGCACCAACATGTTTAATGTATTTTTGTCTTAATGGAGGATGAAGTAATGTTTGACATTTGTCGCCCTCTGTGGGCAGCCAGGAGGAACTGCAGCAGTTCCTGATAGAACTCCTCCTTATTGCCCCTGTTGAAATGTTTAACAAAGTATCTGATTGTTTTAGGCCACATTTAAATGAATGATGACCTTCAGGCTGCTCACCTGGCTCCACTCATGGACTGCTCTCCCTTTAGGTCTGATCCAGAAGCCCACAGTGCTGATTCCTCCTCTGACAGAGGGACAGCAGACCACACTGACCTGCACTGCTCCTGGTCTCTGCTCTGGATCTGATCCTAATATCACCTGGACGTGGAGAGGAGCAGGAGAGAAGGACTCTCACATCACAGGAAACATCACTGCTTTCAAGACTGAGACTGTCACACAGAGACACAGCTCAACTTTGACCTTTAACCCTTCAGCTGAACACCACGACACCAAAGTCACCTGTAAGGTCATCTTCACAGGAAACAGGACTACAGAGGAGACAGTGACTCTGAATGTGACCTG
This sequence comes from Scortum barcoo, assembly GCA_023238725.1. NCBI lineage: Eukaryota > Metazoa > Chordata > Actinopteri > Centrarchiformes > Terapontidae > Scortum > Scortum barcoo. Next base: position 18,808,568 of record CM041546.1, on the reverse strand, counting down.
TGAGTGAAACATACTGAACTTTATTCTCTCACATTTACTCTTCACCATGAAAACAATATTCCAAACAAAAAATGTATTTTTATTTATGTAACAAATAGCTTTAAAAAACTGTGAACCTACATCTCTGCTTGTGTGTCCACAGTGTGTCCAAAGATCCTAACTAGCTCCAAGTGTGAGATTCAGTCAGAGGTCCTGACCTGTGTGTGTATCAGTGAGGGGTTTCCTTTACCAACCATCAGATGGCCGCTGTTGAAGAACCACACTGAGTACTCTGTTATTAACACTGTGTCAAAGCACACAGTCAGCAGCAGCATCACCCTAACTGTGCACACGGAGCACAGCAGCACTTCTGTTGAGTGTGTCAGCAGCAATGAAAATGCGGAAGCAAAAGAAAACCTCACCATCCGAGAAAAAGCACAAGTCACTGTTTTAGGTAAGATGAACCAGTCTTGGTTAGACCCCTGTTGTCTTTCAGAAATGTCTGTTCAAGACACACACACACACACACACACACATGCACGCACACACACACACACACACACACACACACACACACACACACAGCAGCCCCTAATATCACAGTGGATGAAAGGCTGGTGGCATTCAGAGGTCGCTGCCCATTTAGGCAATAAATGCCTTCCAAACCAGCTAAATATGGGATAAAAATCTGGGCAGCATGTGATGCAAACACCAGCTATACATTGAACATGCAGGTTTACACTGGAAAGCCGGCTGAAGGAGCCCCAGAGAAGAATCAGGGCACAGGGGTCGTGCTTGACATGGCACAGGGTCTCAGGGGGCACAACATAACCTGTGACAATTTTTTCACAAACTACAACTTGGGTCAGGAGCTTCTAAAGAGAAAGCTCACAATGGTCAGAACTGTCCGAAAGAACAGGGCTGAACTCCCTGCTGAGCTGCTGGTAATCAAGAACAGGGCCCCTCAGTCTTCCATGTTTGCCTTTGCAGACACCACAGCCCTAGTGTCTTACTGCCCCAAAAAGGGAAAAAATGTCGTGCTCATGAGTACTCTGCACAAAAATGCTGAAACCAGCACAAGAGAGGACCAGAAACCAAGCATGATCCTGGATTACATTGCCACCAAAGGGGGGGTAGACAACTTGGACAAAGTAACAGGGTCCTACAGCACCAAACGAATGACTGCTGGCATGGCATGGCCATTGGCCACCAAGTACACCAGTGCGTGAGGTGAGGTAAGTAAGCAATATTATAAGAGTGTGTGTGTGTGTGTGTGTGTGTGTGTGTGTGTGCATGTGTGTGCATTTGTGTCAAGACAAGCATGACTCTGTGCGAAATGTGCAAATTCATTCATTTGCACAAAGCACAGTGTGTGATGACATGTCACTCGTGTGCTGAGTAGATGTACAGACAGACAGACAGACACAGACACACACACACACACACACACACACCTTGTTCATATTGCGATTGCTTGTTACTTTGTTCATTAGTGGTTCACAAACAGTGCATGTATGTAAAACTAAATTTAAATGTTAAGTGTTTTATATGTTGGTCTTTCAAAAGTAATAAAATGGTGAAACATTAAAAAAAAAGTCTGAACATGTATTTTTTATGAAAAACGAGTGAATGATCCTAATTGAACCATTACCTGTTAGAGGTAAAGAACACCATTGCACTAAATATTGATAGAATAGTTAGTAATGGAATTAGTAATGAAATATTAACAATGCTTGTTAGGAAATTGTTTTGTTTCGGACATCTTTTGGATAATTAAACATGCACCGGGTCAAATTGACCCTGGGAACACCATTGCTGTTCCTGACAAATTAACATAACAGGAGGGTTAATACTCTCATTCATTTTCGTCATATTATAATAACATTGAGTATAATCCAAATAGAGTAAATGAAGCACTAACAAACACAGTAGTCACTGATTGTACAGCATAAATATCAACACTTGAACAATCTACATGATGTCATTTCTAACAGATCAACATGGACCAGGTGCAGAGCTTCCCTGGGCCGTCGCTGCTGTATCTCTCATTGTGAATGTCATCTGTATAATCTGTGTGATCTTCCTTTGGTATGTTACCACATCATCATTTTATGCTTTGAAGGCTCTGTCAGTGCAGAGAAACTTCAGAAAACACATCACATCTCACTCTCTCTTTTCTCTGAAGGAAAACAAGACAAAAGGCGACACCAAAGCAAGAGGACAGAACGTACATGTCACTGCAGAAAACAGACCCATCAGCAGAGTACGATGTTATCGGCCCACCTCTGAACCAACAAGTGTCAGCTTCCACTGAGTGTAGTCGAAGATGATACTTCCATACTGTGACTGAGCTGTTCACTCATGATTTCCAGTATAATCCCAGTCATTTAGTGTAGCTGGGAGTCAGGTGCTTTGCAGATTTCTCAGCAGTCTGGAAGAAGAAACTGTCATTTTCACAGTCAAATGAAATTCAACTCTAATCAGATGATAACAATGTTTAAGAGTTATACTTGTGTTTGCAACTTTATTGTTAACAGTGTGTCTGGAATACATTTAGTAAAGTCTGCCTAAAGAGGAGGATGTAACCTTTGCATTGTGTTATATAGTATTGTTTTATACAATAAAAGTAATTTTATTGCATTTGTTGTTTCTTTTAATTCTTCAATAGTATTTCCTTTGCCATGTATACCACAAATCATAACACATTATTATGGCTATTTCAGCAGACACAAAAAAATTACATGGTATCTGTCTCACCAATTCTGGGTACCTACATTCATTCTGAATCTTGCTGATGTAAAATTGAACTTTAAAAGTGAAGACTTGCTGGGAAAGGGTGGCACAGTGGTGTAGTGGTCGCCTCACAGCAAGAGGGTTCTGGGTTCAATCCCCTGGTTGACACAGGCCCTTCTGTGTGGAGTTTGCATGTTCTCCCTGTGCCTGCGTGTGTACTCCAGCTTCCTCCCACAATCCAAGGTTAGGTTGGCAACTCCAAATTGCCCCTCACCCTTGTGAGTGTGAGTGTGGTTTATCTGTCTTTCTATGTCAGCCCTGTGACTGACTCTGCTGTCCAGTCCAGGGTGTACCCTGCCCTGACTCTTGCTCTCCAGCACCCCCTGTGACCCTGTGTGTCAGGATAAAGTGGGAATAGAAAATGGACGGATGGATGGATGGACTTGCTGGGAAAAGTGTAAGTGAATCAGCGAAGGACAATATTAGTCTTGACGTATCTTGAACACTGGATTGTTAAACAATTTCCACTTCACTGGATGAATCGATTTTTGGCCTCAAGAGATTATTAAGAATCCAAAAAGCTTGAATATTAATTATATTTTATTCACTCTGTTACTGAAACAGTACTATCTTAGAGACTCAATGAATTATGTCACTTGTGAGGCATGATGATAAAACCTGCTGTTCATACTTGTTGTTCAGTACATCACTGATTATTTCTTTTAAAAGTGTGTTGCAGGTATGAACAAGACAGTGGGGAGATGGTGTGCTGTAGTTGTTGTGATTAAGTCAGTGACCTTTTTGTTACAAGCACAATATTTCAAACTGCGCTCTCTGAAAAAAGCCTAATGTCTCTTTATTTGACCCCCATTATCCAACTGGCATTGCAGATATTTACCAGTAACACAGATCATTCACAGTGTTACATCACACACACACATCTGATTGAGTACAGTATGTGCTTTGCATTATTGAAGCAACATAAAAAGACTATATAAAATGACAAACTATGTCATATGAAACAGTCATATGAAAAACTGTGTGAGGAAACGCTTTCAGCTCATCCACTGGTTTGTTGGTTTATCCTACTGACAAGACTTTTTTTACACGTGCACACTTCCCTTTTCCAAGAACTTTAAACTTTGTGTTTCACATTTGTGGAGAACATACAGAAATAACACGATAACAGCAATACAAACAAAGAAAGCAAAGAAATAAGATATAAGATACGATACAGTGTCATCGCTTGATATATATATAAATGTCATATCGTGTGTCTGTGTGTGAGCTTCAGAAAGGGAGAAATAATGTCTAACACTGGACAGGGAAACTTCCTGAACCCTTTTGTTGCACAAAGAGGGAATAAATAGAAAAGAGAGAAGAGTGTGTGAGATCAAGATAGAAAAAGTTGAAACAAAACATATTCTGAGTTATAATTATAAAACGATGGAAGTGATCGACTCTTCCCTAATAGAAAATGTGCTGCTGCAGATTCAGAAAGGTGGACTGTGCAAGAGAAAAGGTGCTTGAGGATAAGAGGATTACAGATATTAATTATGTTGGAGTTAGCATTACAAAGATTCAGGTGGCCCAGAGCTGGGGCCCCTGGATATTACAGGGATTTTATATTTAGGAGATTTTTGTAAAGCTGTTGCTGAGTTTTCATCATGTTTTTTTTTCATGTGACATCGTTATAGACCAGATTTCATAAAGTGCAACTGTCAAGTTAGCCGCACCCCTGCGTGAAGAGGTGGCCACATTTAATGAAGCTATGAACTATGGAACAACTGCACGTGCAACATCCTGTGTTAAGATCTGTGATGTCGACTGTGGAGCTTCCCTTGTGTCAGTTTTATCAAGTGAACTTCCTGCATTTTGACTGCACTTGTATTAGAAATGTTGTCCTGTGGAGGGAGAGACTGACATGTTTGTTTTTGTCTAAGTGAATCGATTCTTCTTTGTGAGAGGCAGCAATGTTGACACATGTATGCATCTCTATTGTAATCTTGTAATAATTAAGAAAATTATTTAAAAAACTGGCAACAAACCAGTTGTTTTCCTGTTTTTCTGAGGAGTGTTGTGTTTTTCAAGCTTGAATTTGCCAGCTCATTAGCAGCAATACTCACAGCATCTATCAACTTATTAGAAACTATCTCACCTTGCCCTTCGTCTGAAGTTAGAAGCTCCTCTTCCTGCCAATGAAGAAAAACAAGCTAAAAAGAAAGAATTAGATTGACTCAGCGAGGGGGCACTTTGGAGAACAGGAGCGTACTGCAGAGAGCAGTGTCTTCTAAATTTTACTGACTGCAACTTTAAGGAAAGCCATATAGTAACAGTGAGCTTTAAGATGGAATTTAAAGGAAGAGATACAGTGAGGATATAAATGCATGTATAATTCTGTCTTTGTTACTAAATGATAAAATTAGTTAAACTCCATCATCATCATTTTGACTTACCTTGTCAAATCACATTTTAGATGTGTGTAAGATTTCATTCACAATATTTTCAGAGATTTTAATATTTTCTTTCCTGTGACTCGACTGTGATGCATTTTTTGCATAGTGCAGCTCCTTTCTCTAAATCTCTAAATCTAAAAATTCTTATTAGCCTTAAACAGCAGAAGTCAAACAAGCAAATCCCATTGCTAACCTGAACTTAGGGTACAAGAAAAGGAGGACACAAACATTGACAGAAAGTAACTTTACCAAAATATCACAAGCAGTGAATCACAACCACTCCTCTCTCTGTGGCTTTACTGATAGGTAAACATCCAGACTGTCTGTAACATGACATTGAACTGTTGGTGCTGTAACTGAGTAATGATGCACAGATAAGTAATCAAATAACTGTGAAAAGTACAGTATTTTCTTCTCGAATGATCTGCTAAAGCGTGGTGATGCAGGAGAATGTTCTGTCTTGGTATTGTTAGATCTTAGTGCTGCTCTTACTGTGGACCTCCACTGTATAATGACTGATAGGCTGAGGTGGGTCTCTCTGGATCAGATTTGGAGCGGTTCTCCTCTCAGACAGGACCTTCTCAGTCACTGTTCACAGCTATGCTTCATTAACTGAATCCTTGTGTTGTGGTGTTCCCCAAGGTTCGGTCTTGGGCCCAATGCTGTTTGCCATGCACGTGCTTCCAATCGGGCAGCTAATAGGTAACTTTAAAGGTGTCTCCTAATGTTGTTATGCTGATCACATCCAATTACTCGTTCATTCGTTCGTTCGTTCAAAGCTGTCTTTGAGCTGTCAATATTTCAAAGCTGTCTGTTCTGCTAAACCACCTCAACACTATAATAAACTGGATGGCAGATCATTTTCTACAGCTAAACACTGAAAAATCTTTTTTTTTTGTTTTTATGGCTGTCCCAGCTGGCATTGTACCTGAGGTGATTGAAAGTCTTGGCTGATTATTGATATCTGTGAAACCGACCATCCGTAATCTAAGCATTTCTGTGGGCCAGGATCTGAGTCTTGGCCAGCATGTAACTTGTTTAGTACACTCCTGTTTTTACCACCTGAGCAACACTGTGCCCCAAGCCGAAATGGAGATGATTATTCATGCATTTATTTCTTCCTGTATTGCTTATTGCAACCCTCTTTTCACCTGCCTCAGCAAGACCTCCCTGAACCACTAACAAGTGGTCCACAATACTGCTGCCAGGCTCCTGACCAGCTGCTCCAAATGAACTCATTTCACACCGATCCTGTTTTCATTACACTGGCTACCCATCAAAGTCAGAATCCATTTCAAGATCCTTGTGATCACATT